>OY982946.1:6286716-6974216 GCA_963891755.1 Pyrrhia umbra
ATATAAGTAGTATATCCGTTAAGCTAGCACCCATAACACAAGCATGCTTGCATTGCTTACTTTGGGGCTAGATGGCGCTGTGTGAAATTGTCCAAAGATATTTATAAATAGATGTGTGCATTTCGCGTGTGACAGATGAGTGCAGTGCACCTAAAAGTTGTATGTATGTATTAAAATTTGATTAAAATCCGTTCAGTAGTTTTTGTAAAAATATTTATTAGTCTGTATCAAAATCAAGCCAGCTATTTCGCATACCATGAACAAACACACATAGGATAGGTATATTTATTTGTATTAAATGCCATGTTTTTTTCAGGTAACAGTCTTGGTGGGGCGTCAAACAAGAAGTCCATGAGAGACAAGCTGGGTGCTTCGGCCGAGCTGAGTGACGGGGAGGGCAGCGATGATGAATGTAAGTTAATGAACTAGCCGTAGGGGGTGAGGGGGGGGTCATCCACAACCAAAATTGGTCAAAGTGTTGTCCGAAGCCGAAGGTGTCAAGCAAGCACCAAAATTGAACGATCTATTACGATTACCGACCTACCAATACGTAATTACAATTAAATCTATACTAATATAATAAAGCTGAAGAGTTTGTTTGTTTGAACGCGCTAATCTCAGGAACTACTGGTGCGATTTGAAAAATTCTTTCAGTGTTAGATAGCCCATTTATCGAGGAAGGCTATAGGCTATATATCATCACGCTAAGACCAATAGGAGCGGAGCACCACTATTCCACGCGGACGAAGTCGCGGGCAGAAACTAGTTTTTCATGTTTTTTAGGAGTTTGTCAATTAGATGTGTATGATTTGCCCCCACCCCCCATTATGGTCATGTCAATAAACAAACTCAATTGCTTTTATTATATTAAAAAGAACTTAGCTATCATCGTCAGCCTATATATTGTCCCACTGCTGGGCACAGGCCTCTTCTCACACAGAGAAGGCATGAGCATTGATCACCACGTGCGCTCAAGGCGGATTGGCGATTTCAGACTTTTTAAGTCCAGGTTTCCTCACTATGTTTTCCTTCACCGTTAGTCAGTGATGTCTAAGATATACTAAGAAAGTACATATGACTTTAGAAAAGTCACATTGGTACTTGCCAGGTTTCTAACACGAGATTCAGGTGCCGTTACCTCTTCATCATCTGCCTAGCCTTTTCCCAACTACGTTGGGGTGGGCTTCCAGTCTAACCGGACGCAGCTGAGTACCAGTGTTTCACATGGAGCGACTGCCTATCTGACCTCCACAATCCACACCAAAAATTCTGTGTTTTTTTCCAGATGTGACGGATTCCGAGGAGGATAATTCTAACTCTGAGGACGAGGGTGATGATGACCAGAACTCGGAAGATAGTGCCACGGAAGACGCCCAGCATCACGACACGCTCACCAGCTTCGCGCAAGACATCACCCTGGATACGTCAGGTATTTAATGAGTTCAAATATTAGAAGACTAGCTTCTGCCAGCGACTTCGTCCGCGTGGAATAGTGGTGCTCCGCTCCTATTGGTCTTAGCGTGATGATATATAGCCTATAGCCTTCCTCGATAAATGGACTATCTAACACTGAAATATTTTTTCAAATCGGACCAGCGGTTCCTGAGATTAGCGCGTTTAAACAAAATGACAAAATTTCCCTTCACTGCTCTGCTCCTATTGATTGTAGCGTGATGAAAAGTATACTATAACCAGCTCAGGAGTATGACAAATAATTGTACCAAGATTCGTTAAAATCCGTCGAGTAGTTTTTGATTCTATAGAGTTTATACAGACAGACAGTCAAAAATTTTACTGATTGCATTTTTGGCATCAGTATCGATCCCTAATCACCCCCTGATAGTTATTTTGGAAATATATTTCATGTACAGAATTGACCTCTCTACAGATTTATTATAAGTATAGATAGATAAGAAGAAAAAATATCAGGTTACTCATATGTTGTGAAATGGAAGAACTGTCATTCAAGATCTGTCAAAATGGAGGATAGAATTGAATAATTTAGCGATTATTTTATGCTATTTCTATACTAATATTATAAAGAGGAAAGGTTTTTTTTTGTTATTTGTAGGGTTTTAACTCAAAAACTACTGGACCGATTTTAAAAATTCTTTTACCATTAGAAAGCGATATCTTTACGAAGTGTCATAGTGATAACATTTTAATTATTTAAATATAATTATATGTATAGATAGACGATATTATGGTATGGATGTAGAATAATCAATCACTTATCTGTTCTATACAATTAAAAGTCTTTGTCCTGACTGACTGACGGATCAACGCACAGCCTAAACCGCTGATCGTAGAGACCTGAAACTTGGAGGGCGTGTTCTTTGTATGACGTAAGCATCCGATAAGAAAGGATTTTCCGAAATTCCAAGGGGGGCAAAGTTTGTATGGAGCTCTGTAATTTTTAGGGTTCCGTAGTCCGACAAGGAACCCTTATAGTTTCGCTCTGTCCGTCTGTCTGTCTGTCTGTTTGTCTGTCTGTCTGTCTGTCCGCGGCATAGCTCCGTGGTTTTTGTTATTAGAAAGCTGAAATTTGGTATGAATATGTATATTGATCACGCCGAGAAAGTGGTAAAATAAAATTTTGAAAAATATTTTTTTTTAGGGTAGCTCCCAAACACGAAAAGTGGGGATGAATATTTTTTTTCTCGCGTACCTCTTCGTGTGGGGTATCGTTAGATAGGTCTTTCAAAAATATTATGGGTGTGTGAAGACCATTTTTTGGTTAAGCGAGCCATTTGCGAAATATCTAGCTTTTAAGTGAAATTTTTTGTTCGATACGAGTTACCCCCCCTCTAACTTTTGAATGGCTGTACCTAGAAATGTGAAAAAAATCACAGACGTATTACATGTAATGGAATTACAAGGAAAACTATCACGGCTAAGTAGGCTTAACCGGTTACAGAGCTATAGTCGACTAACTAACTCCTACTACGGAACCCTACTGCGCGTGGCCCGACACGCACTTGACCGGTTTTTTTATTTGAATTCGTATAGCCCACGCGGGCGCAGCCGCTGGCGGAAAGCTAGAATGAAATTAAATATTGTAGGCATTAATTTAAGGAGTTGAGGAGGTGGAGTCAGACGTGGGCAGGTTCCTGGCGCAGCCCACGCTCGACAACCTGCACCGGCTGGGGGGCAACGCTCCTGACGTCATCGATGTACACCTACAGGTGAGGATGTGCGTCTAGTGTGCTGTGGCTCGTGGCTACTTACCATAATATATTGTGGCTCGTGGTTACATCGTCAATGATGCTGGAGTTCGTGGCTAAATCATCTTCAATTCTATTGTGGCTCGTGGCTACATCATATTCAATTGATCTGTGGCTCGTGGCAACATAGTCAATTCACCAGTGGCTCGTGGCTACATAGTCAAATCACCTGTGGCTCGTGGCTACATCGTCATTATATTGTAGCTATATTATACAGAGGCTCGTGGCTACATAGTCAATTTATCTGTGGCTCGTGGCTAAATCGTCAATGATGCTGCTGATTTTCAGCCTAATTTGAATAAATGACTTTTTTTTTATGGGACAAGCTATCCCATAGATATATATGTTACTAAAGTAACTAGATGTGCAATCACCAAGCAAAATGCGTGCCATAAAGGTTGTGACCAGTCATAATTCATGACATCTGTCACTTGGTAGCCAGCTTGAATCTATCAGAGTGACAGCAGGACGATTTTAACAATAATATGGGCAAATTTGTAGTAAATGTATGGGCAAATTTGTAGTAAATGCCATCCTTTTCATACAGATGTCATGAACATTACGTTTCGGTTAGTGTGAGAGAGATAGATATAATTTTTCATCAAAATGATTACTAGTTTCAAAGCTACGTCTGCATTCTAAAAAATGGTTACGTTTTTGTTACCGCGTAATGTTCGGGATTGCATCTCTATTGATATATCTCGATGAGCTAACCACACTATTCCCAACCACTGCAACTCCTGAAAGCCAGAATCAACAGTGGCGACCACAAGAAAACGCCGAGGCAATGAAGCTCGACGAGTCCCAGAGATTATTTTTTTTACTGTCTTGGAACCCGCAACGAATTTATCAGAAAACAATCACTACATAGTATAAAACAAAGTGGCTTTCTCTGCCCCTATATCCCTATGTATGCTTAAATCTTTAAAACTACGCAACGGATTTTGATGCGGTTTTTTTTAATAGATAGATAGATTAATGAGGAAGGTTTTAGTATATAATTTGTCAAGTTGTGTCCATTAGCTAAAATACCGCTGGCGGGAAGCTAGGAGTGAATAAATGACTTGAATTTTTAATATCTCATTCCCAGGCTATAAAGGACCCATCAGACTTGATCCAAGCGTACGTAGACGCGACATTCTGCGTGGCCGGGCTGTCTGAACACCCTAAAGCCGCCGAGGTAGCCGAGCAAATGTTTCCCATACTGATCAAGCGAGCTGGCCAGCAGCACGCCGCCGCATGGATACTGGCTAACACTGTCTTGACAGCATTGGGATTAATTAAGGTGAGGAATCCTTACTAATATTATAAATGCGAAAGTAACTCTGTCGGTTACGCTTTCACGCCAAAACTACTGGACCGATATAAATGAAATTTGGTACAGAGATAGAATAGACCCTGAGGAACAACATAGGCTACTTTTTACCCGGGTGCGCTAAGTAGTTCCCTCGGGATGCGGGTGAAACCGCGGGAAACAGCTAGTATGAATATAGTTATTATATTATCTGCCTAGACAATACCCTAAGGGTTGGCTTCCAGTTTTACCGGATTTAGTTTGGTTTTACATGGAGCGACTGCCTACCTGACCTCCACAACCCAGTGGTAACACGATCTGGGGCTGCGGGACGTTCGAAAGAGATACCGCGCCTCCGGAATACAAAGGGCTGAGGAAGGAATATGGATGGGTTTTAATCAGTAAGAGTCTGACACTTCCTTCCACCCCACGCACGGCGGGAGGGGTCATTTGATGATTTCACATCCGAAAAAAAAGCGGTAGCACGATGCTCCTTGGTAAAATTGGTAAGACTAGCTTCTGACTACCCGTAACGACTGTCAAAGATCTTCAACAGCCGGGACCAACAGCTTAACGTGCTTTCCGAGGCACGGAGGAGTCTCGCTATGACATAGATGGTCACCCATCCACGGGCCGCGGCAAGCCTAGCTTAACCTTTGATCGGTCGACCCGTGCGGCTGTTACTTAGCCACGAGCTCCTCATAGTTTAGTACTATATATGTATATTATATAGTATATTATTATAGGGTAAAATAAAGTTGTGGTGGCCTAGAGGTTAAGGCACCTGCCTCTCGTGTACGAGTGTGGTCGAAACCTCGCAAGTACCAATGTGACTTTTTTAAAGTCATATGTACTTTCTAAGTATATCTTAGACGTCACTGACTAACGGTGAAGGAAAACATCGTGAGGAAACCTACACTTATAAAAAATGACTGAAATCGCCAATCCGCCTTGAGCGCACGTGATCAATGCTCATGCCTTCTCTGTGTGAGAAGAGGCCTGGCCAGCAGTGGGACAATATACAGACTGATGATGATGAGAATAAAATATACTTTTCTCTTCTCACAGTCAGAAGAGAAGAACCGCCGCATCAGATGGGCCCTGGGCCCCTGCTACACCTGCCTGGGCCGCGTGATGGACGCTCCGTACTTCCCAGCAGCTCTACGGGACACAATAAGATTCTTCGCTAGCAGTAAGAAGAATACCCTGCCACTAGCAGCGAGTCTTTGCCGGTAGTTCATTAGGAATCGGTGAATGAGGAGATGGGTAGGTTAATGAGTGATTTATTTGGTAAATGAATCGTTAATTTTGTTAATGAGGCATTAATTTGTATTAATGTAGAGTTAATTTTGTTAATGAGGCGTTAATTGTAGTTAATGTGTCGTTAATGTTGTTAATGAGGCGTTAATTGTAGTTAATGAGTCGTTAATTGAAGTTCATGAGGCGTTAATTGTAGTTTACGTGTCGTTAATGTTGTTAATGAGGCGTTAATTGTAGTTAATGAGTCGTTAATTGCGTTAATGGGTCGTTAATTGTAGTTAATGAGGCGTTAATTGGGCTAATTTAGGGTTAACTTTGTTAATGACACATAAATCGATTATTGAGTGATTGAATTGATTAATGAATAGTTGGTTTAACTACGTGAAACTAGCAAAATTATGGAATAAACTTATTTAATTAAAATATTGACCATATTAATGATGCGTTAACAAAAATTAACGAAGGATCAATCTGGTTAATGAGGCCTTAAACAATTTGAAGATTTGTTCGTTAATGTGTAATAGTATGTGTCAGAAACACGTTAATTTAACGAGGCATTAACATTATTAATGAAGCTTAATTCAGTTATTGATAGAAAACCTCCAATCGCCAATACCCTTGTTTTACATGGAGCGACTGCCTATCTGACCTCCACAACCCAGTTACCGGGTAACACGATACCTTCGTAAGACTGGTAGTCAGACTCCTGACTACCGGTAGACTGTCAAAGATTTACAAACAATCTTATTTGTACATAATTTATTTTGAAATGCATAATACCTATGTAACGATAAACAAAATTAATTATGAATTTTAATAATAATTGTCACTTGGAGTGTGCTGTGTACACTCAATGCTTGTTTTTATGACTAATTATTAATTAATTAAAGATATTACACTTTGGTATTTGTTTTTGTTTTATTTTATTCCTTTGGAATGCTTAATGCGCTTGTGGAAACCAGGATCTGTTTGCTGTTGAATGTAATTACCCATTTTTTAAGCTATTGCATAGCTTCTATCGCGGGCCTTGAGCGTGGAGACCGTATCCAGATATTCCGTAACGAAAAAAAACCTAACACCCCCCACTCCGACCGGCACAGCGGTGATACTTTTTAGTTTTGCCATCTATCGATGAATAGCAGAACTTTTAATGACTTTTTGACATATCACGCTTGTCTCTTTAGTTCAGCAACTAGCCTCTAGGTGACATTGGTTGTATCGGCGTTATTTATTTTGGCACAGCGGTGATACTTTTTAGTTTTGCCATCTATCGATGAATAACAGAACTTTTAATGACTTTTTGACATATCACGCGATACAAACTTGCATTTGAATAAATAATAAATAAAAATATTAATATTAACTTTGTGTCGTGGATCTATTCCAGTTGATATTTAGTTTCATGGACAGAAAAATAACATTGCTTTGAAAAACATAAATCGGTCGGAGGATCGTCTCTGGGGCTTTATCTTGATGTTAGAGAAGTTATTTTTTAATTGAAAACAGTCATACGTAGTATCGTATACTTTTACACTGAAATCAATCAGCTGATTCAAATGAAATAAGCCATCTTGTCTCAAATCGGAGGTTGTACCACCTCGCGGCGGGGTTTAATTTTGACAGTTATTTATACCTGTGTTAACTTCGGAACAACGCTATATAGCATTTATGAGTGAGATTTTTGCTAATTCGTTGAGTAACAGCAGTGTAAAAAATATTCCGACTTTATAAGTAAGGCGGTTAAAGTCCAGCTTTTCTGACGACGTTTTCCTTCACCGTCAGTTAGTGACGTCTAAGATATACCTACTTAGAAAGTACATATGACTTTAGAAAAGTCACATTAAGACGAAAAACATAAAATAATAGCAAAATTATTCAATTTTATCCTCCATTTTGACAGGTCTAAAATGACATTTCTTCCGTTTCACGAATAAGTAACGTGATATTTTTTTTATGCAATTGGGTACGTAAGCGAATAGATAGTATCTCTATCCGAGTCTATCTAGTATCCGAGGCCTCCGGCCCAGCTGGGGGCTTGAGATATGAGAAATTTTCAAGTGGCCGAAATTAAAAACTAACACCGGAAACGTATGTAACTATGATAGCCGTTACGGAAAAACATAATAAGAACCGGATCTGGAGACTTCGGCTCAGGCCAAATCCGAGGCCTCCGGCCCAGCTGACAGCTCGAGATATGAGAAATTTTCAAGTGGCCGAAATTAAAAACTAACACCGGAAACGTATGTAACTATGATAGCCGTTACGGAAAATCATAATAAGAACCGGATCTGGAGACTTCGGCTCAGGCCAAATCCGAGGCCTCCGGCCCAGCTGGGGGCTTGAGATATGAGAAATTTTCAAGTGGCCGAAATTTAAAACTAACACCGGTAACGTATGTAACTATGATAGCCATTACGGAAAAACATAATAAGAACCGGATCTGGAGACTTCGGCTCAGGCCAAATCCGAGGCCTCCGGCCCAGCTGACAGCTCGAGATATGAGAAATTTTCAAGTGGCCGAAATTAAAAACTAACACCGGAAACGTATGTAACTATGATAGCCGTTACGGAAAAACATAATAAGAACCGGATCTGGAGACTTCGGCTCAGGCCAAATCCGAGGCCTCCGGCCCAGCTGACAGCTCGAGATATGAGAAATTTCAAAATTGCCCTAAACCGAAACTAAGGCCGAAAACGTATGTAACTTTAATAGCTGATACCGAAAAACATAATAAGAACCGGATCTGAAGACTTCGGCTCAGGCCAAATCCGAGGCCTCCGGCACAGCTGACAGCTCGAGATATGAGAAATTTCAAAATGGCCCTAAACCGAAACTAAGGCCGAAAACGTATGTAACTTTAATAGCTGATACCGAAAAACATAATAAGAACCGGATCTGGAGACTTCGGCTCAGGCCAAATCCGAGGCCTCCGGCCCAGCTGACAGCTCGAGATATGAGAAATTTTCAAGTGGCCGAAATTAAAAACTAACACCGGAAACGTATGTAACTATGATAGCCGTTACGGAAAAACATAATAAGAACCGGATCTGGAGACTTCGGCTCAGGCCAAATCCGAGGCCTCCGGCCCAGCTGACAGCTCGAGATATGAGAAATTTCAAAATTGCCCTAAACCGAAACTAAGGCCGAAAACGTATGTAACTTTAATAGCTGATACCGAAAAACATATAAGAACCGGATCTGGAGACTTCGGCTCAGGCCAAATCCGAGGCCTCCGGCCCAGCTGACAGCTCGAGATATGAGAAATTTTCAAGTGACCGAAATTAAAAACTAACACCGGAAACGTATGTAACTATGATAGCCGTTACGGAAAAACATAATAAGAACCGGATCTGGAGACTTCGGCTCAGGCCAAATCCGTGGCCTCCGGCCCAGCTGGGGGCTTGAGATATGAGAAATTTTCAAGTGGCCGAAATTAAAAACTAACACCGGAAACGTATGTAACTATGATAGCCGTTACGGAAAAACATAATAAGAACCGGATCTGAAGACTTTTGCTCAGGCCAAATCCGAGGCCTCCGGCCCAGCTGACAGCTCGAGATATGAGAAATTTCAAAATTGCCCTAAACCGAAACTAAGGCCGAAAACTTATGTAACTTTAATAGCTGATACCGAAAAACATAATAAGAACCGGATCTGGAGACTTCGGCTCAGGCCAAATCCGAGGCCTCCGGCCCAGCTGACAGCTCGAGATATGAGAAATTTCAAAATTGCCCTAAACCGAAACTAAGGCCGAAAACGTATGTAACTTTAATAGCTGATACCGAAAAACATAATAAGAACCGGATCTGGAGACTTCGGCTCAGGCCAAATCCGAGGCCTCCGGCCCAGCTGACAGCTCGAGATATGAGAAATTTTCAAGTGACCGAAATTAAAAACTAACACCGGAAACGTATGTAACTATGATAGCCGTTACGGAAAAACATAATAAGAACCGGATCTGGAGACTTCGGCTCAGGCCAAATCCGAGGCCTCCGGCCCAGCTGACAGCTCGAGATATGAGAAATTTTCAAGTGGCCGAAATTAAAAACTAACACCGGAAACGTATGTAACTATGATAGCCGTTACGGAAAAACATAATAAGAACCGGATCTGGAGACTTCGGCTCAGGCCAAATCCGAGGCCTCCGGCCCAGCTGGGGGCTTGAGATATGAGAAATTTTCAAGTGGCCGAAATTAAAAACTAACACCGGAAACGTATGTAACTATGATAGCCGTTACGGAAAAACATAATAAGAACCGGATCTGAAGACTTCGGCTCAGGCCAAATCCGAGGCCTCCGGCCCAGCTGACAGCTCGAGATATGAGAAATTTCAAAATTGCCCTAAACCGAAACTAAGGCCGAAAACTTATGTAACTTTAATAGCTGATACCGAAAAACATAATAAGAACCGGATCTGGAGACTTCGGCTCAGGCCAAATCCGAGGCCTCCGGCCCAGCTGGGGGCTTGAGATATGAGAAATTTTCAAGTGGCCGAAATTAAAAACTAACACCGGAAACGTATGTAACTATGATAGCCGTTACGGAAAAGCATAATAAGAACCGGATCTGAAGACTTCGGCTTAGGCCAAATCCGAGGCCTCCGGCCCAGCTGGGGGCTTGAGATATGAGAAATTTTCAAGTGGCCGAAATTAAAAACTAACACCGGAAACGTATGTAACTATGATAGCCGTTACGGAAAAACATAATAAAAACCGGATCTGGAGACTTCGGCTCAGGCCAAATCCGAGGCCTCCGGCCCAGCTGACAGCTCGAGATATGAGAAATTTTCAAGTGGCCGAAATTAAAAACTAACACCGGAAACGTATGTAACTTTAATAGCTGATACCGAAAAACATAATAAGAACCGGATCTGGAGACTTCGGCTCAGGCCAAATCCGAGGCCTCCGGCCCAGCTGGGGGCTTGAGATATGAGAAATTTTCAAGTGGCCGAAATTAAAAACTAACACCGGAAACGTATGTAACTATGATAGCCGTTACGGAAAAACATAATAAGAACCGGATCTGGAGACTTCGGCTCAGGCCAAATCTGAGGCCTCCGGCCCAGCTGACAGCTCTAGATATGAGAAATTTTCAAGTGGCCGAAATTAAAAACTAACACCGGAAACGTATGTAACTATGATAGCCGTTACGGAAAAACATTATAAGAACCGGATCTGGAGACTTCGGCTCAGGCCAAATCCGAGGCCTCCGGCCCAGCTGACAGCTCGAGATATGAGAAATTTTCAAGTGGCCGAAATTAAAAACTAACACCGGAAACGTATGTAACTATGCTAGCCGTCACGGAAAAACATAATAAGAACTGGATCTGGAGACTTCGGCTCAGGCTAAATCCGAGGCCTCCGGCCCAGCTGACAGCTCGAGATATGAGAAATTTTCAAGTGGCCGAAATTAAAAACTAACACCGGAAACGTATGTAACTATGATAGCCGTTACGGAAAAACATAATAAGAACCGGATCTGAAGACTTCGGCTCAGGCCAAATCCGAGGCCTCCGGCCCAGCTGACAGCTCGAGATATGAGAAATTTCAAAATTGCCCTAAACCGAAACTAAGGCCGAAAACGTATGTAACTTTAATAGCTGATACCAAAAAACATAATAAGAACCGGATCTGGAGACTTCGGCTCAGGCCAAATCCGAGGCCTCCGGCCCAGCTGACAGCTCGAGATATGAGAAATTTTCAAGTGGCCGAAATTAAAAACTAACACCGGAAACGTATTTAACTATGATAGCCGTTACGGAAAAACATAATAAGAACCGGATCTGGAGACTTCGGCTAAGGCCAAATCCGAGGCCTCCGGCCCAGCTGGGGGCTTGAGATATGAGAAATTTCAAAATTGCCCTAAACCGAAACTAAGGCCGAAAACGTATGTAACTATGATAGCCGTTACGGAAAAGCATAATAAGAACCGGATCTGAAGACTTCGGCTTAGGCCAAATCCGAGGCCTCCGGCCCAGCTGGGGGCTTGAGATATGAGAAATTTTCAAGTGGCCGAAATTAAAAACTAACACCGGAAACGTATGTAACTATGATAGCTGATACCGAAAAACATAATAAGAACCGGATCTGGAGACTTCGGCTCAGGCCAAATCCGAGGCCTCCGGCCCAGCTGGGGGCTTGAGATATGAGAAATTTTCAAGTGGCCGAAATTAAAAACTAACACCGGAAACGTATGTAACTATGATAGCCGTTACGGAAAAACATAATAAGAACCGGATCTGGAGACTTCGGCTCAGGCCAAATCCGAGGCCTCCGGCCCAGCTGACAGCTCGAGATATGAGAAATTTTCAAGTGGCCGAAATTAAAAACTAACACCGGAAACGTATGTAACTATGATAGCCGTTACGGAAAAACATAATAAGAACCGGATCTGGAGACTTCGGCTCAGGCCAAATCCGAGGCCTCCGGCCCAGCTGACAGCTCGAGATATGAGAAATTTCAAAATTGCCCTAAACCGAAACTAAGGCCGAAAACGTATGTAACTTTAATAGCTGATACCGAAAAACATAATAAGAACCGGATCTGGAGACTTCGGCTCAGGCCAAATCCGAGGCCTCCGGCCCAGCTGACAGCTCGAGATATGAGAAATTTTCAAGTGGCCGAAATTAAAAACTAACACCGGAAACGTATGTAACTATGATAGCCGTTACGGAAAAACATAATAAGAACCGGATCTGGAGACTTCGGCTCAGGCCAAATCCGAGGCCTCCGGCCCAGCTGGGGGCTTGAGATATGAGAAATTTTCAAGTGGCCGAAATTAAAAACTAACACCGGAAACGTATGTAACTATGATAGCCGTTACGGAAAAACATAATAAGAACCGGATCTGGAGACTTCGGCTCAGGCCAAATCCGAGGCCTCCGGCCCAGCTGACAGCTAGAGATATGAGAAATTTTCAAGTGGCCGAAATTAAAAACTAACACCGGAAACGCATGTAACTATGATAGCCGTTACGGAAAAACATAATAAGAACTGGATCTGGAGACTTCGGCTCAGGCCAAATCCGAGGCCTCCGGCCCAGCTGACAGCTCGAGATATGAGAAATTTCAAAATTGCCCTAAACCGAAACTAAGGCCGAAAACGTATGTAACTTTAATAGCTGATACCGAAAAACATAATAAGAACCGGATCTGGAGACTTCGGCTCAGGCCAAATCCGAGGCCTCCGGCCCAGCTGACAGCTCGAGATATGAGAAATTTTCAAGTGGCCGAAATTAAAAACTAACACCGGAAACGTATGTAACTATGATAGCCGTTACGGAAAAACATAATAAGAACCGGATCTGGAGACTTCGGCTCAGGCCAAATCCGAGGCCTCCGGCCCAGCTGGGGGCTTGAGATATGAGAAATTTTCAAGTGGCCGAAATTAAAAACTAACACCGGAAATGTATGTAACTATGATAGCCGTTACGGAAAAACATAATAAGAACCGGATCTGGAGACTTCGGCTCAGGCCAAATCCGAGGCCTCCGGCCCAGCTGACAGCTCGAGATATGAGAAATTTCAAAATCGCCCTAAACCGAAACTAAGTCCGAAAACGTATGTAAGTTTAATAGCTGATATCGAAAAACATAATAAGAACTGGATCTGGAGACTTCGGCTAAGGCCAAATCCGAGGCCTCCGGCCCAGCTGACAGCTCGAGATATGAGAAATTTTCAAGTGGCCGAAATTAAAAACTAACACCGGAAACGTATGTAACTATGATAGCCGTTACGGAAAAACATAATAAGAACCGGATCTGGAGACTTCGGCTCAGGCCAAATCTGAGGCCTCCGGCCCAGCTGACAGCTCTAGATATGAGAAATTTTCAAGTGGCCGAAATTAAAAACTAACACCGGAAACGTATGTAACTATGATAGCCGTTACGGAAAAACATTATAAGGACCGGATCGGGAGACTTCGGCTCAGGCCAAATCCGAGGCCTCCGGCCCAGCTGACAGCTCGAGATATGAGAAATTTTCAAGTGACCGAAATTAAAAACTAACACCGGAAACGTATGTAACTATGATAGCCGTTACGGAAAAACATAATAAGAACCGGATCTGGAGACTTCGGCTCAGGCCAAATCCGAGGCCTCCGGCCCAGCTGACAGCTCGAGATATGAGAAATTTTCAAGTGGCCGAAATTAAAAACTAACACCGGAAACGTATGTAACTATGATAGCCGTTACGGAAAAACATAATAAGAACCGGATCTGGAGACTTCGGCTCAGGCCAAATCCGAGGCCTCCGGCCCAGCTGACAGCTAGAGATATGAGAAATTTTCAAGTGGCCGAAATTAAAAACTAACACCGGAAACGCATGTAACTATGATAGCCGTTACGGAAAAACATAATAAGAACTGGATCTGGAGACTTCGGCTCAGGCCAAATCCGAGGCCTCCGGCCCAGCTGACAGCTCGAGATATGAGAAATTTTCAAGTGGCCGAAATTAAAAACTAACACCGGAAACGTATGTAACTATGATAGCCGTTACGGAAAAACATAATAAGAACCGGATCTGAAGACTTCGGCTCAGGCCAAATCCGAGGCCTCCGGCCCAGCTGACAGCTCGAGATATGAGAAATTTCAAAATTGCCCTAAACCGAAACTAAGGCCGGAAACGTATGTAACTTTAATAGCTGATACGGAAAAACATAATAAGAACCGGATCTGGAGACTTCGGCTCAGGCCAAATCCGAGGCCTCCGGCCCAGCTGGGGGCTTGAGATATGAGAAATTTTCAAGTGGCCGAAATTAAAAACTAACACCGGAAACGTATGTAACTATGATAGCCGTTACGGAAAAACATAATAAGAACCGGATCTGGAGACTTCGGCTCAGGCCAAATCCGAGGCCTCCGGCCCAGCTGGGGGCTTGAGATATGAGAAATTTTCAAGTGGCCGAAATTAAAAACTAACACCGGAAACGTATGTAACTTTAATAGCTGATACCGAAAAACATAATAAGAACCGGATCTGGAGACTTCGGCTCAGGCCAAATCCGAGGCCTCCGGCCCAGCTGACAGCTCGAGATATGAGAAATTTTCAAGTGGCCGAAATTAAAAACTAACACCGGAAACGTATGTAACTATGATAGCCGTTACGGAAAAACATAATAAGAACCGGATCTGGAGACTTCGGCTCAGGCCAAATCCGAGGCCTCCGGCCCAGCTGACAGCCCGAGATATGAGAAATTTTCAAGTGGCCGAAATTAAAAACTAACACCGGAAACGTATGTAACTATGATAGCCGTTACGGAAAAACATTATAAGGACCGGATCGGGAGACTTCGGCTCAGGCCAAATACGAGGCCTCCGGCCCAGCTGACAGCTCGAGATATGAGAAATTTTCAAGTGGCCGAAATTAAAAACTAACACCGGAAACGTATGTAACTATGATAGCCGTTACGGAAAAACATAATAAGAACCGGATCTGGAGACTTCGGCTCAGGCCAAATCCGAGGCCTCCGGCCCAGCTGGGGGCTTGAGATATGAGAAATTTTCAAGTGGCCGAAATTAAAAACTAACACCGGAAACGTATGTAACTATGATAGCCGTTACGGAAAAACATAATAAGAACCGGATCTGGAGACTTCGGCTCAGGCCAAATCCGAGGCCTCCGGCCCAGCTGACAGCTAGAGATATGAGAAATTTTCAAGTGGCCGAAATTAAAAACTAACACCGGAAACGCATGTAACTATGATAGCCGTTACGGAAAAACATAATAAGAACTGGATCTGGAGACTTCGGCTCAGGCCAAATCCGAGGCCTCCGGCCCAGCTGACAGCTCGAGATATGAGAAATTTCAAAATTGCCCTAAACCGAAACTAAGGCCGAAAACGTATGTAACTTTAATAGCTGATACCGAAAAACATAATAAGAACCGGATCTGGAGACTTCGGCTCAGGCCAAATCCGAGGCCTCCGGCCCAGCTGACAGCTCGAGATATGAGAAATTTTCAAGTGGCCGAAATTAAAAACTAACACCGGAAACGTATGTAACTATGATAGCCGTTACGGAAAAACATAATAAGAACCGGATCTGGAGACTTCGGCTCAGGCCAAATCCGAGGCCTCCGGCCCAGCTGGGGGCTTGAGATATGAGAAATTTTCAAGTGGCCGAAATTAAAAACTAACACCGGAAATGTATGTAACTATGATAGCCGTTACGGAAAAACATAATAAGAACCGGATCTGGAGACTTCGGCTCAGGCCAAATCCGAGGCCTCCGGCCCAGCTGACAGCTCGAGATATGAGAAATTTCAAAATCGCCCTAAACCGAAACTAAGTCCGAAAACGTATGTAAGTTTAATAGCTGATATCGAAAAACATAATAAGAACTGGATCTGGAGACTTCGGCTAAGGCCAAATCCGAGGCCTCCGGCCCAGCTGACAGCTCGAGATATGAGAAATTTTCAAGTGGCCGAAATTAAAAACTAACACCGGAAACGTATGTAACTATGATAGCCGTTACGGAAAAACATAATAAGAACCGGATCTGGAGACTTCGGCTCAGGCCAAATCTGAGGCCTCCGGCCCAGCTGACAGCTCTAGATATGAGAAATTTTCAAGTGGCCGAAATTAAAAACTAACACCGGAAACGTATGTAACTATGATAGCCGTTACGGAAAAACATTATAAGGACCGGATCGGGAGACTTCGGCTCAGGCCAAATCCGAGGCCTCCGGCCCAGCTGACAGCTCGAGATATGAGAAATTTTCAAGTGACCGAAATTAAAAACTAACACCGGAAACGTATGTAACTATGATAGCCGTTACGGAAAAACATAATAAGAACCGGATCTGGAGACTTCGGCTCAGGCCAAATCCGAGGCCTCCGGCCCAGCTGACAGCTCGAGATATGAGAAATTTTCAAGTGGCCGAAATTAAAAACTAACACCGGAAACGTATGTAACTATGATAGCCGTTACGGAAAAACATAATAAGAACCGGATCTGGAGACTTCGGCTCAGGCCAAATCCGAGGCCTCCGGCCCAGCTGACAGCTAGAGATATGAGAAATTTTCAAGTGGCCGAAATTAAAAACTAACACCGGAAACGCATGTAACTATGATAGCCGTTACGGAAAAACATAATAAGAACTGGATCTGGAGACTTCGGCTCAGGCCAAATCCGAGGCCTCCGGCCCAGCTGACAGCTCGAGATATGAGAAATTTTCAAGTGGCCGAAATTAAAAACTAACACCGGAAACGTATGTAACTATGATAGCCGTTACGGAAAAACATAATAAGAACCGGATCTGAAGACTTCGGCTCAGGCCAAATCCGAGGCCTCCGGCCCAGCTGACAGCTCGAGATATGAGAAATTTCAAAATTGCCCTAAACCGAAACTAAGGCCGGAAACGTATGTAACTTTAATAGCTGATACGGAAAAACATAATAAGAACCGGATCTGGAGACTTCGGCTCAGGCCAAATCCGAGGCCTCCGGCCCAGCTGGGGGCTTGAGATATGAGAAATTTTCAAGTGGCCGAAATTAAAAACTAACACCGGAAACGTATGTAACTATGATAGCCGTTACGGAAAAACATAATAAGAACCGGATCTGGAGACTTCGGCTCAGGCCAAATCCGAGGCCTCCGGCCCAGCTGGGGGCTTGAGATATGAGAAATTTTCAAGTGGCCGAAATTAAAAACTAACACCGGAAACGTATGTAACTTTAATAGCTGATACCGAAAAACATAATAAGAACCGGATCTGGAGACTTCGGCTCAGGCCAAATCCGAGGCCTCCGGCCCAGCTGACAGCTCGAGATATGAGAAATTTTCAAGTGGCCGAAATTAAAAACTAACACCGGAAACGTATGTAACTATGATAGCCGTTACGGAAAAACATAATAAGAACCGGATCTGGAGACTTCGGCTCAGGCCAAATCCGAGGCCTCCGGCCCAGCTGACAGCCCGAGATATGAGAAATTTTCAAGTGGCCGAAATTAAAAACTAACACCGGAAACGTATGTAACTATGATAGCCGTTACGGAAAAACATTATAAGGACCGGATCGGGAGACTTCGGCTCAGGCCAAATACGAGGCCTCCGGCCCAGCTGACAGCTCGAGATATGAGAAATTTTCAAGTGGCCGAAATTAAAAACTAACACCGGAAACGTATGTAACTATGATAGCCGTTACGGAAAAACATAATAAGAACCGGATCTGGAGACTTCGGCTCAGGCCAAATCCGAGGCCTCCGGCCCAGCTGGGGGCTTGAGATATGAGAAATTTTCAAGTGGCCGAAATTAAAAACTAACACCGGAAACGTATGTAACTATGATAGCCGTTACGGAAAAACATAATAAGAACCGGATCTGGAGACTTCGGCTCAGGCCAAATCCGAGGCCTCCGGCCCAGCTGGGGGCTTGAGATATGAGAAATTTTCAAGTGGCCGAAATTAAAAACTAACACCGGAAACGTATGTAACTTTAATAGCTGATACCGAAAAACATAATAAGAACCGGATCTGGAGACTTCGGCTCAGGCCAAATCCGAGGCCTCCGGCCCAGCTGACAGCTCGAGATATGAGAAATTTTCAAGTGGCCGAAATTAAAAACTAACACCGGAAACGTATGTAACTATGATAGCCGTTACGGAAAAACATAATAAGAACCGGATCTGGAGACTTCGGCTCAGGCCAAATCCGAGGCCTCCGGCCCAGCTGACAGCCCGAGATATGAGAAATTTTCAAGTGGCCGAAATTAAAAACTAACACCGGAAACGTATGTAACTATGATAGCCGTTACGGAAAAACATTATAAGGACCGGATCGGGAGACTTCGGCTCAGGCCAAATACGAGGCCTCCGGCCCAGCTGACAGCTCGAGATATGAGAAATTTTCAAGTGGCCGAAATTAAAAACTAACACCGGAAACGTATGTAACTATGACAGCCGTTACGGAAAAACATAATAAGAACCGGATCTGGAGACTTCGGCTCAGGCCAAATCCGAGGCCTCCGGCCCAGCTGACAGCTCGAGATATGAGAAATTTCAAAATTGCCCTAAACCGAAACTAAGGCCGAAAACGTATGTAACTTTAATAGCTGATACCGAAAAACATAATAAGAACCGGATCTGGAGACTTCGGCTCAGGCCAAATCCGAGGCCTCCGGCCCAGCTGACAGCTCGAGATATGAGAAATTTTCAAGTGACCGAAATTAAAAACTAACACCGGAAACGTATGTAACTATGATAGCCGTTACGGAAAAACATAATAAGAACCGGATCTGGAGACTTCGGCTCAGGCCAAATCCGAGGCCTCCGGCCCAGCTGACAGCTCGAGATATGAGAAATTTTCAAGTGGCCGAAATTAAAAACTAACACCGGAAACGTATGTAACTATGATAGCCGTTACGGAAAAACATAATAAGAACCGGATCTGGAGACTTCGGCTCAGGCCAAATCCGAGGCCTCCGGCCCAGCTGGGGGCTTGAGATATGAGAAATTTTCAAGTGGCCGAAATTAAAAACTAACACCGGAAACGTATGTAACTATGATAGCCGTTACGGAAAAACATAATAAGAACCGGATCTGGAGACTTCGGCTTAGGCCGAATCCGAGGCCTCCGGCCCAGCTGACAGCTCGAGATATGAGAAATTTCAAAATCGCCCTAAACCGAAACTAAGGCCAAAAACGTATGTAACTTTAATAACTGATATCGAAAAACATAATAAGAACCGGATCTAGAGACTTCGGCTAAGGCCAAATCCGAGGCCTCCGGCCCAGCTGGGGGCTTGAGATATGAGAAATTTTCAAGTGGCCGAAATTAAAAACTAACACCGGAAACGTATGTAACTATGATAGCCGTTACGGAAAAACATAATAAGAACCGGATCTGGAGACTTCGGCTCAGGCCAAATCCGAGGCCTCCGGCCCAGCTGACAGCTCGAGATATGAGAAATTTCAAAATTGCCCTAAACCGAAACTAAGGCCGAAAACGTATGTAACTTTAATAGCTGATACCGAAAAACATAATAAGAACCGGATCTGGAGACTTCGGCTCAGGCCAAATCCGAGGCCTCCGGCCCAGCTGACAGCTCGAGATATGAGAAATTTTCAAGTGGCCGAAATTAAAAACTAACACCGGAAACGTATGTAACTATGATAGCCGTTACGGAAAAACATAATAAGAACCGGATCTGGAGACTTCGGCTCAGGCCAAATCCGAGGCCTCCGGCCCAGCTGGGGGCTTGAGATATGAGAAATTTTCAAGTGGCCGAAATTAAAAACTAACACCGGAAACGTATGTAACTATGATAGCCGTTACGGAAAAACATAATAAGAACCGGATCTGGAGACTTCGGCTCAGGCCAAATCCGAGGCCTCCGGCCCAGCTGACAGCTAGAGATATGAGAAATTTTCAAGTGGCCGAAATTAAAAACTAACACCGGAAACGCATGTAACTATGATAGCCGTTACGGAAAAACATAATAAGAACTGGATCTGGAGACTTCGGCTCAGGCCAAATCCGAGGCCTCCGGCCCAGCTGACAGCTCGAGATATGAGAAATTTTCAAGTGGCCGAAATTAAAAACTAACACCGGAAACGTATGTAACTATGATAGCCGTCACGGAAAAACATAATAAGAACCGGATCTGAAGACTTCGGCTCAGGCCAAATCCGAGGCCTCCGGCCCAGCTGACAGCTCGAGATATGAGAAATTTCAAAATTGCCCTAAACCGAAACTAAGGCCGGAAACGTATGTAACTTTAATAGCTGATACGGAAAAACATAATAAGAACCGGATCTGGAGACTTCGGCTCAGGCCAAATCCGAGGCCTCCGGCCCAGCTGGGGGCTTGAGATATGAGAAATTTTCAAGTGGCCGAAATTAAAAACTAACACCGGAAACGTATGTAACTATGATAGCCGTTACGGAAAAACATAATAAGAACCGGATCTGGAGACTTCGGCTCAGGCCAAATCCGAGGCCTCCGGCCCAGCTGGGGGCTTGAGATATGAGAAATTTTCAAGTGGCCGAAATTAAAAACTAACACCGGAAACGTATGTAACTATGATAGCCGTTACGGAAAAACATAATAAGAACCGGATCTGGAGACTTCGGCTCAGGCCAAATCCGAGGCCTCCGGCCCAGCTGGGGGCTTGAGATATGAGAAATTTTCAAGTGGCCGAAATTAAAAACTAACACCGGAAACGTATGTAACTATGATAGCCGTTACGGAAAAACATAATAAGAACCGGATCTGGAGACTTCGGCTTAGGCCGAATCCGAGGCCTCCGGCCCAGCTGACAGCTCGAGATATGAGAAATTTCAAAATCGCCCTAAACCGAAACTAAGGCCAAAAACGTATGTAACTTTAATAACTGATATCGAAAAACATAATAAGAACCGGATCTAGAGACTTCGGCTAAGGCCAAATCCGAGGCCTCCGGCCCAGCTGGGGGCTTGAGATATGAGAAATTTTCAAGTGGCCGAAATTAAAAACTAACACCGGAAACGTATGTAACTATGATAGCCGTTACGGAAAAACATAATAAGAACCGGATCTGGAGACTTCGGCTCAGGCCAAATCCGAGGCCTCCGGCCCAGCTGACAGCTCGAGATATGAGAAATTTCAAAATTGCCCTAAACCGAAACTAAGGCCGAAAACGTATGTAACTTTAATAGCTGATACCGAAAAACATAATAAGAACCGGATCTGGAGACTTCGGCTCAGGCCAAATCCGAGGCCTCCGGCCCAGCTGACAGCTCGAGATATGAGAAATTTTCAAGTGGCCGAAATTAAAAACTAACACCGGAAACGTATGTAACTATGATAGCCGTTACGGAAAAACATAATAAGAACCGGATCTGGAGACTTCGGCTCAGGCCAAATCCGAGGCCTCCGGCCCAGCTGGGGGCTTGAGATATGAGAAATTTTCAAGTGGCCGAAATTAAAAACTAACACCGGAAACGTATGTAACTATGATAGCCGTTACGGAAAAACATAATAAGAACCGGATCTGGAGACTTCGGCTCAGGCCAAATCCGAGGCCTCCGGCCCAGCTGACAGCTAGAGATATGAGAAATTTTCAAGTGGCCGAAATTAAAAACTAACACCGGAAACGCATGTAACTATGATAGCCGTTACGGAAAAACATAATAAGAACTGGATCTGGAGACTTCGGCTCAGGCCAAATCCGAGGCCTCCGGCCCAGCTGACAGCTCGAGATATGAGAAATTTTCAAGTGGCCGAAATTAAAAACTAACACCGGAAACGTATGTAACTATGATAGCCGTTACGGAAAAACATAATAAGAACCGGATCTGAAGACTTCGGCTCAGGCCAAATCCGAGGCCTCCGGCCCAGCTGACAGCTCGAGATATGAGAAATTTCAAAATTGCCCTAAACCGAAACTAAGGCCGGAAACGTATGTAACTTTAATAGCTGATACGGAAAAACATAATAAGAACCGGATCTGGAGACTTCGGCTCAGGCCAAATCCGAGGCCTCCGGCCCAGCTGGGGGCTTGAGATATGAGAAATTTTCAAGTGGCCGAAATTAAAAACTAACACCGGAAACGTATGTAACTATGATAGCCGTTACGGAAAAACATAATAAGAACCGGATCTGGAGACTTCGGCTCAGGCCAAATCCGAGGCCTCCGGCCCAGCTGGGGGCTTGAGATATGAGAAATTTTCAAGTGGCCGAAATTAAAAACTAACACCGGAAACGTATGTAACTTTAATAGCTGATACCGAAAAACATAATAAGAACCGGATCTGGAGACTTCGGCTCAGGCCAAATCCGAGGCCTCCGGCCCAGCTGACAGCTCGAGATATGAGAAATTTTCAAGTGGCCGAAATTAAAAACTAACACCGGAAACGTATGTAACTATGATAGCCGTTACGGAAAAACATAATAAGAACCGGATCTGGAGACTTCGGCTCAGGCCAAATCCGAGGCCTCCGGCCCAGCTGACAGCCCGAGATATGAGAAATTTTCAAGTGGCCGAAATTAAAAACTAACACCGGAAACGTATGTAACTATGATAGCCGTTACGGAAAAACATAATAAGGACCGGATCGGGAGACTTCGGCTCAGGCCAAATACGAGGCCTCCGGCCCAGCTGACAGCTCGAGATATGAGAAATTTTCAAGTGGCCGAAATTAAAAACTAACACCGGAAACGTATGTAACTATGATAGCCGTTACGGAAAAACATAATAAGAACCGGATCTGGAGACTTCGGCTCAGGCCAAATCCGAGGCCTCCGGCCCAGCTGACAGCTCGAGATATGAGAAATTTCAAAATTGCCCTAAACCGAAACTAAGGCCGAAAACGTATGTAACTTTAATAGCTGATACCGAAAAACATAATAAGAACCGGATCTGGAGACTTCGGCTCAGGCCAAATCCGAGGCCTCCGGCCCAGCTGGGGGCTTGAGATATGAGAAATTTTCAAGTGGCCGAAATTAAAAACTAACACCGGAAACGTATGTAACTATGACAGCCGTTACGGAAAAACATAATAAGAACCGGATCTGGAGACTTCGGCTCAGGCCAAATCCGAGGCCTCCGGCCCAGCTGACAGCTCGAGATATGAGAAATTTCAAAATTGCCCTAAACCGAAACTAAGGCCGAAAACGTATGTAACTTTAATAGCTGATACCGAAAAACATAATAAGAACCGGATCTGGAGACTTCGGCTCAGGCCAAATCCGAGGCCTCCGGCCCAGCTGACAGCTCGAGATATGAGAAATTTTCAAGTGACCGAAATTAAAAACTAACACCGGAAACGTATGTAACTATGATAGCCGTTACGGAAAAACATAATAAGAACCGGATCTGGAGACTTCGGCTCAGGCCAAATCCGAGGCCTCCGGCCCAGCTGACAGCTCGAGATATGAGAAATTTTCAAGTGGCCGAAATTAAAAACTAACACCGGAAACGTATGTAACTATGATAGCCGTTACGGAAAAACATAATAAGAACCGGATCTGGAGACTTCGGCTCAGGCCAAATCCGAGGCCTCCGGCCCAGCTGGGGGCTTGAGATATGAGAAATTTTCAAGTGGCCGAAATTAAAAACTAACACCGGAAACGTATGTAACTATGATAGCCGTTACGGAAAAACATAATAAGAACCGGATCTGGAGACTTCGGCTTAGGCCGAATCCGAGGCCTCCGGCCCAGCTGACAGCTCGAGATATGAGAAATTTCAAAATCGCCCTAAACCGAAACTAAGGCCAAAAACGTATGTAACTTTAATAACTGATATCGAAAAACATAATAAGAACCGGATCTAGAGACTTCGGCTAAGGCCAAATCCGAGGCCTCCGGCCCAGCTGGGGGCTTGAGATATGAGAAATTTTCAAGTGGCCGAAATTAAAAACTAACACCGGAAACGTATGTAACTATGATAGCCGTTACGGAAAAACATAATAAGAACCGGATCTGGAGACTTCGGCTCAGGCCAAATCTGAGGCCTCCGGCCCAGCTGACAGCTCTAGATATGAGAAATTTTCAAGTGGCCGAAATTAAAAACTAACACCGGAAACGTATGTAACTATGATAGCCGTTACGGAAAAACATAATAAGAACCGGATCTGGAGACTTCGGCTCAGGCCAAATCCGAGGCCTCCGGCCCAGCTGACAGCTCGAGATATGAGAAATTTTCAAGTGGCCGAAATTAAAAACTAACACCGGAAACGTATGTAACTATGATAGCCGTTACGGAAAAACATAATAAGAACCGGATCTGGAGACTTCGGCTCAGGCCAAATCCGAGGCCTCCGGCCCAGCTGACAGCTCGAGATATGAGAAATTTTCAAGTGGCCGAAATTAAAAACTAACACCGGAAACGTATGTAACTATGCTAGCCGTCACGGAAAAACATAATAAGAACTGGATCTGGAGACTTCGGCTCAGGCTAAATCCGAGGCCTCCGGCCCAGCTGACAGCTCGAGATATGAGAAATTTCAAAATTGCCCTAAACCGAAACTAAGGCCGAAAACGTATGTAACTTTAATAGCTGATACCGAAAAACATAATAAGAACCGGATCTGGAGACTTCGACTCAGGCCAAATCCGAGGCCTCCGGCCCAGCTGGGGGCTTGAGATATGAGAAATTTTCAAGTGGCCGAAATTAAAAACTAACACCGGAAACGTATGTAACTATGACAGCCGTTACGGAAAAACATAATAAGAACCGGATCTGGAGACTTCGGCTCAGGCCAAATCCGAGGCCTCCGGCCCAGCTGACAGCTCGAGATATGAGAAATTTCAAAATTGCCCTAAACCGAAACTAAGGCCGAAAACGTATGTAACTTTAATAGCTGATACCGAAAAACATAATAAGAACCGGATCTGGAGACTTCGGCTCAGGCCAAATCCGAGGCCTCCGGCCCAGCTGACAGCTCGAGATATGAGAAATTTTCAAGTGACCGAAATTAAAAACTAACACCGGAAACGTATGTAACTATGATAGCCGTTACGGAAAAACATAATAAGAACCGGATCTGGAGACTTCGGCTCAGGCCAAATCCGAGGCCTCCGGCCCAGCTGACAGCTCGAGATATGAGAAATTTTCAAGTGGCCGAAATTAAAAACTAACACCGGAAACGTATGTAACTATGATAGCCGTTACGGAAAAACATAATAAGAACCGGATCTGGAGACTTCGGCTCAGGCCAAATCCGAGGCCTCCGGCCCAGCTGGGGGCTTGAGATATGAGAAATTTTCAAGTGGCCGAAATTAAAAACTAACACCGGAAACGTATGTAACTATGATAGCCGTTACGGAAAAACATAATAAGAACCGGATCTGGAGACTTCGGCTTAGGCCGAATCCGAGGCCTCCGGCCCAGCTGACAGCTCGAGATATGAGAAATTTCAAAATCGCCCTAAACCGAAACTAAGGCCAAAAACGTATGTAACTTTAATAACTGATATCGAAAAACATAATAAGAACCGGATCTAGAGACTTCGGCTAAGGCCAAATCCGAGGCCTCCGGCCCAGCTGGGGGCTTGAGATATGAGAAATTTTCAAGTGGCCGAAATTAAAAACTAACACCGGAAACGTATGTAACTATGATAGCCGTTACGGAAAAACATAATAAGAACCGGATCTGGAGACTTCGGCTCAGGCCAAATCTGAGGCCTCCGGCCCAGCTGACAGCTCTAGATATGAGAAATTTTCAAGTGGCCGAAATTAAAAACTAACACCGGAAACGTATGTAACTATGATAGCCGTTACGGAAAAACATAATAAGAACCGGATCTGGAGACTTCGGCTCAGGCCAAATCCGAGGCCTCCGGCCCAGCTGACAGCTCGAGATATGAGAAATTTTCAAGTGGCCGAAATTAAAAACTAACACCGGAAACGTATGTAACTATGCTAGCCGTCACGGAAAAACATAATAAGAACTGGATCTGGAGACTTCGGCTCAGGCTAAATCCGAGGCCTCCGGCCCAGCTGACAGCTCGAGATATGAGAAATTTCAAAATTGCCCTAAACCGAAACTAAGGCCGAAAACGTATGTAACTTTAATAGCTGATACCAAAAAACATAATAAGAACCGGATCTGGAGACTTCGGCTCAGGCCAAATCCGAGGCCTCCGGCCCAGCTGACAGCTAGAGATATGAGAAATTTTCAAGTGGCCGAAATTAAAAACTAACACCGGAAACGCATGTAACTATGATAGCCGTTACGGAAAAACATAATAAGAACTGGATCTGGAGACTTCGGCTCAGGCCAAATCCGAGGCCTCCGGCCCAGCTGACAGCTAGAGATATGAGAAATTTTCAAGTGGCCGAAATTAAAAACTAACACCGGAAACGTATGTAACTATGACAGCCGTTACGGAAAAACATAATAAGAACCGGATCTGGAGACTTCGGCTCAGGCCAAATCCGAGGCCTCCGGCCCAGCTGACAGCCCGAGATATGAGAAATTTTCAAGTGGCCGAAATTAAAAACTAACACCGGAAACGTATGTAACTATGATAGCCGTTACGGAAAAACATTATAAGGACCGGATCGGGAGACTTCGGCTCAGGCCAAATACGAGGCCTCCGGCCCAGCTGACAGCTCGAGATATGAGAAATTTTCAAGTGGCCGAAATTAAAAACTAACACCGGAAACGTATGTAACTATGATAGCCGTTACGGAAAAACATAATAAGAACCGGATCTGGAGACTTCGGCTCAGGCCAAATCCGAGGCCTCCGGCCCAGCTGGGGGCTTGAGATATGAGAAATTTTCAAGTGGCCGAAATTAAAAACTAACACCGGAAACGTATGTAACTATGACAGCCGTTACGGAAAAACATAATAAGAACCGGATCTGGAGACTTCGGCTCAGGCCAAATCCGAGGCCTCCGGCCCAGCTGACAGCTCGAGATATGAGAAATTTCAAAATTGCCCTAAACCGAAACTAAGGCCGAAAACGTATGTAACTTTAATAGCTGATACCGAAAAACATAATAAGAACCGGATCTGGAGACTTCGGCTCAGGCCAAATCCGAGGCCTCCGGCCCAGCTGACAGCTCGAGATATGAGAAATTTTCAAGTGACCGAAATTAAAAACTAACACCGGAAACGTATGTAACTATGATAGCCGTTACGGAAAAACATAATAAGAACCGGATCTGGAGACTTCGGCTCAGGCCAAATCCGAGGCCTCCGGCCCAGCTGGGGGCTTGAGATATGAGAAATTTTCAAGTGGCCGAAATTAAAAACTAACACCGGAAACGTATGTAACTTTAATAGCTGATACCGAAAAACATAATAAGAACCGGATCTGGAGACTTCGGCTCAGGCCAAATCCGAGGCCTCCGGCCCAGCTGACAGCTCGAGATATGAGAAATTTTCAAGTGGCCGAAATTAAAAACTAACACCGGAAACGTATGTAACTATGATAGCCGTTACGGAAAAACATAATAAGAACCGGATCTGGAGACTTCGGCTCAGGCCAAATCCGAGGCCTCCGGCCCAGCTGACAGCCCGAGATATGAGAAATTTACAAGTGGCCGAAATTAAAAACTAACACCGGAAACGTATGTAACTATGATAGCCGTTACGGAAAAACATTATAAGGACCGGATCGGGAGACTTCGGCTCAGGCCAAATACGAGGCCTCCGGCCCAGCTGACAGCTCGAGATATGAGAAATTTTCAAGTGGCCGAAATTAAAAACTAACACCGGAAACGTATGTAACTATGATAGCCGTTACGGAAAAACATAATAAGAACCGGATCTGGAGACTTCGGCTCAGGCCAAATCCGAGGCCTCCGGCCCAGCTGGGGGCTTGAGATATGAGAAATTTTCAAGTGGCCGAAATTAAAAACTAACACCGGAAACGTATGTAACTATGACAGCCGTTACGGAAAAACATAATAAGAACCGGATCTGGAGACTTCGGCTCAGGCCAAATCCGAGGCCTCCGGCCCAGCTGACAGCTCGAGATATGAGAAATTTCAAAATTGCCCTAAACCGAAACTAAGGCCGAAAACGTATGTAACTTTAATAGCTGATACCGAAAAACATAATAAGAACCGGATCTGGAGACTTCGGCTCAGGCCAAATCCGAGGCCTCCGGCCCAGCTGACAGCTCGAGATATGAGAAATTTTCAAGTGACCGAAATTAAAAACTAACACCGGAAACGTATGTAACTATGATAGCCGTTACGGAAAAACATAATAAGAACCGGATCTGGAGACTTCGGCTCAGGCCAAATCCGAGGCCTCCGGCCCAGCTGACAGCTCGAGATATGAGAAATTTTCAAGTGGCCGAAATTAAAAACTAACACCGGAAACGTATGTAACTATGATAGCTGTTACGGAAAAACATAATAAGAACCGGATCTGGAGACTTCGGCTCAGGCCAAATCCGAGGCCTCCGGCCCAGCTGGGGGCTTGAGATATGAGAAATTTTCAAGTGGCCGAAATTAAAAACTAACACCGGAAACGTATGTAACTATGATAGCCGTTACGGAAAAACATAATAAGAACCGGATCTGGAGACTTCGGCTCAGGCCAAATCCGAGGCCTCCGGCCCAGCTGACAGCTCGAGATATGAGAAATTTTCAAGTGGCCGAAATTAAAAACTAACACCGGAAACGTATGTAACTATGATAGCCGTTACGGAAAAACATAATAAGAACCGGATCTGAAGACTTCGGCTCAGGCCAAATCCGAGGCCTCCGGCCCAGCTGACAGCTCGAGATATGAGAAATTTCAAAATTGCCCTAAACCGAAACTAAGGCCGGAAACGTATGTAACTTTAATAGCTGATACGGAAAAACATAATAAGAACCGGATCTGGAGACTTCGGCTCAGGCCAAATCCGAGGCCTCCGGCCCAGCTGGGGGCTTGAGATATGAGAAATTTTCAAGTGGCCGAAATTAAAAACTAACACCGGAAACGTATGTAACTATGATAGCCGTTACGGAAAAACATAATAAGAACCGGATCTGGAGACTTCGGCTTAGGCCGAATCCGAGGCCTCCGGCCCAGCTGACAGCTCGAGATATGAGAAATTTCAAAATCGCCCTAAACCGAAACTAAGGCCAAAAACGTATGTAACTTTAATAACTGATATCGAAAAACATAATAAGAACCGGATCTAGAGACTTCGGCTAAGGCCAAATCCGAGGCCTCCGGCCCAGCTGGGGGCTTGAGATATGAGAAATTTTCAAGTGGCCGAAATTAAAAACTAACACCGGAAACGTATGTAACTATGATAGCCGTTACGGAAAAACATAATAAGAACCGGATCTGGAGACTTCGGCTCAGGCCAAATCTGAGGCCTCCGGCCCAGCTGACAGCTCTAGATATGAGAAATTTTCAAGTGGCCGAAATTAAAAACTAACACCGGAAACGTA
Organism: Pyrrhia umbra; assembly: GCA_963891755.1. Lineage (NCBI taxonomy): Eukaryota > Metazoa > Arthropoda > Insecta > Lepidoptera > Noctuidae > Pyrrhia > Pyrrhia umbra. Next base: position 6,316,321 of record OY982946.1, read on the forward strand.
TGTAACTATGATAGCCGTTACGGAAAAACATAATAAGAACCGGATCTGGAGACTTCGGCTCAGGCCAAATCCGAGGCCTCCGGCCCAGCTGACAGCTCGAGATATGAGAAATTTTCAAGTGGCCGAAATTAAAAACTAACACCGGAAACGTATGTAACTATGCTAGCCGTCACGGAAAAACATAATAAGAACTGGATCTGGAGACTTCGGCTCAAGCTAAATCCGAGGCCTCCGGCCCAGCTGACAGCTCGAGATATGAGAAATTTCAAAATTGCCCTAAACCGAAACTAAGGCCGAAAACGTATGTAACTTTAATAGCTGATACCAAAAAACATAATAAGAACCGGATCTGGAGACTTCGGCTCAGGCCAAATCCGAGGCCTCCGGCCCAGCTGGGGGCTTGAGATATGAGAAATTTTCAAGTGGCCGAAATTAAAAACTAACACCGGAAACGTATGTAACTATGATAGCCGTTACGGAAAAACATAATAAGAACCGGATCTGGAGACTTCGGCTCAGGCCAAATCCGAGGCCTCCGGCCCAGCTGACAGCTAGAGATATGAGAAATTTTCAAGTGGCCGAAATTAAAAACTAACACCGGAAACGCATGTAACTATGATAGCCGTTACGGAAAAACATAATAAGAACTGGATCTGGAGACTTCGGCTCAGGCCAAATCCGAGGCCTCCGGCCCAGCTGGGGGCTTGAGATATGAGAAATTTTCAAGTGGCCGAAATTAAAAACTAACACCGGAAACGTATGTAACTATGACAGCCGTTACGGAAAAACATAATAAGAACCGGATCTGGAGACTTCGGCTCAGGCCAAATCCGAGGCCTCCGGCCCAGCTGACAGCTCGAGATATGAGAAATTTCAAAATTGCCCTAAACCGAAACTAAGGCCGAAAACGTATGTAACTTTAATAGCTGATACCGAAAAACATAATAAGAACCGGATCTGGAGACTTCGGCTCAGGCCAAATCCGAGGCCTCCGGCCCAGCTGACAGCTCGAGATATGAGAAATTTTCAAGTGGCCGAAATTAAAAACTAACACCGGAAACGTATGTAACTATGATAGCCGTTACGGAAAAACATAATAAGAACCGGATCTGGAGACTTCGGCTCAGGCCAAATCCGAGGCCTCCGGCCCAGCTGGGGGCTTGAGATATGAGAAATTTTCAAGTGGCCGAAATTAAAAACTAACACCGGAAACGTATGTAACTATGATAGCCGTTACGGAAAAACATAATAAGAACCGGATCTGGAGACTTCGGCTCAGGCCAAATCCGAGGCCTCCGGCCCAGCTGACAGCTAGAGATATGAGAAATTTTCAAGTGGCCGAAATTAAAAACTAACACCGGAAACGCATGTAATTATGATAGCCGTTACGGAAAAACATAATAAGAACTGGATCTGGAGACTTCGGCTCAGGCCAAATCCGAGGCCTCCGGCCCAGCTGACAGCTCGAGATATGAGAAATTTTCAAGTGGCCGAAATTAAAAACTAACACCGGAAACGTATGTAACTATGATAGCCGTTACGGAAAAACATAATAAGAACCGGATCTGAAGACTTCGGCTCAGGCCAAATCCGAGGCCTCCGGCCCAGCTGACAGCTCGAGATATGAGAAATTTCAAAATTGCCCTAAACCGAAACTAAGGCCGGAAACGTATGTAACTTTAATAGCTGATACGGAAAAACATAATAAGAACCGGATCTGGAGACTTCGGCTCAGGCCAAATCCGAGGCCTCCGGCCCAGGTGGGGGCTTAAGATATGAGAAATTTTCAAGTGGCCGAAATTAAAAACTAACACCGGAAACGTATGTAACTATGATAGCCGTTACGGAAAAACATAATAAGAACCGGATCTGGAGACTTCGGCTCAGGCCAAATCCGAGGCCTCCGGCCCAGCTGGGGGCTTGAGATATGAGAAATTTTCAAGTGGCCGAAATTAAAAACTAACACCGGAAACGTATGTAACTTTAATAGCTGATACCGAAAAACATAATAAGAACCGGATCTGGAGACTTCGGCTCAGGCCAAATCCGAGGCCTCCGGCCCAGCTGACAGCTCGAGATATGAGAAATTTTCAAGTGGCCGAAATTAAAAACTAACACCGGAAACGTATGTAACTATGATAGCCGTTACGGAAAAACATAATAAGAACCGGATCTGGAGACTTCGGCTCAGGCCAAATCCGAGGCCTCCGGCCCAGCTGACAGCCCGAGATATGAGAAATTTTCAAGTGGCCGAAATTAAAAACTAACACCGGAAACGTATGTAACTATGATAGCCGTTACGGAAAAACATTATAAGGACCGGATCGGGAGACTTCGGCTCAGGCCAAATACGAGGCCTCCGGCCCAGCTGACAGCTCGAGATATGAGAAATTTTCAAGTGGCCGAAATTAAAAACTAACACCGGAAACGTATGTAACTATGATAGCCGTTACGGAAAAACATAATAAGAACCGGATCTGGAGACTTCGGCTCAGGCCAAATCCGAGGCCTCCGGCCCAGCTGGGGGCTTGAGATATGAGAAATTTCAAAATTGCCCTAAACCGAAACTAAGGCCGAAAACGTATGTAACTTTAATAGCTGATACCGAAAAACATAATAAGAACCGGATCTGGAGACTTCGGCTCAGGCCAAATCCGAGGCCTCCGGCCCAGCTGACAGCTCGAGATATGAGAAATTTTCAAGTGACCGAAATTAAAAACTAACACCGGAAACGTATGTAACTATGATAGCCGTTACGGAAAAACATAATAAGAACCGGATCTGGAGACTTCGGCTCAGGCCAAATCCGAGGCCTCCGGCCCAGCTGACAGCTCGAGATATGAGAAATTTTCAAGTGGCCGAAATTAAAAACTAACACCGGAAACGTATGTAACTATGATAGCCGTTACGGAAAAACATAATAAGAACCGGATCTGGAGACTTCGGCTCAGGCCAAATCCGAGGCCTCCGGCCCAGCTGGGGGCTTGAGATATGAGAAATTTTCAAGTGGCCGAAATTAAAAACTAACACCGGAAACGTATGTAACTATGATAGCCGTTACGGAAAAACATAATAAGAACCGGATCTGGAGACTTCGGCTCAGGCCAAATCTGAGGCCTCCGGCCCAGCTGACAGCTCTAGATATGAGAAATTTTCAAGTGGCCGAAATTAAAAACTAACACCGGAAACGTATGTAACTATGATAGCCGTTACGGAAAAACATAATAAGAACCGGATCTGGAGACTTCGGCTCAGGCCAAATCCGAGGCCTCCGGCCCAGCTGACAGCTCGAGATATGAGAAATTTTCAAGTGGCCGAAATTAAAAACTAACACCGGAAACGTATGTAACTATGCTAGCCGTCACGGAAAAACATAATAAGAACTGGATCTGGAGACTTCGGCTCAGGCTAAATCCGAGGCCTCCGGCCCAGCTGACAGCTCGAGATATGAGAAATTTCAAAATTGCCCTAAACCGAAACTAAGGCCGAAAACGTATGTAACTTTAATAGCTGATACCAAAAAACATAATAAGAACCGGATCTGGAGACTTCGGCTCAGGCCAAATCCGAGGCCTCCGGCCCAGCTGGGGGCTTGAGATATGAGAAATTTTCAAGTGGCCGAAATTAAAAACTAACACCGGAAACGTATGTAACTATGACAGCCGTTACGGAAAAACATAATAAGAACCGGATCTGGAGACTTCGGCTCAGGCCAAATCCGAGGCCTCCGGCCCAGCTGACAGCTCGAGATATGAGAAATTTCAAAATTGCCCTAAACCGAAACTAAGGCCGAAAACGTATGTAACTTTAATAGCTGATACCGAAAAACATAATAAGAACCGGATCTGGAGACTTCGGCTCAGGCCAAATCCGAGGCCTCCGGCCCAGCTGACAGCTCGAGATATGAGAAATTTTCAAGTGGCCGAAATTAAAAACTAACACCGGAAACGTATGTAACTATGATAGCCGTTACGGAAAAACATAATAAGAACCGGATCTGGAGACTTCGGCTCAGGCCAAATCCGAGGCCTCCGGCCCAGCTGGGGGCTTGAGATATGAGAAATTTTCAAGTGGCCGAAATTAAAAACTAACACCGGAAACGTATGTAACTATGATAGCCGTTACGGAAAAACATAATAAGAACCGGATCTGGAGACTTCGGCTCAGGCCAAATCCGAGGCCTCCGGCCCAGCTGACAGCTAGAGATATGAGAAATTTTCAAGTGGCCGAAATTAAAAACTAACACCGGAAACGCATGTAACTATGATAGCCGTTACGGAAAAACATAATAAGAACTGGATCTGGAGACTTCGGCTCAGGACAAATCCGAGGCCTCCGGCCCAGCTGACAGCTCGAGATATGAGAAATTTTCAAGTGGCCGAAATTAAAAACTAACACCGGAAACGTATGTAACTATGATAGCCGTTACGGAAAAACATAATAAGAACCGGATCTGAAGACTTCGGCTCAGGCCAAATCCGAGGCCTCCGGCCCAGCTGACAGCTCGAGATATGAGAAATTTCAAAATTGCCCTAAACCGAAACTAAGGCCGGAAACGTATGTAACTTTAATAGCTGATACGGAAAAACATAATAAGAACCGGATCTGGAGACTTCGGCTCAGGCCAAATCCGAGGCCTCCGGCCCAGGTGGGGGCTTAAGATATGAGAAATTTTCAAGTGGCCGAAATTAAAAACTAACACCGGAAACGTATGTAACTATGATAGCCGTTACGGAAAAACATAATAAGAACCGGATCTGGAGACTTCGGCTCAGGCCAAATCCGAGGCCTCCGGCCCAGCTGGGGGCTTGAGATATGAGAAATTTTCAAGTGGCCGAAATTAAAAACTAACACCGGAAACGTATGTAACTTTAATAGCTGATACCGAAAAACATAATAAGAACCGGATCTGGAGACTTCGGCTCAGGCCAAATCCGAGGCCTCCGGCCCAGCTGACAGCTCGAGATATGAGAAATTTTCAAGTGGCCGAAATTAAAAACTAACACCGGAAACGTATGTAACTATGATAGCCGTTACGGAAAAACATAATAAGAACCGGATCTGGAGACTTCGGCTCAGGCCAAATCCGAGGCCTCCGGCCCAGCTGACAGCCCGAGATATGAGAAATTTTCAAGTGGCCGAAATTAAAAACTAACACCGGAAACGTATGTAACTATGATAGCCGTTACGGAAAAACATTATAAGGACCGGATCGGGAGACTTCGGCTCAGGCCAAATACGAGGCCTCCGGCCCAGCTGACAGCTCGAGATATGAGAAATTTTCAAGTGGCCGAAATTAAAAACTAACACCGGAAACGTATGTAACTATGATAGCCGTTACGGAAAAACATAATAAGAACCGGATCTGGAGACTTCGGCTCAGGCCAAATCCGAGGCCTCCGGCCCAGCTGGGGGCTTGAGATATGAGAAATTTTCAAGTGGCCGAAATTAAAAACTAACACCGGAAACGTATGTAACTATGACAGCCGTTACGGAAAAACATAATAAGAACCGGATCTGGAGACTTCGGCTCAGGCCAAATCGAAGGCCTCCGGCCCAGCTGACAGCTCGAGATATGAGAAATTTCAAAATTGCCCTAAACCGAAACTAAGGCCGAAAACGTATGTAACTTTAATAGCTGATACCGAAAAACATAATAAGAACCGGATCTGGAGACTTCGGCTCAGGCCAAATCCGAGGCCTCCGGCCCAGCTGACAGCTCGAGATATGAGAAATTTTCAAGTGACCGAAATTAAAAACTAACACCGGAAACGTATGTAACTATGATAGCCGTTACGGAAAAACATAATAAGAACCGGATCTGGAGACTTCGGCTCAGGCCAAATCCGAGGCCTCCGGCCCAGCTGACAGCTCGAGATATGAGAAATTTTCAAGTGGCCGAAATTAAAAACTAACACCGGAAACGTATGTAACTATGATAGCCGTTACGGAAAAACATAATAAGAACCGGATCTGGAGACTTCGGCTCAGGCCAAATCCGAGGCCTCCGGCCCAGCTGGGGGCTTGAGATATGAGAAATTTTCAAGTGGCCGAAATTAAAAACTAACACCGGAAACGTATGTAACTATGATAGCCGTTACGGAAAAACATAATAAGAACCGGATCTGGAGACTTCGGCTTAGGCCGAATCCGAGGCCTCCGGCCCAGCTGACAGCTCGAGATATGAGAAATTTCAAAATCGCCCTAAACCGAAACTAAGGCCAAAAACGTATGTAACTTTAATAACTGATATCGAAAAACATAATAAGAACCGGATCTAGAGACTTCGGCTAAGGCCAAATCCGAGGCCTCCGGCCCAGCTGGGGGCTTGAGATATGAGAAATTTTCAAGTGGCCGAAATTAAAAACTAACACCGGAAACGTATGTAACTATGATAGCCGTTACGGAAAAACATAATAAGAACCGGATCTGGAGACTTCGGCTCAGGCCAAATCTGAGGCCTCCGGCCCAGCTGACAGCTCTAGATATGAGAAATTTTCAAGTGGCCGAAATTAAAAACTAACACCGGAAACGTATGTAACTATGATAGCCGTTACGGAAAAACATAATAAGAACCGGATCTGGAGACTTCGGCTCAGGCCAAATCCGAGGCCTCCGGCCCAGCTGACAGCTCGAGATATGAGAAATTTTCAAGTGGCCGAAATTAAAAACTAACACCGGAAACGTATGTAACTATGCTAGCCGTCACGGAAAAACATAATAAGAACTGGATCTGGAGACTTCGGCTCAGGCTAAATCCGAGGCCTCCGGCCCAGCTGACAGCTCGAGATATGAGAAATTTCAAAATTGCCCTAAACCGAAACTAAGGCCGAAAACGTATGTAACTTTAATAGCTGATACCAAAAAACATAATAAGAACCGGATCTGGAGACTTCGGCTCAGGCCAAATCCGAGGCCTCCGGCCCAGCTGGGGGCTTGAGATATGAGAAATTTTCAAGTGGCCGAAATTAAAAACTAACACCGGAAACGTATGTAACTATGATAGCCGTTACGGAAAAACATAATAAGAACCGGATCTGGAGACTTCGGCTCAGGCCAAATCCGAGGCCTCCGGCCCAGCTGACAGCTAGAGATATGAGAAATTTTCAAGTGGCCGAAATTAAAAACTAACACCGGAAACGCATGTAACTATGATAGCCGTTACGGAAAAACATAATAAGAACTGGATCTGGAGACTTCGGCTCAGGCCAAATCCGAGGCCTCCGGCCCAGCTGACAGCTCGAGATATGAGAAATTTTCAAGTGGCCGAAATTAAAAACTAACACCGGAAACGTATGTAACTATGATAGCCGTTACGGAAAAACATAATAAGAACCGGATCTGAAGACTTCGGCTCAGGCCAAATCCGAGGCCTCCGGCCCAGCTGACAGCTCGAGATATGAGAAATTTCAAAATTGCCCTAAACCGAAACTAAGGCCGGAAACGTATGTAACTTTAATAGCTGATACGGAAAAACATAATAAGAACCGGATCTGGAGACTTCGGCTCAGGCCAAATCCGAGGCCTCCGGCCCAGCTGGGGGCTTGAGATATGAGAAATTTTCAAGTGGCCGAAATTAAAAACTAACACCGGAAACGTATGTAACTATGATAGCCGTTACGGAAAAACATAATAAGAACCGGATCTGGAGACTTCGGCTCAGGCCAAATCCGAGGCCTCCGGCCCAGCTGGGGGCTTGAGATATGAGAAATTTTCAAGTGGCCGAAATTAAAAACTAACACCGGAAACGTATGTAACTTTAATAGCTGATACCGAAAAACATAATAAGAACCGGATCTGGAGACTTCGGCTCAGGCCAAATCCGAGGCCTCCGGCCCAGCTGACAGCTCGAGATATGAGAAATTTTCAAGTGGCCGAAATTAAAAACTAACACCGGAAACGTATGTAACTATGATAGCCGTTACGGAAAAACATAATAAGAACCGGATCTGGAGACTTCGGCTCAGGCCAAATCCGAGGCCTCCGGCCCAGCTGACAGCCCGAGATATGAGAAATTTTCAAGTGGCCGAAATTAAAAACTAACACCGGAAACGTATGTAACTATGATAGCCGTTACGGAAAAACATAATAAGAACCGGATCTGGAGACTTCGGCTCAGGCCAAATCCGAGGCCTCCGGCCCAGCTGGGGGCTTGAGATATGAGAAATTTTCAAGTGGCCGAAATTAAAAACTAACACCGGAAACGTATGTAACTATGATAGCCGTTACGGAAAAACATAATAAGAACCGGATCTGGAGACTTCGGCTTAGGCCGAATCCGAGGCCTCCGGCCCAGCTGACAGCTCGAGATATGAGAAATTTCAAAATCGCCCTAAACCGAAACTAAGGCCAAAAACGTATGTAACTTTAATAACTGATATCGAAAAACATAATAAGAACCGGATCTAGAGACTTCGGCTAAGGCCAAATCCGAGGCCTCCGGCCCAGCTGGGGGCTCGAGATATGAGAAATTTCAAAATCGCCCTAAACCGAAACTAAGGCCAAAAACGTATGTAACTTTAATAACTGATATCGAAAAACATAATAAGAACCGGATCTAGAGACTTCGGCTAAGGCCAAATCCGAGGCCTCCGGCCCAGCTGGGGGCTTGAGATATGAGAAATTTTCAAGTGGCCGAAATTAAAAACTAACACCGGAAACGTATGTAACTATGATAGCCGTTACGGAAAAACATAATAAGAACCGGATCTGGAGACTTCGGCTCAGGCCAAATCCGAGGCCTCCGGCCCAGCTGACAGCTCGAGATATGAGAAATTTTCAAGTGGCCGAAATTAAAAACTAACACCGGAAACGTATGTAACTATGCTAGCCGTCACGGAAAAACATAATAAGAACTGGATCTGGAGACTTCGGCTCAGGCTAAATCCGAGGCCTCCGGCCCAGCTGACAGCTCGAGATATGAGAAATTTCAAAATTGCCCTAAACCGAAACTAAGGCCGAAAACGTATGTAACTTTAATAGCTGATACCAAAAAACATAATAAGAACCGGATCTGGAGACTTCGGCTCAGGCCAAATCCGAGGCCTCCGGCCCAGCTGGGGGCTTGAGATATGAGAAATTTTCAAGTGGCCGAAATTAAAAACTAACACCGGAAACGTATGTAACTATGATAGCCGTTACGGAAAAACATAATAAGAACCGGATCTGGAGACTTCGGCTCAGGCCAAATCCGAGGCCTCCGGCCCAGCTGACAGCTAGAGATATGAGAAATTTTCAAGTGGCCGAAATTAAAAACTAACACCGGAAACGCATGTAACTATGATAGCCGTTACGGAAAAACATAATAAGAACTGGATCTGGAGACTTCGGCTCAGGCCAAATCCGAGGCCTCCGGCCCAGCTGACAGCTCGAGATATGAGAAATTTTCAAGTGGCCGAAATTAAAAACTAACACCGGAAACGTATGTAACTATGATAGCCGTTACGGAAAAACATAATAAGAACCGGATCTGAAGACTTCGGCTCAGGCCAAATCCGAGGCCTCCGGCCCAGCTGACAGCTCGAGATATGAGAAATTTCAAAATTGCCCTAAACCGAAACTAAGGCCGGAAACGTATGTAACTTTAATAGCTGATACGGAAAAACATAATAAGAACCGGATCTGGAGACTTCGGCTCAGGCCAAATCCGAGGCCTCCGGCCCAGCTGGGGGCTTGAGATATGAGAAATTTTCAAGTGGCCGAAATTAAAAACTAACACCGGAAACGTATGTAACTATGATAGCCGTTACGGAAAAACATAATAAGAACCGGATCTGGAGACTTCGGCTCAGGCCAAATCCGAGGCCTCCGGCCCAGCTGGGGGCTTGAGATATGAGAAATTTTCAAGTGGCCGAAATTAAAAACTAACACCGGAAACGTATGTAACTTTAATAGCTGATACCGAAAAACATAATAAGAACCGGATCTGGAGACTTCGGCTCAGGCCAAATCCGAGGCCTCCGGCCCAGCTGACAGCTCGAGATATGAGAAATTTTCAAGTGGCCGAAATTAAAAACTAACACCGGAAACGTATGTAACTATGATAGCCGTTACGGAAAAACATAATAAGAACCGGATCTGGAGACTTCGGCTCAGGCCAAATCCGAGGCCTCCGGCCCAGCTGACAGCCCGAGATATGAGAAATTTTCAAGTGGCCGAAATTAAAAACTAACACCGGAAACGTATGTAACTATGATAGCCGTTACGGAAAAACATAATAAGAACCGGATCTGGAGACTTCGGCTCAGGCCAAATCTGAGGCCTCCGGCCCAGCTGACAGCTCTAGATATGAGAAATTTTCAAGTGGCCGAAATTAAAAACTAACACCGGAAACGTATGTAACTATGATAGCCGTTACGGAAAAACATAATAAGAACCGGATCTGGAGACTTCGGCTCAGGCCAAATCCGAGGCCTCCGGCCCAGCTGACAGCTCGAGATATGAGAAATTTTCAAGTGGCCGAAATTAAAAACTAACACCGGAAACGTATGTAACTATGATAGCCGTTACGGAAAAACATAATAAGAACCGGATCTGGAGACTTCGGCTCAGGCCAAATCCGAGGCCTCCGGCCCAGCTGGGGGCTTGAGATATGAGAAATTTTCAAGTGGCCGAAATTAAAAACTAACACCGGAAACGTATGTAACTATGATAGCCGTTACGGAAAAACATAATAAGAACCGGATCTGGAGACTTCGGCTCAGACCAAATCCGAGGCCTCCGGCCCAGCTGACAGCTCGAGATATGAGAAATTTCAAAATTGCCCTAAACCGAAACTAAGGCCGAAAACGTATGTAACTTTAATAGCTGATACCGAAAAACATAATAAGAACCGGATCTGGAGACTTCGGCTCAGGCCAAATCCGAGGCCTCCGGCCCAGCTGACAGCTCGAAATATGAGAAATTTCAAAATCGCCCTAAACCGAAACTAAGGCCGAAAACGTATGTAACTTTAATAGCTGATATCGAAAAACATAATAAGAACCGGATCTGGAGACTTCGGCTCAGGCCAAATCCGAGGCCTCCGGCCCAGCTGGGGGCTTGAGATATGAGAAATTTTCAAGTGGCCGAAATTAAAAACTAACACCGGAAACGTATGTAACTATGATAGCCGTTACGGAAAAACGTAATAAGAACCGGATCTGGAGACTTCGGCTCAGGCCGAATCCGAGGCCTACGGCCCAGCTGACAGCTCGAGATATGAGAAATTTTCAAGTGGCCGAAATTAAAAACTAACACCGGAAACGTATGTAACTATGATAGCCGTTACGGAAAAACATAATAAGAACCGGATCTGGAGACTTCGGCTCAGGCCAAATCCGAGGCCTCCGGCCCAGCTGGGGGCTTGAGATATGAGAAATTTTCAAGTGGCCGAAATTAAAAACTAACACCGGAAACGTATGTAACTATGATAGCCGTTACGGAAAAACATAATAAGAACCGGATCTGGAGACTTCGGCTCAGGCCAAATCCGAGGCCTCCGGCCCAGCTGACAGCTCGAGATATGAGAAATTTCAAAATTTCCCTAAACCGAAACGAAGGCCGAAAACGTATGTAACTTTAATAGCTGATACCGAAAAACATAATAAGAACCGGATCTGGAGACTTCGGCTCAGGCCAAATCCGAGGCCTCCGGCCCAGCTGACAGCTCGAGATATGAGAAATTTTCAAGTGGCCGAAATTAAAAACTAACACCGGAAACGTATGTAACTATGCTAGCCGTCACGGAAAAACATAATAAGAACTGGATCTGGAGACTTCGGCTCAGGCTAAATCCGAGGCCTCCGGCCCAGCTGACAGCTCGAGATATGAGAAATTTCAAAATTGCCCTAAACCGAAACTAAGGCCGAAAACGTATGTAACTTTAATAGCTGATACCAAAAAACATAATAAGAACCGGATCTGGAGACTTCGGCTCAGGCCAAATCCGAGGCCTCCGGCCCAGCTGACAGCTCGAGATATGAGAAATTTTCAAGTGGCCGAAATTAAAAACTAACACCGGAAACGTATGTAACTATGATAGCCGTTACGGAAAAACATAATAAGAACCGGATCTGGAGACTTCGGCTCAGGCCAAATCTGAGGCCTCCGGCCCAGCTGACAGCTCTAGATATGAGAAATTTTCAAGTGGCCGAAATTAAAAACTAACACCGGAAACGTATGTAACTATGATAGCCGTTACGGAAAAACATAATAAGAACCGGATCTGGAGACTTCGGCTCAGGCCAAATCCGAGGCCTCCGGCCCAGCTGACAGCTCGAGATATGAGAAATTTTCAAGTGGCCGAAATTAAAAACTAACACCGGAAACGTATGTAACTATGATAGCCGTTACGGAAAAACATAATAAGAACCGGATCTGGAGACTTCGGCTCAGGCCAAATCTGAGGCCTCCGGCCCAGCTGGGGGCTTGAGATATGAGAAATTTTCAAGTGGCCGAAATTAAAAACTAACACCGGAAACGTATGTAACTATGATAGCCGTTACGGAAAAACATAATAAGAACCGGATCTGGAGACTTCGGCTCAGACCAAATCCGAGGCCTCCGGCCCAGCTGACAGCTCGAGATATGAGAAATTTCAAAATTGCCCTAAACCGAAACTAAGGCCGAAAACGTATCTAACTTTAATAGCTGATACCGAAAAACATAATAAGAACCGGATCTGGAGACTTCGGCTCAGGCCAAATCCGAGGCCTCCGGCCCAGCTGACAGCTCGAGATATGAGAAATTTCAAAATCGCCCTAAACCGAAACTAAGGCCGAAAACGTATGTAACTTTAATAGCTGATATCGAAAAACATAATAAGAACCGGATCTGGAGACTTCGGCTCAGGCCAAATCCGAGGCCTCCGGCCCAGCTGGGGGCTTGAGATATGAGAAATTTTCAAGTGGCCGAAATTAAAAACTAACACCGGAAACGTATGTAACTATGATAGCCGTTACGGAAAAACATAATAAGAACCGGATCTGGAGACTTCGGCTCAGGCCAAATCCGAGGCCTCCGGCCCAGCTGACAGCTCGAGATATGAGAAATTTCAAAATTGCCCTAAACCGAAACGAAGGCCGAAAACGTATGTAACTTTAATAGCTGATACCGAAAAACATAATAAGAACCGGATCTGGAGACTTCGGCTCAGGCCAAATCCGAGGCCTCCGGCCCAGCTGACAGCTCGAGATATGAGAAATTTTCAAGTGGCCGAAATTAAAAACTAACACCGGAAACGTATGTAACTATGATAGCCGTTACGGAAAAACATAATAAGAACCGGATCTGGAGACTTCGGCTCAGGCCAAATCCGAGGCCTCCGGCCCAGCTGACAGCTCGAGATATGAGAAATTTTCAAGTGACCGAAATTAAAAACTAACACCGGAAACGTATGTAACTATGATAGCCGTTACGGAAAAACATAATAAGAACCGGATCTGGAGACTTCGGCTCAGGCCAAATCCGAGGCCTCCGGCCCAGCTGGGGGCTTGAGATATGAGAAATTTTCAAGTGGCCGAAATTAAAAACTAACACCGGAAACGTATGTAACTATGATAGCCGTTACAGAAAAACATAATAAGAACCGGATCTGAAGACTTCGGCTCAGGCCAAATCCGAGGCCTCCGGCCCAGCTGGGGGCTTGAGATATGAGAAATTTTCAAGTGGCCGAAATTAAAAACTAACACCGGAAACGTATGTAACTATGATAGCCGTTACGGAAAAACATAATAAGAACCGGATCTGGAGACTTCGGCTCAGACCAAATCCGAGGCCTCCGGCCCAGCTGACAGCTCGAGATATGAGAAATTTCAAAATTGCCCTAAACCGAAACTAAGGCCGAAAACGTATGTAACTTTAATAGCTGATACCGAAAAACATAATAAGAACCGGATCTGGAGACTTCGGCTCAGGCCAAATCCGAGGCCTCCGGCCCAGCTGACAGCTCGAGATATGAGAAATTTTCAAGTGGCCGAAATTAAAAACTAACACCGGAAACGTATGTAACTATGATAGCCGTTACGGAAAAACATAATAAGAACCGGATCTGGAGACTTCGGCTCAGGCCAAATCCGAGGCCTCCGGCCCAGCTGGGGGCTTGAGATATGAGAAATTTTCAAGTGGCCGAAATTAAAAACTAACACCGGAAACGTATGTAACTATGATAGCCGTTACGGAAAAACATAATAAGAACCGGATCTGGAGACTTCGGCTCAGGCCAAATCCGAGGCCTCCGGCCCAGCTGGGGGCTTGAGATATGAGAAATTTTCAAGTGGCCGAAATTAAAAACTAACCCCGGAAACGTATGTAACTATGATAGCCGTTACGGAAAAACATAATAAGAACCGGATCTGAAGACTTCGGCTCAGGCCAAATCCGAGGCCTCCGGCCCAGCTGGGGGCTTGAGATATGAGAAATTTTCAAGTGACCGAAATTAAAAACTAACACCGGAAACGTATGTAACTATGATAGCCGTTACGGAAAAACATAATAAGAACCGGATCTGGAGACTTCGGCTCAGGCCAAATCCGAGGCCTCCGGCCCAGCTGGGGGCTTGAGATATGAGAAATTTTCAAGTGGCCGAAATTAAAAACTAACACCGGAAACGAATGTAACTTTAATAGCTGATACCGAAAAACATAATAAGAACCGGATCTGGAGACTTCGGCTCAGGCCAAATCCGAGGCCTCCGGCCCAGCTGACAGCTCGAGATATGAGAAATTTCAAAATTGCCCTAAACCGAAACTAAGGCCGAAAACGTATGTAACTTTAATAGCTGATACCAAAAAACATAATAAGAACCGGATCTGGAGACTTCGGCTCAGGCCAAATCCGAGGCCTCCGGCCCAGCTGACAGCTCGAGATATGAGAAATTTTCAAGTGGCCGAAATTAAAAACTAACACCGGAAACGTATGTAACTATGATAGCCGTTACGGAAAAACATAATAAGAACCGGATCTGGAGACTTCGGCTCAGGCCAAATCTGAGGCCTCCGGCCCAGCTGACAGCTCTAGATATGAGAAATTTTCAAGTGGCCGAAATTAAAAACTAACACCGGAAACGTATGTAACTATGATAGCCGTTACGGAAAAACATAATAAGAACCGGATCTGGAGACTTCGGCTCAGGCCAAATCCGAGGCCTCCGGCCCAGCTGACAGCTCGAGATATGAGAAATTTTCAAGTGGCCGAAATTAAAAACTAACACCGGAAACGTATGTAACTATGATAGCCGTTACGGAAAAACATAATAAGAACCGGATCTGGAGACTTCGGCTCAGGCCAAATCCGAGGCCTCCGGCCCAGCTGGGGGCTTGAGATATGAGAAATTTTCAAGTGGCCGAAATTAAAAACTAACACCGGAAACGTATGTAACTATGATAGCCGTTACGGAAAAACATAATAAGAACCGGATCTGGAGACTTCGGCTCAGACCAAATCCGAGGCCTCCGGCCCAGCTGACAGCTCGAGATATGAGAAATTTCAAAATTGCCCTAAACCGAAACTAAGGCCGAAAACGTATGTAACTTTAATAGCTGATACCGAAAAACATAATAAGAACCGGATCTGGAGACTTCGGCTCAGGCCAAATCCGAGGCCTCCGGCCCAGCTGACAGCTCGAGATATGAGAAATTTCAAAATCGCCCTAAACCGAAACTAAGGCCGAAAACGTATGTAACTTTAATAGCTGATATCGAAAAACATAATAAGAACCGGATCTGGAGACTTCGGCTCAGGCCAAATCCGAGGCCTCCGGCCCAGCTGGGGGCTTGAGATATGAGAAATTTTCAAGTGGCCGAAATTAAAAACTAACACCGGAAACGTATGTAACTATGATAGCCGTTACGGAAAAACATAATAAGAACCGGATCTGGAGACTTCGGCTCAGGCCAAATCCGAGGCCTCCGGCCCAGCTGGGGGCTTGAGATATGAGAAATTTTCAAGTGGCCGAAATTAAAAACTAACACCGGAAACGTATGTAACTATGATAGCCGTTACGGAAAAACATAATAAGAACCGGATCTGGAGACTTCGGCTCAGGCCAAATCCGAGGCCTCCGGCCCAGCTGGGGGCTTGAGATATGAGAAATTTTCAAGTGGCCGAAATTAAAAACTAACCCCGGAAACGTATGTAACTATGATAGCCGTTACGGAAAAACATAATAAGAACCGGATCTGAAGACTTCGGCTCAGGCCAAATCCGAGGCCTCCGGCCCAGCTGGGGGCTTGAGATATGAGAAATTTTCAAGTGACCGAAATTAAAAACTAACACCGGAAACGTATGTAACTATGATAGCCGTTACGGAAAAACATAATAAGAACCGGATCTGGAGACTTCGGCTCAGGCCAAATCCGAGGCCTCCGGCCCAGCTGACAGCTCGAGATATGAGAAATTTTCAAGTGGCCGAAATTAAAAACTAACACCGGAAACGTATGTAACTATGATAGCCGTTACGGAAAAACATAATAAGAACCGGATCTGGAGACTTCGGCTCAGGCCAAATCCGAGGCCTCCGGCCCAGCTGGGGGCTTGAGATATGAGAAATTTTCAAGTGGCCGAAATTAAAAACTAACACCGGAAACGTATGTAACTATGATAGCCGTTACGGAAAAACATAATAAGAACCGGATCTGGAGACTTCGGCTCAGACCAAATCCGAGGCCTCCGGCCCAGCTGACAGCTCGAGATATGAGAAATTTCAAAATTGCCCTAAACCGAAACTAAGGCCGAAAACGTATGTAACTTTAATAGCTGATACCGAAAAACATAATAAGAACCGGATCTGGAGACTTCGGCTCAGGCCAAATCCGAGGCCTCCGGCCCAGCTGACAGCTCGAGATATGAGAAATTTCAAAATCGCCCTAAACCGAAACTAAGGCCGAAAACGTATGTAACTTTAATAGCTGATATCGAAAAACATAATAAGAACCGGATCTGGAGACTTCGGCTCAGGCCAAATCCGAGGCCTCCGGCCCAGCTGGGGGCTTGAGATATGAGAAATTTTCAAGTGGCCGAAATTAAAAACTAACACCGGAAACGTATGTAACTATGATAGCCGTTACGGAAAAACATAATAAGAACCGGATCTGGAGACTTCGGCTCAGGCCAAATCCGAGGCCTCCGGCCCAGCTGACAGCTCGAGATATGAGAAATTTCAAAATTGCCCTAAACCGAAACGAAGGCCGAAAACGTATGTAACTTTAATAGCTGATACCGAAAAACATAATAAGAACCGGATCTGGAGACTTCGGCTCAGGCCAAATCCGAGGCCTCCGGCCCAGCTGACAGCTCGAGATATGAGAAATTTTCAAGTGGCCGAAATTAAAAACTAACACCG
The DNA here is from genome assembly GCA_963891755.1 of Pyrrhia umbra. Classification (NCBI taxonomy): domain Eukaryota; kingdom Metazoa; phylum Arthropoda; class Insecta; order Lepidoptera; family Noctuidae; genus Pyrrhia; species Pyrrhia umbra. The sequence goes on from OY982946.1 coordinate 6,333,641, forward strand.
GAAACGTATGTAACTATGATAGCCGTTACGGAAAAACATAATAAGAACCGGATCTGGAGACTTCGGCTCAGGCCAAATCCGAGGCCTCCGGCCCAGCTGACAGCTCGAGATATGAGAAATTTTCAAGTGACCGAAATTAAAAACTAACACCGGAAACGTATGTAACTATGATAGCCGTTACGGAAAAACATAATAAGAACCGGATCTGGAGACTTCGGCTCAGGCCAAATCCGAGGCCTCCGGCCCAGCTGGGGGCTTGAGATATGAGAAATTTTCAAGTGGCCGAAATTAAAAACTAACACCGGAAACGTATGTAACTATGATAGCCGTTACAGAAAAACATAATAAGAACCGGATCTGAAGACTTCGGCTCAGGCCAAATCCGAGGCCTCCGGCCCAGCTGACAGCTCGAGATATGAGAAATTTCAAAATTGCCCTAAACCGAAACTAAGGCCGGAAACGTATGTAACTTTAATAGCTAATACGGAAAAACATAATAAGAACCGGATCTGGAGACTTCGGCTCAGGCCAAATCCGAGGCCTCCGGCCCAGCTGACAGCTCGAGATATGAGAAATTTCAAAATTGCCCTAAACCGAAACTAAGGCCGAAAACGTATGTAACTTTAATAGCTGATACCGAAAAACATAATAAGAACCGGATCTGGAGACTTCGGCTCAGGCCAAATCCGAGGCCTCCGGCCCAGCTGACAGCTCGAGATATGAGAAATTTTCAAGTGGCCGAAATTAAAAACTAACACCGGAAACGTATGTAACTATGATAGCCGTTACGGAAAAACATAATAAGAACCGGATCTGGAGACTTCGGCTCAGGCCAAATCCGAGGCCTCCGGCCCAGCTGGGGGCTTGAGATATGAGAAATTTTCAAGTGGCCGAAATTAAAAACTAACCCCGGAAACGTATGTAACTATGATAGCCGTTACGGAAAAACATAATAAGAACCGGATCTGAAGACTTCGGCTCAGGCCAAATCCGAGGCCTCCGGCCCAGCTGGGGGCTTGAGATATGAGAAATTTTCAAGTGACCGAAATTAAAAACTAACACCGGAAACGTATGTAACTATGATAGCCGTTACGGAAAAACATAATAAGAACCGGATCTGGAGACTTCGGCTCAGGCCAAATCCGAGGCCTCCGGCCCAGCTGGGGGCTTGAGATATGAGAAATTTTCAAGTGGCCGAAATTAAAAACTAACACCGGAAACGTATGTAACTATGATAGCCATTACGGAAAAACATAATAAGAACCGGATCTGGAGACTTCGGCTCAGGCCAAATCCGAGGCCTCCGGCCCAGCTGGGGGCTTGAGATATGAGAAATTTTCAAGTGGCCGAAATTAAAAACTAACACCGGAAACGAATGTAACTTTAATAGCTGATACCGAAAAACATAATAAGAACCGGATCTGGAGACTTCGGCTCAGGCCAAATCCGAGGCCTCCGGCCCAGCTGGGGGCTTGAGATATGAGAAATTTTCAAGTGGCCGAAATTAAAAACTAACACCGGAAACGTATGTAACTATGATAGCCGTTACGGAAAAACATAATAAGAACCGGATCTGGAGACTTCGGCTCAGGCCAAATCCGAGGCCTCCGGCCCAGCTGGGGGCTTGAGATATGAGAAATTTTCAAGTGGCCGAAATTAAAAACTAACACCGGAAACGTATGTAACTTTAATAGCTGATACCGAAAAACATAATAAGAACCGGATCTGGAGACTTCGGCTCGGGCCAAATCCGATGCCTCCGGCCCAGCTGACAGCTCGAGATATGAGAAATTTTCAAGTGGCCGAAATTAAAAACTAACACCGGAAACGTATGTAACTATGATAGCCGTTACGGAAAAACATAATAAGAACCGGATCTGGAGACTTCGGCTCAGGCCAAATCCGAGGCCTCCGGCCCAGCTGACAGCCCGAGATATGAGAAATTTCAAAATTGCCCTAAACCGAAACTAAGGCCGAAAACGTATGTAACTTTAATAGCTGATACCGAAAAACATAATAAGAACCGGATCTGGAGACTTCGGCTCAGGCCAAATCCGAGGCCTCCGGCCCAGCTGACAGCTCGAGATATGAGAAATTTTCAAGTGGCCGAAATTAAAAACTAACACCGGAAACGTATGTAACTATGATAGCCGTTACGGAAAAACATAATAAGAACCGGATCTGGAGACTTCGGCTCAGGCCAAATCCGAGGCCTCCGGCCCAGCTGGGGGCTTGAGATATGAGAAATTTTCAAGTGGCCGAAATTAAAAACTAACACCGGAAACGTATGTAACTATGATAGCCGTTACGGAAAAACATAATAAGAACCGGATCTGAAGACTTCGGCTCAGGCCAAATCCGAGGCCTCCGGCCCAGCTGACAGCTCGAGATATGAGAAATTTCAAAATTGCCCTAAACCGAAACTAAGGCCGGAAACGTATGTAACTTTAATAGCTGATACGGAAAAACATAATAAGAACCGGATCTGGAGACTTCGGCTCAGGCCAAATCCGAGGCCTCCGGCCCAGCTGACAGCTCGAGATATGAGAAATTTCAAAATTGCCCTAAACCGAAACTAAGGCCGAAAACGTATGTAACTTTAATAGCTGATACCGAAAAACATAATAAGAACCGGATCTGGAGACTTCGGCTCAGGCCAAATCCGAGGCCTCCGGCCCAGCTGACAGCTCGAGATATGAGAAATTTTCAAGTGGCCGAAATTAAAAACTAACACCGGAAACGTATGTAACTATGATAGCCGTTACGGAAAAACATAATAAGAACCGGATCTGGAGACTTCGGCTCAGGCCAAATCCGAGGCCTCCGGCCCAGCTGACAGCTCGAGATATGAGAAATTTTCAAGTGGCCGAAATTAAAAACTAACACCGGAAACGTATGTAACTATGATAGCCGTTACGGAAAAACATAATAAGAACCGGATCTGAAGACTTCGGCTCAGGCCAAATCCGAGGCCTCCGGCCCAGCTGACAGCTCGAGATATGAGAAATTTTCAAGTGGCCGAAATTAAAAACTAACACCGGAAACGTATGTAACTATGATAGCCATTACGGAAAAACATAATAAGAACCGGATCTGGAGACTTCGGCTCAGGCCAAATCCGAGGCCTCCGGCCCAGCTGACAGCCCGAGATATGAGAAATTTCAAAATTGCCCTAAACCGAAACTAAGGCCGAAAACGTATGTAACTTTAATAGCTGATACCGAAAAACATAATAAGAACCGGATCTGGAGACTTCGGCTCAGGCCAAATCCGAGGCCTCCGGCCCAGCTGACAGCTCGAGATATGAGAAATTTTCAAGTGACCGAAATTAAAAACTAACACCGGAAACGTATGTAACTATGATAGCCGTTACGGAAAAACATAATAAGAACCGGATCTGGAGACTTCGGCTCAGGCCAAATCCGAGGCCTCCGGCCCAGCTGACAGCTCGAGATATGAGAAATTTTCAAGTGGCCGAAATTAAAAACTAACACCGGAAACGTATGTAACTATGATAGCCGTTACGGAAAAACATAATAAGAACCGGATCTGGAGACTTCGGCTCAGGCCAAATCCGAGGCCTCCGGCCCAGCTGGGGGCTTGAGATATGAGAAATTTTCAAGTGGCCGAAATTAAAAACTAACACCGGAAACGTATGTAACTATGATAGCCGTTACGGAAAAACATAATAAGAACCGGATCTGGAGACTTCGGCTCAGGCCAAATCTGAGGCCTCCGGCCCAGCTGACAGCTCTAGATATGAGAAATTTTCAAGTGGCCGAAATTAAAAACTAACACCGGAAACGTATGTAACTATGATAGCCGTTACGGAAAAACATTATAAGAACCGGATCTGGAGACTTCAGCTCAGGCCAAATCCGAGGCCTCCGGCCCAGCTGACAGCTCGAGATATGAGAAATTTTCAAGTGGCCGAAATTAAAAACTAACACCGGAAACGTATGTAACTATGCTAGCCGTCACGGAAAAACATAATAAGAACTGGATCTGGAGACTTCGGCTCAGGCTAAATCCGAGGCCTCCGGCCCAGCTGACAGCTCGAGATATGAGAAATTTCAAAATTGCCCTAAACCGAAACTAAGGCCGAAAACGTATGTAACTTCAATAGCTGATACCAAAAAACATAATAAGAACCGGATCTGGAGACTTCGGCTCAGGCCAAATCCGAGGCCTCCGGCCCAGCTGACAGCTCGAGATATGAGAAATTTTCAAGTGGCCGAAATTAAAAACTAACACCGGAAATGTATGTAACTATGATAGCCGTTACGGAAAAACATAATAAGAACCGGATCTGGAGACTTCGGCTCAGGCCAAATCTGAGGCCTCTGGCCCAGCTGACAGCTCTAGATATGAGAAATTTTCAAGTGGCCGAAATTAAAAACTAACACCGGAAACGTATGTAACTATGATAGCCGTTACGGAAAAACATAATAAGAACCGGATCTGGAGACTTCGGCTCAGGCCAAATCCGAGGCCTCCGGCCCAGCTGACAGCTCGAGATATGAGAAATTTTCAAGTGGCCGAAATTAAAAACTAACACCGGAAACGTATGTAACTATGATAGCCGTTACGGAAAAACATAATAAGAACCGGATCTGGAGACTTCGGCTCAGGCCAAATCCGAGGCCTCCGGCCCAGCTGACAGCTCGAGATATGAGAAATTTTCAAGTGGCCGAAATTAAAAACTAACACCGGAAACGTATGTAACTATGATAGCCGTTACGGAAAAACATAATAAGAACCGGATCTGAAGACTTCGGCTCAGGCCAAATCCGAGGCCTCCGGCCCAGCTGACAGCTCGAGATATGAGAAATTTCAAAATTGCCCTAAACCGAAACTAAGGCCGAAAACTTATGTAACTTTAATAGCTGATACCGAAAAACATAATAAGAACCGGATCTGGAGACTTCGGCTCAGGCCAAATCCGAGGCCTCCGGCCCAGCTGACAGCTCGAGATATGAGAAATTTTCAAGTGGCCGAAATTAAAAACTAACACCGGAAACGTATTTAACTATGATAGCCGTTACGGAAAAACATAATAAGAACTGGATCTGGAGACTTCGGCTCAGGCCAAATCCGAGGCCTCCGGCCCAGCTGGGGGCTTGAGATATGAGAAATTTTCAAGTGGCCGAAATTAAAAACTAACACCGGAAACGTATGTAACTATGATAGCCGTTACGGAAAAACATAATAAGAACCGGATCTGGAGACTTCGGCTCAGGCCAAATCCGAGGCCTCCGGCCCAGCTGACAGCTCGAGATATGAGAAATTTTCAAGTGACCGAAATTAAAAACTAACACCGGAAACGTATGGAACTATGATAGCCGTTACGGAAAAACATAATAAGAACCGGATCTGGAGACTTCGGCTCAGGCCAAATCCGAGGCCTCCGGCCCAGCTGACAGCTCGAGATATGAGAAATTTTCAAGTGGCCGAAATTAAAAACTAACACCGGAAACGTATGTAACTATGATAGCCGTTACGGAAAAACATAATAAGAACCAGATCTGGAGACTTCGGCTCAGGCCAAATCCGAGGCCTCCGGCCCAGCTGGGGGCTTGAGATATGAGAAATTTTCAAATGGCCGAAATTAAAAACTAACACCGGAAACGTATGTAACTATGATAGCCGTTACGGAAAAACATAATAAGAACCGGATCTGGAGACTTCGGCTTAGGCCAAATCCGAGGCCTCCGGCCCAGCTGACAGCTCGAGATATGAGAAATTTCAAAATCGCCCTAAACCGAAACTAAGGCCGAAAACGTATGTAACTTTAATAGCTGATATCGAAAAACATAATAAGAACCGGATCTAGAGACTTCGGCTAAGGCCAAATCCGAGGCCTCCGGCCCAGCTGGGGGCTTGAGATATGAGAAATTTTCAAGTGGCCGAAATTAAAAACTAACACCGGAAACGTATGTAACTATGATAGCCGTTACGGAAAAACATAATAAGAACCGGATCTGGAGACTTCGGCTCAGGCCAAATCTGAGGCCGGAGGCCCAGCTGACAGCTCTAGATATGAGAAATTTTCAAGTGGCCGAAATTAAAAACTAACACCGGAAACGTATGTAACTATGATAGCCGTTACGGAAAAACATTATAAGAACCGGATCTGGAGACTTCGGCTCAGGCCAAATCCGAGGCCTCCGGCCCAGCTGACAGCTCGAGATATGAGAAATTTTCAAGTGGCCGAAATTAAAAACTAACACCGGAAACGTATGTAACTATGCTAGCCGTCACGGAAAAACATAATAAGAACTGGATCTGGAGACTTCGGCTCAGGCTAAATCCGAGGCCTCCGGCCCAGCTGACAGCTCGAGATATGAGAAATTTCAAAATTGCCCTAAACCGAAACTAAGGCCGAAAACGTATGTAACTTTAATAGCTGATACCAAAAAACATAATAAGAACCGGATCTGGAGACTTCGGCTCAGGCCAAATCCGAGGCCTCCGGCCCAGCTGACAGCTCGAGATATGAGAAATTTTCAAGTGGCCGAAATTAAAAACTAACACCGGAAACGTATGTTACTATGATAGCCGTTACGGAAAAACATAATAAGAACCGGATCTGGAGACTTCGGCTCAGGCCAAATCCGAGGCCTCCGGCCCAGCTGGGGGCTTGAGATATGAGAAATTTTCAAGTGGCCGAAATTAAAAACTAACACCGGAAACGTATGTAACTATGATAGCCGTTACGGAAAAACATAATAAGAACCGGATCTGGAGACTTCGGCTTAGGCCGAATCCGAGGCCTCCGGCCCAGCTGACAGCTCGAGATATGAGAAATTTCAAAATCGCCCTAAACCGAAACTAAGGCCGAAAACGTATGTAACTTTAATAGCTGATATCGAAAAACATAATAAGAACCGGATCTAGAGACTTCGGCTAAGGCCAAATCCGAGGCCTCCGGCCCAGCTGGGGGCTTGAGATATGAGAAATTTTCAAGTGGCCGAAATTAAAAACTAACACCGGAAACGTATGTAACTATGATAGCCATTACGGAAAAACATAATAAGAACCGGATCTGGAGACTTCGGCTCAGGCCAAATCCGAGGCCTCCGGCCCAGCTGGGGGCTTGAGATATGAGAAATTTTCAAGTGGCCGAAATTAAAAACTAACACCGGAAACGAATGTAACTTTAATAGCTGATACCGAAAAACATAATAAGAACCGGATCTGGAGACTTCGGCTCAGGCCAAATCCGAGGCCTCCGGCCCAGCTGGGGGCTTGAGATATGAGAAATTTTCAAGTGGCCGAAATTAAAAACTAACACCGGAAACGTATGTAACTATGATAGCCGTTACGGAAAAACATAATAAGAACCGGATCTGGAGACTTCGGCTCAGGCCAAATCCGAGGCCTCCGGCCCAGCTGACAGCTCGAGATATGAGAAATTTTCAAGTGGCCGAAATTAAAAACTAACACCGGAAACGTATGTAACTATGATAGCCGTTACGGAAAATCATAATAAGAACCGGATCTGGAGACTTCGGCTCAGGCCAAATCCGAGGCCTCCGGCCCAGCTGGGGGCTTGAGATATGAGAAATTTTCAAGTGGCCGAAATTTAAAACTAACACCGGTAACGTATGTAACTATGATAGCCATTACGGAAAAACATAATAAGAACCGGATCTGGAGACTTCGGCTCAGGCCAAATCCGAGGCCTCCGGCCCAGCTGACAGCTCGAGATATGAGAAATTTTCAAGTGGCCGAAATTAAAAACTAACACCGGAAACGTATGTAACTATGATAGCCGTTACGGAAAAACATAATAAGAACCGGATCTGGAGACTTCGGCTCAGGCCAAATCCGAGGCCTCCGGCCCAGCTGACAGCTCGAGATATGAGAAATTTCAAAATTGCCCTAAACCGAAACTAAGGCCGGAAACGTATGTAACTTTAATAGCTGATACGGAAAAACATAATAAGAACCGGATCTGGAGACTTCGGCTCAGGCCAAATCCGAGGCCTCCGGCCCAGCTGACAGCTCGAGATATGAGAAATTTCAAAATTGCCCTAAACCGAAACTAAGGCCGAAAACGTATGTAACTTTAATAGCTGATACCGAAAAACATAATAAGAACCGGATCTGGAGACTTCGGCTCAGGCCAAATCCGAGGCCTCCGGCCCAGCTGACAGCTCGAGATATGAGAAATTTTCAAGTGGCCGAAATTAAAAACTAACACCGGAAACGTATGTAACTATGATAGCCGTTACGGAAAAACATAATAAGAACCGGATCTGGAGACTTCGGCTCAGGCCAAATCCGAGGCCTCCGGCCCAGCTGACAGCTCGAGATATGAGAAATTTTCAAGTGGCCGAAATTAAAAACTAACACCGGAAACGTATGTAACTATGATAGCCGTTACGGAAAAACATAATAAGAACCGGATCTGAAGACTTCGGCTCAGGCCAAATCCGAGGCCTCCGGCCCAGCTGACAGCTCGAGATATGAGAAATTTTCAAGTGGCCGAAATTAAAAACTAACACCGGAAACGTATGTAACTATGATAGCCATTACGGAAAAACATAATAAGAACCGGATCTGGAGACTTCGGCTCAGGCCAAATCCGAGGCCTCCGGCCCAGCTGACAGCCCGAGATATGAGAAATTTCAAAATTGCCCTAAACCGAAACTAAGGCCGAAAACGTATGTAACTTTAATAGCTGATACCGAAAAACATAATAAGAACCGGATCTGGAGACTTCGGCTCAGGCCAAATCCGAGGCCTCCGGCCCAGCTGACAGCTCGAGATATGAGAAATTTTCAAGTGACCGAAATTAAAAACTAACACCGGAAACGTATGTAACTATGATAGCCGTTACGGAAAAACATAATAAGAACCGGATCTGGAGACTTCGGCTCAGGCCAAATCCGAGGCCTCCGGCCCAGCTGACAGCTCGAGATATGAGAAATTTTCAAGTGGCCGAAATTAAAAACTAACACCGGAAACGTATGTAACTATGATAGCCGTTACGGAAAAACATAATAAGAACCGGATCTGGAGACTTCGGCTCAGGCCAAATCCGAGGCCTCCGGCCCAGCTGGGGGCTTGAGATATGAGAAATTTTCAAGTGGCCGAAATTAAAAACTAACACCGGAAACGTATGTAACTATGATAGCCGTTACGGAAAAACATAATAAGAACCGGATCTGGAGACTTCGGCTCAGGCCAAATCTGAGGCCTCCGGCCCAGCTGACAGCTCTAGATATGAGAAATTTTCAAGTGGCCGAAATTAAAAACTAACACCGGAAACGTATGTAACTATGATAGCCGTTACGGAAAAACATAATAAGAACCGGATCTGGAGACTTCGGCTCAGGCCAAATCCGAGGCCTCCGGCCCAGCTGGGGGCTTGAGATATGAGAAATTTTCAAGTGGCCGAAATTAAAAACTAACACCGGAAACGTATGTAACTATGATAGCCGTTACGGAAAAACATTATAAGAACCGGATCTGGAGACTTCGGCTCAGGCCAAATCCGAGGCCTCCGGCCCAGCTGACAGCTCGAGATATGAGAAATTTTCAAGTGGCCGAAATTAAAAACTAACACCGGAAACGTATGTAACTATGCTAGCCGTCACGGAAAAACATAATAAGAACTGGATCTGGAGACTTCGGCTCAGGCTAAATCCGAGGCCTCCGGCCCAGCTGACAGCTCGAGATATGAGAAATTTCAAAATTGCCCTAAACCGAAACTAAGGCCGAAAACGTATGTAACTTCAATAGCTGATACCAAAAAACATAATAAGAACCGGATCTGGAGACTTCGGCTCAGGCCAAATCCGAGGCCTCCGGCCCAGCTGACAGCTCTAGATATGAGAAATTTTCAAGTGGCCGAAATTAAAAACTAACACCGGAAACGTATGTAACTATGATAGCCGTTACGGAAAAACATAATAAGAACCGGATCTGGAGACTTCGGCTCAGGCCAAATCTGAGGCCTCTGGCCCAGCTGACAGCTCTAGATATGAGAAATTTTCAAGTGGCCGAAATTAAAAACTAACACCGGAAACGTATGTAACTATGATAGCCGTTACGGAAAAACATAATAAGAACCGGATCTGGAGACTTCGGCTCAGGCCAAATCCGAGGCCTCCGGCCCAGCTGACAGCTCGAGATATGAGAAATTTTCAAGTGGCCGAAATTAAAAACTAACACCGGAAACGTATGTAACTATGATAGCCGTTACGGAAAAACATAATAAGAACCGGATCTGGAGACTTCGGCTCAGGCCAAATCCGAGGCCTCCGGCCCAGCTGACAGCTCGAGATATGAGAAATTTTCAAGTGGCCGAAATTAAAAACTAACACCGGAAACGTATGTAACTATGATAGCCGTTACGGAAAAACATAATAAGAACCGGATCTGAAGACTTCGGCTCAGGCCAAATCCGAGGCCTCCGGCCCAGCTGACAGCTCGAGATATGAGAAATTTCAAAATTGCCCTAAACCGAAACTAAGGCCGAAAACTTATGTAACTTTAATAGCTGATACCGAAAAACATAATAAGAACCGGATCTGGAGACTTCGGCTCAGGCCGAATCCGAGGCCTCCGGCCCAGCTGACAGCTCGAGATATGAGAAATTTTCAAGTGGCCGAAATTAAAAACTAACACCGGAAACGTATTTAACTATGATAGCCGTTACGGAAAAACATAATAAGAACCGGATCTGGAGACTTCGGCTCAGGCCAAATCTGAGGCCGGAGGCCCAGCTGACAGCTCTAGATATGAGAAATTTTCAAGTGGCCGAAATTAAAAACTAACACCGGAAACGTATGTAACTATGATAGCCGTTACGGAAAAACATTATAAGAACCGGATCTGGAGACTTCGGCTCAGGCCAAATCCGAGGCCTCCGGCCCAGCTGACAGCTCGAGATATGAGAAATTTTCAAGTGGCCGAAATTAAAAACTAACACCGGAAACGTATGTAACTATGCTAGCCGTCACGGAAAAACATAATAAGAACTGGATCTGGAGACTTCGGCTCAGGCTAAATCCGAGGCCTCCGGCCCAGCTGACAGCTCGAGATATGAGAAATTTCAAAATTGCCCTAAACCGAAACTAAGGCCGAAAACGTATGTAACTTTAATAGCTGATACCAAAAAACATAATAAGAACCGGATCTGGAGACTTCGGCTCAGGCCAAATCCGAGGCCTCCGGCCCAGCTGACAGCTCGAGATATGAGAAATTTTCAAGTGGCCGAAATTAAAAACTAACACCGGAAACGTATGTTACTATGATAGCCGTTACGGAAAAACATAATAAGAACCGGATCTGGAGACTTCGGCTCAGGCCAAATCCGAGGCCTCCGGCCCAGCTGGGGGCTTGAGATATGAGAAATTTTCAAGTGGCCGAAATTAAAAACTAACACCGGAAACGTATGTAACTATGATAGCCGTTACGGAAAAACATAATAAGAACCGGATCTGGAGACTTCGGCTTAGGCCGAATCCGAGGCCTCCGGCCCAGCTGACAGCTCGAGATATGAGAAATTTCAAAATCGCCCTAAACCGAAACTAAGGCCGAAAACGTATGTAACTTTAATAGCTGATATCGAAAAACATAATAAGAACCGGATCTAGAGACTTCGGCTAAGGCCAAATCCGAGGCCTCCGGCCCAGCTGGGGGCTTGAGATATGAGAAATTTTCAAGTGGCCGAAATTAAAAACTAACACCGGAAACGTATGTAACTATGATAGCCGTTACGGAAAAACATAATAAGAACCGGATCTGAAGACTTCGGCTCAGGCCAAATCCGAGGCCTCCGGCCCAGCTGACAGCTCGAGATATGAGAAATTTCAAAATTGCCCTAAACCGAAACTAAGGCCGAAAACTTATGTAACTTTGTTAGCACTTTTACATGCGTTGACACAGTGCCGCCCCAGATAAGTATTGTAAACTCTCAATTTTATTATTATGTATTATTTGTTTGTGTGTGTCTGCTGACACTATATTTTCGGCCTATATAAATCATGATATAATATTAAATCAAAGAGTATCAACGAGTATCTTAGAACACGCAGTCGTATCATTTACACTGGTGACCCCGACGTGATTTATACCCAGCTACGGACCCGGTTTATGCCTGCCGGCTGGTATAACTGTCACTGTCGTAAGCCAACCTGACCAACGTTTCATCACCGCTTATCTGCCGGACATATCCTCATTATCGATATTACGTGATTGCACATTTCAGTTGGCCTCCCACAAGCGGGTCTCACCGACTGAAATTTCAAGAGGCATAAAACGTATATCGTAGAGTTTACGTGACTTACTCCAGGTCGAAAATATATGAAGATGGCAACACCCAGGCAGAACGTTTCGGGAATATATTCGCCCGTAGCTCAGCAAGCACCACAGTGCAGTCAAGAGCTCCCAGTAGACAGAGGACAGGTAGAGACCGTCTCCATACAGTCTAGATTGTCAGATTTTTGGCCAGCGTACCCTAGACTATGGTTTACGCATTTTGAAGCGGTAATGGGACCGCAAAAACAAGGCGATGATGTAAGATACCAAGCCGTTATTGCTAGACTTGGCTTAGACGCTCTGCAACAGGTTAGTGACATTGTTGCGAATCCTCCATCAGGGAATAAGTACGGGACATTAAAAATGCGTCTAATTAACGCGTATGAAGAGTCAGAAACCCGGAAGTTACAGAAATTGATGGAGGAAATGGAGCTCGGTGATCAGAAGCCGTCACAGCTATTACGCAAGATGCGGGAACTAGCTGTAAACAAGATACCCGACGACACATTGCGCATGATGTGGACAAAACTCTTGCCACCGTCAGTTCGGGCAGTTTTGAGTGTAAGCGGTACTACTGACCTCGATCACCTGTCACAAGTAGCTGACACAGTGTTGGAAAGTGTTACGCCGCGTAACCAGGTCGCGCAAGTTTCATGCACTAATGATATGACATTTATATGCAAACAATTAGAAGAAATGTCATTAGAACTTGCTGAATTAAAACGTCGCGATAGGCACAGAGAAAAGTCTCGAAGCCGCGATAGGTCGCGCTATAGATCAAGCTCAAGACGAAGAGAGCCTTGGGTGTGTTATTTACATCGCAGATTTGGTGCGAATGCGCACTACTGCGGAAACCAACGCCGATGTAACTTCAAAAAATTGCCACAGCAGTCGGAAAACTAAAACTGGCTCCGATTATGGCAGGACTCGGCGTCAACCCAACACCAAACTGTCGTCTCTGTGTTACCGACTTTAACAGTGGTACACAATTTTTGATAGACACGGGGGCAGAGGTGTCTGTGCTTGCAGTCAAGAACAGGAAAGTCACAGCAAATGCCAGTGCGTACAGTCTATACGCAGCAAATGGGACTCCGATTCGTACATACGGTGAGAAAACGTTATATCTCAACTTGGGACTACGGCGTGTCTTCAAGTGGACGTTCATAGTAGCCGACGTACGACGTTCCATCATCGGTGCTGACTTTCTGAAGAGCAAGAAACTCCTGGTTGACTTAGATGCTCGGAAATTGGTAGACAAAGTCACAGAACTGAGTGTTATTACCAAGGTGTCACAATGTGCTGATTCAACTATTCGCACGATTGACCGTAATAACATTTATTATGACTTATTGCAAAAATATAGCAGCATAACTAAACCGCGCAATTTGCAACTTCCGATGCACAATATCGAGCACAGAATAATAACAACGAAGGTGACCCCAATACACGAACGGGTACGGCCATTGAATCCCGAACGTTACAAAGCTGCCAAAAAGGAATTTGAGAAGATGATGGAAGATGGAATCTGTAGACCTTCAAGTAGTCCTTGGGCTTCCCCTCTACACGTGGTTAACAAGAAGAATGGCGAGATTAGGCCATGTGGAGATTACCGCCGCTTGAATGCCATCACAGTCCCGGATCGCTATCCTGTTCCACGCATCCAGGATTTCACGTATATCATGAAGGGGAAGACAATATATACGAAACTTGATATTTCAAGGGCATTCCACATTATAAATATTCATCCTGAAGATATCCCGAAAACCGCCATAATAACACCGTTTGGATTGTTTGAGTTCATAAAAATGACGTTCGGCCTGCGCAACGCCGCGCAAACATTTCAACGCTTCATGGACATGGTACTGAAAGGCCTGGACTTTGTGTACTGTTTTATTGACGATATACTAATATGTTCGGAGGAGAACAGCCACAAACAAGACCTGGAAGAAGTATTGAAGAGGCTGCAGCAGTATGGCATCACGCTGAACATAGGAAAGTGTGAGTTCGGAAAAACTGAGCTAGAGTTCCTGGGATATCATATTGACAAGGATGGGATGCGCCCACTAGAAGACAAGGTCAAGGCAATAACCAACTATCCGAGACCCAAAACCATACAAGAGTTACGAAGATTTCTTGGGATAGTAAACTTCTATCGTACCAACTTACCACGTGCAGCTGAGCATCAAATGGAACTAAACAAATATCTACATGGCGCCAAGAAAAATGACAAGAGACCAGTACCATGGACAGAAAAGGGAATACAAGCTTTTGAGAAGTGTAAAGAAAGCATACGAAGCGCTGTTACACTATCCCATCCCTCCATGACGTCACCCCTGACGCTGGTCACTGATTGTTCTGATACGTGCGCAGGATCAGTACTGCAACAAAAGGTTGATGAGAAATGGCAACCACTGGGTTTCTTTTCAAAGGCTCTCAGCCCAGCCCAGAGAAAGTACTGTACGTACGATAAAGAGCTATTGGCAATTTACATGTCAATTAAGCATTTTCGCCATATGATCGAGGGAAGAGAACTTACGATACTCACCGATCATAAACCGCTCACGTTCGCATTAACCAAGGCCTCATCGAATAATGATACTCCAAGGAGGCTCCGACATCTGGATTTTATCTCGCAATTTTGCTCGAAGATTAAACACATTCCGGGCGAGGAAAATGCTGTCGCCGACGCACTTTCAAGAATCGAGGAAATCAATTTTCCAAGTTCCTTGAACTACGAGGATTTAGCTCAAGATCAGCAACACAATGAAGAGCTACTCAAGTTGTTGAACAACGATAAGTTGAAGTTCAAGAAGTGCTCGTTACCTAATAGTGACAAGCAAGTTGCGTGCGAGACGTCGACCGGAAAAATTCGACCCTATTTACCGCTACAGTACCGAAAATCAGCATTCAATGCAGTTCACGGTCTCAGTCATCCGGGGATTAGAAGTACCAGGAAATTGATGTCAGAAAGATTTTTTTGGCCTCACATGAATAAGGATGTGGGAACATGGACGAAAACATGCATAGATTGCCAGAAGTCCAAAATAACTCGTCACACTGTTTCGCCATTGAGCGAGTTCCCACGAGCTGAGAGATTCGAGCATATACACATAGACATCGTAGGGAAATAACCGTTGTCCGGAGAATTTGAATATTGTGTCACTATCATAGACAGAAAGACAAAATGGCCTGAAGCTATTCCAGTACGGAATATCACCGCTGAAACTATTTGTAAAACATTGATTAGCGGTTGGATTGCGAGATTTGGCTGTCCAATAACAATAACAACGGATCAAGGACGCCAGTTCGAGTCGGATCTATTCCATCAGCTGACAAAGCGATTAGGAATAAATCAGATCCATACAACTCCTTATCATCCGCAAGCGAACGGCCAAATAGAGAGGTGGCACAGATGTCTAAAATCCGCCCTAACAGCAAGGAATAACTGTACAAATTGGGTGGACGGATTACCTATGGTTATGCTCGGGCTTCGCACAGCTATTAGTGAAAAGAGTGGTGTAAGCGCAGCGCAAATGACTTACGGTGCAACCTTGCGACTGCCAGCTGATTATTTTGCTGACAGAAAAACGTCACTGACCGACGCCGCTTACGTCACACAACTCGCAAATACTATGCGCACATTGCGAAGCGATACGGTGAATCACTGCACGAGTCGAAGATTCTTTGTGCACAAGGAACTTCAGAAATGCGATTATGTTTTCCTCCGAAGAGACATGATGAAGAAGTCGCTGACTGCTCCTTATGAAGGTCCTTACAAAGTCTTAAAGCGTGAAGGGAAATGCTATACGATCCAACTTCTGGACAGGAATGCCGTCGTGTCCGTAGATCGACTGAAACCAGCATTCATCCTAGAAACCGCAGAAGACAAGATGGACAACGTGCACACAGCAACAGCCACGGCCAAAGTAATGACACCGGTAACACGCGAGAATTTACCAGCACCTGCAGAAACAGGCGCGCGACATGTCACCCGAGCCGGTCGTGTAATTCGACCCGTCGTGCGATTTGCCAACTAGATAGTTAGGCATAAGTACTTAATTAATTGTTCTTTTACTTTATACATCTTTATTGTTTTATTGTTTTGTTTAATGTTTACCGAAAATCTTATATCAAAGGGGGGAGTACTGTTAGCACTTTTACATGCGTTGACACAGTGCCGCCCCAGATAAGTATTGTAAACTCTCAATTTTATTATTATGTATTATTTGTTTGTGTGTGTCTGCTGACACTATATTTTCGGCCTATATAAATCATGATATAATATTAAATCAAAGAGTATCAACGAGTATCTTAGAACACGCAGTCGTATCATTTACAACTTTAATAGCTGATACCGAAAAACATAATAAGAACCGGATCTGGAGACTTCGGCTCAGGCCAAATCCGAGGCCTCCGGCCCAGCTGGGGGCTTGAGATATGAGAAATTTTCAAGTGGCCGAAATTAAAAACTAACACCGGAAACGTATGTAACTATGATAGCCGTTACGGAAAAACATAATAAGAACCGGATCTGGAGACTTCGGTTCAGGCCAAATCTGAGGCCTCCGGCCCAGCTGACAGCTCTAGATATGAGAAATTTTCAAGTAGCCGAAATTAAAAACTAACACCGGAAACGTATGTAACTATGATAGCCGCTACGGAAAAACATAATAAGAACCGGATCTGAAGACTTCGGCTCAGGCCAAATCCGAGGCCTCCGGCCCAGCTGACAGCTCGAGATATGAGAAATTTCAAAATTGCCCTAAACCGAAACTAAGGCCGAAAACGTATGTAACTTTAATAGCTGATACCAAAAAACATAATAAGAACCGGATCTGGAGACTTCGGCTCAGGCCAAATCCGAGGCCTCCGGCCCAGCTGACAGCTCGAGATATGAGAAATTTTCAAGTGGCCGAAATTAAAAACTAACACCGGAAACGTATGTAACTATGATAGCCGTTACGGAAAAACATAATAAGAACCGGATCTGAAGACTTCGGCTCAGGCCTAATCCGAGGCCTCCGGCCCAGCTGACAGCTCGAGATATGAGAAATTTCAAAATTGCCCTAAACCGAAACTAAGGCCGGAAACGTATGTAACTTTAATAGCTGATACGGAAAAACATTATAAGAACCGGATCTGGAGACTTCGGCTCAGGCCAAATCCGAGGCCTCCGGCCCAGCTGACAGCTCGAGATATGAGAAATTTTCAAGTGGCCGAAATTAAAAACTAACACCGGAAACGTATGTAACTATGATAGCCGTTACGGAAAAACATAATAAGAACCGGATCTGGAGACTTCGGCTCAGGCCAAATCCGAGGCCTCCGGCCCAGCTGACAGCTCGAGATATGAGAAATTTTCAAGTGGCCGAAATTAAAAACTAACACCGGAAACGTATGTAACTATGATAGCCGTTACGGAAAAACATAATAAGAACCGGATCTGGAGACTTCGGCTCAGGCCAAATCCGAGGCCTCCGGCCCAGCTGGGGGCTTGAGATATGAGAAATTTTCAAGTGGCCGAAATTAAAAACTAACATCGGAAACGTATGTAACTATGATAGCCGTTACGGAAAAACATAATAAGAACCGGATCTGGAGACTTCGGCTTAGGCCGAATCCGAGGCCTCCGGCCCAGCTGACAGCTCGAGATATGAGAAATTTCAAAATCGCCCTAAACCGAAACTAAGGCCGAAAACGTATGTAACTTTAATAGCTGATATCGAAAAACATAATAAGAACCGGATCTGGAGACTTCGGCTCAGGCCAAATCCGAGGCCTCCGGCCCAGCTGGGGGCTTGAGATATGAGAAATTTTCAAGTGGCCGAAATTAAAAACTAACACCGGAAACGTATGTAACTATGATAGCCGTTACGGAAAAACATAATAAGAACCGGATCTGGAGACTTCGGCTCAGGCCAAATCTGAGGCCTCCGGCCCAGCTGACAGCTCTAGATATGAGAAATTTTCAAGTGGCCGAAATTAAAAACTAACACCGGAAACGTATGTAACTATGATAGCCGTTACGGAAAAACATAATAAGAACCGGATCTGGAGACTTCGGCTCAGGCCAAATCCGAGGCCTCCGGCCCAGCTGACAGCTCGAGATATGAGAAATTTTCATGTGGCCGAAATTAAAAACTAACACCGGAAACGGATGTAACTATGCTAGCCGTCACGGAAAAACATAATAAGAACTGGATCTGGAGACTTCGGCTCAGGCTAAATCCGAGGCCTCCGGCCCAGCTGACAGCTCGAGATATGAGAAATTTTCAAGTGGCCGAAATTAAAAACTAACACCGGAAACGTATGTAACTATGATAGCCGTTACGGAAAAACATAATAAGAACCGGATCTGAAGACTTCGGCTCAGGCCAAATCCGAGGCCTCCGGCCCAGCTGACAGCTCCAGATATGAGAAATTTTCAAGTGGCCGAAATTAAAAACTAACACCGGAAACGTATGTTACTATGATAGCCGTTACGGAAAAACATAATAAGAACCGGATCTGGAGACTTCGGCTCAGGCCAAATCCGAGGCCTCCGGCCCAGCTGGGGGCTTGAGATATGAGAAATTTTCAAGTGGCCGAAATTAAAAACTAACACCGGAAACGTATGTAACTATGATAGCCGTTACGGAAAAACATAATAAGAACCGGATCTGGAGACTTCGGCTCAGGCCAAATCCGAGGCCTCCGGCCCAGCTGACAGCTCGAGATATGAGAAATTTTCAAGTGACCGAAATTAAAAACTAACACCGGAAACGTATGTAACTATGATAGCCGTTACGGAAAAACATAATAAAAACCGGATCTGGAGACTTCGGCTCAGGCCAAATCCGAGGCCTCCGGCCCAGCTGACAGCTCGAGATATGAGAAATTTTCAAGTGACCGAAATTAAAAACTAACACCGGAAACGTATGTAACTATGATAGCCGTTACGGAAAAACATAATAAGAACCGGATCTGGAGACTTCGGCTCAGGCCAAATCCGAGGCCTCCGGCCCAGCTGACAGCTCGAGATATGAGAAATTTTCAAGTGGCCGAAATTAAAAACTAACACCGGAAACGTATGTAACTATGATAGCCGTTACGGAAAAACATAATAAGAACCGGATCTGGAGACTTCGGCTCAGGCCAAATCCGAGGCCTCCGGCCCAGCTGACAGCTCGAGATATGAGAAATTTTCAAGTGACCGAAATTAAAAACTAACACCGGAAACGTATGTAACTATGATAGCCGTTACGGAAAAACATAATAAGAACCGGATCTGGAGACTTCGGCTCAGGCCAAATCCGAGGCCTCCGGCCCAGCTGACAGCTCGAGATATGAGAAATTTTCAAGTGGCCGAAATTAAAAACTAACACCGGAAACGTATGTAACTATGATAGCCGTTACGGAAAAACATAATAAGAACCGGATCTGGAGACTTCGGCTTAGGCCGAATCCGAGGCCTCCGGCCCAGCTGACAGCTCGAGATATGAGAAATTTCAAAATCGCCCTAAACCGAAACTAAGGCCGAAAACGTATGTAACTTTAATAGCTGATATCGAAAAACATAATAAGAACCGGATCTAGAGACTTCGGCTAAGGCCAAATCCGAGGCCTCCGGCCCAGCTGGGGGCTTGAGATATGAGAAATTTTCAAGTGGCCGAAATTAAAAACTAACACCGGAAACGTATGTAACTATGATAGCCGTTACGGAAAAACATAATAAGAACCGGATCTGAAGACTTCGGCTCAGGCCAAATCCGAGGCCTCCGGCCCAGCTGACAGCTCGAGATATGAGAAATTTCAAAATTGCCCTAAACCGAAACTAAGGCCGAAAACTTATGTAACTTTAATAGCTGATACCGAAAAACATAATAAGAACCGGATCTGGAGACTTCGGCTCAGGCCAAATCCGAGGCCTCCGGCCCAGCTGGGGGCTTGAGATATGAGAAATTTTCAAGTGGCCGAAATTAAAAACTAACACCGGAAACGTATGTAACTATGATAGCCGTTACGGAAAAACATAATAAGAACCGGATCTGGAGACTTCGGCTCAGGCCAAATCCGAGGCCTCCGGCCCAGCTGACAGCTCGAGATATGAGAAATTTTCAAGTGGCCGAAATTAAAAACTAACACCGGAAACGTATGTAACTATGCTAGCCGTCACGGAAAAACATAATAAGAACTGGATCTGGAGACTTCGGCTCAGGCTAAATCCGAGGCCTCCGGCCCAGCTGGGGGCTTGAGATATGAGAAATTTTCAAGTGGCCGAAATTAAAAACTAACACCGGAAACGTATGTAACTATGATAGCCGTTACGGAAAAACATAATAAGAACCGGATCTGGAGACTTCGGCTCAGGCCAAATCCGAGGCCTCCGGCCCAGCTGACAGCCCGAGATATGAGAAATTTCAAAATTGCCCTAAACCGAAACTAAGGCCGAAAACGTATGTAACTTTAATAGCTGATACGGAAAAACATAATAAGAACCGGATCTAGAGACTTCGGCTCAGGCCAAATCCGAGGCCTCCGGCCCAGCTGACAGCCCGAGATATGAGAAATTTCAAAATTGCCCTAAACCGAAACTAAGGCCGAAAACGTATGTAACTTTAATAGCTGATATCGAAAAACATAATAAGAACCGGATCTAGAGACTTCGGCTAAGGCCAAATCCGAGGCCTCCGGCCCAGCTGGGGGCTTGAGATATGAGAAATTTTCAAGTGGCCGAAATTAAAAACTAACACCGGAAACGTATGTAACTATGATAGCCGTTACGGAAAAACATAATAAGAACCGGATCTGGAGACTTCGGCTCAGGCCAAATCTGAGGCCTCCGGCCCAGCTGACAGCTCTAGATATGAGAAATTTTCAAGTGGCCGAAATTAAAAACTAACACCGGAAACGTATGTAACTATGATAGCCGTTACGGAAAAACATTATAAGAACCGGATCTGGAGACTTTGGCTCAGGTCAAATCCGAGGCCTCCGGCCCAGCTGACAGCTCGAGATATGAGAAATTTTCAAGTGGCCGAAATTAAAAACTAACACCGGAAACGTATGTAACTATGATAGCCGTTACGGAAAAACATAATAAGAACCGGATCTGGAGACTTCGGCTCAGGCCAAATCCGAGGCCTCCGGCCCAGCTGGGGGCTTGAGATATGAGAAATTTTCAAGTGGCCGAAATTAAAAACTAACACCGGAAACGTATGTAACTATGATAGCCGTTACGGAAAAACATAATAAGAACCGGATCTGGAGACTTCGGCTCAGGCCAAATCCGAGGCCTCCGGCCCAGCTGACAGCTAGAGATATGAGAAATTTTCAAGTGGCCGAAATTAAAAACTAACACCGGAAACGCATGTAACTATGATAGCCGTTACGGAAAAACATAATAAGAACCGGATCTGGAGACTTCGGCTCAGGCCAAATCCGAGGCCTCCGGCCCAGCTGACAGCTAGAGATATGAGAAATTTTCAAGTGGCCGAAATTAAAAACTAACACCGGAAACGCATGTAACTATGATAGCCGTTACGGAAAAACATAATAAGAACTGGATCTGGAGACTTCGGCTCAGGCCAAATCCGAGGCCTCCGGCCCAGCTGACAGCTCGAGATATGAGAAATTTTCAAGTGGCCGAAATTAAAAAATAACACCGGAAACGTATGTAACTATGATAGCCGTTACGGAAAAACATAATAAGAACCGGATCTGGAGACTTCGGCTCAGGCCAAATCCGAGGCCTCCGGCCCAGCTGACAGCTCGAGATATGAGAAATTTTCAAGTGGCCGAAATTAAAAACTAACACCGGAAACGTATGTAACTATGATAGCCGTTACGGAAAAACATAATAAGAACCGGATCTGGAGACTTCGGCTTAGGCCGAATCCGAGGCCTCCGGCCCAGCTGACAGCTCGAGATATGAGAAATTTCAAAATCGCCCTAAACCGAAACTAAGGCCGAAAACGTATGTAACTTTAATAGCTGATATCGAAAAACATAATAAGAACCGGATCTAGAGACTTCGGCTAAGGCCAAATCCGAGGCCTCCGGCCCAGCTGGGGGCTTGAGATATGAGAAATTTTCAAGTGGCCGAAATTAAAAACTAACACCGGAAACGTATGTAACTATGATAGCCGTTACGGAAAAACATAATAAGAACCGGATCTGAAGACTTCGGCTCAGGCCAAATCCGAGGCCTCCGGCCCAGCTGACAGCTCGAGATATGAGAAATTTCAAAATTGCCCTAAACCGAAACTAAGGCCGAAAACTTATGTAACTTTAATAGCTGATACCGAAAAACATAATAAGAACCGGATCTGGAGACTTCGGCTCAGGCCAAATCCGAGGCCTCCGGCCCAGCTGGGGGCTTGAGATATGAGAAATTTTCAAGTGGCCGAAATTAAAAACTAACACCGGAAACGTATGTAACTATGATAGCCGTTACGGAAAAACATAATAAGAACCGGATCTGGAGACTTCGGCTCAGGCCAAATCCGAGGCCTCCGGCCCAGCTGACAGCTCGAGATATGAGAAATTTTCAAGTGGCCGAAATTAAAAACTAACACCGGAAACGTATGTAACTATGCTAGCCGTCACGGAAAAACATAATAAGAACTGGATCTGGAGACTTCGGCTCAGGCTAAATCCGAGGCCTCCGGCCCAGCTGGGGGCTTGAGATATGAGAAATTTTCAAGTGGCCGAAATTAAAAACTAACACCGGAAACGTATGTAACTATGATAGCCGTTACGGAAAAACATAATAAGAACCGGATCTGGAGACTTCGGCTCAGGCCAAATCCGAGGCCTCCGGCCCAGCTGACAGCCCGAGATATGAGAAATTTCAAAATTGCCCTAAACCGAAACTAAGGCCGAAAACGTATGTAACTTTAATAGCTGATACGGAAAAACATAATAAGAACCGGATCTAGAGACTTCGGCTCAGGCCAAATCCGAGGCCTCCGGCCCAGCTGACAGCCCGAGATATGAGAAATTTCAAAATTGCCCTAAACCGAAACTAAGGCCGAAAACGTATGTAACTTTAATAGCTGATATCGAAAAACATAATAAGAACCGGATCTAGAGACTTCGGCTAAGGCCAAATCCGAGGCCTCCGGCCCAGCTGGGGGCTTGAGATATGAGAAATTTTCAAGTGGCCGAAATTAAAAACTAACACCGGAAACGTATGTAACTATGATAGCCGTTACGGAAAAACATAATAAGAACCGGATCTGGAGACTTCGGCTCAGGCCAAATCTGAGGCCTCCGGCCCAGCTGACAGCTCTAGATATGAGAAATTTTCAAGTGGCCGAAATTAAAAACTAACACCGGAAACGTATGTAACTATGATAGCCGTTACGGAAAAACATTATAAGAACCGGATCTGGAGACTTTGGCTCAGGCCAAATCCGAGGCCTCCGGCCCAGCTGACAGCTCGAGATATGAGAAATTTTCAAGTGGCCGAAATTAAAAACTAACACCGGAAACGTATGTAACTATGATAGCCGTTACGGAAAAACATAATAAGAACCGGATCTGGAGACTTCGGCTCAGGCCAAATCCGAGGCCTCCGGCCCAGCTGGGGGCTTGAGATATGAGAAATTTTCAAGTGGCCGAAATTAAAAACTAACACCGGAAACGTATGTAACTATGATAGCCGTTACGGAAAAACATAATAAGAACCGGATCTGGAGACTTCGGCTCAGGCCAAATCCGAGGCCTCCGGCCCAGCTGACAGCTAGAGATATGAGAAATTTTCAAGTGGCCGAAATTAAAAACTAACACCGGAAACGCATGTAACTATGATAGCCGTTACGGAAAAACATAATAAGAACTGGATCTGGAGACTTCGGCTCAGGCCAAATCCGAGGCCTCCGGCCCAGCTGACAGCTCGAGATATGAGAAATTTTCAAGTGGCCGAAATTAAAAAATAACACCGGAAACGTATGTAACTATGATAGCTGTTGTGAAATTAAACAAACTTGAATTTACTTGATTGACTATATTATAAATTGTACAGTAAAATGTAAACGTGCACACTGTCGAATCGCTGCTGGTGCGGTGTCGTGTCGAATGAGCGCGGGCGCGGCGGCGCCGCGCTGTCAGTTTGTAGACGCCCCTCGCCCCTCTCCGTCGTCTCGCTCGCCCTAGTGCGGCGCATGCGCGTACATCTTCCCGGGCCTTGAAAGTGTAGCTTTCAAACTTCTGCTTTATCTGTTATATTAGCGCCGAGATAATCAAGATTTTATTAGAATATTGGATTAATTGGATAATATTAAATTTCGGCGACATTCTTGGCGTCATTGGTGGCCGGTAGTATGCACATTTTGTTAACAGCCCTCCGTAGTGTGCCCTTTGAAGTCAAAACGTCGGCAACTCTGCTGATTCCATCTTTCCCAGGATATAGATGAGTGATGCGGCCAAGTTTCCATTGGAGTGGGGGAAGATTTTCTTCTTTGAGGATCACCAGATCGCCCACACGAAGCTCATATTGCCTCGTTTTCCACTTGGTGCGTTCTTGAAGTTCAGCAATATACTCCCGGCGCCATCTCTCCCAGAATTGTTGTCTCAGCTGCTCTATGTATTCATATCGGTTAGGATGCTTGCAGGTGACAGGCAACGATGGCACTGAGGTGAGAGGTCGCCCTATGAGAAAGTGCCCTGGGGTCAATGGGGAGGGATCATTAGGATCGATTGAGAGAGGAGTAAGAGGACGAGAATTTAAAATGGCTTCAATTTGTGTGAATAAGGTCGCGAGCTCCTCAAATGTCAGGGAAGCATTTCCGGCTACACGCTTTAAATGGTGCTTTGCAGATTTAACGCCTGCCTCCCATATACCTCCAAAGTGAGGTGAGTATGCGGGACTAAACACGAACTTAATGCCTTCATTATTAGCATAATTAATAGCTGACTCACGACTGGACCTGAGTATTCTACTTATCTCACCGTTTGCACCCCTGAAATTGGTACCATTATCGCAATATATTACGTTAGGTTTACCTCTCCTAGAGACAAACCGTCGCAAAGATAAAATGAAAGCAGCAGTGCTCATATCGCTGACTAACTCTAAATGAATCGCTCTGGACGAGAGACATATGAATAAACATAAGTAGCATTTAGAAATACGATTGCCTTTACCCTTACGGCTAGAGATCATGAATGGGCCAGCAAAATCAACACCACACGAGTAGAAAGGAAACATGGAATAGCTTCTTTCGGCAGGTAAGTTTCCCATTAAGGGTTGTAATGTCTTCCCACGCAGGCGAATACAAACTATACACTGCTTTGTCGTGCTACGTGCTAAGTGTCTGCCACCTATAGGCCAAAATCGTTCTCTTATTGAGGCTAGAAGATGCTGAGGACCAGCATGAAATAAGCGTTCATGTTCATACCGTAATATTAATTTAGTTAAATGATGCTTTGCATCTAAAATAATGGGGTGTTTTTTATCATAAGTAAAATCAGAGTTTTGAATTCGACCCCCAACTCTTAATATGCCATCTGAATCAATGAAGGGATTCAGAGACAATAATTTAGATTTACGATTAAGAGTTTTATTATTTTTAATTAATTTAATTTCCTCTGCATAACTTTCTAACTGGCTTAACTTAATTAACATTAACAAAGCATCATCTAATTCCTCAACATCTAATGGTCCATTAATTTTTTTATCTTTATTTTTACAATAATTTAAGAAACGCTGTACATAGACATATATTCTCTTTAACCTATTTAAATTAGAATATTTCTCAAACTGAATTACATTGTTTGCAACAGCAACGTGACATTCAATAGTATGTGAGTGTTTAACTTCAGGTAAGATTTTAGGGATTTGTGTGTGATTTTGTGCAGGCCAACAAGTTGGGTCATTAGCGAGGAACGAAGGCCCTTCCCACCACAGGCGAGAGGACTGCAATTGTTTAGGAGTCACACCTCTAGACGCAATGTCTGCTGGGTTTTTATCTGTGGGAACATAACAGAAGGTGAATCCAATTGCAAGTTGATTGATTTCATTCACTCGGTTACACACAAATATTTTAAGATCTCTGGGTGGGGTTTTCACCCATCCTAGCACAACCTGTGAATCAGACCATATGAATTTACGATTAATATTACAATTTAATGACTCTAATACTTTTGAACATAAACGTGCACCTAACAAGAAGCCGCATAACTCTAATCTTGGAATAGTAGTTGGGTTCATTGGTGCAACTCGTGCCTTCGCACACAACAACCTGACTGTAACTTCCTGATTATGATTCACAGAACGCAGGTAAATACAGGCTGCATAGGCTTGTTGAGAGGCATCTACAAAGCAATGTAATTCTATATCATTGGGTGTATCACACAGAACTCGCCTTGTAATACTAATATTAGTTAACTTTGAAAATTCTTTTAATAAATCAGCCCAGTTTTTACAAAACTCAGCTGGTACTGGATCATCCCAGTCCAGCTTAGAGGACCATAATTGTTGAAGTAAAATTTTTGCTACTATTATGCATGGACACAATAATCCCAATGGATCAAATACCTTAGAAGTAGTAGAAATAATTGACCTTTTAGTAATATGAGTAGAAGGCTCTAGGTCTGTAGAGAATTGCAGTGTATCGGCCTTGGGACACCAATTGAGACCTAATACACTAGATTCCTTATTGAAATCGATGGGTTTCGAAAACCCACACTCATCATTAAATAATTGAGGACAATTTGTGCGAAATTTTCTCAGAGGTAGGCATGCAGAATTAAGTGTATTAACAACTCCATGATATATATGTTTCAATCTTTCTACAGTTTCTGACCCTGTATTTAGGTCATCTGCATAGAAATCATTTCGAATTACACAGGCAATAGACTCATCCTCACATTCATTTGCCAATTGTAAGAGGCATCGAGTACTTAAAACCGGTGCAGAGGCAGTCCCGTATGTGACTGTATTGAGTTGTAGAACATCTATCGATTGGGACTTGTCATCGCGCCATAGAATAAGCTGCAGATGTCGCTGCTGCGGCTTGACTTCAATTTGCCGGTACATTTTCTCAATGTCGGCTGTGAGGACGAATCTATGCCTGCGAAATCGCAATAAAATGGATATTAAATCACTCTGTACTACTGGACCAATCATTTGAATTTGATTCAGTGATTTGCCGGAGCTAGTTTTAGAAGAGGCATTAAATACTACACGGAGCCTTGTAGTTTCGCTCTTTTCACGAATTACTGCGTGATGAGGCATGTAGTACCCAAATACTGGCTTAGTAATTTTAGTTAAATGCCCTAAACTTGCATATTCATCTATAAATGCCTTGTAGTTCACCTTTAAATCAGGATGTTTTATAAATTTTCTTTCTAAACTCTCAAAACATTTTTTAGCTATATAATAGGAATCCCCAAGAGCCCTTTCAGGCGACTCTTTCATGGGCATTAACACAGAAAATCTACCATTTGATAAGCGAGACACGTTCTGTTTGAAATGATCCTCACAGAGTTGCTCTTCGATAGAATATGTTTTTGTGGCCGGTAAGTCATCAATTTTCCAAAATTTTTCTAATGAATCCTTTATCTCTTGAGTAAAATTACAGTAAACCTTTGAAGCAGACTGACTACCTTGTATGGGGCCACTTATGAGCCATCCGAGCATAGACTCCTGTAGAACTAGTTTATTACCACCTAACTTGATTAAATTAGAGCCAACTATTTCCCAATACACATCTGCTCCTAAGAGGATATCAACCTCAGCCGGGGAAAAATAGTCAGGATCAGCTAGAGTGATATTTACAGGTAATTTTATATGGTCTGTATTGATTGTAGAATTTGGTAAGATTCCTGTTATTCTAGGTACTACAAGACACTTAACATTTAATTCAAAAGGCCTACATCTAGATTTAATTTTAATATAACAACTTTCAGTAATATTACATGTAGCATTATTAATTCCACAAATGCTCACTGAACCACCAGGGTTTATTGCTAGCCCTATCTTCCTTTTTAATTTGTCTGTAATGAATGATGATTGACTACCTGTGTCCAGCAGCGCACGGGCTGTATATTGTTTATTATTTATTATAATTTGAACTAGCGCTGTACTTAACAAAACCTGGTCATTGGATGCCACTGACAGTGAAACAGGTAATGAGGAAGATGTAGAGGGTTGTTCAGTATCAGTAGTAGATGTAGGGTTACTTTTAGTTATATGAATTAATGTGTTATGTTTCTTTCTGCACTGGCGACAAACAGCTCTCAGCTGACATTGAAAGGCATTGTGACCACTGTGCAAGCAATTCTTACATAATTTTAACTTATTCACTTCATGTAGTCTGTCATCTACATTCATATTTTTAAATTTTGAACATTCATGCAAATGATGAGTTTCATTGCATAGAACACAACAATTCTTATTTTCTTTTTTATCAACAGATACAATTAGACTTTTAGATTGGTTGGTTATCCTAGGCTTATAATCTACCTGCTTGTCAGGACGACTATTATTAAAATAGGCAGTTTCAAGTATGTCAGCTCGACTGCGTAGGAAAGAATAAAATTCACTAAGTGAAGGTAAATCTGCAAGATTGGACTTATATTCTTCCCACTTTCTACTCGTGTGAATATCTAATTTAGAAGAGACTGTAAAAATAATGAGAACATCCCACATGTTAGTAGGCTGGCCAAGAGTATCAAGAGCCCGCAAATGTTTTGACACATGGTCAACAATAAACCGTAATGATTTATAAGATTCCCTTTGAATTGACTCTATGTTAAACAATGCTTTTAAATGATTATTTATTAATAAGTTTTTGTTATCAAATCTTTGACATAGCAGGTCCCATGCAACTTTGTAATTTTTTGAACTAAATTCTATAGATTTAATAACAACAGCTGCACCTCCTTCAAGTGAAGACCGTAGATAGTGGAATTTATTAATTGGTGCAATACTATCATTGCTGTCAATCACTGACTGAAAAGTGTCTTTAAATTCTAACCAGTTAAGATAATTTCCATCAAATGTAGGAAGTTTAATTGTGGGTAATTTTATGCCATTAAATGAACGGCAGCTACTATTTGATGCATGATCACTATTATCTTTGTCACAATTTTCAATCTCAGCCCTTTTCAGGGGAGAATTTGATAAGATATCTTGGCTCTTTGCTATTAAGTTAATAAACTGGTTTTCTAAACTATCTCTTTCTTTAATTTGCTCTGTACTATCAGAATGCAATAAATCTATTTTGTTTTGAATTACTTCAAAGTCTTCCATAAGCGATTGAATTTTATTTAATTTTAATTCTAATTCTCTATATTGAATAGAAGAAATTTCTTTTGAACCAATTAAAACATTTAAATAATCTGAAAATCTAGTTACCCGTCCCTTAATAATACCACGTTCCTTGACTAACTTAGTTAGTTCTACCTTGAGCTCTGCTTCATTCATTTTTATAGATTATATAGTAACCAATAACACAGGCTAACAAACAATGAAACAATAAATGTGCACTCAAACCCGTTTGAAGAGCCGAGAAGCTCAGGTCCAGTCGCTCGCGCTGGTGCTAGCACGACGCGATGCTCAGGGCAGCGCGCCGAGCAGACAGCTTAGGCCAGCAGCGCTCGTAGCGGCGCACGCGACGGAACCGGGCGGGCGGCGGCGATGCCGAGACCGATGCGCTCCTCTTCACGGAGGTTCGCTGGAATAGTCGGCATGTGGTATTGAACTAACGGTAGCTAACGTTGTCCGCGTGATAACATATGCATGGAATCGGTTATAGGCACTCTGTGTGCTAAATAGAAAAACATAGAACGAGCTGCGTAGGCTTGCCGAATGTTATAGCTGAACATAGGCTATAACAGAATTAAATAGCAGAATAGGTGCATAAACCGCGTGCATGAAGCGTGTGCGCGTGCTCGTATTTTGTAGCTTTATTAGATTAGATAATGAAATCTAATACTGCACGTGCATGTATTTATGCCTGACACCAATGAAAAATAGCTTAATTGAATATAAACCCAACACTCAAGCAGCAAGCCGGCCATTCACACAATGCGAGAACAAAGGATCGAGAATTGGATAAGTAAGAAACCTAGGAATGAAAGGTTAGGAACAGGGCTTACTCTCCTTGGGCTAGACCTCCGGTTCACGATGTCACCAAAGGCTCCCGAAGCAGCAAGCGGCAATAGCAGCTCCTTTTCTCCACTCGATCGGGTGGCTCGCTTGATGTATAAAATGGCGGCGCACGCGTCCTCGTCTGACCGACGCGACGCCGGCACACGAAAAGTTTCTTGTTGACTTTTATTTGAAGATTGCAAGTCTGTGTCCTGTCCTGTCACGGTCGCCACTTTTGTTGTGAAATTAAACAAACTTGAATTTACTTGATTGACTATATTATAAATTGTACAGTAAAATGTAAACGTGCACACTGTCGAATCGCTGCTGGTGCGGTGTCGTGTCGAATGAGCGCGGGCGCGGCGGCGCCGCGCTGTCAGTTTGTAGACGCCCCTCGCCCCTCTCCGTCGTCTCGCTCGCCCTAGTGCGGCGCATGCGCGTACAATAGCCGTTACGGAAAAACATAATAAGAACCGGATCTGAAGACTTCGGCTCAGGCCAAATCCGAGGCCTCCGGCCCAGCTGACAGCTCGAGATATGAGAAATTTCAAAATTGCCCTAAACCGAAACTAAGGCCGGAAACGTATGTAACTTTAATAGCTGATACGGAAAAACATAATAAGAACCGGATCTGGAGACTTCGGCTCAGGCCAAATCCGAGGCCTCCGGCCCAGCTGACAGCTCGAGATATGAGAAATTTTCAAGTGGCCGAAATTAAAAACTAACACCGGAAACGTATGTAACTATGATAGCCGTTACGGAAAAACATAATAAGAACCGGATCTGGAGACTTCGGCTCAGGCCAAATCCGAGGCCTCCGGCCCAGCTGGGGGCTTGAGATATGAGAAATTTTCAAGTGGCCGAAATTAAAAACTAACACCGGAAACGTATGTAACTATGATAGCCGTTACGGAAAAACATAATAAGAACCGGATCTGGAGACTTCGGCTCAGGCCAAATCCGAGGCCTCCGGCCCAGCTGACAGCTCGAGATATGAGAAATTTTCAAGTGACCGAAATTAAAAACTAACACCGGAAACGTATGTAACTATGATAGCCGTTACGGAAAAACATAATAAGAACCGGATCTGGAGACTTCGGCTCAGGCCAAATCCGAGGCCTCCGGCCCAGCTGGGGGCTTGAGATATGAGAAATTTTCAAGTGGCCGAAATTAAAAACTAACACCGGAAACTGTTGAAGATGTTTTGAACGCGACCACTAATACTTAATGTATGACAAGTGCTGCCCCCCCCCCTCTCTCTCGTCTCCCGTCTAATGTCGGATTTAGTGTGCTCTGTATTATTAATATTATAATAAATAATTTAAGTAGTGTTCAACCCCTTGCTTTATTTTATCAGGTTATGGGCCGTCCCGTGCCTGCCGTAAAATAATAGTTTCTCGTAAAAACAGTGTATTGTTCGTAAAGAAGTGATAGTAAAAAATACCGGAGCTTAACCTCACTTTTTGACAAGACGCGCTCGCGAAAATTTTTTCTTTCCAGGTTTTTCAGCTATATGCGAATATGGCAAATAATAATTCTTTGATGTCAATTGAGAAACTGAAGGGCCGTGATAATTGGTCAAGTTGGTGTTTTGCAGTAAAAGCTTACTTGCAACATGAAGATTTATATGATTGTATATTATCGACGCCATTATCTACCGATACAGAAAAACAAAAGAAAGACGTCAAAGCAAAGTCGAAGTTGATATTGCTTGTGGATCCAATATTATATGTTCATATTCAAGATGCGCAAAATGCTAAACAGGTTTGGGATAATTTAGCAAGGTCATTTGAAGATAGCGGGCTGACCAGAAAAGTTGGATTGTTACGTGAATTGATCAATACCAATCTGGAAAGCAGTCAGTCCATTGAAGACTATGTGAACAAAATAATGTCAGCAGCACACAAACTGAGAAACATACATTTTAATATAGACGACGAGTGGCTAGGTACTCTGATGCTGGCGGGCCTACCTGATATATACAGGCCGATGATCATGGGCTTAGAGAGTTCAGGTATGAAGATTAGTGCCGATCTGGTTAAAAACAAATTATTGCAAGAAGTGAAAACTACAGACACTACCGCTCTTTATACAAACTCAAAGAAAATACAGCCTAAAAATGAACAGCAAGTACCATATAAAAAGGGTCCTAGATGTTATAATTGCATCAAATACGGTCATTTGAGTAAAAGTTGTTGGTTTAAAAAAGGAAATACAAAAAATGATGGTAATAAAGCTGGATTTGTAGCAGCATTTTCTGCATCATTGATAAATGACTCCGATAGTTGGTATGTAGACTCTGGCGCCTCCATGCACCTGACCATGCACCGGGATTGGCTCAGCAATGTCACATCTCCACCTGTGCAAAATATAAGAATTGCCGACAACAAGGTATTAAAGGTTGAGTGTTGTGGTAATGTAACGATTAAAGTGATGGCAGAAAATGGCAGCATTGAAGAAATACAGGTCAGAAATGTTTTGTATGTACCCGAGTTGTCAAATAATTTACTGTCAGTCAGCAAGATAATTAAAAGTGGCTGCAAAGTGGCATTCAACAAGGATGGATGTCAGATATATAATAATTATGGCAATTTAGTGGCAAAGGCAAATTTGTTAAATGATACTTACAAATTAAACACTTATAAAAAAAAGGAAATTCATGCTTTGCTATCTCAGGCTGATAATGATATTTTTATGTGGCATCAACGCATGGGCCACCTGAATTTCACAGATGTGAGTAAAATACCACAATGTTAAGAAGGTGTCAAGTTATCAAATAGAAAGTATAATTGTACTTGTGTGACTTGCCTTGAAGGTAAACAAACCAGGATACCTTTTCCAAGCGAAGGCTCCCGAGCAACGAGTTTGCTAGAGCTTATTCACAGCGATGTCTGTGGTCCGATGAATAATGCTTCTCTAGGCAAAGCTAAGTATTTTGTAACATTCATCGACGATTATTCACGCCGTGTACATGTATACTTTTTAAAACATAAAAGTGAAGTATTTGAAAAGTTTGTGGAGCTTAAGAACAGAGTAGAAAATGAGTTGAATATGAAAATAAAAATAATTAGAAGTGATAATGGTACTGAATACATTAACAAAAATTTTGATACTTACCTCAAAAAGAATGGAATATTGCACCAAACCACTAACTCATATACTCCACAACAAAACGGCTTAAGCGAAAGGATGAACCGAACTTTAATAGAGCGTGCCAAATGTATGATTTTAAATGCCAAGCTACAAGATACATTCTGGGCAGAAGCAGTTGCTACAGCTGCATATATAGTTAACCGTTCACCGACTCATGCTCTGTCATATATAACACCACACGAAGTTTGGACTGGACAGAAACCAAACTTGAGTCACATGAGGATTTTTGGCTGTGAGGCCATGGTACATATTCCTAAAGAAAAAAGAACCAAATTAGAAGCCAAGGCACGTAAGTTAATCTTCATTGGTTATAGCGACTGTACCAAGGGCTATAAATTTATTGATCTGAAAACCAAAAATGTGATATTAAGTAGAGATGTGACGTTCTTAGAAGCTACAGTACAAAGAAATAAAGTAGATAATGTACCTGAGAAAGAAGAACAAGTAGAGAGTAGTAACCATGAGAATGAACCTGAAAATAACAATTTAAATAGTAAAAATGAAAAGGAGAAAAAAGAAGATAAACCTGAAAAAGAAATTAATAAACATGAAAAGGGAAAAGAAACTGAGATAAAAACAAAAACAGTGTACTTACCTTTGGAAGTGGAAGAACCCAGTGATCCTGAAAGAGAAAGACAACATGAAACAAATACTGATTTCTCAGATGAGTCGTTGTCATATGAAGATGTTAATGATGAAACATACTTACCGGATGAAACTCTAGGTTCTTTACCTGAGTTTAATCAAGTATTGAGACCGCGACGAGCAGAAATATATGAAAGTTCTGATGAATACACTGAAGATCCTGTGTCACTTACATGTATGAATGGTGAGACTACAACAAGTCTGCTAAACAGTGATCCTCAGAGTTATGAAGAAGCTCTTAGTGATGAAAAGGCTAATGAATGGAAAACAGCAATGGAAGAGGAATATCAATCACTGTTAAAGAATAATACATGGACACTTGTAGATTTGCCAGATAAAAAGAAAGTCATTCCATGCAAATGGGTTTATAAAAGAAAAACAGATGAAAATGGACATGTTACACACTATAAAGCAAGACTGGTTATTAAAGGATATAAACAAGTCAAGGGTATTGATTACCATGAGATTTATGCACCTGTTGTTCGCTATTGTTCAATTAGATATTTAATTGCCTTAGCTGCAAAATATAATCTTAAAATATATCAGATGGATGCGATCACAGCTTTCTTGCAGGGTGAAATTGATGAGGAAATATATATGTCACCACCACTTGGTTATGAAGAAGATAATAAAGTGTGCAAACTGAATAAGTCTTTATATGGATTGAAGCAAGCGAGTAGACAGTGGAACATTAAATTGAATACTGCACTTATAGAAATTGGTATGACTCGTTCACAAATAGATCCCTGCGTATATTACCGTATCAAAGGTGAAAATGATATACTTTTTATAGCTGTGTATGTTGATGATATATTATACTTTTTTAATAATGAAGAGACATCACTCAAGATCAAAGAAAAATTGAAGATAAAATTCGAAATGAAAGATATGGGTAAAGCAAGCCATTGTATTGGATTTAAAATTACTCAAGACAAAAACCCAAATGAGATTACTATAGATCAATCATTATATATAAAAATGATACTTACCCGGTTCAGAATGATTGACTGCAATCCAATATCAACGCCTTGTGATGCTAATGTGAAATTTAGAAAAGCAAAGCACAAAAATGAGATACTTAAGAATTCCATATCAAGAAGTTATAGGTTGTTTGTTGTACCTGTCACAAGGAACCAGGCCGGATATAACTTACATTGTTAACTGTTTGAGCAGATACAATAGTGAACCTACCAGTGAACATTGGGCTGCAGTAAAGCGAGTATTGCGATATTTAAAAGGAACAATGCACATGAAATTGACCTATAAAAAACACTCGGATGAAAATATTCATGGCTATTGTGATGCTGACTGGGCGAATGATGTTGAGGATCGGAGGTCCTGCACCGGATATCTATTTTTATTTCAGGGAGCATCCATATCCTGGAATTCAAAGAAACAACAGACAATAGCCTTATCCAGCACAGAGGCTGAATATATGTCTTTATCAACTGCCATACAAGAAGCTCTCTGGTTGAAACAGCTGGAAGAAGAGTTTTGGCCTAAACTAAAAGGTATACCTATTGTGCTTTATTGCGATAATCAAAGCGCCATTAATCTTTCAGGTAATGTAATGTACCAGGCTCGCAGTAAGCACATAGATGTTCGTTACCACTTTGTACGAGAGAAAATCGCTGCCAATCAAGTTCTGCCGAAATACAAATGCACTCAAGATATGGTGGCAGATGTTTTCACAAAAGGGTTGCATAAACGGAAACATGAAGAATTTGCTAACGCAATGGGTTTAAGACGTTCGCGTTCAGGAGAGGCTGTTGAAGATGTTTTGAACGCGACCACTAATACTTAATGTATGACAAGTGCTGCCCCCCCCCCTCTCTCTCTTCTCCCGTCTAATGTCGGATTTAGTGTGCTCTGTATTATTAATATTATAATAAATAATTTAAGTAGTGTTCAACCCCTTGCTTTATTTTATCAGAAACGTATGTAACTATGATAGCCGTTACGGAAAAACATAATAAGAACCGGATCTGGAGACTTCGGCTCAGGCCAAATCTGAGGCCTCCGGCCCAGCTGACAGCTCTAGATATGAGAAATTTTCAAGTGGCCGAAATCAAAAACTAACACCGGAAACGTATGTAACTATGATAGCCGTTACGGAAAAACATAATAAGAACCGGATCTGGAGACTTCGGCTCAGGCCAAATCTGAGGCCTCCGGCCCAGCTGGGGGCTTGAGATATGAGAAATTTTCAAGTGGCCGAAATTAAAAACTAACACCGGAAACGTATGTAACTATGATAGCCGTTACGGAAAAACATAATAAGAACCGGATCTGGAGACTTCGGCTAAGGCCAAATCCGAGGCCTCCGGCCCAGCTGGGGGCTTGAGATATGAGAAATTTTCAAGTGGCCGAAATTAAAAACTAACACCGGAAACGTATGTAACTATGATAGCCGTTACGGAAAAACATAATAAGAACCGGATCTGGAGACTTCGGCTCAGGCCAAATCCGAGGCCTCCGGCCCAGCTGATAGGTCGAGGTCCGAAATTAAAAACTAAAACCGGAAACGTATGTAACTATGATAGCCGTTACGGAAAAACATAATAAGAACCGGATCTGAAGACTTCGGCTCAGGCCAAATCCGAGGCCTCCGGCCCAGCTGGGGGCTTGAGATATGAGAAATTTTCAAGTGGCCGAAATTAAAAACTAACACCGGAAACGTATGTAACTATGATAGCCGTTACGGAAAAACATAATAAGAACCGGATCTGGAGACTTCGGCTCAGGCCAAATCCGAGGCCTCCGGCCCAGCTGATAGGTCGAGGTCCGAAATTAAAAACTAAAACCGGAAACGTATGTAACTATGATAGCCGTTACGGAAAAACATAATAAGAACCGGATCTGGAGACTTCGGCTCAGGCCAAATCCGAGGCCTCCGGCCCAGCTGGGGGCTTGAGATATGAGAAATTTTAATTGTACATCTTTGCTTTAAATGCAAAAGAAATGATCTTTCTTTCTTTCTTTCTTAAAACTCCAATACGTCGATACAACCACAAAGTATTGAAAAATGCACAGCACTTGGTTTGAGAGCCTTCTCTATTTTTTTCCGAGTATTAATATATACTTACAGATTACGGGGGCGCCGTAGTTCAATTTTATTCATGTTTCCGAACCATCCTCATATGGCACTGACGTAAGTCCCTAAAAATGTTTCTGCCACTACAGTACCTACCCAACGTCGCGTCACCTGTGGATATGTGTATTGTACTTGAACCGACTACTATATATTTAAGCTTTTGTATTTACAGTTATTGCTGAATATTAACTTGTTACATGGAACTACTGCTGCCGCCTTGTCAACTACTTGAGAATATTGCCTTGCCTTGTGGACTTCTGTTATAATGTGACCACTTTTTATGAGCGTTTTGACCGTATTATCAATAGGATCTGAGAGAAGGGAGGGTGCTGAAATAATGTAATTTTGAGATGAAGAAGTTGAACATCGACGGGACGCGTTCTGAGAGGGCGGCAAAGTGGGATACCGACTACAATTGAATATGTGAAATATTTGGCAATAAGCTAACGTGGAAGTCGCTTTATTACATGCCTAATTCTCTGTCAACCCCTTTAGTCTTAAGGTATCATGTTCAGAAACTGTAACAAAACGTAACCACTATACTAACCGATATTGACATTATGACAAACGTCAGTCGACTTTTGACAGGAAAATATAACCTAAATTACAAAATAGGTTTTGTGTTTTATTATTGTAAATAATCTTAAAATTAAAAAGAAAGAAAGGAAAAATACCTATTTATAAGCTTAAAAACTAATTTATTTGAATATAAGAACACATATTAATGTAAGTATTATAAAGTATTTTGGATAAAAAAGCATTAAGCTTTTTCTACCTATACGTTTTCTTAAATTACGAATTAATCGGTTCAAATAAGCTGCTTTTAAGATAACATAATAATTATTTAGCATAAATATTAATCATGTCTCTTGCAAGATACAGCTACAATGAAATAAAATTGATATTTTGTTACCAAACTCGAGATTAAGATTTTATAATAGACTAGCTGTTTCCCGCGGTTTCACCCGCATCCCGAGGGAACTACTTAGCGCACCCAGGTAAAAAGTAGCCTATGTTGTTCCTCAGGGTCTATTCTATCTCTGTACCAAATTTCATTTATATCGGTCCAGTAGTTTTGGCGTGAAAGCGTAACAGACAGACAGACAGAGTTACTTTCGCATTTATAATATTAGTAAGGATTATTTTCAGTATAAAAATGGCAGAATCTTTAAACTTAAATATACATTTTGGCGGGGGAGCAGAACTACTCTTTGATAAGATAAAGAAACGCGAAATAGAATTACCCGCACTTAAGAAGTACTTCCCAGATAGTAAACAAGAGAAATGGACAATCAGGGAACTATTATTGTGGATTAAAGACAATTTGTTGAGAGAAAGAGAAGAACTGTTCTTACAGGTAAAGTTATTAAAGTAGTGGGCACATAACTTGGCCAGAATTGTAAGTAGTTTTTCTCTTTTCTCTACCTCTTCTACATATGAATGTTTAAAAGTAAATAAATACAACAGACGATAGTGTAATGACAAGCATTGAAAGTGTTACTTTTGGATTGCACTGGGTGCACAAGCGCAAACTTGTTCCAACTACGTTAAAATCTGGCCAAGTTATTTGCCGGCAGCTGTTAACTAAACTAGCTTCCTGCCAGCAGCTTCACCCACGTGTGCTGTACAAATACAATAAAATTTAAAAATGACAGAGTTTTATACCCCCTCTTTTCCACCCCCTTAGGGGTAGAATTTCGGAAAATCCTTATCGAATGTCTACGTCATACAAAGAACACACCTTACAGGTCAGTGATTTAGGCTGTGGATTGATCCATCAGTCATTCAAGACAAAGCATTTTATATGTATAGATATTATAAAGATTCTCTACTATAATAGACATGTGTTGCTGGGGAGTTTGTTGCGTCACTTCTTCTTCCCAGCAACAACACATAGGAAGTGGTGAAGGGCGGGCGTTTTGGGGGCTGTCTTTTGTACATTTGACGCTGAAAAATTGCTGATTGTCAGCCTAGTTTGAATAAATGACTTATGAATTTTTAAATAGGGATTAATTTATAAACATAAATATAAATTTCTGGAGCCTTTTTATTTCAAATAGGCCTTTGCAGGCTCTTATGAAAAGTAGCACTAGTTGCACGGTTCCAAAGAGTAGGTCCTATGGAGAAGAACTGGCAAGAAACTCCATGGATACTCTTTTCAAAAAAGTAATGGTGTTCACAATAAAAACTGAAGAAATCAAATCAAAATTCTTTTATTGTGGTCATAGGTTAACAAAGGTGTTCTTAAAATTTAAAAAGTTAGTATCTATGTCCTGCTAGTGAAGCGTACAATAATATTAATTCTTATATATTAAGTTATATTTATTTATAACTACCTAAATCTTTATTTACTGTAACAAAAAATATAACTAAACACTACCATTTAAATAATCTGAAATTGAATAATAAGCCTTATCTATTAAAAAATTATGCAATTTGCTCTTAAATATTTAAATCCTTACTTTCCTTACTAATATTATAAATGCGAAAGTAACTCTGTCTGTCTGTCTGTTACGCTTTCACGCCAAAACTACTAGACCGATATAAATGAAATTTGGTACAGAGATAGAATAGACTCTGATGAACAACATAGGCTACTTTTTACCCGGGTGCGCTAAGTAGTTCCCTCGGGATGCGGGTGAAACTGCGGGAAACAGCTAGTAGTTAATAATTTATTCTTAAATAAAACAAAAGTGCAAGATGAAAATGTACCTTAGTGTCATATTATTACTGTTCAATAGTCCTTGAAATATATTTTTAACCGACTTCAAAAAAAAGGAGGAGGTTCTCAATTCGTCGGGATCTTTTTATTTTTTTTATTTTTTATGTATGTTCACCGATTACTCGAAGACGCCTGGACCGATTTGCAAAATTGTTTTTTTATTTGGTAGGGTATACTTTCCAGGTGGTCCCATAGTCATCAAGTCAGGATCTGATGATGGGAACCCTGAGAAATCGAGGGCAACTTTGGAAAGTTGTAGGCATGCATAGGGTAAAAACTTAATGCTCAGGTGTATGTTTGATAACACTATTCACTAGTGCAAGTTTGGAGCTGACCTGATGATGGAGACGAGAGAAGGTCGAGGGAACTCAGCAACGGTATATATTAACTACCTCGTGTTTGGGCTTATTATGTTCGTATTGACGAGACCTTTGCAACAGTGAAGGTTTGGAGCTGATCTGATGATGGGGACTAGAGAAGGTCGAAGGAACTCGGCAGCTGAATATGTAAACTACCTCGTGTTTGGGCTTATATTATTTGTATTGATGAGAACTTTCCACTAATGCGGATAGTAACAACTATACTTATCACTAGTATAGGTATATGTATAGTCACTGAAAAGCTAAACGTTTTTTATTTACGACAACGTTAACGAGATGTTGTTACAATAAATAATTAAAAAAATACATTAAGAAGAAAATCATGTAAGAAAACACAAGTATGTACTGTTCTACCTTTCATCAGAAACAAGATTTCTCAGCCTTTGCATTTCTGCTAATGCTCGTTCATCGTGGGGCTTAGTTAACAGCTTAGAAGGTTCTAAATCAGATAGAGCTATTCCTTCCAAAGTTTTGACTCTGCTGAGAGCTACATAAACTTGTCCCTTCGCAAAGTTCTTTTTTCCCAAATCTATAACAGCTTTATCAAGGGTTGTACCCTGAAGTTTATGCACTGTCACAGCCCAGCATAAAATAATAGGCAACATTCGACGCTCAACGTCACCATAGCCTCTAATTGCTTGGAATGTTGCACACATTGGCGGAATAGACACAAAGCCATTAGCATCTTTGGATCTACTACCAATCGTCTCGTCATCAAATTGAATAAGGACTGCATCTGGCATTTCACCTTCTTCTAACTGATCTCTGCGTAACGCTGGCCATTTGAATCCTTTAACTACGCCCATAGCCCCATTCACGAGCCCATCTGAAACGGCAATATTTCGTCTTAACATAACGCGAGATTCAAGAGCTAAATTAATCATTCGTAAAAGACCACCACAATTATTGACGTCGCTGGGAATAACATTATCCGGGGGCTTTCTGCCGTAAGTTGCTGCTTCACGTGATTCGTCAATCGCGTGAATTTTGTACATTCGGTTTAATGCTGCATTGGCAACGGTCCCTATTACAACCTAAAAAAGTGGTGTGTTTATTTTGTTAAGATAGCAAGACCGAGACACTGAAAAGCGAAAAAATAAAAAACTTTTTACAAAAAAATAAAACCGACTTCCAAAAAAAAACTGAAAAGTAAAAAATAATTTTTATTTAAACGCTTTA
Organism: Pyrrhia umbra; assembly: GCA_963891755.1. Lineage (NCBI taxonomy): Eukaryota > Metazoa > Arthropoda > Insecta > Lepidoptera > Noctuidae > Pyrrhia > Pyrrhia umbra. Next base: position 6,375,163 of record OY982946.1, read on the forward strand.
CGACCAAAACATCGCTTTCGAAGTCGGTGGCGAAATACTAACAATAGTAACTTACAAGACACCGACTTCGAAAGCGATGTTTTGGTCGTAAAGCGTTTAAATAAAAATTATTTTTTACTTTTCAGTTTTTTTTTGGAAGTCGGTTTTATTTTTTTTGCTTGATGTAATTATATCTTTTTATTTTTATTCAGGGTGACTCCGTCCGGCCCGGCATTCTGGTGTTGATCAACGATGCTGATTGGGAACTGTACGGAGAGCTAGATTATGAACTGCAAAACAGAGATACTATTATGTTCATATCGACATTACACGGCGGATAACATATGTATTGTATTACTTATTAAATAAGTTCTATTTATAATTTGTGTGTTTATTATATACTAGCGGCCCGTCCCGGCTTCGCACGGGTAGCCTATGTTACTCAGGGTGAATGTATACACCCAGACAAAGAAACTGCATCAAAGTTTTTGTTTAAAAAAAATTGAATGGCCCTTTCCAGTATACAAACATACACTTAGGGATAATGATACTACGCTGTTATGAAGTTAACGAACCAAACTATAGGTTTCAATTTAAATTTGTATAAAAAGTTGGAATACTTGGTTAAATATTTTTTTCAAAGGTAGGTGCGTGTTGAACATTGATGCATGTTTATTAGTCTGTCAGTGTAGAATAGAATAGAATTATGCTTTATTGTACACCAAAAAAAAATTATCTAAAATAGCTAAACTTGTAACTTTCCAATGGTGAAAGAGTTTTAGAAAACGGCACAGTAGTTTTTGAGTTTATTCAAAACTCAAATGTTTTTATTTCAAATAGGTCTTTGCAGGCACTTATGAAACGTCAAGCTAGTTGCACGGTTCCAAGGAGTGGGTCTTATGGAGAAGAACCGGCAAGAAACTCCATAGACACTCTTTTCAAAAGGAAATGTTTACAATAGTCTTTTTACAGTACAGGTTATCTCTGAGAAAGTTATACAATTCAAATGATGCTATACAAAAAAAAATGAAATAATGAAATAACAATTTAAATTTTGCAATATAAATAATTTAATTTTTTTTTTTAATGGCAAACGAGTCTTTTCCGACTACCTGCCAGTGTCAAGTGCACACGGAAGGGACTTTTCGGTTTTCCGTGTCCGTTGTTAGTAACTGGAAAGGGATAATGTTTCAAGTAGTTTTCTGGTCGCCAAGCAAGGTATTCATTACAAACATACCCACAAAAATACAAATCTTTCCGCTTTATAATAGAAGTGTAGATTACTGATTGCCACAGTTTTATTCGAATTCTAACGTAACTACTTCACGCACGAGGGTAAAATCTATCCAATGTCCTTTCCAGCGCTCAAGCTACCGCCATACAAAATTTCATCCAAATCGGTTCAGCCATTTTCTTGTAAAAACATTAGACAGAGTTACTGTTCGATTTATAATATTACTAGCTTTCCGCCCGCGTGGACATTTTTTTTTACACCTTTGGTTTAAATATTCAAGTTTTAGTAGGGATCCCTTATTATTTCTGGAAATAAATATAGCCTATGACACTTCGTAAAGATGTAGCTTTCTAACGGTGAAAGAATTTTTAAAATCGGTCCAGTAGTTTTTGAGTTAAAACCCTACAAACAAACAAACAAATCTTTCCTTTTTATGATATTAGTATAGACTAGCGTTCCGAGGGATATACTTAACGCTCTCGGATGAAAACTAACCTAAGTCGTTCCACAGCGTTCAAGCTACCTCTATACTAAATTTCATCTAAATCAGTGCTGCCGTTTTCCTATGACAGCGTTACAGACAGAGATATTTTAAGTTTGTAAATAATTCCATGTAACACGATAACTTTTGGTAAGACTGGTTGTCAGATATTTTCTTGAGAAAAAATATCGACAGACAGACAGACGGACATGACGAAACTATAATCCTAGTCGATTACGGAACCCTAAAAAGGTAAGTCACAGTGGCGGATCCAGGATTTTGGTTTGGGGGGGCTTGATTCTGGTGAGGGTAGGTTTTATCAAGCGAAACACTAAAAAAGCACAGAACATTTTATTTTGCTTAACGCATAATAAGTGTCCTTGCTTAGCTTTGGGGGGGGGGGGGTCGAGACCCTTAGCCCCCCCCGTGGATCCGCTACTGGAAGTCAGATGTATTATTTTTTGTTTCATATCATACCATACCAAAGAAGTCGTGGTGGCCTAGTGGTTAAGGCACCTGCCTCTCGTGTACGAGTGTGCAGGTTCGAAACCTGGCAAGTACCAATGTGACTTTTCTAAAGTCATATGTACTTTCTAAGTATATCTTAGACATCACTGACTAACGGTGAAGGAAAACATCGTGAGGAAAGCTGGACTTAAAAAGTCTGAAATCGCCAATCCGCCTTGAGCAAGCGTGGTGATTAATGCTCATGCCTCCTCTGTGTGAGAAGAGGCCTGTGCCCAGCAGTGGGACTTTATATAGGCTGATGATGATGATGATCATACCATTCATTATTTAGACGAACAGAACCCTAAAAACGATTTAACAGTAATTAGATACGTCATTGAAAATATCTTTACGAACAAACTGAGTAATAACTTTTTAACAATGCTCGTATGAAGCTTGCCAGTGACTGCGTTGGCAAGATAACATGGTGGTGCACGAACTCTTAATTGGTTTAGCCAGCCCGTTTCATAGAATTATGTTAAAAAACCCACGCCCCAGGGATGTACTTGCATCTATACTAATAATACTTACTAATATAATAAAGCTGAAGAGTTTGTTTGTTTGTTTGAACGCGCTAAACTCAGGAGCTACTGGTACGATTTGAAGAATTCTTTCAGTGTTAGATAGCTCGTTTATTGAGGAAGGCTATAGGCTATATATCATCACGCTAAAACCAATAGGAGCGGAGCACCAGTATTCAATAGCAGAAGCTAGTCAATAATATCACTACATAATATAAAACAAAGTCGCTTTCCACTGTCTGTCTGCCCCTATGTATGCTTAGATCTTTAAAACTACGCAACGAATTTTGATGCGGTTTTTTTCTAAGCTAATATTATAAAGAGGAAAGATTTGTTTGTTTGTAGGGTTTTAACTCAAAAACTACTGGATAAAATTAAAGACTATATTGATGATCTCCGACGACATTTCATAAGTGCTTTATTTGTAGGCCTATGTGAAATGAAAATTTTGACTTTTAACTTTTGATTGGCGATTTCACATTCATTAATTTCTTGTTTAAAACTTTACAGTACGGTTTTTCTGCTTTTCTGGGGCTGTACCACCACGTGTTTTTGCAATCACTATTCAAGTTTCTAACGTCGTATAGCTCCGTCTTTTTTTCAAAACCAAAATAATCTTGTTTGGCACGTCATGGTAAGGCCCCTGGTCTCTTAAAGTAAAGAACATCTTAACATCTCGTGAATATTTATGATGCCAAGTCGATTGGCGGGCCGGCTGATAGAAAAAGGGCCTGAAATATTGAATACAAATGACAGATGCATATTTATTTTACAAACAGAGGCCCTTTCCGAGGAGGCCTGAATATATTGCTTTAAGGAATTTGCTCAATTTATTTGGTTTTGTGGCTATTCCGTATTACTAGCAGCCACTTGCATCAGACTTTTATAATTTTTATTTTACGAAAATCACAAAACATGATATCATCAGTAATAAGAACACTTTTAATATGTTTTATGTTATCAATACATAGATATAACAATTAAGTAAACATATATCACAAATATTAAGACGAAAAAAAAAAACCGGCCAAGTGCGTGTCGGGCCACGCGCAGTAGGGTTCCGTAGTAGGAGTTAGTTAGTCGACTATAGCTCTGTAACCGGTTAAGCCTACTTAGCCGTGATAGTTTTCCTTATAATTTCATTACATGTGCTACGTCTGTGATTTTTTTCACATTTCTTGGTACAGCCATTCAAAAGTTAGAGGGGCGGGTAACTCGTATCGAACGAAAAAAATCACTTAAAATCTAGATATTTCGCACATGGCTCGCTTAACTGAAAAATGGTCTTCACACACCCATAATATTTTTGAAATACCTATCTAACGATACCCCACACGAAGGGGTACGCGAGAAAAAAAATATTCATCCCTACTTTACATGTTTGGGAGCTACCCTAAAAAAAAAATATTTTTCAAAATTTTATTTTACCACTTTCTCGGCGTGATCAATATACATATTCATACCAAATTTCAGCTTTCTAATAACAAAAACCACGGAGCTATGCCGCGGACAGACAGACAGACAGACAGACGGACGGAGCGAAACTATAAGGGTTCCTTGTCGGACTACGGAACCCTAAAAATATAGCAAAATTATTCAATTTTATCCTCCATTTTGACAGATCTTGAATGACAGTTCTTCCGTTTCACGTATAAGTAACCGCATATTTTTTTTTGATGCAACTAGCTGTTGATGTTTCATCGCGTTTTCAGGAAACTACTTTACGCATCAAGATAAAAACTATACCATAACCTTCACCAGGTTTCAAGCTATATCCATACCAAATTTCATCAAAATCGGTTAAGCCATTTTCCTGTGATAGCCTAGCAAACAACAGTTATAATCGCATTTATAATACTACGCTGCTTCTCACTGTTTTACCCGCATTCTGAGAAAACTACTTGACGCACCTGGATAAAACCCACCCTAAGTCCTTCCCCAAACTTCAGTCTATCTCCATACCAAATTTCACCTCAATCGGTTCAGCCGTTTTGCCATGAAAGTGTTACAAACAAACAGATATGACTTTCACATTTATAACATTAATATGCATTGTGAAATCTAAGTCCGTGCCTGTGCTCTGTCACTCAATTAAAAATAAAGGGGGCTGTCCTTCGCACCCTTGTTTACAGGGGTGTAAGTACACTCGCGTACACAAGGCATTGCGTGTCATGCAATAAAATAACTACTTTAAGTATTACTTAGGTACATATAAAAACAAATATTTCCTCTTTATAATATTAGTATAGGTTATACTAATATTATAAAGAGGAAAGATTTGTTTTTTTTTGTTTGTAGGGATTTAACTCAAAAATTCTTTCGCCATTAGAAAGCTATGTATTGTCATAGGCTATATTCATTTCCAGAAATAATTAGGGATCCCTACTTAAACTTGAATAATGTAACCCAAGGTGTAAAAAAAAATGTCCACGCGGGTAAGCCGCGGCGGAAAGCTAGTTTAATATAAAAAAAACAGTCCCAGTCAGTCAACTGTTCCAGTCCAAACTATCTCCAGGCGTTTTCCCATGAAATTATAACAGACAGACAGACCTACTTTTCGCGTTTATATTATTACCACTCTTGAGAAAACAACTAAACACACTATAATAAAAAGTGGCCCATAACCGTATTCAGGCTTCCTCCTATGTCCATACCAAACATCCAATTTTTTTGCTGTTTTACCGTGAAAGCGTAAAAAATAAACTTATGTTTGCATTTTTAACACTAATTCTCATTTTGAATATTTTATAATCTTTACATGTCAAACCCTCAAATTGTGAACTGGCACCATTATTTTCTGAATGCAACGGAACGCACCCTGCGCGCTTATAGGTTGATCATCATTCGAGTTCGAGCCGCCATCTTTGGCTGTCATTCGTTAGTAGCCAAACTTAAATTAAACATTTTTATTTTTTGTGTCTTTTTATATAGTTTTCGTGTTGAAAAAACTGAAAGTAATATTAGTGTTGCATTGAATAGTGAAGTTTAACTACGGTTTAGTAATAAAGTGATAATTTATAAGTGTTGGTCCCCGAAAAATAAAACAAAACTATTTTTATTAAACTACCTACGTTTCAGTGAAAAAAAAAGTGTTTTCCGCGCAAAAATATAAAACCCGTTTCTTATTTATTTATTGCAGGAAAGCTTACAGCTAAATCACAATTGTGGAGTATCATTTTTGACCGACTTAGAAAAGGAGGAGGTTCCCAATTCGTTTTCAATTTTTTTAGTGTCTTTGTTACGTGATTACTCCGCCAATAAGAATGGATTTTGATGATTTTATCAAAAACGTTTATTGAAATTAGGCTAATTCAATTAGCACTTTTTCACGTCAAAATACATTATGACAGCACCCCAAAATGCCCACCCTTCACTGCTTCCTAGTGTTATGGCTGGAAAGAAGAAGCAGTGATGAACAAACTTCCCAGCAACACAGCTGTCTATTACAGTTTAACTTTATAATATATTTGTCATATTTGTTTTACAATATAAATTAGTAAGTATCGTTTGATAAGTCATACTTCAGAGGTAGTCCTATATAAATGTTATCAACATCGGTTCAGCAGATTTGTAAATATATTCAAATTAACGGTTTATCTATTTTCGCATACGCCAGGTAGGTACTTAGATGATTCGCTGATGTACGCTAATTGCAACCTTAAAAAGTGGTGTGTAGGAACCCGAAATTTATACTGAAGAGATAAAAAGATCAAGACACTGAGAAGCGTTTTTTTTAAATTTAAACGCTTGTCGACATTGACATCTTGACATCATTGTATTTACGCTGTTTTTAAGAGCCGTGATGTTGGGGAATGACGAGTCTATATTATATACGTCATTGTTAGCAATAATGTTTACTCAAAATATCTATAAGTACTTATAATAAATCTGTAGAGAGGTCAATTCTGTACATGAAATATATTTCCAAAATAACTATCAGGGGGTGATTAGGGATCGATACTGATGCCAAAAATGCAATCAGTAAATTTTTCGTCTGTCTGTCTGTATAAACGTTTTAGAAACAAAAAATTCTCGACGAATTTTAACGAAACTCGGTACAATTATTTTTCATACCCCTGAGCTGGTTATAGTATACTTTTCATCACGCTACAATCAATAGGAGCAGAGCAGTGAAGGGAAATGTTGGGAAAACGGGAGAAGTTTCTCCATTTTGTTTAAACGCGCTAATCTCAGGAACCGCTGGTCCGATTTAAAAAAATATTTCAGTGTTAAATAGTCCATTTATCGAGGAATGCTATAGGCTATATATCATCACGCTAACACCAATAGGAGCGGAGCACCACTATTCCACGCGGACGAAGTTGCTGGCAGAAGCTAGTTTTTATAAAAAGAATAAAACCGAGTTCGCAAAATACTGAAAAGAGATAATTTTTTTTTAAACGCTTGTCGTCCAAAACATCGCTCTAAAAGTCGGTGGCAAAATACTAACAGTAGCTTAGAGACGCCGATTTCTAGAGCGATCTTTTGGACGACAAGCGTTTAAATAAAATTTATTTTTCTCTTTTCAGTATTTTTGGAACTCGGTTTTTTTTTTTTATAAAAATATTTTGAGTAAACATTATTGCTAACAATGACATATATAATACTAGCTGTTTCCCGCGGTTTCACCCGCATCCCGATGGAACTACTTAGCGCACCCGGGTAAAAAGTAGCCTATATTGTTCCTCAGGGTCTATTCTATCTCTGTACCAAATTTCATTTATATCGGTCCAGTAGTTTTGGCGTGAAAGCGTAACAGACAGACAGACAGACAGAGTTACTTTCGCATTTATAATATTAGTAAGGATAGACTCGTCATTCCCCAACATCACGGCTCTAAAAAACACCGAAAATACAGCAACACAAGTAAGTAAAACAGATAGTTATATTAATACACATAAGCGCGACGCAAAGGGAAAGGAAAGAAAAAAGTGTACCTGTTAGAGAGAGAAGTTGTAAGTTAGGTTGCGATTGCTTGCTGCATGCTTATTGGTCAAGCTGGTCTATGGAATCAGGTCAATTGCCTTCATTTCGTGTTGCTATTTTGAGAGCGGGCAACGCATCTTTAGTTTAGTATATCATTGGCTAGCTTTCCGCCAGCGGCTTCGCCCGCGTGGGCGTTTTTTTGATATATTAATAAAACGGCTGAACCGGTAGTAATAATTTTTTTATGAAACCACTTCGGAAGTATCTCCTTTCGAACAAAAAAAGAATTTTCAAAATCGGTCCACAATTGGCGGAGTAATCGCGTAACAAACAACCTCCTCCTTTTTGAAGTCGGTTAAAATGACAGTTTTCATACAAACTTTGCCCCCCTTTTTCATCCTCTTAAGGGTAGAATTTCGGAAAATCCTTTCTTATCGGATGCCTACGTCATACAAAGAACACACCCTCCAAGTACCAGGTCTCTACGATCAGCGGTTTAGGATGTGCGTTGATCCGTCAGTCATTTAGGACAAAGCATTTTATATGTATAGATGGCAACACCTTATGCAATAAATAGTTTGAGTTTGAATATCAAAGGTATATTTTAACAAAACACTTGTCTCCCCGCGTATACTTTTAAACGTACAGTCGGCGCCACAAATGAGTCCCACCAGAGATTGTATTTTAATCTCAGTAATTTTATTACGTGACGTCAGGGGGTGCTCGCATGTACCTACATTACAAAACATGACATTTTGCGTCCGCCATGATGGATTGAATGTCAGTGCTTCAAAAAAAATAAAAAAACATGTGTAGCTTTTTGTAAATCAATTGTTTTTTTAGATGGTAACATTTATTCAATTGAAATGGATTGATTTTTCTATTTCGGAGTTTAAAATTCAAAAATCGTTTATTCAAACTAGGCTGAAAATCAGCACTTTTTGAACGTCAAATTTACAAAAGACAGCCCCTAGCATATCCGCCCTTCATGCTCGTGGCTAAGTACTAGCCACATGGGTCGACCGATCTTAGGTTAAGCTGCGCTTGGCGTGGTCCGTGGATGGGTGACCGTCTATGTCATACCGAGACTCCTCTGTGCCTCAAAAAGCACGTTAAGCTGTTGGTCCCGATTGTCATTTGTAGATCTTTGACAGTCGTTACGGGTAGTCAGAAGCCAGAAAGTGTGACAACCAGTCTTACCAAGGGGTACCGTGTTACCCGGTTTGGGTTGTGGAGGTCAGATAGGCAGTCGCTCCATGTAATTTTTGCGTGAAAGAGTAACAAACAAACATCCTTACACACTTTTGCATTTAAAATATTAGTAGGATTAATTTTACGTAATGTCCTAGTATCTTGAAATAAGGTCAGACATTAACCTTTACTAAATTATTCACAATCAGAAAGTCGTAAGTGAACTTATCACACAGTAATAGTTCGTGTACGCTCGGAAGTGTTCGGGAAACTTCGGGTGATGATCTATTGTATAGTAGAAAAATTAGTTTTGATACTTTGAATATTTTTTAAATGACAAATGGTAATGTTAAGAGCATTAAATTGACATAAATGCATTTTGTTAATTTCTGTGGCAGAATTAGAACAAAATTATATAAATAGGTTACGACTTTGTTTACATTTTTCTTAAAATCAATTGGAACAGATTATAGTTACTAGACTATTGTTTTTAGCTATTATTAGTTTTATTGATAATACGTAAAATATTTAATTATTAAAATAAATTATTAACTGTTGAATATATATAGTCAAGTCAAAGTCAAGTCAAAAGGTTTTTATTTCATATAGACCAATTTACAGGTACTTATAAAACGTCAACAATAGAAGCTAGGTGCACGGTTCCAAAAAGTGGGTCCTATGGAGAAGAACCGGCAAGAAACTCCATGGATACTCTTTTTAAAATAGATGTTTAGGTTACAAAAGGCAGAGTAATGTGAGGATCATGTAGGTCAATGTATTTGTATTAAAAGTAAAAAAAATAAAAAGAATAGGTACTAAAATAGCAAAAGTAAGAGAGAGTCTAATCAGTTTGAAGCTGACCAGTCCCGACTGACGGCACCCGTTCACGAGCATGACGAGCGCATCAGCCTCACTTAGCTCAACCATATTGAAGGGAACTTAACGACCCGATACACATCGCCACCATCAGCAGAACACTTGAGTGAGCATGACAGACTTCTGTTGCCAGACAACAGACCAGTACAAAGTTATTATTTAACGGTAGACCATACATTAATGGTTACATGATACCCACATTTTACAATGAGCAAATGAGAGATAAAAAATATATATATATATATAGAGGTATATAATTGTATATATGAATGAGCATTGTAGATATCAAAGTACAAAAGTACTTAGTATATGTCAAAATATTACATAAGAATTATAAATTGATAACTGTGGCAAAAACGTCACAGTTAAGTCGTAGATATAAAAAAATATACACAAGTAAATATTATTATTTATATATATTTATTTTTTTATAGATAAATAAGTATCAAGACCAGTCTATCGCAGTATAAAAATATTTCCCACATTTGTTTGTACTCGCATAAAGTCGTAATTTCTAGTTTGTCTCTACTTATCTATAGTGAGGTAAGCTGAATATCAGATCGTGGCTCGTACTCTCTAGTTTTTAGGGTTCCGTAGTCGTTCCTGTCCACTACGGAACCCTAAAAACTAGAGAATTATAGTTCGGCATAGCTCAATGGTTCTTAGTACTAGAAAGCTGAATTTTGGTATGGATATGTATATTGATCACGTCGACAAAGAGGTCAAATAAAAGGTTGAAGAATTATTTTTTTAAGGTGTCTCCCATACACGTAAAGTGGGGATGATTTTTTCTCGTGTATTCCTTCGTGTGGGGTATCGTTAGATAGGTCTTTTAAAAATATTATAGGTGTGCAAAGACCATTTTTTGGTTATGTGAGCAACTTGTGAAACATCTAGCTTTAAATTGCAAATTGAATTTGATACGAGCGTCCCCACCCCCTCTAACTTTTGAATGGCTGTCCCTAGAAATGTGAAAATGCACATGTAATGAACTTACAAGGAAAACTATCACGGCTAAGTAGGCTTTACCGGTTACAGAGTTATAGTCGACCAATTACGGAACCCTATCGCGAGTGGCTCAACACGCACTTGGCCGTTGTTTTTATAGCGGTTATATTTTATGTTATACTACGACGATTCACAAGATTCAGTCCTGTGACAGACAGACAGACAGAGCCTTAGTAATAAGGTCCAAACAGCACCTTTTAGGAACCCTAAAAATGAATAAAAGCTACATTCAAGATACTACGAACCGTAGCCTTTGAATAGTCTACGGCGTAGTATGACGTAGCAAATGGTACGGCGTAGCGTGACCTAAGGAATTCTTCACACTCTTTCACTAATACACTACTGAACGTATTTAGGTGAAATTTAGTACACAGATAGTTTATAACCTGGATTAACATATAAGATACCTTTTGTCCATTCCAGTCCATTTTAAATCTACACAGAAAGTCACAGAAAGTCACTGTAAACACTTAATAACAAAATAAATATAAATAAAAGAAACCGGCCAAGTGCGAGTCGCACTTGCGCAAGAAGGGTTCTTTACCACTATATGTAAAAACACCCGTTTCATTCTTTGGATACGGAACTCTAAAATCACATTTGTATGGGACCCCCTTAAATATTTATTTTATTCTGTTTTTAATGTTATAGCGGCAACAGAAATACATCATCTGGGAAAATTTCAACTGTCTAGCTATCACGGTTCATGAGATACAGTTTGGTGACAGACGGACAGACAGTGGAGTCTTAGTAATAGGGCCCATTTTGCCCAACCCTAAAAAACTAGCCTAAATTACTACGAACAAGCATTAAAAGTATATTAATTTAATTTCTAATCGAAAAAACCTCGCTTATCAAAACCTTACACCTACAATTAAAAATAACTTACACCACTATAATAAATAAGTCATTATTAATAATAAAAACACAGTAACAATTATTATAATATTTAATATATTGTTATATGCTTATAAACTCGCGCCGATTCGCCATCTCTTTCACGCGGCGTCTTTCCTTTTCTAACGCAGATTCACACTGTGAATAAAATGGACGCGGTATCTTGTTGTGAGTCAATGTTGTTTAATTAAGGTTTTACTAGAATAAAATAATAACAGCTGGTTGCAAAAAACTTTTTATCATTTATCTTTACTTAATAATATTATAAAGAGGAAAGATTTTTTTGTTTGTTTGTAGGGTATTTAACTCAAAAACTATTGGACCGATTTTAAAAATTCTTTCACCGTTCGAAAGCTACATCTTTACGAAGTGTCATAGGCTATATTTATTTCCAGAAATAATTAGGGATCCCTACTAAAACTAATCTATTTACGATACTTTGTCTATTTTTACGGGAAAATAGCTGTACACATTGCGATGATATTTGGTAGAGAGATAGCTTGAACCCTGGGAAAAGACATGGTTTTCATTGCGTGAAGTAGTTTTTTTATGTTATAGAAAACAGGATATTAATAATATCTTATTGTACACATGCGACTCGTACTTAAATTACAAAATATTTTTATATAACACTATTTTATCATTTTTGTTGGTTATAGGTTTAAGCAAATTTAAATAATACTGTACCTATTACCTATAAGTTTGAAAATAAATTCTAAACCATATTAATACAAGACACTAATATTTTTTTTCTTAACCTTAACTTTGTATATGTTTTGTTTCATACTCTTAATGTAAGTGGTCAATAAGTAATAAATAAATTTCAATAAACAAAAACAATATCAGCCTCAAAATTGATAACCACACCTTTTTTGAAAATCTCTGAACAAATTCTAACTAACTACAATTTTAACTAACAAAAACTCGTAAAAGCATTAAAACCAAATACCATATATTCCAAAATGTCATATCCAAAAAACCAGAGACACATTCTTTACTCGTCGTCTCAAAATATCGAACCTCCGCCAGTGAACGTCGGGCACCGAAAGGGGAACACCGCGCGTACCGAATCCCGAAAACCTGAATAAAACCTTCAGAAAAAAACCTATTTTACACTGTATTGTTATTCGAAAATTAATTTTTCGAATAAAAATTTTGTGTGTTACCGTGTTTTGATGTGAGTGAGTGTTGAGTTCTGTCGTTTTTATACGAAAATCGTTTCACCCAAGATGGCTGTGTTTCATAGTTGCTAGTGACTGGATTTTCAGTACGGAACCTGGGTGTTGTCTGTGAAATTCAGGGGTAAGTTAATTACATTAAAACATCCTTACTTATTTTATGATTTTTGATATGCAATTTCGATTTTCTACTGAGATTTTTAGCCTATACTGTGTTCTGATACAAGGCAGTAATATGTATTTAGGTACAATCTTTGGGTTCATGATTTTACTGCGAAATATCTCTATCTATCAATCACGATTGTTCTGCAAAAGCTTGGAAAAAAATAATGAAAAATGTCCGTAAAAATATAGGGGTAAGGTTTATCGGTTTAACCCCTATAAGGGTCAAATAAGGTTCGATAGTAAGCAAGGTTGTTGAGTACAATGGGGCTATATATGAATAAGAGTCTATTTCATCAAGTCTAGATAAGAAAATATCTATCAGATTAATTTATAATGAAAATGTCATTCATATAGAATTATTATGACAGAAAATATTCAACTATTTATTTTTACTGAGGGTGGTATGTGGCTATATTTTTCTTAAGGTATATTCTTGTTAAACCAGTCTTACCAAGGTGTACCGTGTTACCCGCTAACTGGGTTGTGGAGGTCAGATAGGCAGTCGCTCCATGTAAAACACTGGTACTCAGCTGCATCCGGTTTAGACTGGAAGCCGACCCCAACATATGTAGTTGGGAAAAGGCTAGGCAGATGATATATGCTTGTCAAAAAATATTATAGTCTACTTTTTTAAACATGTGGCTTATTAAGAAAAATAGTTGATAATATATTTTAATTAAACACGTTTTTAAAGCTTGTTATAATTTAATAATTGTAATACCATTTATTTCAAGTAACAAGACTCAATTGGCATGAGCATTGATCACCACGTGCGCTCAAGGCGGATTGGTGATTTCAGACTTTTTAGTCCAGATTTCCTCACGATGTTTTCCTTCACCGTTAGTCAGTGACGCCTAAGATATACTTAGTACGTATGACTTTAGAAAAGTCACATTGGTACTTGCCAGGTTTCCCGCACTCGTACACGAGAGGCAGCCTTAACCACTAGGCCACCACGACACATTTTGATGATTTTTCTTAATTGCAAAAAATGGTAGAGTGTAGGTTTCACATAGGAGGAGCTCGTGGCTAAGTAACAGCCGCACGGTTCGATCGATCAAAGGTTAAGCTGCGCTTGTCGCGGTCGGTCCGTGGATGGGTGACCATCTTTGTCATAGCGAGACTCCTCCGTGCCTCGGAAAGCACGTTAAGCTGTTGGTCCCGGCTGTCATTTGTAGATCTTTGACAGTCGTTACGGGTAGTCAGAAGCCAGAAAGTCTGACAACCAGTCTTACCAAGGGGTACCGTGTTACCCGGTAACCGGGTTGTGGAGGTCAGATAGGCAGTCGCTCCATGTAAAACACTGGTACTCAGCTGCATCCGGTTTAGACTGGAAGCCGACCCCAACATAGTTGAGAAAAGGCTAGGCAGATGATGATGATGATGATGATGTGGGTTTCACATAGCTAAACATATGTGAATTCCTGTTGATAACAGATTAAGACACTCAAAAGCATAAAAAAAAACCTTTTACAAAAAACAACCTACCACCAAAACACTGAAATGAGGAAAATACATTTACTTTCTGCTGAAATAAAGTCGCTATAGAAGTCGGTGGCAAAATACTAACAACAGTAACTTGGGGACACCGACTTCTAGAGCAATGTGTTGTTCCAATAGCGTTTTAATTGAAAGTTATTTTATTTTTCTTCAATCAGTAATTTTGATAAGTTGATATTTTTTTTATAAAAGACTAGCTTCTGCCCGCGACTTCGTCCGCGTGGAATAGTGGTGCTCCGCTCCTTGGTTTTAGCGTGATGAAATATAGCCTATAGCCTTCTTCAATAAATGGGCTATCTAACACTGAAAGAATTTTCAAATCGGACCAGTAATTCCTGAGATTAGTAGCGTACGCAAAAAAAGTAACTTTTCTGGTTAATCTTACGGAACCCTATATTTTTCCAAAATAAAATTTAGCATGTTACTCGTGGATAATGTAGCTTTCGAATGGTGAAAGAATTTTTAAAATCGGTCCAGTAGTTTTTGAGCCTATTCATTACAAACAAACAAAGTTTTCCTCTTTATAATATTAGTGTAGATGTTTTGTAAGGCCTTTTGAATGGATTTCGATGCCATATGTTTACAAACATAGTTTATAACCTGGCTTCAAATATAGGAAACTTTTTAGGGTTCCGTAGTCTTCAAGGAATCCTTATAGTACTAGGTATTAGACTATTATCTTCTATAATATAAAACCGGACAAGTGCGTGTCGGGCCACGCGCATTAGGGTTCCGTAGTAGGAGTTAGTTAGTCGACTATAACTCTGTAACCGGTTAAGTCTACTTAGCCGTGATAGTTTTCCTTGTAAGTTCATTACATGTGCTACGTCTGTGATTTTTTTCACATTTCTAGGTACAGCCATTCAAAAGTTAGAGGGGGGTGATGCTCGTATCGATAAATCTCGAGAGTAGCTGAACCGATTTGTATGAAATTTGGTACAGAGATAGAGGGGACCCTGGAAAAGGTTTTACTTTATATTATATCCGGGTGCGTGAAGTAGTTTTCTCGGGACGCGGGTGAATCCGCAGGCAATAGCTAGTAATACCACAAAAATTATCGCTACGAGAAGCCTACGAAAGATTCGTAGCTGTTGCTACGAGACTGCTACGAAATACTACGGTTTTATGTAGCGTGATGACCGTTTTTCTTAAGACAAGTAATAAGGCTTACTACACAACATCATCTGCCTAGCCTTTTCCCAATAATGTTGGGGTCGGCTTCCAGTCTTACCAGATGCAGCTGAGTACCAGTGTTTTACATGGAGGGACTGCCTATCTGAGCTCCACAACCCAGTTACCGGGTAACACGATACTCCTTGACAGGTTGTCAGACTTTCTGGCACACTTCACTACTTACTACTAGCTTTCCGCCAGCGGCTTTGCCCGTATGTGCTATAAGACTTCAAATTAAAAATGACCGAGTTTCATAAAAACTTTCCCCTCCATTTTTCACCACTTAGGGGTAGAATTTCGGAAAATCTTTTCTTATCGGATGCCTACGTCATACAAAGAATACACCCTGCAAGTTTCAGGTGTCTACGATCAGCGGTTTAGGCTGTGCGTTGATCCGTCAGTCGTTCAGGACAAAGCATTTTATATGTATAGATTAAGACAGGATACTTTTTATCAGATTGCAGGAATTATTTCCTTCAGTATGCGAGTGAAATAGCGGGAAACAGCTAGCTTATAATATTTAAAAGGATATCTGAATTCACAAAATAAAGGTATTATACTTTACTAGCTTCTGCTAGCGACTTCGTCCGCGTGGAAAAGTGGTGCTCCGCTCCTATTGGTCTTAGCGTGATAATATATAGCCTTCCTCAATAAATGAGCTATCTAACCCTGAAAGAATTTTTCAAATCGGACCAGTAGTTCCTGAGATTAGCGCATTTAAACAAAATGGAGTAACTCCTCCCGTTTTCCCAATATTTTCCTTCACTGCTCTGCTCCTATTGATTGTAGCGTAATGAAAAGTATACTATAACCAGCTCAGGAGTATGAAAAATAATTGTACCAAGTTTCGTTAAAATCCGTCGAGTAGTTTTTGTTTCTATAACGTTTATACAGACAGACAGACAAAAATTTTACTGATTGCATTTTTGGCATCAGTATCGATCCCTAATCACCCCCTGATAGTTATTTTGGAAATATATTTCATGTACAGAATTGACCTCTCTACAGATTTATTATAAGTATAGATAGATTAAAAACCCTTCAGTTCTATTCAAATTCTCGTCTCCAGAAACGCATTAAAAGTATATCAAATAATCATTAGCTGCTTCTAATACCTGTCGGAGATAAATTAATGAGCTCCCAAGTCCCAAGTATGGATTAGAGGATTCTTTACATATTTACAACTCGAGTTTTTTGCGAGGAGCCCGTGCTAAGTAACAGCCGGCAGATCGATCAAAGGTTAAGCTGCGTTTGGCGTGGTCCGTGGTGGGACCATCTATGTCATAGCGAGACTCCTCCGTGCCTCGAAAAGCACGTTAAGCTGTTGGTCCCGGCTGTCATTTGTAGATCTTTGACGGTTTAACGTTTGTATCGTTAGATAGTTTTTTTTTAAATATAGCAGGTGTATGAAGATCATTTTTAGGGTTCCGTAGTTCGACAAGGAACCCTTATAGTTTCGCCATGTCCGTCTGTCTGTCTGTCCGCGGCATAGCTCAAAGGTTCTTGGTATTAAAAAGTTGAAATTTGGTATAGATATGTATATTGATCACACTGACAAAGTAGTAAAATAAAGTTTTGAAAGATATTTTTTTTAGGGTAGCTCCCATGCAAGTAAAGTGAGGTTGAATAATTTTTTTCTCATGTATCTCGTCGTGTGGTATCATAGGATAGGTCATTGAAAAATAAAGTAGGTATGTAAATTTTTCTACTACTACTATTTTTTGTTTAGGGACCTGTTTGCGAAATATCTAGCTTTAAAGTGGAATTTTTTGTTCGATACAAGCGTCCCCTCTAACTGTGGTATGGCTATTCTTAAAAATGTAAAAATAATACCAGACGTAGCATATATAATGAACTTCAAAGGAAAACTATCACGGCTCAGTAGGCTTTACTGGTCACAGAGTTATAGTCCACCAATCAGGTAACCTTACTGTGTGTGGTTCGACACGCTCTTGGCTGGTGTTTGTCTATAATACGAAACCCTAAAAAGGGAGGAAAAAGTCGATATATTGCAAATACACAACTCTATATCATTTGCTTGCATATCGATAAACCAAAGCTTTTAACCAAACCCTATTTGAGTAAGATCTGACGGACTGAAACCCAATTTGTTGAGCAAATCTGATCCCATGGGGTTTAAACCTTTTTATCTATATAGATCTATACTAATATTATAAAGAAGAAAGATTTGTTTGTTTATTTGTAGGGTTTTAACTCAAAAACTTCATTTTGATTAAAAATTCTTTCACCGTTAGAAAGCTACATCTTTACGAAGTGTCATAGGCTATATTTATTTCAAGAAATAATTAGGGATCCCTACTAAAACTTGAATAATGTAACCCAAGGTGTAACAAAATGTTCACGCGGACGAAGACGCGGGCAAAAATCTATACTTATAATAAATCTGTAGAGAGGTCAATTCTGTACATGAAATATATTTCCAAAATAACTATCAGGGGGTGATTAGGGATCGATACTGATGCAAAAATGCAATCAGTAAAATTTTTGTCTGTCTGTCTATAGAAACAAAAAACTACTCGACGGATTTTAACGAAACTCGGTACAATTATTTGTCATACTCCTGAGCTGGTTATAGTATACTTTTCATCACGCTACAATCAATAGGAGCAGAGCAGTAAAGGGAACTGTTGGGAAAACGGGAGAAGTTACTCCATTTTGTTAGAAAATAAAACTCGCTAAAAATAAGCAAAACCAAAGCACTTCACTAGTTATTAAAAAATAACCCAATTCTCGACTAAAAACTCAAACTTCAAACTATTTACATTTCAAAACGAGTGTTCCAATCAATTCCCAGTCTTAAAACTATACACATAGGTCTCAATTTACCATAATACAACAAGACAACTCAATTTTCATACCCCCTACTTAGCTACAAATGATTTTAAACTTTATTTGTTCCAGTATAGAGTATAATTTTGGTTGTATTGTCAATGTTAGGGGTTTTAAAGTATAGTAATTTAATATTCTATGAGATTTTTACAATGATTTGCTTCAATCATATGTCAGGGGGTCTTATGGGGTCCCATTAAATGTTATTAAGGGGTGTGTCTATCAATTGATGGCTTTTAAAACAAATGGAATCAGCAGAGCTAGTGGTGGCTTTTAAGTTAAAAGTTCTAGGTTCTGTTCTCGCGTTGAGTAAACATTATTGGTTATAGCCATTAGGGTGATTTTAGACTTTATTTAAAGGTGTTTTGTTTATTTTAAATCCTAACGTAGTTTGTTTGTTGGTTACGCTTTTACGATTAAACGGTTTTTAGGGTTCCGTAGTCCGACAAGGAACCCTTATAGTTTCGCCATGTCCGTCTGTCAGTCTGTCTGTCTGTCCGTGGCATAGCTCCAAGGTTCTTGATACTAGAATGCTGAAATTTGGTATGGATATGTATATTAATCACGCCGAGAAAGTGGTAAAATAAAAATTTGTAAAATTTTTTTTTTTAGGGTAGCTCCCAAACACGTGAAGTGGGGATGAATATTTTTTTTCTCGCGTACCCCTCTATGTGGGGTATCGTTAGATAGGTATTTCAAAAATATTATGGGTGTGTGAAGACCATTTTTTGGTTAAGCGAGCCATTTGCGAAATATCTAGCTTTTCAGCGCAAATTTTTGTTCGATACGAGTTACCCCCCCTCTAACTTTTGAATGGCTGTACCTAGAAATGTGAAAAAAATCACAAACGTAGCACATGTAATGAACTTACAAGGAAAACTATCACGGTTAAGTAGGCTTAACCGGTTACAGAGTTATAGTCGACTAACTAACTACTACTACGGAACCCTACTGCGCGTGGCCCGACACGCACTTGGCCGGTTTTTTCTATATTCTGAAGTCGAGCGCCAATCTGCCTTGAGCGCACGTGGTGATCAATGCTCATGCCTTCTCTGTGTGAGAAGAGGCCTGTGCCTAGCAGTGAGTGTAATAATAAACAGATATTTATCTTTTTTTTTCAGGTACACATTTCGTCTCACAGCTGCAACATTTAAGAGGTAAGTTTTTTGTTTTCTTTTTTTTTTAACTTTGCCTCTCACTAGGAATTACTCCTGTGTCGCGGGTGCGTTTACAAACATACATTACACATACACAAACACCCAGACCCGGAACAATTTTAGTTTTCCCGTTCAGGAACCCGCGACACGCAGTGCAGCAGCTAATAAGCTCAGCCACTACGCCAAACATGCCGTCAAATTTATTTTTATTAAAAGCTTTTATTTATTCTGTCTTTAATCTTCTTATCGTGTGGGCAGGTTTAACTAACCCCACAAGCCCTAGTGTCAGAGTTGTCTCAAACCCGCCTGACGGCCTCTGACATAGAATTGTAACAGCGACTGCTACCAATCCGCCTTGAGCGCACGTGGTGATCAAAGCTCATGCCTTCTCTGTGTGCGGAGAGGCTTTTGCCCAGCAGTGGGATTGATAAGCCGTTGTTGTGGTGAAATATAGATTTAAGAGCGCGGCCGAGCAAGAATTGTCCATACGAACGTAATATCTAAATAATTTCTAAGTTGAGGATATTTCCACCATATTATGCTGATATTGGTATTTAGACGGTATTTATCTAGGTACATACATCTTTTTTTTTTCAAAATACACACATTTTTACAGCGTAAATGACATGTTTTCTTATTGAGTTTTCTCTATTATAAACAACAATATCTATAATATTCTTGCAGCAGGAACATAGGTTATATTATCAAGTAAAAAAATCATCGTAAAAAAATTGAAAAATCATTAAGTTTTCATTCAACATTTTTGGTTTACGAAACACATTCTATTTACTCCTTCTTAATTATTCTTGATAATATGTGAAGCTGGGATTACCACAAAAAAACAATTGAAAATCGAAAAGGGTTCGAACTATGAACCGCCCGCTATCATATTGTTTTCTTCACAATTCGTTTCTGCTAATTGTGAATCACCCCCTTTTAAAGTGTGATTGAATCCAGTCAAGCTTTTAGTTAGACCCTTTTTAGGGTTCCGTAGCCAACAGCCCTTACGTTTTTTCACTACATAGTATAAAACAAAGTCGCTTTCTCTGTCCCTATATCCCTATGTATGCTTAAATCTTTAAAACTACGCAACGGATTTTGATGCGGTTTTTTTAATAGATAGAGTGATTAATGAGGAAGGTTTTAGTATATAATTTGTCAAGTTTTTGTATCCATTAGCTAAAATATCGCGGGCGAAGCCGCTGGCGAGAATGATAACTTTTCATTGATCTGACATTTGGCGCCCTCTATCGGTGATATTTTGAAATTATTAGTTCATTGACATTTAAAATTGCTTGCTCACCCAACCTGTCTAATATTGTCTAGGTACTTATTGGATTATTAACCGACTTAATAAAGGAGGAGGTTCTCAATTCGCCTGTCTGTTTTTAGGATTCCGCACTAAAAATGGTAAAAAGAACCCATATTATGGTTTCACTTCGTCTGTCCGTCTGTCACAGCTGATTATTTCAGGAACTACTCATGCTCTCGACTTGAAATTTGGAACCGTTATAAAGAACGATAGTTCATGGGTATTGCAAATGAAAAAGTTGTAAAATCATATTGCTTTTATGGAAAAAGTGGGGGGAAGTGGGGGTTTAAAATTTCAAAGTATAGTTACTAGGTCATGTGGGGTATCATATCAAAGGTCTTGATTTGCACTTTCTATTATATAATTTCTAAGTATATCTTAGACGTCACTGACTAACTGTGAACGAAAACATCGTGAGGAAACCTGGACTTAAAAAGTCTGAAATCGCCAATCCGCCTTGAGCGCACGTGGTGATCAATGCTCATGCCTTCTCTGTGTGAGAAGAGGCCTGTGCCCAGCAGTGGGATAGTGAACGCTGATGAATAAAAAATTCTACAACATTATTTTGTCTAGAAGCTAAATAATATTTTATCGACAGCCCTAGCGTTGGTTCAAAGCTTGGAGCTCGCGTGACCAATAATAATTTTATTCCACAAGGTGGTTAGGTTATTGTTTTAGTATGTTAAATTGCGAATGGGAATTAAAATCATTAGCGCTGAATTTACACTGGTTAATCAAAGACTTAAGTGTCTAGAAAAACCTGTATTTAACCGACTTTGAAAAAGGAGGCGGATTGGCGATTTATATAAACTCCTATCCCTGAAGGGGAGGAATTGGGAGTAGGGGTGTGTGTAGGTTAGAGGCATTGTCATCGGCCTATGTACTATCCCACTGCTGGGCACAGGCCTCTTCTCACACAGAGAAGGTATGAGCATTGATCACCACGTGCGCTCAAGGCGGATTGGCGATTTCAGACTTTAAGTCAAGGTTTCCTCACGTTTTCCTTCACTGTTAGTCAGTGACGTCTGAGATATACTTAGAAAGTACGTATGACTTTAGAAAACTCACATTGGTACTTGCCAGGTTTCGAACTCGTAAATGAGATGCAGGTGCCTTAACCACTAGGCCATCATTACTGATTAATACATAGAATAATTTTAACCCGGGTGCGTGATTTAGTTCCCTTAGGATGCGGGGGCAACCGTGCTAACCATCATCTGCCTAGCCTTTTCCCAACTATGTTAGGGTCAGCTTCCAGTCTAAACCGGATACAGCTGAGTACCAGTGTTTTACATGGAGCGACTGCCTATCCGACCTCCACAACCCAGTTACCCGGTAACACGATACCCCTTGGTAAGACTGGTTGCCACACTTTCTGGCTTCTGACTACCCGTAACGACTGTCAAAGATCTACAAATGACAGCCGGGACCAACAGCTTAACGTGCTTTCTAAAGCACGGAGGAGTCTCGCTATGACATAGATGGTCATACCACAGACCGACCGCGCCAAGCGCAGCTTAACCTTTGATCGGTCGAACCGTGCGGCTGTTACTTAGCCACGAGCTCCTCAGGAAACCGTCCCAACAGCTATACTAGCTGTTGGGACTAATTTGCACGTTACGACATGAGCCGTCAATCACGAAGTGTCACAGAGTAATTACAAACAGTAGGTCTGCTGGATATGATAACGTGGTGTGTTTGCGTGCTTGATAATATCTGTTGGCATGCTAGGTCCAATGTGTCCACTGTGGCTTTGAACAGCGGCTGAGTATTATAATAAAAAACAACCGGAAAAACTTCAGAAACACTACAAATTTAAAATTAACCCATACAACGTTCTAGAAGTCAGTGGCGAATAAAAATCAATTACATAATTGGAGACACCGACTTCTAGAACGATGTTTCAATTTGTAGTGTTTTTGAAGTCGGTTCTATTTTTGCATTTTTATTTTATTACTCGCCTTTCAGTGGATCGGTTAGTAATTTATGTCTAGTGCTCATCACCTTTAATACGATAATATAATAGATGTACTCTATACCTGTGATTTCTCCTCGAATGGTAAAAGCAATACAAAGGCATGCGATTGCAGCAATCGCTGTTAGTAATCGAAGAGTTCCATTGCCCATCTCCGAAGATCTTCATTAGATGCGAATATACTATATACTTAAACCTCCCTTGCAAAATATGCATTTAAATAGCGAAAACCCCATGTAAATCGGATCAGTCGTTTTTGAGAAAATCGCGGTCATATATACATACATACATACGGGTTAGCTCTTTCCAGCGTTTCGGAAGGCAGTTAGTATTATTTTTCAGAACTTGATTTGAGCAATAAAAATAATAAAATGTATCTGTTTTTTTCATCTGTTTATATTTATCTTTCTGCAAGATTTTCGTTTCCAAAAAAACCACCGTGCTCTTACAGTCACAGAGTTCTCTCTATATTGGTAACTAGCTGTTTCCCGCGGTTTCACCCGCATCCCGAGGGAACTACTTAGCGCACCCGGGTAAAAAGCCTATGTTGTTCCTCAGGGTCTATTCTATCTCTGTACCAAATTTCATTTATATCGGTCCAGTAGTTTTGGCGTGAAAGCGTAACAGACAGACAGACAGACAGAGTTACTTTCGCATTTATAATATTAGTAAGGATGATATTGCCATCCATGTACTACATGGCCGCGGCTAGACCAGCTTAACTTAGCTCAAGTTCTTAGTCTACGCTGTGGTTGTTTAAATCAATATTATAATTATGCAAGTGCATGCAACATACTACACATTGAATTATAATTTACTTGTTGACACTGTTTTCGCATATCGTATCATGCACGACACGATACCACGCGACAAGCTGTTAATTTTAATTTTTAAACTACCTCGATGTTTGTGGTCGTAAATCGCGACTTCTATGGTATCTGGTTTAGTCACCGGGTGGGCTTTTTTTAGGGTTCCGTAGTCCGACAAGGAACCCTTATAGTTTCGCTCTGTCTGTCTGTCTGTCTGTCCGCGGCATAGCTCCGTGGTTTTTGTTATTAGAAAGCTGAAATTTAGAATATGAATATGTATATTGATCACGCCGACAAAGTGGTAAAATAAAATTTTGAAAAATATTTTTTTTTAGGGTAGCTCCCAAACACGTACAGTGGGGATGAATATTTTTTTTCTCGCGTACCCCTCCGTGTGGGGTATCGTTAGATAGGTATTTCAAAAATATTATGGGTGTGTGAAGACCATTTTTTAGTTAAGCGAGCCATTTGCGAAATATCTAGATTTTAAGTGAAATTTTTTGTTCGATACGAGTTACCCCCCCCCCCCTCTAACTTTTGAATGGCTGTACCTAGAAATGTGAAAAAAATTACAGACGTAGTACATGTAATGAAATTACAAGGAAAACTATCACGGCTAAGTAGGCTTAACCGGTTACAGAGTTATAGTCGACTAACTAACTCCTACTACGGAACCCTACTGCGCGTGGCCCGACACGCACTTGGCCGGTTTTTTTAGGGTTCCATAGACAAGGAATCCTTATAGTTTTGCCATGTCTGTCTGCCGTGACATAGCTTAGAGGTTCTTAGGATTCAGTTGGCTGTGTTACACCCCCGTGCCTGGCACGTTAAGCCGTCGTCCCCGGCTGCTTGATAGCAGTCGTTGTTACAATTCCATGTCAGAGGCCGTCAGGCGGGTTTGAGACAACTCTGACACTAGGGCTTGTTAGGTTACTTATAGGCTACACACTTGAAAGTTTGGTAGTTAATGCTTTTTATATTGTTAACTAGCTTTCCGCCAGCGGTTTACTTATAAAAAAATCTGTAAAAGTAGTCAAAAGTCAAAATTTTTATTTCACATAGGCCTACAAATAAAGCACTTATGAGAAGTCAAATTAGTTGCACGGTTCCAAGTAGTGGGTCCTATGGAGAAGAACCGGCAAGAAACTCCATGGATACTCTTTTCAAAAATTGAATTTACAATATTATGGTTACAATAGTTTTCTGAGAAAATTACACAATACAATATGATGCAATGTGAAGTTTACCCATTTCTCACCTAATCCTTACTTAACATCGTAATCCAAGACTAAGCTACTAACTTAAGTTCATATTGACGCTAAACAGCATTTATGAGTGAGATATTTACTAATCCGTTGCTTAGCAGCAGATTAAAAATTAATCGTACTTTATAAGTAAAAGAGTAAGTCGTCAGTATTCTTGGCTCCATGTTAAAAGATCAACTTTGCTTTTATTTTATGTATTGTAATGTAATATTTATAGAAAACTTCTGAGAGACTCGGATCATCAATTTCTAAGTTACAGTGATTAATTATTTATAGTCAAACCTTAAGATACCTCCTGTATTGTTAAGTGTGACTTTTACCCAACTGCTAAAAGGGAGATAATGCTTTCTTGTTTATTTACATGGCCTTTTTTTGTATGGCATCTCGCAGGTCAACCTAGAAGGTTGTCGACTGCTTAACCGGGCTTGCCGGTGAAGTGCCTTAAATGAATTTAGGGCGTCCAGCCAGGGCTTAAGTTACAAAACTAAGCGACTACACGCTAAGGGCACCCCCTAGTAGGGTACGGGCCTATTTACATGGCCAGTCCATCCGACCATGTCATACCGAGACACCTCCATGCCTCGGATAGTAAGTTAAGCTAAATTAAGTAAATAAATGTGGCTATTTTTAAGTGACTTAAAAAATAAATGTTTCAATTGCAATGTTCGCTCAGTAACAGCTGCACATGTCGATACCTCAAAGGTTAAGCTGCGCTTGCCACGGTCGGTCCGTGGATGGACCATCTATGTCATACCGAGACTCGTCAGATTAAAAAAATTTCGGATTTTGTAAACTTAAGACTGCAAGAGTCTGAAACTCTCTCCCGTTTTTTGATGATTTCCCATACGAAAATAAAAGGAAAATAAAGCAAAAATATTTATTTACAGAACGTATTTACATAAGGAAAAAAGTAAGTATAAATATTCTTACATTTATCTAACTAAAATATGACGTCAAAAAATTCTTCCTCATCGCCGTCAACTGGAAGTGTACCCAAGAGGCTGGCAGCATTGCCACGTTGGATGGCAATGCCTTTGGTCAAAGTAAAAGCCAGTCTTTGGGTCACGGGAAGAAAAATCAAACAAAAATTATATTACATTATTATATTATTTCTAAATCATTCAGTCCATATTCAGTCTCAAACATATGATAAATATATTACACAGTTTCACTTCAATATATACATTATACTAGGATTTTATCTACACTTCTACACTAATATTATAAAGAGGAAAACTTTGTTTGTTTGTAATGAATAGGCTCAAAAACTACTGGACCGATTCTAAAAATTCTTTCAACATTCGAAAGCTACATTATCCACGAGTAACATAGGCTAAATTTTATTTTGGAAAAAAATAGGGTTCCGTAAGATATTTGGGTTTTTCGGACACAAGGTGTAAGAAATCAACCAGAAAGGTTACTTTTTTTGCGTACGCTACTAATCTCAGGAACTACTGGTCCGATTTGAAAATTATTTCAGTGTTAGATAGCCCATTTATTGAAGAAGGCTATATTTCATCACGCTAAAATCAATAGGAGCGGAGCACCACTATTCCACGCGGACGAAGTCTCGGGCAGAAGCTAGTTAAATATACATTATTAAAATTAAACCTTACCTACTTACATTTAGTTATTACTAGCTGTTTCCCGCGGTTTCACCCGCAAACTGACGGATAAACTTCGCGTATAAAAAGTATACTTTGTATTCTTCTTATCGTGTGGGCTTCAGGCTCACTAACCTAACAAGCCCTAGTGTCAGAGTTGTCTCAAACCCGCCTGACGGCCTCTGACATGGAATTGTAACAACGACTGCTATCAAGCAGCCGAGGACGACGGCTTAACGTGCCAGGCACGGGGGTGTAACACCGCCAACTACCTGACTCCGGGCTGCTTTGTGAAAGTTTCTAAAATCCACAAAGCGATTGCGGTCCGACCCGTGAATCAAAGCTCCGTTAACAGCAGTCGCGGTTTACGACCATTAGACCAACGAGGCATTAATCCAGGTTAATTAATTAATCCAACTTATATGTGTACCAAATTACATCCAAATCTAGTAGTTCTAAAAAAAACACTTCGCAGCCCGAAGTCAGCATGGTGGCGGTGTTACACCCCCGTGCTTGGCACGTTAAGCCGTCGTCCCCGGCTGCTTGATAGCGGTCGTTGTTACAATTCCATGTCAGAGGCCGTCAGGCGGGTTTGAGACAACTCTGACACTAGGGCTTGTTAGGTTGGTAAACCTGCAGCCTACACGATGAGAAGAAGAAGATCTGGCAGAAGAATTAATTGTCAAAAATTGGTCGTCTAGAAATGATGATGATGAGAGGAGCTCGTGGCTAAGTAACAGCCGCACGGTTCGACCGATCAAAGGTTAAGCTGCGCTTGACGCGGTCGGTCCGTGGATGGGTGACCATCTTTGTCATAGCGAGACTCCTCCGTGCCTCAGAAAGCACGGTAAGCTGTTGGTCCCGGCTGTCATTTGTACATCTTTGACAGTCGTTACGGGTAGTCAGAAGCCAGAAAGACTGACAACCAGTCTTACCAAGGGGTACCGTGTTACCCGGTAACTGGGTTGTGGAGGTCAGATAGGCAGTCGCTCCATGTAAAACACGGGTACTCAGCTGCATCCGGTTTAGACTGGAAGCCGACCCCAACATAGTTGGGAAAAGGCTAGGCAGATGATGGTCGTCTAGAAATGATGAAATATTCTTTTAAATATAATAAGTAGGCCACAACAAATTAAATTGATTATCCTTAACGTTCTGATTTAAATCTTTAATAACTGTGTACTGATTGTCAGCTGTGTAAGGTTCATTTACTTCTATATGTTCACCATATTTCTTATCGATATAACTCTTGATTATTTTACGAATCTCTTCCGCATCATATTCGTTTAAATTATTAATGATCGGCATGAAATTATTCACTGACATCTCATTGAATTTCAGCTTTAGTTCTGCTTGTATCAGTTTTATATTTGATTTCCAAACTTTAAGGCCTATCGAAGGATTGTTGGTTTGTATTGTTTTAGCGTCTTGTGGTTCTTTTTTTGTTATAGCTATATTACCTATAGGGATAGTTAATTCTACATTATTATTGTTATACAAGATATCTTTTAAACCTTGTTGTTTATTTATATAATTGACTACACTGTTTTTAATTTCGTTATTACCATTAAAATTGTCTATAGGGTTGTATTCGTTGAAATTTGGACTTTGTGGTAAATTGTTAGGTTCTAATTTAGTTTGGGGGGTAGATAGCTTTATTGGAATTTGGTATTCAGGGATTATCGTCCCAGGGATCATTGTAGGTATATGTGGGAGAGTAGGAATTATATCTGCAGGAGATATTATTGATGCAGATATAGAAGGATTTTGAGTTGGGTAATAAACCTGTGATGGTATTCCTATATTTGGAGGATTTTGTGAAGATTTGAGAGTAGGTATTTGATATGTTTTATATCCAGAATACTTGATATTCTCAATATTATCGTAAGTACGATAATATGGATTGTCAGAAAGGAGTTCCGTTGTTTCGGGAAGGTTTTTCATTGGAGGGTGTGTAAAGGTAGGTTTTGACAAATCGTTGGAATTGGAGACTGGCATAGCATCAGTGTTTGTGTCATATGGTACATACTCATTTGGGAGAAGCGTAGAGTCTAATTCAGGTACTAAATTCAAATTGTTGTTAGTTGTGCCAATGTAATCTCTATTAATATCTGAATCTGTTGCTTTAGGTAGCTGTTGGTCAACAAAAGAATATTTAGGTAAAGAATGATACCTAGGATCTATAGAAAAGACTAGTGGACTCTTCCCGATATGGTTATTTGCGTAGAAATTTCCTGAATCTGGTAAACTTTGTTGTTTTTGTGCTAAATTCAGAGCAATATTTTTAATTATAGATTGATTAGGTTCGGTTTTAGATAAAGTTGTGTAATCTTTCGGGAGATCTGATGTGACTTGGTCATTATCATCTGATGTCACATATTTAATATCGTCTTTTAAATCTGTGTATGTTTCAAACTTTGTATAAGGTATTTCTAATTCAGACAATGGTTTTGCTTTTAAATATTCTACTTCTAAAGGCATTTCAGATATTTGGGATTCATATACATAAGGACTGGTTTCTGGCTCAGAATTCATTGGTGAAGTTAATTTAGTAATTGTATCATCATCAATGTCTGCATTATTTAGCAATACCCAAGGCGTAGGGTATTCTGGTAATGAATTTTGATATTTAGACGATGTTTTGGGAGTTTCGTATTGTGACGGCGATATGGTGTTAGATGTTGAAGGTAATGTCAACAAATCTGAAATAGGTAAACCTGCAACTTCTGTTGGGTTAACCATTTCTATATTGTTTGCCTTTACAGGTATCCATGGTGATGGTTCTAGAATAGTCTGCTGTGAATAAGACGGCGTTTCAATTGGTGATATATTTTCAATCGCAGGTTTGGTGTTTTGTAGTAACGATTTTGAACCATAATGTGTTGTAGTAGGAGTAGATATTGCAGGTCTAAAGGATGGATTAACTATTGTTGAAAATGTAGGTCTAACATTTAAAGTTGGTAAAGGTTGAGCTGTTTGTAATAATGGAGATGTTTCTATATCATTTGAAGTTGATGACGATAATCCTTCTGTTGATACTGGAGCAACACTCGTTGGTGTTAAAAATAATCTGTCAGTAGGAACTGGAGATTGATATCGGCTATGAAATGGTAATTTAAATGGTGTTGTTAGGAATGTTTTACTTGGTGGTACGATTGCTGGTAATTCAGAAACTGTTATGTCATTAGGATTCAAATCTTCATCAGTGCTAGAAATTATTGGTTGGTGCTTCGATAGATCAGTTTCAGGAAGAACTGGTCTTTGGTTTAAACGATGCTGTGGTATTAATGGAGAAGGAATAAAAGGGTTAGTGAGTAACGGTTTTAGTAATGGACTATTTGGAGATATAAACTGTGGAACATTGACAGTTGGTGAATTAACATATTTGCATTCAATAGGAATTTCCTTTGTAATAGGTAGACCTGATGTCTTTAAAGGTTTTAATAAAGATGATGAGTATAATGGTGCTTTTGGAGAAGAATATGGTACAAAATAATTTCGAGTGTCATCATCTTGGTGTAATTTGTGTGATAAAACATTATTTTCTACAGGTGTTATTGTTGGAGATGAAATTACTTTAGTTGGAACGGAATACGCTGGTACCATTGGACCAACTTTGAAGTCTGATTTCATAAAAGGGTTTGTTAATGTAACTGATGATGGATTTAGAATCTCTATAGGATTAACAGGTACATTACATTTTTTCGAAAGCAAACAAGGAAGCTTTATATTTGTAGCCAACGGTAAAGAATTGTGACTTGAAGATGTTTCTGTGTATTGAGCAGGAACTGGTTTTGGTATTGAAAATGGCTCGGTAATATATTGTACGTTAGCAGAAGATTGAACTCTATTTTCAGGAACATAAGGATATTTTTTTAACTGACAAGGATTTGTGTCTAATGTGGAATCATAACTTGAATATGTGGTTGTATGTTTAGCAGGATCTGCTTTTAGTATAGGTTTTGAAATATATTCCACGTTAGTAAATGGTTGAGTTTGATAAGAGTTTGATGGCACAAGCGGTGAAGTTAGAGGAGATGATGGTGATGAGGGCATAGTATATTGACTTAATGACAATAGAGATTTGGGATGGCATGTATTTTGAGGAAGAATTGATTCTGTAGTTGGAGAACAAGGAATAGTTTCAATGGGTTCCTTAAAGCTAAATGGCGGTGAAGAATAAAGCGCATTGTAAGGAGATGATAATTTATTTTTAACAGGCCTTACAATCTTATCGAATGACGGTGATACTGTGGTTGGAAGAAATTCAACGATATTTGAATATTTTGGTGAACTGTTGCGTCCAGGCGGCATCGAGTTATAATATGGTTCATAGTAAATTGGGGGTGCCTTTAATTGTAAATTATCTTTATTAGGAATTGTAGATTTTGTACATGGAGAAGGGATGGACGGTTTTATTGGGCTAACTGGTAATAATGGTGTGACATATGGTGGAGAATAGGGTGCATTATTTTGAGTTAAGCTTTGAGAAATAGGCATATATTCTTTGAGAGGTAATGCTTTTGCTATTGGTACAATATTAGTGTAATGTTCTAGGGTCAGTGGTTTTAATTGAAGATCTTGGAATGTAATTGGGCTTGATTGAAGTTTAGAGTCAGATAGTGGTAATGGTAGTAGGCTGGTTGGTAATGGACCATTGTGTATAGGTGATTTAGAGTATGGTGGTAGTTTTGTGGGAGTATAAGGTGGTATGGGTGAAGTTGATGACAAATATGGTGTTGCTTCCAAAGAAACAATATTTTCTAATATATTTGAAATAGAAGGTGACAAAGGCACTGATGGAACATATTTTATAGATGGTGTAGTAGTTGGCTTTTTAGAAACTTCTTGGGTAATAGCAGGATGATATGACGGAGATGATAATGAGAGAGATTCTAGTTTATTTTCATAAGGACTTATTATTGAACCTAACATTGGACTAGGCGATAATGGTGGTCTTATATGGAAGTTAGGAATTGATGGTAATTTAAAACTTTGACTTTTGAATGCAGGAGTGACTGGTGATAGTGGTTTTAGTAATGGTTTTGATAAACCTGGTAATGGTTGCAAAACTGGGGAGTTTATTGTACTAGATAAAGGCAGAAACCGTGGTATATCGGAAGAAATTTGTGGGATAGTTTCAATTGAAGAAGGAGACGAAAAAAGCTCCTTTGCTTGACTATAAGATGTTGGATGATTTCTTTGATATAAATTTGATTGCAATACTGGTTCAGTACCATAAGCACTTACAGGAGCCTCGGGAATATAATCTATTTGTTCAAAATCTTCATTTAATAAATTATCACTGATTTCTTCTGGCTCTAAAGTATTCGGAATAGATTCAAAAGGTGTTTGTGATTTTAGATCCTCATAAAATTTGTCATCTTCAACATTGCTGTATATACAAATATTTTCTTCATTATAAGTCGTCCATACGCCAGGAGTAGCGACTGTTTCTAGTTGTTGTAAATTAGACTCTAACACAGCTTCAGAAAGTTCATTTTGCTGTAAGTCATCCATGTACATTTGTGAAGTTTGAGTTGTCAATGATATTGGTTCTGAAATTTGTGTTGAATAACTAGTTGTTTGTGATATTATTGGACTTATCGGTGTTTCTCCATTGGCGTTATTAAACGGTTTAATTTCTTTTGATATTGGAAGTATATTCATTTCTCTTAGTAACTGTGAATTTGCTATTTGTGGGTTAAGTATTGGGCTTGTTTCCGGCAAAGGCGTAACACATGGTAAATAACTCATCGGTGTCAGTAAATTTAAAGATCCAGATAATATGTTGGTAGGGCTTAAGGGAGAGTTACTATATGTTGGTGTTACAGAACTGACATATGATGGTAATTCAAATCCAGGAGTAGACATCAAAGGAGTAGAAGATATTGGTTTTAAAGGAGCAGAATATGGTGAAAATCCTTGTGTTCCTGGACGGAATGAAGGTACTGGTGTAGCATGAGTATAAGATGATAAATTTGGACTTGTCATAGCTTTTGTCGGTATATCATTAGTGTCGATTAATGATGGACTTGAATGTATAGGTAAATATGAACCAGGATAAGTTTTAAGTGGTTTATAAGGAACATCTGGTAGTATACATTTGGGTTGGCCTGAAGTTGGTAGATTTACAGAAACGGGTGGACTTGTAGATTGTAGTAAATGTGGATTTACTAAGTAAGGGGTTTGTGGCAAAGGTGTATTTAATGCTGTCATAGGCCTAGCAAAAGATACTGGACTTAAAAATGATGGTGGTAATGTGAATGGTGTTGGTAATATATCATATGGATGACTATCTAAAAGTTCATTTGAAACTGTAGGCAATTGTAAAATTGATTTCTGTGGCAAACATGGCAATAATTTTTGAGGAGCAAGCCATTGTGACTCTGTTGGAATAATATCTTCATTTAATAGTTCGGAGTAAATTGGTTTTTGTGTCTTTGGCCTATACTTTGGTGGACAAATTGCTGGCATTTCCATTGGATTGTTAATAAGAACAACTGTTTCTGGCTCTGTTGTGAACTCTACACCCTGTTGATCATGGCGTGCTTTAGCAACATGCAATGGTTTTGTAAACGAGTTAGCTTGAGACATATATTCATCTATCTCATCTGCTGGTATAGTATGATATTCTTCATATGGTAACATTGACATATCATTTAAAAATTGAAAGCTTTCTTTATCTAATACTGACTTTAGATCGTTTGGTAAAATTGGATTGTATTCTGATTCGAAAATTGAGTTATCTATATTTGATTGAGCATTAAAATTAATTTCGGAGTTTAAATCCAATAGATGTTTAGAATCGTCTGTTGATAATGGCAAGAAAGTACTAGGAATTAAGACTTGATCATTTGTGACTGGTTTTAATATTGGTAAAGGTTGTATATTTTGAGCACTTGCAACTGGAAGTAACTCTGGTTGTTGCCAATTAATTTGAGCAGAAGGTGATAATGTGTTTAAATGCTTTTGAGGAACACATGGGATATTAGAATTTAATAGCTGCATATTAAACGGTATGCTGTTGAGTGGCTGCCAATAATTGTTAGGTAAAGTATGGACATTTCTGTCAGTAGGTTGATAGGAAGGAAGAATATGTTCCTGAGGTGAAAATTCTTGGCCTGTGAAAGTTTGATCTAGTGGTATATCACCTTTTAAATATATTGGAGTATTCAGTAAATTATTAGCACTTGATATTTGTTGGTTTTGTGTAACCGGTTTCGTAACAATGTATGAATATTCTTCAGGTGTAATAATTGGCCTTGATAGAGGTGTATTTGGAATATTGTACAATGGCAGAAGTTTAGGTTGTGAGTATATAGTTGGGCAAGGTATTGGGTTAACATATAATGGGAAACCATTTTGATTTACGATATTTGATGATGGGAGATTCAAAGGTCTTGGTATGATCTGACTTTTTAATATTGGACCTCTTAAAGTTGATGGAAATAAATCTTTAGAAGGGAATGCTGATTGAGGTGTATAATATGAAGGGATAGCTTTATTTGGAATATAAAGATCTCTTAATTGCGAATAACCAATAGATGGATTTTGTTTACCTATTAAACTGCTTAACGGTAATGATTTCTGTATATTAATATGAGAATTTGATATTAGATTAGGATTAAAAAGTGGATTTGAACATATAGCTGAGACTGCAGGTTTTGAAGGTATACCATATCCTACAAAGTTAGATGGTAAAACCTCTGAGGCACAAACGAGTGATGATGATAATTCCGAGAGGTCTTTATCTGATAGATCAAGCCCATTTACTGAATTAACAAGTGTATCAATCAGAGATGAATCTAAAAATACTGAGTTAGTTTGATCAAATCCCTGTGATAAATCATCATTTAGGATAGTTGATGTAGTTAAATCTGGACCTAGTAACGAGCTATCGAGAACACTTTCAGAATGTAAAATAGGCGAATATTCTTGTGAAATTAATTCGTTCTGAGAATTTTGACATGTAAAAATATTATTCAGTGTTAGATCAGATTCTAAAATAGGTAATATTTCTGGTAAATTTGTTCCTTGAAATAGACTGGGACCAATTAAGGTGCTATCAAGTTTAACTTCAGGATTTAAGTTAATTGCTATTTCTGGGGCTTCTGTATTTTGATGTAGACTTGGACCGATCAAAGAATGTTCGAATACAATATTGGGTTCTAAGACAGGTATCGTCACAGCTAAATCTTTATCTTTAAACAAACTTGGACCTACTAAGTTACTGCCAAGTTTAATCTCCGATTCTACTGTAGGTACTATTTCTAGAAAGTTTTCCTCTTGAGGTAAACTGGACCCTATTAATGTGCTATCAAGAATGGTTTCAGAATTTAACACAGGTATCATTTCTGTCTCTTGTACTAAAGATGGGCCTTTCAAAGAACTTCCAAGATCTACATTCTCTGAAGATATTCCAATACTTGGGCATGTTACAGAAGTCTCAGTGTCAATATTTGATACTGTTTCATCCTCTAAAGATGGTCGTATAAATGAACTTTCAAGTTCTGCAGCATCAGAAGGTGATAAAATTACTGATAATGGATTTTTCTGAAGAATACTTGGACCAATTAAAGAGTTTTCTAGATTTAGATCACAAGGTGTTATGTCTAGTGACTCAATTTTTTGACGTAAATTTGGATCTATTATAGGCCTATTAAGTTCGTCAACAGGTAAAAGGTCTGATGATTGTATAATATTAACTTCATCATTTAAATTATTATTTTTACTCTCTAAGATTGGTATCAATTCTGGAGACTCTAATTCATACATAGTTTTACTATCTTCTAATGTAGGTATTGTTTTGTTTTCAATTGATAGTTCTTCGATTGTATGATAGTCTGTTTCTTTGTTTGTATCTGTAGATATTTGAGTAACCGTTTCTTTTAGTGGAGCCGTATCTGTAAGCGGTATTTCTACCTGTTCCATATTTGATAAAATATTAGTATCTAATGCTGGTTCACTAAGTTCGTCAAGCAATTGTGGTTTTTCAGGAATGGGTTTAAGGTTGACATCAGCTTGTATTGGTAATTCTAATGATGGTGGTATTAACGATGAAGGTAAAATATTTGTATTTTGGAGATTATCTAGTGAAGGTTTGAGTTCATGATTTGCAGATTTTGTTACGAAATTTAATTGAGTGTCTATAAGAGATGAATCCAAAGGTTTTAATGGGGAAATTTCTGATTCTAATGTTTTCTCTTTTTCTAATAAATTCGACGGTAAATATTGAACTGGTTCACATATATCAGGGCTGACAGTATTTTTGTTTTGCGATTGTTCATTCTGAATTTGAAGATCTACTTTAGATGATTCTAGTGGTATTAAATTTGCTAGACTTGGATCTAAAAATAATTCTTTATTTTGCCTTTGTACTTCATCACTCACCATAATATCTAAAGGTATCAATGGTAGATCAGCACCTTCTAAACAGTTTTCAAATTGTGGAATTGTAGGTTGATCATGGAGTGTTAATTGAGGTGCAACTTCCATCATAGATGCAGTATTTGGAATTTTATTATTAGCTACAAGATCAACAGGAGATACCGTTTCTAAACCTGGACCTGTCAAAACACTTTCAAGAGCTACATTTGTCTCTTGGTTATAACAAACCAATTGATCTCCAGTTTTTGGTATATCAATGAGTGAAGAAACAGTGTTAGTTTCGATATGATTAGAATCTAACTCAGGGCCTATTAGTGATGAATCTAAAATTGTTAAGTTACTAACATCTGTTTGGAAAGTTAACTCACTATTTCCAGTTTGGCTTTGCTTCCCTAGTATAGGATTAATTGGTGATAATGTAGGCAAATGATCACCTATTAAAGAACCATCGAGTATTGGTATCAAAGGTTGATTTTGTAGACTTAGACAAGATTTTTCTGATACTGTAGATGGATAAGGAATATCAGAGTATGATGTAACTATTTCGCTTGGTTTTAAGAGCTCTTTCTCTGAAATTATTGTTGGTTGAATTCCATATTGAGATATAGCTGGTGAAGGTAGATCTAAAGTCAATGATGGATACAAATCTGGCCTAGCAGGTGGTATGTAACTCGATGACGTCATTGAATATGGATGTCCTACGATAGATAATGGAATAAATCTTGGTGTTTCACAAGGTTCAAGAATATAATCTTGTTGTACATCAGCATCTAGAGTTAAATCTTTACCTATATGTTGATATTTGTCTAAAAGTATTTCATGCGGTTGTAATGGAACTTGATGATATGGAACAGTGGTTGCTGGCTTGGGACAAGGCAAAATAGGCCGTTGTAACAAGCCCCTTAAAGGTGAAATTGGAGTGATAGATAGAAGTGATTTTGATGTAGTTTCTTGAAATCTATTTTCGTTAGGAATCGAAATGAAATCACCAACAGCTAAAGGTCTAGAATTTATCTCAGATGCAGGAAGGAAAGAAGCTGTTGGTGTTGTTTCCAAACATGGATATGTAAATTGAGGAGTTTTGTATGGATATTGATATCTATTTCGCGATGGCGGTGAAAACATGTTTTGGTTGTAAATGGGTTTTCCAGAGCTTGTGTTTAGTGGAGATAATTTTATTAATCCTAAGTCCATAAACTTCTCCCTATTAAATTTAGTTACTGGTGGAGATGACAGCGAAAGTGGTATTTGTTGAAAAGGATAACTTTTGGCTCCTAGTTTTGGGATCATTGGAGAAGGCCTTTCAGTTAATAGGAGATTTGAAGGTATTCTATCATATTGAATGTTTGATTTTGGAAGCATATTTGAAGTGTCCATAGATGATGTTGTAAATCCTTTTGAAGGACAAGGATAAGTAGTAAAAGATGGTTCAGTGCTAACTGAAGGTAGCCTACGGTACAAACTTGGACCTTCAAAAGGTTCTGGAGGTAAAGCATCTAGGTTACTTACAGAATATTCTTCATTTGGTGAAGAAAACTGTGATAAAGGCGCAGTGTTTTGTATTAAAGGACTCGCAACAAATGGGAATCGCATCTCTTGAGCTGGTGAGAATGATGTGGAAGATTTAAGACCAAAATTAAAGGGTGGATATTTTAAACTAAAATTAGGCCTTGGTATAGGTTCTACTGAAAATGTCGGAGATGATTCAATATCATGTGAAGAAAATGGAGTATTGTAAGATGTTACTTTTGGAGAATAGAAACTAGCATATCCAGGGAATACTTGGCCGTTTACATATTGCAAATGAGGATCGGTTTCCGAAATTTCAGCTAATTCCGTTCCAAATATTGGGATAGTATTGTGTGATGATGATACATCAGGAATTGAAGGTGGATTCCTTAAGACTGAATGATCAAGTTTAGTACGAGAAGAAATCGAGTCCAGATAACCAATATAATCTGAAATCCCATCAGAGTGATGTCCTGTGTATTCAGGAAGAGAAAATATATGCATATTGTTTTCTTTAAGTGGTTTTTCGACATGGAAGATCGGTTCTTTCAGGTGTAGTGTATCTGATCTTTTGTATGAATAGTTATTGTTGTTATCAGAATTCAAATCATCATGATGACTATTTGTTTCTAATAGTTGTATTATGTGTGAATCATCATCTGAGGTATCACTTTCACTATCTATATAATCAACGTCTGTTATTGTATTATCATTAACTACATTTTCATCATCTGTACTAACTAGTTCTGTATATTCTTCTTCTGAATCTGGGTGGTCGTCTAATTGTACATCATTGTCATTAAAACTATTGATATTAGTATTAGAAACGGATGGATTTAAATACTTTTGAGTGTATTCCTTGACTTCTATGTTTCCATTATCTTCAGTTACTGCAATATGTGTATTTGCATCGCTTGTTTCACCTCTGTCATGCACAGAAAATGATTCTTCATCATCTGTGTCGGTTCCTGTTGAGAACTCTTCTAATTCAATTTTAATGGGTTTATCAGTTGTGTCATTTTCGAGCTCTTTTTCAATTGCCTCATCAAAAAGTACATACTCATTTTTATCGCCATTAATATCTACGTAAATGGTTCTTGGCTCTCCCTTATTTTTGTCTTTCGGTAAAAACACTTCGAAATATTTATGCTTATTATTTAATTTTGGATTTAATGTTATAATATTCCCATTTTTCCATTGCTGCCTTTGTGCGTTTGTAAGTTTTGTATTTTTTACTTTATCGTGATGCTTTCGATGATAAGTTTCGGATGGATTAACTGTGTTATGAGTATTTATTTCGTCTGAGTTGTTGGTATCATGAATAACATTAAAGTCATACATATTATGATTCACTTTATCTGTATGTAAATCACGACTTGTTTCTCGATCTTCCACATTAACAGAATCACTTGTATTATCAATCTTAGTGTCAACCCCATCTCTGACATCAACGCTTTTCACATCCAAAACATTAGATTCTTTTAATCTAGCTTTATAACTAGAATGTTCAGAATTAATTTCATCAATCTTTTTAGCAGTCAGCAACCAATGATCATATTTCTTTAATAAAGCATCGAATAATCCTTTATCAATGTCGAATGTTCCTAAATTATGGTATTTATGGTTTGAATAGTGGTAGAAGGTGCATCTTGTGTCATTACCTCTGCATGATGCGTTGGCTTTGTTCATTATTTCGAAGATATTGTCGTCTGCTGAGATACACGATACCTCTGCAGTGGACAACACGTGGTGTGGCATCTGTAATGTATTGAAAAGTATATTATTTATTAAATACTAGCTACGCTCAGTCACTTTTGCATCATTATTTTTTATATTGTTATCTTGCTTAACGGGCTCCGCCGCGAGAACCTCAAGCGGTGTAAATATAGTAACCTCATGGGTAACTATATTTTTGAGCCGTTTGGGGTTGAAACTCTTGGATCGTGGGTTGTCGTCCGTGTGCCAAGCGGCTTGTTGACACTTCTTGTGACCCAAGGACTGGCTTTTATTTTGGTGAGAAGCTTGCCATCCAACGTGGCAATGCCGCCAGTCTCTTGGGTACACTCCCGGTTGACGGCGATGAGGATGATTTTTTTGACGCTTCATTTTTTTTTCATATTTATAGATTTCTTTATTTATTTATATGGTAATGAAAGTATATAATATATGTTAATAAACGTCTTATTATACTAGCTTTAGCCCGCGACTCCGTCTGCGTGTTCCGGTCCTCTGTGCCTTGAAAAATAACGTTATGCTGTTGGTCCCGGCAGTCATTTGTAGATCTTTGACAGTCGTTACAGGTAGTCAGAAGCCAGACAGTTTGGAACTTTGGTTTTGTACCAGTGTTTTACATGGAGAAACCGACTCCAACAAAGTTGGGAAAAGGCTAGGCAGATGATGAGTTTTTGAAGTTATTTACCTGTATATCCATTGGGTCAGCGCTGTGGTGTTTCTTCTGTGATGTGTCGCGGTGATGTGAGACCCCATTGTGATGAGTCGATGAATGGTCGGCGACACCCTGTTCTACCAATATCGAACCTGTTAACCAAATTATAGAGTCCTTTATCCATCATCAGCATTATTATCGGTCTACTATCCAACTGCTAGGCACAGGCCTCTTCTCATACAGAGAAGGCATGAGCATTGATCACCACGTACGCTCAAGGCGGGTTGGTGATTTCAGACTTTTTAATCCAGGTTTCCTCACGATGTTTTCCTTAACCGTTAGTCAGTGACATCTAAGATATACTTAGAAATTACGTGTGACTTTAGAAAAGTCACATTGGTACTTGCCAGTCTTCGAACCCGCGCACTCGTGCACGAGAGGCAGGTGCCTTAACCACTAGGCCACCACGACGACGACGTAAGACGGTTAAAGTCTTGCTAAGCATTTAACCAATTAGGGAGAAGCTTCACAATGGCTGCCATTAATTACGCTAAGCGTTGCTCAGGTGTTAAACAAAACGGTGATTTGTATTTATTTACGTTTAATTAATTTATTTTTTGTGTTTGCTTCCTATAGAAAGTAAAACATATGGTTGTCTTAGCAAATAAATACGTTTGTTGGTTGTTTTCGGATGAGGAAATCATCAAATGCCTCCTCCGTGGGTAGGGTGGGAGGGAGTGTCAGACTCTTACTGACTAAAACCCATCCATGTTCCTTCCTCAGCCCTTTCTATTCAGGGGGCGCGGTTACTCTTTCGAACGGCCCGCAGCCCCAGCAGGCTAAGGCTCTGTGATCTTCATCAGATCCTAATCCTAATATACTATTACCTTCCTTGAAAAACATGAATTCTAATAACGAAAACCACATCTAAATCGGATCAGTAGTTTTTGGACATACATACGGGTTGAAGCAATTTTTTTTGAAGTCCGTTGAAAATTAAAAAATCAAGACACGCTCTCGTTGTCAACTTTGAACAATTAAATAAAAGGCCATCTTTTTGAAAAAATAATCTTTTAGCGACCGCTGAATAAGTGACGGACGATGTCAGAATACTCAATGAGATTGGAATTTCAAAATGGCGTCCACGGAACGTATTTCCATTGAATGTTTACGTGTCAAGATATTAATAACTAGCCTTCCGCCCGCGGCTTCGCCCGCGTGGATATTTTTTTTACACCTTGGGTTACATTATTCAAGTTTTAGTATCGGTCCCTAATTATTTCTTGAAATAAATATAGCTTATGACACTTCGTAAAGATGTAGCTTATTAACGGTGAAAGAATTTTAAAAATCGGTCCAGTAGTTTTTGAGTTAAATCTGTCCAGTAGTTTTTTTAGAAAAATAAAAAAAACAACGCAAAAAGCGAACATATAGAACGTCAAAAAACCGGTCAAGTACGACTCGGACCCGCACAAGAAGGGTCCCGCACCATGGCACAGGATTTACAAAACTATGTATGGTGCGGAACCCTTTATATGCGAGTCCGACTCGCACTTGACCGGTTTTAGTATTTGTTGTTATAGCGGCAACAGAAATACATCATCTGTGAAAATTTCAACTGTTGAAACAAGGCAATTCATCTCCCCCCCTTTTAACTTTTGAATGGCCATCCCTAGAAATGTGAAAAAAAACACTGACGTAGCATATGTAATGAACTTACAAGGAAAACTATCACGGCTAAGTAGGCTTAACCGGTTACAGAGTTATAGTCGACTAACTAAGACCTACTACGGAACCCTATTGCGCGTGGTCAGACACGCACTTGGCCGGTTTTTTAGGGTTCCGTAGTCCGACAAGGAACCCTTATAGTTTCGCTCTGTCCGTCTGTCTGTCTGTCTGTCTGTCTGCCTGTCTGTCTGTCTGTCATTTGCGAAATATCTAGATTTTAAGTGAAATTTTTTGTTCGATACGATATACCCCCCCCCCCCTATAACTTTTGAATGGCTGTACCTAGAAATGTGAAAAAAATCACAGACGTAGTACATGTAATGAAATTACAAGGAAAACTATCACGGCTAAGTAGGCTTAACCGGTTACAGAGTTATAGTCGACTAACTAAGACCTACTACGGAACCCTACTGCGCGTGGCCCGACACGCACTTGGCCAGTTTTTTGTTATCTAGCAAACAATTAATCATTATCTAATTAATTAGCATAACGTTAGCATGTAAAACTACCATTAGTTTTAGCTGTTTTGGTTAATTAATCGTTATAAATCTGAGCGCTTGGTCACCAAGCGGTGACCTAAAAGCATTGTAATTATTTTTAACCGACTTAAAAAAAGGAATCTTCTTCTTATCGTGTGGCAGAGATTTACCAACCTAACAAGCCCTAGTGTCAGAGATGTCCTAACCCGCCTGACGGCCTCTGACATGGATGGAATTGTAACAACGACTGCTATCAAGCAGCCGGGGACGACGGCTTAACGTGCCAGGCACGGGGGTGTAACACTACCTGACTCCGGGCTGCTTTTTGATATTTTCGAAAACCCCAGAGCGATTACGGCCCGACCCGGGAATCCAGCTTACTTACAGCAGTCGCGTTATGCGAAGACCAACGAGGTGTGTTTGAAAAAAAGAATGATTCAATTCGAATGTTTGCTCACTATCAGCCGCCCGTGTCATGTTCGGTCTGGATGGGTGACCATTTATGTCATAGCGAGACTCCTCCGTGCCTCGGAAAGCACGTTAAGCTGTTGGCCCCGGCTGTCATTTGTAGATCTTTGACAGGCGTTACGGGTAGTCAGAAGCCAGAAAGTGTGACAACCAGTCTTACCAAGGGGTGTCGTGTTACCCGGTAACTGTGTTGTGGAGCTCAGATAGGCAGTAGCTCATTGTAAAACACTGGTACTCAGCTGCATCTGGTAAGACTGGAAGCCGACCCCAACATAGTTGGGAAAAGGCTAGGCTGATGATGACTTATTATCCTTCCTTACTTCTATACTAATATTATAAAGAGAAAAGATTTGTTTGTTTGTTTGTAGGGTTTTAACTCAAAAACTATTGGACCGATTTTAAAAATTCTTTCATCGTTAGAAAGCTATATCTTTACGAAGTGTCATAGGCTGTATTTATTTCCAGAAATAATTAGGGATCACTAAAAAAACTTGAATAATGTAACCCAGGGTGTAAAAAAAATTGTCCACGTAGGCGGAAAGCTAGTATACTATAAATAACTGTAAAACTAAAGGAATAAATAAAATATAGGAAGAATAAAGACTACCTAATAAGAGGCACCCACTATTTTTGAAAAAAATAATGTAGTTATAACCACTCTGACGTCCGTGGATAGTACGGTATCCAAGAAAAAAGTAGCGTCATACGCCCATGGATACTATAGTATCCAAAGCGACGAGTTGTGTTTAACGCCCTCTAGTTTAAAATACGGTCTTGCTTGGTGAGTTTTGACAGATTATCTATACAGTTGAATAAATAGTTCGACGAAAAAAATAGAGATGGCAGAGTAATAAGCTTTGACAAACAAAATATAATTTTTTAAGTTCAGTTGACTCGTTTGACGCGCGTGTTGTGAAGTGTTTTTGTGAGTGCCAACAATTATGTCGTAAGTACTACAGTTTTGTTTTATTTATCTTGCAAGTGTTATACATCAAAATAAACTAGAAGATTTGTGCTTTACGATGATGTATAAATATCACAGTTTTAGCTGATAAATCTAGTCTACTTTTAACTTCAAACGATTGTTGTTTCGAAAAAAATGGCCGGTCGTATGGTGTCGGCCACTTTTAGTTTTGTTTATACATATTTTACATACTTTGCATTACAATAGTATATAAAATATCGAAATACATTTCGTAATAAGCAA
Source organism: Pyrrhia umbra (assembly GCA_963891755.1). Lineage (NCBI taxonomy): Eukaryota > Metazoa > Arthropoda > Insecta > Lepidoptera > Noctuidae > Pyrrhia > Pyrrhia umbra. The sequence goes on from OY982946.1 coordinate 6,418,938, forward strand.
AATAATACATTTTTCAAAGAGAAATATACTAAATTCACTGAAGATTCCATAATAATGTCAATGTGTTCCTCAGGTTTTTTGATGTGGACTATTTGGTATCCACGGACGTTACATGAAACGTGATAAATAAGGTTCGCTATACACGGCAAAATATGTTTGCATTATTTTTGTTTTGCTAGTGGTGGTATAATATTTTGCTTGAGATGATACTAATATTTAATATAAAATGCACTTTTGGGTTTTGTACTAATATTCATCATTTATTTTTCGCTTGGTTTCCGTTGGATATGTATAATGTTCTAATGGTTTTTTTTTGTTTTGAAACATTAATTACATGTTTGTTCGTGTTGATTAATTTCCGCTAAATGTAAAAAAATGCACTTGTGGATTTGACTACCTTTCTTTTTTACTGTTGCCCTTGCACGTGTTGCATGGTCGCATATATTTTAATGCTTCGCCAAATTTTATTTTATTCTTTTAACAATACTAATGTTTTAAATTATTCATGCAGATCACCAAATGAAAGCTTTTATGTTGAGGGAAATGGGGGAACTAGGGGACGTGGGGGAAACAGGGGACGTGGGGGAAACAGGGGACGTGGGGGTCGCGGTGACCGTGGCAGTCGTGGAAGTGGTGAGACACGCGGGAGCCGTGGTGGCCCTGGCAGCCGGGGAGGCCGTGGCAGCCGGGGAGGCCGCAGGGGGCGCGGACACGATAGTTTGCCCTCTCAAACAGGGAGGCAAGTAAATTTTGCATGGATTAATTGTACATTGTATATGTCTTTTATTTTTAATGCTATAGCATTTTTTTTCTAACAGTGAGCTAGACGTCGTCCGCGCCCAGCGCCAAATAACGCAGAGGCGCACTGCAGCCCTGCCTGTAGAGGTTAGGCAGGAGCTTCTGTCTCGGAAGCGCGAAGCCGAAACCTCGCGATGTATATTGCCTGACGCGCCACCGCGCAAAAGACGCGCCCGGTAAGTTTATTTATTACATATTTACAACTATTTAACATTGGATCAAGCCTTGGTAACGTTTTTTTTTTCTTTATAGGTTACCGTCTCCGGAGCGCGAGGCATGTATATTTGAAGAGCCGCAACCGCAACCGGAGCCGCAACCGCAACCGGAGCCGCAACCACAACCGGAACCGCAAGCCAGTCGAGTTATAATTCTAGGTAATGATTGATCCTAAAGTTAATTATTATTTTTTGTTGTCCGTTTTGTTGTAATCCAAGTGAAATTATTTGTTTTAGAAAATATTCAATTGGTGCCCCCCCGGCAAAATGAAGGTAGGTATAGATGTCATACCATAAGTCGAAATCCGTAAGTAAATGCTTTACAAGATCTATAAATAATCTTATAAAATTACTTATTGCTGTTACAGAGGAGCTAGAAGCTGGCGGACAAGAAGGAGCTGGAAACATCCAGCGTATCGGTACGCCAGATTTGGATACCGCCCCCAATTCTCCTAGTTCTCTGGATAGCCTAGATCCAGGCCGTCTTAATACAGAGGCTAATAGGGCCTTGATGGCAAAGACTCCCCAGAAAAAGGGCTATGTCGGTCATATGTATACGGATGAAGAGTAAAGCGTCCCCTCAATGTTTTTTTTTATTTATTACCCGACACACACACATACACACATAACAATTTGGTTCAGGAACGAACCAAATTGTTCTTTTTTATGAATTATCTACATTACCAATAATATACAGATACATTTGCACACTGTACATATACACCAAAATATACAAAGCTAAAAACGAAAAAAAAAGGTCAGGATTCTTTGTTTATATTCTTTTCATTCTTAGTCAAGTTTTGGTTACTTTGAGACATACACAATATAATTTAGTTGAATTTTATTTCAGGAAACAATATGGTAGCGAACGCTGGAGAAGAAATTTCTGTTGCGCCTTCACAACGTAATTCGATTGGTACGCAAATTGGTATTTATTCAACTAGAAGTCAAATTTTAAAGACCGTAAAATAGTAACGTTACGTAACGTGTTTGTTTTAGGGGTTAACGACAAAGAATTTGACAACATAATTGACGAGTGGATGAAACTCACTGACGACCTAAGCGACTGCGACATGGACATAGAAGACGAGGAACACGTCATCCCACCGATTACTTCACGCAATGCTTCAGCAGAGCCTGCAGTTCTCGCCGACATAACTCCTCGCGAGACCCAAATACTCGACATAGAAGACAGACAAAATGACCTGGCAATTAGGGAGCTTGTATCGTCTGACTGTTACGATTTTAAATGGACAAGAGACCGACAGATTTTTACAGGACGACGTGAGACTTTTACTGGAACTCCAGGACCTACATTTGAAATGACAGACCAGACACGTATTGTCGACATTTTTTATAAAATGATAGACATAGACTTTGTTGACAACATTTGCACAGAGACTAACCGATACGCTGAACAAAAAATTAAAATTTTAAAAGACCAAAATAAGTTCCTACCGACAATACGACTTTACAGATGGACACCGACTGACAGGAACGAAATGATCAGTTTCTTGGCCATTATTATTTTACAGGGGCTATACCCCCTGCAGGAAGAGGAGTCCTATTTTTGTTTTAATGGTTTCGGCACTATGCCTTATTTTTCTAAGATTATGTCGTATAATAGGTTTGTATTAATTAAATCCCTAATACATTTCGTCGACAATGAGACTATAACTGACCCTACTAAACTGTGCAAAATACAGACTGTGACCGACTATTTTAACGACAAATTTTCCAGCTTATATAATCCTTCCCAAGATATTGTCATAGACGAATCCCTTCTGAAGTGGCATGGGAGACTAAGCTTCGCTCAGAAGATTTTGTCGAAGGCTGCACAAGTCGGAGTGAAGACATACGAGTTGTGTGAGTCTTCCTCGGGGTATCTTTGGAAGTTCTTTGTATATGCTGGAAAAGACAAGACCAAGACTGCGACCGCAACTACGACTGACGACATTGATGACACAGACGACAGACCTGCGGAGCCGGAAACGACTGAGCAACTTTTACCTGGCAGTAGCGATGCACGTCCCAGCAACGCTACTGCCAAAATTGTGTATGACTTGGTAGAGCCGTTACTTCACCGTGGACATACGTTAATAATGGACAATTTTTATAATAGTCCATTATTAGCGCGATGTCTAAAACGGCAAGGCACAGATTGCTACGGGACGTTAAGACTGAATCGGGAATTCGTTCCCGATTCACTGAAGACAGTAACAAAGACGGATCTTCGACAAGGTGAAGTAATGGCAAGCTACTGTGCCGATTTGTCGATTATTGTATGGCGAGATTCTAACCTAGTTAGCATGATCTCGACTTATCATAACCTACAAATCGGTACAAAACAAAAATATAACCGACTGACTTATAAGCCAAGTGTTGTCCTGAATTACAACAAATCCATGGGAGGTGTGGACCGGAAAGACCAGTTCTTGTCTGCTCAGCCCTTGGAGCGAACAAAAAACAAAATATGGTACAAAAAACTGTTCCGCCGCTTGTTTAACACTGCCATATTTAATTGCTTTATCATATTCAAGACCACCGATGACAAAATTTCGCATAGACAGTTCAGGATAACATTGGCAGAAGACTTACTCAAGATACACCGACAGATTGACCTGACCCAACAAAGGAGACCGACCAATAGACCTCAACTCGAGCACCGTCATTTTCCGGTTCGAACCGGCTTCAAACAGAGTCGTTGTTGGATGTGCGCACAGAGAAAGGTCACTGCTAGGACCATATGGAAGTGTCTACAATGCGACGTCAATCTCTGCATTGAAAATTGTTTTATGGCTTACCATATATAAATGTGTGGAAGGAATAAATTATTATATTATATATTGATTTTTTTATTTGCTTTTTATTTAAATAACCAACTAGAACAAATAAACAACTTCAAAAATACAATTATTGCATAAAACTAATTCATAAAATTATTTAAAATATTTTATTAAAATTACATCGTGTGTGGGAAACCTTAGACGGGCGGCCATATTGCTATTATTTCGCCTTCTCGGACGAGTCAAGGGCGCTCGGGACATCGCGGTAAAAATACGAGGAGTAGTGTTTTGTTTTGATTTAATTAAAATACTTAGAGTTAACCGAATGTAATCGTATATACATCAGAAGAAAGGGTAATAAGTCTAGTTTGTTGTAAAAATATTTTATTGATAAAATGTGCAATAGTTGTGCCTTATATTCTAAAAAGGTAGAAATAATTGTGTATTTTTTTTCTGAATTACATGTTTAACCCGGTTTTTTGTATCAAAGATTATAACTTACGATTTAAAAAAATCGTTAAGATTGATCAGTATTCTTCAATCTTTTTTTTGGTATTTTTTTCTTTATTCTAGCCATTACGGTTCAGTAGCTATATAGGTTTTTTGTTACGACGAACTTGTCGTTCGCGCGCGGTTCGGACGCCGCGCGCAGCTGGACGTTAGAGAGATAAACGGTCGCGCGGCCCGGACGTTAGAGTGGTTAGTACTTACAAAATAATAGTAAGCAGGCTGTGGTCGAGTTGATTGTTTTCATATCTCGCACTGCATTTAATTGACATTTAGAATTTGATCTGAAACAAAATTCAGAATTCAAAAATTATTTATTCAAATTTGGCTGAAAATCAGCACTTTTTTAACGTCAAATGTACAAAAGACAGCCCCCAAAACGCCCGCCCTTCTCCACTTCCTATGTGTTGTTGCTGGGAAGAAGTGGCGTAACAGTAACAAAAATATCTAAAGCCGACATTATAGCTATTGGAGACGTTTCTCTGACGTCTTACACTTTTTAGGGTTCCGTAGTCCGACAAGGAACCCTTATAGTTTCACCATGTCCGTCTGTCTGTCTGTCCGGGGCATAGCTCAGAGGTTCTTGGTACTAGAAAACTGAAATTTGGTATGAATATGTATATTGATCACGCCGACAAAGTGGTAAAATAAAATTAGAATAATATATCCATACCAATTTGCAGTTTTTCTAGTAGGTACTAAAAGGCCTTGAGCTGTGCCGCGGACAGACAGACAGACGGACATATCGAAACTATTATAAGGGTTTCTTATTGACTTTGGAATCTGGACCTTAAAAAATAAAATGAAGCCATATTGAACTGCAAAAACTACAAAAAAAAATTGCCACGATGAAGAAAATCACTAAAGTGAATTTATGACGTCACAGAAAGTTAAAATAAAGTGACACATTTGTTTATAAGTACTGAAATAAAAAGCCTAAGTGTTAGTATAGCTTCTAATCTATCCGTGTGCAAAATTTCATCCTAATCCGTTCAGCCGTTTTTGCACAATTAAGTCAAATAGCCATGATTACAAACTTTCACTTTATCAGTAATGTTATGAATGCTAAAAGAATTATTTTTATCCGGGTGCTTCAAGTATGTCCCTTCCCAGGTTACAATCTATCACTGAACCAAATTCCATCAACATCTGTTCAACAGTTTAATAGTGAACGTGTCGCTGGCAAACATAATTTCTTCATATTTATTTTAATACAAGCGACCCGCTCCGGCTGCGCACGGGTACAATGTAGATATTATATAGATTCTGTACTATAATATGCATGTATTATACATATAAACCTTCCTCTTGAATCACTCTATCTATTGATGAAAACCGCATTAAAATCCGTCGCGTAGTTTAAAATATCTAAGCGTACAGACGGCGGGAAGCGATTTTGTTTTATATTATATAGAGAAATCAATATATATAAAAATCAATGCAACTTTTCGTTGTAATTTTATAACTCAAGAACGGGCTCACCTATCCAAACCAAATGTTTAGGCTTTGTTCGGACTATTTAGTAGATGGTTTATGTGAAGTTTGCACAAAATCGGTCGAGCGGTTCATCTTTAATTTGAATTCATTTAGCCAACGCGGGCGAAGCCGCTGGCGGAAAACTAGTCAAATATAATATAAAAAATACTTTTACCTTTTTTATTCACACTTTATATATTTTCATTACATTTAGATGTATAATATTCAAAACACCACCATTTAGCTAAAAAAACACCGTAAAACTAATGAAAAAATGTTTTAAAATTCATTAGTATGACTAATTAGGAATTTTAAAACAACGGTTTTTACTAAATTCCTACATATTCACATACTAGGTTAAACATACAGCATTGCTTGTATCATTTTGTATGTTTGTTACGCGATTACTCCGCCAATTGTGGACCGATTTTGAAAATTCTTTCTCTCTAATTCACGCCGACAAAGTGATAAAATAAAATTATGTTCATTTTCTTCAAGCTCCGATACAAGTGGCGATGATTTTTTGTCTCATGTATCCCCTCGTGTGAGGCATCATTGGATAGGTCTTTCAAAAATAAAGCAAGTGTGTCAAAACCATTTTTCGATTTAGGAATCCGTTTGCGAAATATCAAGCTTTTAAGTGCAATTTTTTGTTCGATACGCGCATCCCCCCTCTAACTTTCGAATGGCTGTACCTAAAAATGTGAAAAAAAACCCAGACGTAACACATGTAATGACCTTACAAAGAAAACTATCACGGCTAAGCAGGCTTAACCGGCTACAGAGTAATAGTCGACCAACTAAAACGTACTACGGAACCCTACTGCGCGTGGCACCACACGTACTTATTTTTTAAACGATTTTATTTTTTATTTAAATAATAAATTTTAGATTATGAATAAATACATCAGTCACGGTATTTTGTTATATTTTTACACTTTTTTTGTTGTGAATAGTTTAAAGAATAATATTGTTACAAATGAACGCATTTTTAGTAATGTTTATATAATAAATTTTGATAAGAAATTGTACTTATGTTACCCGACTACCGCAAAGCCGAAAGGGGTATGATTTTAGCAGCCTGTTGCACAAAACTAAGGATTTCATCATCATCATCAGCCTATATACTGTCCCACTGCTGGGCACAGGCCTCTTCTCACACAGAGAAGGCATGAGCAGTGATCACCACGTGCGCTCAAGGCGGATTTTCAGAATTTCATAACTTTAAAAATGTCCTGTTGGTTTGATAACTAAATTCAATGATTTTCTATCTATACATATAAAATGCTTTGTCCTGAATGACTGACGGATCAACGCACAGCCTAAACCGCTGATCGTAGAAGCCTGAAACTTGGAGGGTGTGTTTTTTGTATGACGTAGGCATCCGATAAGAAAGGGTTTTCCGGAATTCTACCCCTAAGGGGGTGAAAAAAGGGGTCAAAGTTTGTATGAAAATCAGTCATTTTAAATTTGAATTCGTATAGCCCACGCGGACGGAGCTACTAGCGGATAGTTTGATAAAGAAAAAAAAAAGAAAATATTTGTATTTTACCCGATTGCTTGAGAAGGGTAATGTTTTTATTTCAACTTTGTTTGACAACATTTGATCGATCTGAAAGGTAGACTAAAAATAGATACAGGTACCTACACTGTTTATTTTTGACCGCCTTTTAGCATTTAAAGCCATGGATATATATATTATTATATACTACTAAACTACTAAAGTAACTAGATGTGCAATCACCAAACAAAATTCGTGCCATAAAAGTTCTGACCAGTCATAATTCATGATATCTGTCACTTGGTAGCTTGAATCTATCAGAGTGACAGCAGGACGATTTTAACAATAATATGGGCAAATTTGTAGTAAATGCCATCCCTATCATACAGATGTCATGAACATTACGTTTCGGTTAGTGTGAGAGAGATAGATTTAATTTTAGATCAAAATGATTACTAGTTTCAAAGCTACGTCTGCATTCTAAAAAATGGTTACGTTTTTGTGACCGCGTAATTTTCGGGATTGCATCTCTATTGATATATCTCGATGTTTCCTAAACTGGACAGCCACAATAAATTAGTATATTTAGTACTAAAGGGGTGCGCGACAAATAAAGCACTATAAACCACTGATCTAAAATAAATTTATTACTTAGCCACAACCCTAAAGACTGAGGAACTCGTGGCTAAGTAAAACTACAAAAAAAAAACCAAAAACTTTTATTGAAATTAGGATATTTCAATTAGCACTTTTTCACGTCAAAATACATTATGACAACACCCCAAAACGCCCACCCTTCACTGCTTCCTAGTGTTAAGGCTGGAAAGAACCTAAGTAATGTCATTAATTCAATTCAAAACATTTTTTTTAAATGTGCTTGTTGCACATTTAAAAGTAATAAAAAAAAATAGTTGCCCTTTCGAAAAAGTAGTTTCCTATGGAGAAGAATGGGCAAGAAACTCCATGGTTACAGCCGTGCGGATGGATAAGTCGCAGGTCCATGGATGGGTGACCATTTTCTGAACATAGCTCGACATCTCCGTGCCTCGGCTTGCACGTGTCGCTGTCGGTCCTGCGCCTGATCTCTCCCCGGTCGTGTCGGCTTGTGTACCTGAGGACTGTGAGAGTGAGGGAGTAGAGAGTGCACCTGTGTCTGCAAGCGAGCGTGTACTATAATATCTCCTGCGTACCTGGCTAGTCTACATTGAGATTGGCCGCCGTGACCGTAGTCTGTCTGGAGAGATTGTGCAGTGTATAGTGATCTAACAGAGCTCGTGGCTAAGTAACAGCCGCACGGGTAGATCGATCAAAGGTTAAGCTGCACTTGGCGCGGTCGCCCGACCATAAAAGTCGTAGCGAGACTCCTCCGTGCCTCGGAAAGCACGTTAAGCTGTTGGTCCCGGTTGTTATTTATAGATCTTTGACAGTCCTTACGGGTAGCCAGAGGCCAGAAAGTCTGACAACCAGTCTTACCAAGGGGTATCGTGTCAACCGGTAACTGTGTCGTGGGGGTCAAATAGGCAGTCGCTCCGTGTAAAACACTGGTATTCACTCAGCTGCATCCGGTTAGACTGGACTGTGTTAATTAACATTAAAAAAAAACTAAAAAAACACGCTTTTATTGCTGACCGAACTAAAAAGTAGAAAATAATTTTTAAATAATTCAATTCAGAGTAAAAAGCGTGGGGTGCATTTTCCTATATTTTCATGAATCTCCTCTCATAAATGGTTGCCAATAGAATAGTTGTAATAATTAAAATATCAAGCACCCCACGCTTTTTACTCTGAATTGAATTATTTAAAAAATATTTTCTACTTTTTAGTTCGGTCAGGAATAAAAGCGTGTTTTTTTAGTTTTTTTTATCGGATTATTGCATTGTCATCGGCCCTTAACACGTGTGCAAAGTTCCAAGTTGATCAGACATCTAGAAACCAGTGAAAATTAGGTTCAAAGATTCCGTTACATATATACATACATACATACAACCCGAGCCGAGCTAATAAAAAGCGTGTTAAAAAAGCAAAAGTAACTCAGTCTATCTATCACTATATCACGTTAAAATGGCTGAACCGATTTGGATGAAATTTGATATGGAGATAGATGGAACATTACAAACGGTTATAGGCTACTTTTTATCCGGGTACTTGAATGAGTTACTACAGGATTCGGGCAATATCAAGGGAAATAAAAAGTTTTAAAAAGAAGTCCCAGCCGAGGGTTCTTTTATTTAATAGTTATTCTTAATTAATACTATACAGTAATTATTATCTTAAACTACAATTTCTCCGCTTAATAATGTATCAACTACAGCTCCAGGTATCGAGAAGAGCGATGTAAAAAATCGTTTAGGCTGTGGAGTGGGAGCTGAACAGCGCTCTTTCTTCCTCGGCGCTGATTCTGTTGGAGCTGATTCTTCGGCTGGTTCTTTCGGTTTTTTTGGGGGCGGTGGGGGCGCTTCTTGTCTCGGGGTAGGGGGTAGGAAGCGCGGCCTGATGGCTAGTGGAAGATTATCGGTTGGATCATCATACTCCTCATAGTCTGAAAGAAAAATAATTAATTTAGTTGTCGTTTTTGGTGGTTTTACGTAGGAAATCAAAACTTAAAAAAAAATGAAATCATGTCGGATTACTGCTAGTTTTTATTAAATACTAGCTTCTGCCAGCGACTTCGTCCGCGTGGAATAGTGGTGCTCCGCTCCTATTGGTCTTAGCGTGATGATATATAGCCTATAGCCTTCCTCGATAAATGGACTATCTAACACTGAAAGAATTTTTCAAATCGGAACAACAGGAATCCTGAGATTAGCGCGTTGAAACAAAATGACAACATTTCCCTTCACTGCTCTGCTCCTATTGATTGTAGCGTGATGAAAAGTATACTCTAACCATCTCAGGAGTATGACAAATAATTGTACCAAGTTTCGTTAAAATCCGTCGAGTAGTTTTTGTTTCTCTAGAGTTTATACAGACAGACAGACAGACGGACAGACAGACAGACGGACAGACAGACAAAAATTTTACTGATTGCATTTTTGGCATCAGTATCGATCCCTTATCACCCCCTGATAGTTATTTTGGAAATATATTTCATGTACAGAATTGACCACTCTACAGATTTATTATAAGTATAGATAGATTAGCTCTAAATTTTATCTTAAGCGGTTTAGCCATTTATTTTGAAAGCCTGACAGACAGACAGTGCTGCTTTCGCATGTATGATATTGGTAAGGTTAATTAGTGACTAAGTATGAAAACTTCGCGTGGGTCGGATTTTGTTCAACACGAATTCAAATTAAAAATTATAGACTTTCACACAAACTTTGCCCCCTTTTTCACCCCCTTAGGGATAGAATTTTGGAAAATCATTTCTTATCGGATGCCTACGTCATACAAAGAACACACCCTCCTAGTTTCAGGTCTCTACGATCAGCGGTTTAGGCTGTGCGTTGATCCGTCAGTCATTCAGGACAAAGCATTTTATATGTATAGATAGAAAATCATTGAATTTAGTTATCAAACCAACAGGACATTTTTTAAGTTATGAAATTCTGAAAATCCGCATTGAGCGCACGTGGTGATCAATGCTCATGCCTTCTCTGTGTGAGAAGAGGCCTGTGCCCAGCAGTGGGACAATATATAGGCTGATGATGATGATGAAATCCTTACCATAGAACGACGCCCTTCCCATGATATTTGGCCTTCTTGGACATGGGTATCCAAAGCTCCTGGGAGGCGGTGCTGGGCACATGAAGGGACAGGGGATTGAGCAGTACGTGTTCACAGCTCTGTTCAACACCTCCAGGGGTTCTGAGAAGAATAGCCAGGGTTTAGAAGCTGTTTAGAATAATGTCAGACAAAGAAACTGCATCAAAGTTTTTGTTTAAAAAAAATTGAATGGCCCTTTTCCAGTATACAAACATACGCTTAGGGATAATGATACCACGCTGTTATGAAGTTAACGAACCAAACTATAGGTTTCAATTTAAATTTGTATAAAAAGTTGGAATACTTGGTTAAAATGATTTTTTCAAAGGTAGGTGCGTGTTGAACATTGATGCAGTTTATTAGTTCGTCAGTGTATAATTAAAACATTAAAAAACCTCCTACACAAAAAATACTTTTTATCATTTTTACTTTTACGAAAATCACAAAACATGATATCAGTTATAAGAACACTTTTTATATGTTATCAATACATAGATATAATAATTAAGTAAACATATATCATAAATATTAAGACGAAAAACATAAAAAAATAGCAAAATTATTCAATTTTATCCACCATTTTGACAGATCTTGAGTGACAGTTCTTCTGTTTCACGTATAAGTAACCGCATATTTTTTTATGCAACCGGCTGTTATAGCTTGAAGAACAACCCTTAAAAAGTAAAAAATGCCTTACATCATTTTGGAATAGAGCTGATACTCTTACACTGCTAGACCGATATTAACCAAACATAGCTAAGAACCACCGCAAGGAAACTGGCTTTCAAATTAAAAAAACCGCATTGAAATCGGTCCATTAGTTTGAGAGCTACGATGCCAGACAGATACACACACAGACACAGACAGACATCGACGTCAAACTTATAACAACCCGCTTTTTGCGTCGGGGGTTAAAAAAGGAGCTCGTGGCTACCGCTTGCCACGGTCAGTGTCCATCTATGTCATACCAAAACTCCTCCGCGCCTCGGAAAGCACGTTAAGCTGTGGGTCCCGGCTGTCATTTGTAGATCTTTGACAGTCGTTACGGGTAGTCAGAAGCCAGAAAGTGTTGATAACCAGTCTTAGCAAGGAGTATCGTGTTACCCGGTAACTGGGTTGTGGAGGTCAGATAAGCAGTCGCTCCATGTAAAACACTGGTACTCAGCTGCATTCGGTTAGACTGGAAGCCGACCCCAATATACATAGTTGGGAAAAGGATAGGCAGATGAGGATGAATTTTATCTATGTATACTAATATTATAAAGAGGAAAGATTTGTTTGTAGGGTTTTAAATCAAAAACTACAGGACCGATTTTAAACATTCTTTCACCGTTAGAAATCTACATCTTTACGAAGTGTCATAGGCTAGATTTATTTCCAGAAATAAGTAGGGATCCCTACTAAAACTTAAATAATGTAACTCAAGGTGTAAAAAGAAATGTCCACGCGTGCGAAGCTGCGGGCGGAAAGCTAGTCAAAGATAAAACCAGATTAGTTAAATTAGTGGTTTTTACTTACCGAAAAATATTAATATTATAATTACACTTAAAACTGTCATGTTTAACAACCAATCTTACGGCTACATCTCTTAAAATAATTAATTTGTTGATGCTTAATCAAATTTATATTATTTTTGTATTAATTACACGTGCAATCTAAATACGACCTTAATTTTAAACACTTAAACTATATAATGCTAGCAAAATCAATTTGTATTATATTTTTATATGGACACATATGACTTGAAATTAAAAATCAACTTCGAATATTGTTTTAGATACAATTTGATATATAGAAAAGAAATCATATATTATATAAATTTATAAAACTGTGTGTAAGTGTGTGTTTTATTTATAAAACACAATTTTATTTTAGGTATGTATATTTTAAGCGTGAAATTTATTTAATAAAAATATTTATAAAACGTGTTTGTTTTAAAATATATAATATGCTTTATTTATATATATATACAGACTTAATACTGCTTAATATTTAAAGCATAAAAATCATTGTCATTAGCGTTATTACTATCCCAATGCTGGGCACAGGCGTGAGGAAACCTGGACTAAACAGTCTGAAATCGCCAATCCGCCTTGAGCGCACGTGGTGATCAATCCTCATGCCTTCTCTGTATGAGAAGAGGCCTATGCCTAGCAGTGGGACCGTAAAACTATTTTTTCGGATGGGAAATCATCAAATGACCCCCCGCCGTGTGGGCGGGAGGGAGTGTCAGACTCTTACTGACTAAACCCATCCATGTTCCTTCCTCAGCCCTTAGTATTCCGGGGGCGCGGTATCTCTTTCGAACGTCCCGCAGCCCCGGCAGGTTTTAAAGGGCTGATATTATTATTGTATTATAAAGGCTGCATGCAAATGTTTCGTAAAATAAATTAATGCGGACATAGTCGCGTTGAATACATTGTTAATCTATCTATATCTATACTTATAATAAATCTGTAGAGAGGTCAATTCTGTACATGAAATATATTTCCAAAATAACTATCAGGGGGTGATTGGGGATCGATACTGATGGCAAAAATGCAATCGGTAAAATTTTTGCCTGTCTGTCTGTATAAACTCTATAGAAACAAAAACTACTCGACGGATTTTAACGAAACTTGGTACAATTATTTGTCATACTCCTGAGATGGTTATAGTATACTTTTCATCACGCTACAATCAACAGGAGCAGAGCAGTGATGGGAAATGTTGTCATTTTGTTTAACGCGCTAATCTCAGGAACCGCTGGTTTGATTTCAAAAATTCTTTCAGTGTTAGATAGTCCATTTATCGAGGAAGGCTATAGGCTATATATCATCACGCTAAAAACCAATAGGAGCGGAGCACCACTATTCCACGCGGACGAAGTCGCTGGCAGAAGCTAGTTAAATATAAATTTACACACGAACTTACGTAGGTTTAATGGTATTATTGTAACAATTAAACATAACGATATTAAAATAATGATTAACTAATTGTCTCCCGCGGTTTTGCCTTAATGCACCCGGGTGAAAAGTAGCCTTTAACCTTCCAGGGTCCCGTTAATCTTCGCACCAAATTTCATCTAAATCGATTCTACTACCATTTATATAAGACTAGCTTTCACACGCACCTTGGGTTACATTATTCAAGTTTTAGCAGGGATTCCTAATTATTTCTGGAAATAAATATAGCCTATGACACTTCGTAAAGATGTAGCGTACTTAACGGTGAAAGAATTTTAAAAATCGGTCTAGTAGTTTTTGAGTTAAAAAGAAAGAAACAAAAGAAACAAATAAATCTTTCCTTTTTTTAATATTATTATAATATAGATTTGAAATCTCAGAAATAGACTTCCTACCTTACCAATATAGATTGTATGTACATGATCTTCGCATATCATTAACAGAGTAACCATAGAGTTTCTTGCCCGCTCTTCTCCATAGGAAACTACTTTTTGTAATGGGCAACTAAATTCTTTTGTTTTTTAACACGCTTTTATTAGCTCGGGTTGTATGTATGTATGTAACGGAATCTTTGAACCTAATTTTCACTGATTTCTAGACTTCTGATCAACTTGGAACTTTGCACACGTGTTAAGGGCCGATGACAATGCAATAATCCGATAAAAAAAACTCGCTTTTATTGCTGACCGAACTAAAAAATGGAAAATAAATAATAGTTTAAAAAAACTAAAAAAACACGCTTTTATTGCTGACCGAACTAAAAAGTAGAAAATAATTTTTAAATAATTCAATTCAGAGTAAAAAGCGTGGGGTGCTTGATATTTTAATTATTACACCTATTCTATTGGCAACCATTTATGAGAGGAGAGTCATGAAAATATAGGAAAATGCACCCCACGCTTTTTACTCTGAATTGAATTATTTAAAAATTATTTTCTACTTTTTAGTTCGGTCAGCAATAAAAGCGTGTTTTTTTAGTTTTTTAAACTATTATTTTTCTACTTTCAAAAGTGCTTATTATTAGGCCTAATTGAAATAAATGATTTGAATCGAAAAATGTCAATATTACTTAGTCGAATTTTGCCATCAATAGTCTCACAGTCAGGCCGTCTGACGTCACAGTATATCAAGTTGTCTGTCTGTCACTTTGACATGAGAAATAGTCTAGATCAACGTTTAGTCTAGCCTGAACCGATATTGTAGGTTGCATTAAACTTTTTATCATTCATTCTTTTACGAATATCACAAAACATGATATTAATATTTAGCATACTTTTAATATGTTTTATGATATCAATACATAGATATAATTAAGTAAACATATCATAAATATTAAGACGCAAAACACAAAATAATGGCAAAATTATACAATTTTATCCTCCACTAGCTTCTGCCAGCGACTTTGTCTGCGTGGAATAGTGGTGCTCCGCTCCTATTGGTCTTAGCGTGATGATATATAGCCTATAGCCTTTCTCGATAAATGGACTATCTAACACTGAAAGAATTTTTCAAATCGGCCCAGCGGTTCCTATGATTAGCGCGTTTAAACAAAATGACATTATTTCCCTTCACTGCTCTGCTCCTATTGATTGTAGCATGATGAAAAGTATACTATAACCATCTCAGGAGTATGACAAATAATTGTACCAAGTTTCGTTAAAATCCGTCGAGTAGTTTTTGTTTCTATAGAGTTCATACAGACAGACAGACAGACAGACAAAAATTTTACTGATTGCATTTTTGGCATCAGTATCGATCCCTAATCACCCCCTGATAGTTATTTTGGAAATATATTTCATGTACAGAATTGACCTCTCTACAGAAGATTTATTATAGGTAAGTATAGATATAGATAGATTTTGACAGATCTTGAATGACAGTTCTCCCGTTTCACGTATAAGTAACCCCTTATTATACTTACTAGGAATTATTTTTTTATTCGACACTTACATACATACAAGGGTTTGGTGTGGAATAAGATAAAAAAAATAGACACCTAGATTTGTACATTTTATTTCTTACAAACTATTTTATTTAATATTCTTAAATTAATTTATTTACAGGTTAAGTGTACGGTTTTAATCAGAAATAGACAGGATTTTTTTGGAAATAAAACATATTGTCCCCAAAGTACTTTCAAGACCCCTAAAAAGTCCCCATTCATTTAAGACCCCAAATACACACAGGCACTTTTTTACTCTAAAATAAATCTATACATTCTTAAGATCTTCAGTATATGTACTTATTACAAGACCCCAAAAAGGTCTATAAAATGACCCCAAATAGCTCTTCATACCTTTATGACCCCCAACAGCTATCTAAGGGTTAACATAAATACTAGGTATATTTATTAATCGTGGAGGAAATCTAGGCATGAAATTATATCGAAAAAGAAGTTGTTTTTTGTCCGTGTCTACTCCGAAACCAAAACCTGGTGCTGACGATGCTGGATACAGGAATCCTGGAAATATTGAAGGGTTTGAGAGACCAATATCTTGTAGAACTGCGGGGTAATTACGTAACTCGGCATTCATAATATCATTCCTTTGAACGGATGGGTAGGACCTTGTGGTAGGCTTCATGGATTGGAATTACGTAAAATAAAGTCTCAATATTGCTTTGATTCTCATGCCATTGGACAAGGCATTTGCGTTTTGTAACTCCAAGTTAGGTTGCTGATTGAATAATTTTCTTTGAAATTTATGGAAAAGAATTTATCTCCTTTTTGTAACAATTATTAGCCTTCTAATGCCTTTATGATATGATGTTTAATAAATGGCAAAATCATTAAAATGATTTTTTTAAGCAAATTCTACCAAAACCTACCAAAATCCTACCACGTAACGAAACGCATATTCATACATGAAGTTTCAATGTCTTGTCTTATCTGTGGCATTCTATCTGCGGCAGTGTTGCCAGTAGGTTACATTTCTCACATTTTTCGTAACTTTTGGCCCCTTCGTGTAACATGTAAGTAATTTTTATATTTAAGACAATTTTCGTAACTTTTGAGAACGGTGAGATTTGTAATACCAGATTTTTATTGCTAAGTGAGCCATTTGCGAAATATGTAACTTGTAAGTGCAAATTTTTGTTCCATATGAGATTCCCCCTCTCTAACTTTTAAATTGCTGTCTCTAGAAATGTGAAAAAAATCACAGACGTATCACATAATTATCAAGGAAAACTATCACGACTAAGAAAGCTTAACTGGTTACATAGTTATAGTACTTATAGTCGATTAACTAAGACCTACTACGGAACTCTACTGCGCGTGGCTCGACACGCACTTGGCCGGTTTTTTTAAGTCGGTCAAGATTTTTCGGCATTTTGCTAAATCACTTCGCTTCGGCCCGAATAACACGTAAATAAAAAAAAACAATAATGAAATTTTTGCATGGAAACGAAACTTATACTCACTAGACGTAACTTATATTCAAGGGCCCTGGCAACACTGATCTGTGGAAAAAAGTAGGGATGTGGGATCAATGGAAAAGAATCGATTAAATCAAAATCGATTTTTCTTTATACAAAATTAATTGATTTGTCAAAAATCGATTTAAATAAAGATAAATAATCGATTCCTGCGAAAAAGTCGTCCGTCGTATAGATACGAACTATTTCTTAAAAAACCGATTTAAACACGTAATTTATATAATCGATTTACTAAAAATATATTAATATGACAGTAAAAACGATAGCAAAAAATCGATTATAAGAAAATTTAAAATCGATTTAAATAAAAATCGATTATTTTTTAACATCCCTAAAAAAAAGCAATAAACATCCCAATGTTTTAGATTTTACGTAGATTTATTCTTGTTATAATTACAAAATAATATAAAAATCTCCGCGTCTAAGAGTCTAAATCTATTTCCTATATTCCGTTACGTCTCTGAGATTGAAAAAGAGTTAGAAAAAGTAAAGAACTTGAAATATGTACTGTGTTCGAAATGCTTGGAATATCGTGAACTCAACTTTTAAATAAATGTTGTCTTGTCCTCTACAAGAACTATTTACACCTTACAGCATCTACTACAAACTACCACTGTAATGGCAAGGATTATTACTTTCTTCGAACTCGTATCATGGCGTAGTGGCAGCTATGCGAACGTCGAGTGTGTTTAGTGAGAAACAGCAGTACCAGAGGAATGACGAAGTATTGTGTAGCAAGCCAGTAACCCCAAAGTGACGACCACAACTAGTTTGGAAAAAGCGTAACGACAGTGAAGATTTTAATAATATATCACTGAATCACATAAAAAACAATAAAGAACTAACTGTTGCTGCAGAGAGCAAATGGTTCTCCTGAATATAGTTTAGTTTGTGTCCACTTGTTGTTGTTGATTGAGCATAATAATATTAAAATCGTATGGTGTAATATTCATTTTAACCATTTGGAAGTAGTGTGTGTTGTGTTGATGTTTATGCAAATAATATATACATATTCCCAGTATCAATTGGTTTAATTTAAAACCTTTGCTAAGATCAATAAATATTGTAAGTATACTTACAGATTATTGTAAGTAAGGTTAGTCCATGAAACCATATAACAATTTGCCTTAAGAAATCTATACTATCTTTGAGTGCTATTACAGGCTATGTTTGATGTGCATATAATGTATGCAACATTATGCTCACAAGCTAGTCCTTCCATGTATTATAAATATGAAAGTAATTGTCTGTCTTTAATGCTATCACGCGAAAACAGCTGAACTGAAATAGATGAAATTTGGCATAGCGATAGCTTGAACCCTAAATTATGTACTGGGTGAATGATATCTACATAGATATGATGACATATATGGCAATTAAGACTATTTAAATTTCTTTAGAGGGAGAATGGTTATATATTAATTATTTTTTTGTATGGCATCTCGCAGGTCAACCTAGGTGGTCGACTGCTTAACTGGGCTTGCCTGTGAAGTGCCTTAAATAAATTTAGGGCCTCCAGCCAGGGCTTAACTTACAAAACTAAGCAACTACACGCTAAGGGCACCCCCTAGTAGGGTATGGGCCTCGACTTAGGGTGTTTTAAAAATGGTAATATAGTGACACCTAACATATTACATAGGTTTGTTTGGTAAGGACAAATTGGTATAATGAACCAGCAGAATAATTCAACCAACACTGTTATAGGATTCAATATTATAATAAGTATTTATTTAATTCAAAAACAAAATGCATAGGTAGTTTCAAGTACCAGTAACCAGCAAGAATCCATATAGATACACTTTGGATTGCTTGAGTTTCATTCTTACAATATTGAAAGCAATGGTCAATATTTTATTTATTCCAAATAACTTGGTAATTACATCATGATCTTTTTCATCCTTGGACTGCTTCTGCTGAAAGAAAGAAGAGTAGTGATTCATTTTAAGTTAAATATAGTGGCTACCATCAGCTTTCCATCCTAGAATAGAATAGAATACTTCTTTATTTGCACAGAAAGTAGGTACAAAAAATTTAGATGTTTTATAATTTTAAAGGATCCTTACAACCTACCTTTAACAAGGCATGCAAACAATATATACTAGTTATTAGTCTAAAGCAGTACAAAGAATGTCAAGATAAACAGTACAATATTATGGTTGATAATTAATTAATTAAATTTATATTTTTAAATGTTTTTTTTTATACGAAATATTGAAAAATGCTATTTTATGTATTAGTAAATTAATAAGAAAAAAAATGAAATAGAATTAATTGTTATAATAAAAAGGATATAAAGAGTTATAATAATTAATAAGACAGACAATTATTATTTCTTTTTGACTAGTGTGATGGTCCTGTTTTTTATTCCATCGGGTATTTTGTTATAGATGATTGGGCACATACATAAAACAATTAATCACATAATGCAAATTTTTGGTTTATGAAACAATGGATTCCATAGAACTATGGAAATTTAAATATGATTGCATACTTTACTTATTTAATTTTATTTTACATAAAAAAATGCAAAGGTGCCTTATTGTAAGTACTTTACTTTTCCTATTGTTTCTTCTTATGATAATTTGCATGCTTACATATTATGAGGTATCATTTGTTTAATATAAATAGTGAACACTCTAGGCATATCTTTTACACATGTAATTTTTACATTAAATAAAATAAGACCAAGCTATTTCAAAAACAAAATTATTGAGTAATGATATTTGTATCTTATATTTTATTTAA
Organism: Pyrrhia umbra; assembly: GCA_963891755.1. Taxonomy (NCBI): domain Eukaryota; kingdom Metazoa; phylum Arthropoda; class Insecta; order Lepidoptera; family Noctuidae; genus Pyrrhia; species Pyrrhia umbra. The sequence continues at coordinate 6,439,051 of OY982946.1, forward strand.
TAACTCAGTTTATTCAATAGAACTAATTTATGTGAGAAGATGCTGGTGTATTACCTTTAGGTCTGCACGCACAGTATAGCTACGCTGTGTGAGGGAAGAGGAAAGATTTCTTCACAAAGTTTCACAAAGAGCTTCGCGTCATAGTAAGCAAACTATTGGGTCGGTGGGTCATCTTAGGGGCGGTTTATTGCGTAGCAATTCAAGGAGGTTGCTGATTTATGTCACTGAATAGCCGCCGGTGAATCCTCAGACCATCATTGAGTCGATGTTCTTTCCCAAGAAGCACTAAGTGAACTTGTGATATATTTAATGCCCCTGAAATAACATCAAATTATATTAGGCTCACTTACGTAGTGTAGTATAACAGAAAAAAACAAGAAAAATAGGTGAAAATTAGTTTTACTTACGCTATTTACGTATTGCTGAATCGAAATAAAAAAATCCACAATATTGGTTGAGGGGGAAGATATCCTCAATAAAACATTCACAATATATCCAAAACAATTTCACCATCATTAATTGCACTATTAATGTACAGAAACCTCGTTAAATCAAAAATATCTGAAACGAAAAGTAAAAGCAATCCTAATTTTGCGCCTTCTTTCGTTTGACATTACTAGTACCCGTCAAATGTCACGACGAGCTGTCATTTTGCTTACGTAATTCCAATATTTGTCATTTTTAAGGCGAAAACGTTCGGTCGGTGAGTTCAATGAATACCCACCTGCCATGTGCCGTTTGGATGCCGTTTTGGCTTTAGGTAATTCGAATGGTGGTTAAAAATAGCATTTCGCACTTAAATGGATATGACAAGCGCTATCGTAATTACCCCGCTGGTTATTAAACACTGGAAAGGCCTTGTAATGATTGTTACTGTCGTATAAACTCGAATTTGCTTCGAAATATCTCGGCAGTGTGTCATATGATGCTGCTAGATGTTCGAAAGAGATACCGCGCCTCCGGAATACAAAGGGCTGAGCAAGGAACATGGATGGGTTATAGTCAGTAAGAGTCTGACACTCCCTCCGCCTCACCCACGGCGGGAGGGGTCATTTGATGATTTCCCATCCGAAAAAAAAGCGTGCCGATGATGTCAAATAATCAATTAACCAAAATGGCGACTGGTTTTGCTGTGTCAGTTACATATCTGCCTAGCCTTTTCCCAACTATGTTGGGGTCGGCTTCCATTCTAACCGCACGCAGCTGAGTACCAGTGTTTTACATGGAGCGACTGCCTATCTGACCTTCACAACCCAGTTACTGAGTAACACGATACCTCTTGGTAAGACTGGTTGTCAGTGTCTGGCTTCTGTCTACCCGTAACGACTGTCAAAGATTTATAAATGATATTAGCTTACGTACCTAATATTAATAAGAGAAAAACTCTCATTGCTCTACGAATCAAACTGAGTCGATAAAAAAAATACCTTTTTATACATACATGACACATTCAAAAACAAAAAATCATTATGCCTTCATTAGTTTTTCTCAAATTAACTCTAGAACGTTGAAACTAAGGTTTGAATTCGTTTGTAAAACATTTCACGCTTAATTTCGAATTAAATATCAATAATTTTGCGATAAGAGAAATTTTTAACCAATTGTTTGGCAAATATTAAGTTGCTTTGAGATTTTAAAACCCTTAGCAAAAGTATGTGGGTTTGATACCTTTCAAGTACTTGTAAAAGTCATATGTACTTTCTAAGTATATCTTAGACGTCACTGACTAACGGTGAAGGAAAACATCGTGAGAAAACCTGGACTTAAAAGTCTGAAATCGCCAATCCGCCTTGAGAGCACGTGGTGATCAATGCTCATGCCTTCTCTGTATGAGAAGAGGTACCTATAAGACACTCAATATGTCACGAATGAATGAATGAATTTAGACTGTCACTGTCAATATAAACTACGAAAATACTAAAAGATACAATATTAATTATTATATGAATGCAGCAGTCGATTGCGATGTAAAAATCAATGGATAAGCAAGTAAAAAACAGACTTACCTAACCGAGTTTGCCAACCACGGCGTCATGTACTCGAGACACAAATGCTTTAGCTCAATTGTTGACCCGTGGAAATGAAATGGCACAATAATAATATTCCTAAACATTTAAATTGATAACCACATCATCCTTTGACAATTCAAAAGTGTGTGTGTGAGTTCAACAATAATCAAGAAATTATTTTCAATTGACGCCTCAACGCGACGCGGCGACGCCTCCAGTTTCTCCGGCAACGGTCGCTAGGCATGCGCGAAATGCCAGCGCGGCTGCGGCGCTCCAAGAAACATCTGTCATTTTGAGTGATTCTATTTTATAGTTTATAGTTTAGTGTTTTTATTTGTTTTTGTATATATAGGTATAAGTATAAATCTCAATGCTCCATGGAAGCAGTAGTGATGCCGAACTTTACAGTGCGTGTCAACCTTCCACATCGCTCGAAGGCCTGGTACGTTGCCCCCATTGTTCCCAAACCCGGTACTTTAAAGGTAACCGGGGCTTAAAGATACACTGTGGCAAAGTACACAAACTACAGAGTGTATCTTTATGCCCAACAATCTTGCCTTCTACACCATCACCCATCCATCAGCCCCTTTGGAATACCCTATCAAAATTGAAACTTACGACACCCATCCTGAAGCGGGTTCCCCGGAGTGCTAGACGGTCTGTTGCTCTAAGTTTAGCGCGATGTGTCCGTCTTGCAGTCGGGGAGAACTCAGCAAGTGCCTGGGAGCAACTACTCACCTTTCCTTACCGAATTCTACATGTCGACAAAACATTGGCAACCAAAAAAACTTTAGCTACCCAAATTAAAGATAACTGCAATGCTTCAACCATCATTTTAGACTCAAAATTACCTGTTTTGCAAAATTATATTGCATCTAAAGATACAATATGTCATCATGTAGAATCGAAATTGAGGGAAGGTGACATTAGGGGAGCTGCTAGGATGCTCTTTAGCAGCGATGTGGTGGCGCCCTACTCTCCAGAAACCCTTGCCGCTCTGGAGAGTAAACATCCGGCTCCGGCGGATGGCCTCACCTTCCCCGACCCCCCCGATCAGGATACAGTTCCATTAAATATTACAGCTCGCCATGTTACTGCAGCCGTGGCTTCCTTTAGAAGTGGCTCCGCCGGCGGCCTCGACGGCCTGACTCCTCAACATCTAAAGGATCTTTTAAGTTCAGGCGCTGGGGAGGCTGGTGAGTCACTTTTAAAAGAACTTACGGCTCTAGTCAATTTAATGCTCTCCGGCAATGTGAATAATGCCGTCGTCGATGTGCTGTATGGAGCCAATCTATGTGCCCTACGCAAGAAAGACGGCGGCATTCGTCCCATTGCCGTAGGGTGTACCTACAGGCGTATGGCAGCCAAAATTTGTAGCAAGCACTGTAATGATTTGCTTGCTACTAAGTTCCAGCCCCGGCAGCTTGGATTTGGTTCAAAGGGGGGCTGTGAGGCTGCCGTACATGCCTTGTCCACCTACTTAAATTGTGACAAAGGTGAAGTCATCCTTAAGGTTGACATAAAAAATGCATTCAATTCTGTTAACAGAGACACTTTGTTGGCTGAAGCAAAAAAAGAATTACCCGAAATTTACAGTTTCCTTTGGCAGTGTTACAGACACCCTTCAAAATTATTATATAAGGACAATATTTTGGATTCTGCAGTTGGTTGCCAACAAGGTGATCCTCTTGGGCCGGTCATTTTTAGTTTGGCAATTCATCCTATCATAAAACAACTAAATTCTAAATTTAATGTGTGGTATTTGGATGACGGAACCCTAGGAGGGGATATAGATACAGTTTTAAAAGATCTAATTTTCCTTGAACAAAAATTCAGCAACATCGGTTTGGACCTTAACTTCTCTAAGTGTGAAATTTACCTCCCTGACATAACCGACAGACAGTCAACCCTATCAAAATTTAATGCAATAGCCCCGCAAATCAAAATCCTTGAAAAAAGCTCATTGCACCTCCTAGGTTCCCCAATTTTGGAAGACAGTTTTGAAAATTTCATTGACTCAAAAATAGCTAATTTTAAAGATATTTCGGACAGACTACTCAAAATTAATTTACACTCGGCTTTTACTTTACTAAAATATTGTTGTTTTGGCCCAAAATTTATTTATAATCTCCGCTCTTCCCCTCTATGGAAGCAGCCGCATCTATTAGACAAAGTTGACCAAATTATTCGTAACACGTTAACGTCATTATTTAATGTGGCTTTGGACGACCGTGCGTGGCTTCAAGCTACTCTTCCCATTCGTTTTGGTGGCCTCGGCGTCCGCAAAATTTCTAGTGTTAGTCTACCGGCGTTCTTATCCTCGGTCTACAGCACTGAAAGTTTAACCAGGAAAATTTTAGCTCCATCGCTGGTTGACTCTGAGGTGCCGTATTTGACTGATGCTATGAACGCCTGGAAAATGGCTTGCCCAAACACAGCTTTACCTGACAACCCCGCTTCCCAGAGACAATGGGATGAGCCGCTTTGCAGGTTGGTACGAAAAAACCTTATTGAAACGTCTACCAACACTGCTGAGCGTGCTCGCCTTCTGGCTTTGGGAGAGTGGGAGTCAGGTCTTTGGCTTCACGCACTTCCATCACCCAACATAGGCACTATGCTGGGTGATACAACATTTCGGCTCGCTACATGCTTGCGCCTGGGCGCTCCCTGTGGAGCTCCGCACCGCTGCCAATGCGGCGAATCCGTGGACAGCCTTGGTCACCATGGTCTTTCCTGCATCAAGAGCGCAGGTCGCATAGCACGGCATGCCAGCATTAACGACATCATCCGCCGTGCTCTTGTCACCGCCGGGGTGCCAGCCGTTCTAGAACCCAATGGTTTGGCACGCGACGACGGCAAGAGACCGGATGGGATGTCTGTAATGCCATGGAAGATGGGAAGGTCTTTGGTGTGGGATGCAACTTGTGTCGACACCCTTGCTCCATCCCATCTTCCCAGTACGGTGGGCTGTGCTGGTGTAGCTGCCGCAGCTGCAGAAAACCTTAAACGGCGCAAATATATAAACCTTAGTGGTAATTATATATTTGAGCCGTTTGGGGTAGAAACATTAGGGCCATGGGGTCCAAGTGCCCGTCTACTATTTCGTGATATAGGCAAACGTTTAGTAGACTCCACGCGTGATCAAAGGGCTGGCCTATATTTCGGTCAAAAAATCAGCATTGCCATCCAACGTGGCAATGCAGCCAGCCTTTTGGGCACGATTCCCGTTGACAGCGATGCGGATGAATATTTTGATGCCTAATTATATTAGTATAATTTATTATTTTTATGTTTTTATTATTGTAAATATAAGTAAATATGTTAATAATTATTAAAAACAAATCAATTAATATCAAAAATACATATGTCATTATTATGATTGTTGAATTAGACAAGTTATATAGCTGTTACTGTATTGACGACCTGAGTGGTTTAGTGGTCAACATGACGGAATACCACGCAAGAGGTCCCGGGTGCCATACCCGGCCGGACAGAAATTGAAATGATGAATTTTAATTTCTGTGACGGGTCTGGGTGTTACTATGTATAATATGTATGTATTTAGAAAAGTATATAAGTAGTATATCCGTTAAGCTAGCACCCATAACACAAGCATATTAGTTGCTTACTTTGGGGCTAGGTGGCGCTGTGTGAAATTGTCCAAAGATATTATATTGATTAAAAACATTTTTTTGTTTGTTGTCAGGTACGTTTTGTAAGCAGACAATATACATATTGGTAAGTAGATAGGGACAGGCGCGGTCGTAGCCAAATATTTTGGGGGGAGAGGGGGATATCATCGTGTTCCACGCGCGCCTCAAAGAGCTGTCAGCAATAGCGACGGGGCCCTCCCACTGGGCCTGCCGGGGCTGCGGGGCGTTCGAAAGAGATACCGCGCCCCCGGTATACAAAGGGCTGAGGAAGGAACATGGATGGGTTTTAGTCAGTAAGAGTCTGACACTCCCTCCCGCCTCACCCACGGCGGGAGGGGTCATTTGATGATTTCCCATTCGAAAAAAAAAGGGGGGGGGGGATATCAACAACCAAAATTGACCGAAGCCAAAGGTGTCAAGCAAGCTCCAAAATTGAACGATCTATCACGATTAACGACGTACCAATGCGTTACTACAATTCAAATTTTCAAAAATTGATATTTTTTTTGAGGTTTCACAATACGACGTGTACGTTTGGGGGGGTCATGTCCTCTGTGACCCCACTCGGACCCCCCTGGATAAAGAACGGATGCTCTGTCCCTTTCCCGCAATTTGCGGATTGGCGATTTCAGACGTTTTTAAGTCCAGGTTTCCTCACGATGTTTTTCGTCACCGTAAGTCGTGACGTCTAAGATATACTTAGAAAGTACTAAGGACTTCAATTTCCTCCGAGTGCACGCGCGTGCATTTTTGATATAGCGGGCAAAGGGTTACTAATATTTATATAGTCCGAAATGGCTATTTATGAATGTGGCTGACAGGTGAACTAACGCTAGCCACCATCTTGAAATGTCATTTTTAGTAACAATGATACCAATAAATGGAAATTCCATTTTTTTAAGTAAATTATGACATAATAAACAGCAATTTATTAATTCATCATTTACGTCTTAATAATGATCTTAAATTGGAAACAATAAAATGCAATATTCAAACAATTTACACACATTTGTATGTTAGTAGGTGGCTCACAAGCCGAAACCCTCCTGATTATTAAGTAGTCACCGCGATCGATGGATATCTACAACACCAGAAGCATCGCAGATCATCATTGCCCTTTCTTAACTAATTCAAGGATAAAATCTAGTCTTATTGAATAGCGCTATATTTTTACTTATAGTTGGGTAAGAATTTTCCCTTGGCCGCTATTACCAAAAATGACATTTCAAGATGGTGGCTTGCGTTAGTTTACCTGTCAGCCACGTTCATAAATAGCCTTGTCGGACTATATCAGCCATATGACTACTAAACATCAAAATTTAAACTAATACTTATACTATACCAAAATTTAATTCACGATTGTTTTCAAAACAATACATTTTAATTAACAAAAAAATCCTTGGGTTCGTCAAAATATTTGGCGAAGACATTATGTTTTGATTAAACCGCCGATCCGTGGAAGATGATTTCCCAAATAGTTTTTAATTAGTTTCTTTAGTATATAAAGTGAGAAATTTTAGGTTTTCGACACAGACTGTCAGAAGCACAAAATGGCAACCAAAGCTTTAGTACTAGCTGGTAAGTAAAAAACTATTTAATTTGAAATATAAATTGATGTATACTAAATATTAGAAAGAGTTTTCCTTTAAAATTAATATGTAACTTAACCGTTTTTCGCGGTTTCACCCGTTTTCTGAAGAAAGTACTTCGCATATCCTGATCAAAACTATATTTTAACCTTGTCTAGTGTTCAAGCTATCTCCATACTAAATTTCATCTAAATCGGTTCAGCCGTTTTCGTGTTAGAGTTAAATAAAGTAATCACAATTGCATTTAGTAAACCTGTTTCCCGCGGTTTCACCTGTATCCTAAAAGAACTATTGCACGCACCAAGATAAAAACTATTGTATTTCCTTTCTCAGGTTTTAATCTATATTCGTACAAAATTTCATCGAAATCGGTACCGCCGTTTTCCCGTAAAAGCAGATTTTAAAATTTATAATATACTAGCTTCCCGCCAGCGGCTTCGCCCGCGATATTTTAGCTAATGGATACAAAAACTTGACAAATTATATACTAAAACCTTCCTCATTAATCACTCTATCTATTAAAAAAACCGCATCAAAATCTGTTGCATAGTTTTAAAGATTTAAGCATACATAGGGATATAGGGACAGAGAAAGCGACTTTGTTTTATACTATGTAGTGATTAGTAAGGATTGAATGATTTAGTTATTGTAAATGTACTGTTTTTTCCTTAGCTTTCCTGTGCGTCGCACGCTGCAACCCTCTGGGTCTCGGCGCGACCACGGTATGCGAGTCCGGCCCCAACTACTTGCCCGGACTTGGCGCGACAGTCTGTGAATCTGGACCCCTCGGCTTGGGCGGACTTGGCTACCTAGGCGGAATTGGAGGCCTTGGCGGACTTGGCGGGCTAGGCCTCGGACTTGGCGGGCTAGGCTCTGCAACTGTCTGCGAATCCGTACCCGCCTACGGCTGGGGAGGCCTTGGTGGTTTGGCAGGACTCGGCGGTTTAGGAGGCTTGGGCGGTTTGGGAGGACTTGGCTTGGGAGGCCTTGGCGGATTAGGTGCGGCAACTGTTTGTGAATCGACCCCCAATCTCGGATACGGCGGCTTAGGCCTTGGGCTCGGACTTGGCGGATTAGGAGCGGCCACTGTATGCGAATCAGTACCTGCTTACGGTTGGGGCGGTTTGGGACCTCTGGGAGGACTCGGAGGCTTGGGAGGACTTGGCCTCGCCGGACTTGGCGGTTTAGGAGCTACGACTGTCTGCGAATCAAGCCCTAACTACGCCTACGGCGGTTTAGGCCTCGGTCTTGGCCTTGGGGGTTTGGGCAGCGCTACCGTGTGTGAATCTGTCCCTGCCTACGGTTGGGGAGGATTGGCAGGGCTTGGCGGACTTGGCGGACTTGGCGGACTTGGCGCACTCGGCCCTCTAGGCGTTGGCGGTTTACCCTTAGGGGGTCTTGGCTACGGAGGCCTTGGCGGCTTAGGTTTAGGCCTTGGCGGTTTAGGCTCTGCCACAGTCTGCGAGTCAGCACCTAACCTAGGTCTTGGCTTGGGTCTGGGGTACCCTGGTTTAGGCTACGGTGTTCTTGGCCGTCCTTTTTTATAAATAGTAACACCTCGTCGGCTTATCATAATAGCAACACCGAAGTTTTGGGCACTTGGCCGAAGATTTCAACCACTTCCTTTAGTAGCTTCAATGACCAAGCACACTTAATGGCGTTTTGATTAAGCATGGCATTAAAAAAAACATCAGACACATTTTGTTTTTGGATATCTTTTTCGACATAAAAATTGTAGAATCAGTATTTCAAAATTTTTGTTGGATTCTTTTTAATAATTTCAATGTTTTAGATAGTTTTCACAGACATAAAAATATGTTTTATTTTTTTGTAGTTTTTAAATATTTAAATTGACACAGAAGATCTCAAATATATCCCGGAAAAAATGTGTCTGGAACGAAAAAAAAATGTAATGAAAATTGTGTATTCCAAAATTTTAATTATTCAATATCGTATTCATGTATTGTATTGTATGTATCCCATTGGCTAATAAAAAGTATGTATTTGATGAATTTTGTATTAATTTTCTAAAATTACTTTGACACGCACCTGGATAAAAATATTCCCTTTCCCCGTTCATGATTCCCTTGAAAGCAAGACAGACATTTGTATATTATTTTAAAGTGTATATGTCTATCGTTTAGCGAAGAACTTTCAAGAAAATATTAACCCCAGCAAAAACATTTTCATGTAAAAAGTCGCCAAGACGAAACCATATGACTCGCACGGTCAAAAAATTATCATTCATCATCATCAGCCTATATATCTTCCCACTGCTGGGCACAGGCCTCTTCTCACACAGAGAAGGCATGAGCATTGATCACCACGTGCGCTCAAGGCGGATTGGTGATTTCAGACTTTTTAAGTCCAGGTTTCCTCACGATGTTTTCCTTCACCGTTAGTCAGTGACGTCTAAGTTATACTTAGAAAAAGTTATCAGATCTCATGTAGAACCAAGCCTCTAACTCTATAAAGCCTAACTTCACAACTCTACACCTTAGTCAAAATATGTGGCTACTAAAATATCTATCTCCGAAGTTTGTGAAGCGTAAAATCTGAAATAATTAGATTTGATAGACATTAACCTAAATATTACAGGAAAAATAAAACCCCCCACGCAAAAATGCCTTACATCATTTTGGAAAACAGCTGATACTCTTACACTGCTGGACCGATATTAACCAAACACACCAAAAACTACCGCAAAGAAACTGGATTTCAAATGAAAAAACCGGCATCGAAATCGGTCCATTCGTTTGAGAGCTACGATGCCACAGACAGACACACAAACACCCCTCTTTGCGTCAGGGGTTAAAAATAAAACAAAATAATATATAATTGCTCAAATTACCCGTACTTTATTTCGAACGTTCATTCATTTACAAATGTATACTAAATTATATATATACATAAATCTACATACATATTATATATTTAATATTTTAGAGCCCGCATAGGCATGGGGGAGGCTGCTCGGGGCAGGGGGGTGGGCAAGTGCATGGGCACGTGCATGGGCAAGGTGGGGGCGGCGGGCAGGGGGGCGGTGGGCACGGACACGGCGGCGGGCATGGCGACGGGCAAGGCAAAACGTTTTGCCCGGTAGCCCTGCATATGGTTGCCGCTCCTAAGGTCCTGAAGTTCTGGGGTGGGTTGGGGCGGAAGCAAATGGTCGGTGGGGCGGGGACGACGATCTTCGGTGGTCTGACGACAAGTGCGTCAGGTACCGGCGGCTGTACTGGTGGTGGTTGTACCTGGAAACGAAATTTGGGTCATTTGGGCAAAACTTTTAGACGTTCTATCATTGACTAGGCGAAGGTGGGCACGCTCTGGGCATAAATGTATCATCATCAGCCTATATAATGTCCCACTGCTGGGCACAGGCCTCTTCTCATACAGAGAAAGGCATGAGCATTAATCACCACACTTGCTCAAGGCGGATTGGCGATTTCAGACTTTTTAAGTCCAGGTTTCCTCACGATGTTTTCCTTCACCGTTAGTCAGTGACGTCTAAGATATACTTAGAAAGTACATATGACTTTAGAAAAGTCACATTGGTACTTGCCAGGTTTCGAACCTGCACACTCGTACACGAGAGGCAGTTGCCTTAACCTCTAGGCCACCACGACTTTTTTTATGGGCATAAATGTATACTGGAGGCTGTTACTGAGGAAATGACTTCACGTGACTGAATTGAAACTATCCTAAGTCCTTCTCCAGATTTCCATCCATCAACATACCAAACTTCATCTAAATTGTTTAAGGCGTTTTATCGGTAAAAGTATAACAGAATTACTGACGCATTTATGATACTAGCTGTTTCGTCCTGGGTGAAATATGTCCATAAAAATGGCCTAGGTCATTCTCCAGATTTTCATCTATCTCAACACCAAAGTTTATGATATAGGCTGATAGGAGCACTTGGAGAAAATTGTCCCGGCCCAACCTCAATCCTGACAAGGACTGATGATGGTCACGATCCCCAATCTATGGGGGAACGACTTTGATGATGATGATGATGATTTTCCCGTGATAGCGTCAGGTAGACAGATAAACAAAATAAATTTAAGATTTATAATATTACTAGCTGTTTCCCGCGGTTTCACCCGCATCCCGAGGGAACTACTTAGCGCACCCGGGTAAAAAGTAGCCTATGTTGTTCCTCAGGGTCTATTCTATCTCTGTACCAAATTTAATTTATATCGGTCCAGTAGTTTTGGCGTGAAAGCGTAACAGACAGACAGACAGACAGACAGACGGACAGAGTTACTTTCGCATTTATAATATTAGTAAGGATAGTAAGGATAAAGGATCAACTTACCCTCATCGGTGGTTGTCTAGGCACGTTCACAGGTGGGGGTCTGACGATCAGTGGGGGCGGCTGGGGTGGGTTAACCGGGGGCACTCTGACGTAGAACGGTGGCGGGGTTGGTGGCTGCACGGGGGGAGGTCGCACTGTTATCGGGGCAGGGGTGGGAGGTTGGACTGAGGCTGGCTTCACCCAAATCGCGGGTGGTTGAGGCAGCCTGATCTCACCAGGGCGCACCACTATGGGGGGTGGTGTTGGGAACCTGATCTGTCCGGGCCTGATTAGGATGGAACCTGAAAAAAACGTTATTCATATTTTATTCAAATAATAGCACCAGGTTTTGTGTGTTTTCGAGACACAAAATAGAGCATTGATAAGTCATGGAGGTGCTCGTGGCTAAGTAACAGCCACATGGGTCGGCCGATCAAATGTTAAGCTGCGCTTGGCGCGGTCGGGCCGTGAATGGGTGACCATCTATGTCATATCGAGACTCCTCCGTGCCTCGGAAAGCACGTTAAGCTGTTGGTCCCGGTTGTCATTTGTACATCTTTGACAGTCGTTACGGGTAGTCAGAAGCCAGAAAATCTGACAACCAGTCTTATCAAGGGGTACCGTGTTTACCGGGAACTGGTTTATAGTGGTCAGATAGGCAGTCGCTCTATAAAACACTGGTACTCAGCTGCAGCCGATTTAGACTGGAAGCCGACCCCAACATAGTTGGGAAAAGGCTAGGCAGACATAACGACTAGCATTACCCACGTTTTTACTCGCGTTACTAGTGGTCTACTTCATGCATCTGGACAAAAAGTGTCCTATGACCTTCCCCTAACTTACCCGAAGGCGCCTGTCCATACACGTAGTTGACGGGTGGCTCACAAGGGTTGCAGGGCCCTATCTGCTGAGCCCCGTCGCACGGAGATGGAGGCGGCGCCTGGGGTTGGCACGGGCATGGGAATTGAGGTTCTGGCTGCGGGCACGGCTGCCCCAGTGCAGTACCCAGGAAAAGAACTGTGGAACCATACAAAAATGATGAAGAAAAACACATCACTACATAGTATAAAACAAAGTCGCTTTCTCTGTCCCTATATCCCTATGTATGCTTAAATCTTTAAAACTACGCAACGGATTTTGATGCGGTTTTTTTTAATAGATAGAGTGATTAATGAGGAAGGGTTTAGTATATAATTTGTTAAGTTTTTGTATCCATTAGCTAAAATATCGTTGGCGAAGCCGCTGGCGGAAAGCTAGTCTATCTATAATATAAAAATTAATCGCTGAATGTGTTGCTAAGCTCAAATCTCGTGAGCAGCTAAACCGATTTGGATAAAAAAAAAGATTAGTTCGGAGATAGAAGAGAACCTGGAGAAAGTTTTTTTAAGAGTCATACAGATCCGAGTGGGCCTGTCCATTCAGTTGGCACGCAAGTGTCGGTCTTTGTTAGCTCAACAGTAACTCAGGCATTCACTGACAGATGGTTACCTAATCGGCCCGATAAATAAATATCTTTGGACAATAATAAATATCTTTGAACAATAAATATCTTTGGACAATTTCACACAGCGCCATCTAGCCCCAAAGTAAGCAATGCAAGCAAGCATGCTTGTGTTATGGGTGCTAGCTTAACGGATATACTACTTATATACTTTTTAAATACATACATATTATACATAGTAACACCCAGACCCGTTACAGAAATTAAAATTCATCATTTCAATTTCTGCCCGGCCGGGAATCGAACCCGGGACCTCTTGCGTGGCATGTTGACCACTGAGCCACTCAGGTCGTCAATAAATAAAAACGTTTTTTAACAACGAAGCGGGAATTTTCGTGTTATCCACTTCTTGTCCAACCCCGGATTGGTAATCGACCGTTTTAGGAATAAAAAACCCAAATGATAAGGTATACATCGTAAGACAGAAGTTTGATTTATGGTAAACAGCTGTTTTGAGTTAATCGGACTGTTATCTTGTCGGTGAACTTGGGCCTTAGGAACTTATAATCCAGCGAACAATACCCCCAGAAAGGACATTTTGGGTAGGCCGCATGAAGTACTCGAACCGTCAGACGCAAATGAAACTAAACATTAAAGAAAAAAGAAAGCACACATTGTATACACATTTACAATCAAATAGGTAGTCCTTAATAGTGTAATAAACTTTGCGACATAATGCGTTCGATTTAAGGTGAATGCTCCAGGGTAGCCCGCGAAATTTAAATTTTCGTAATTGTTTTACAATTTACAGCTCGATATCAGATACCATGATGACAAAATATATATTCGCGGTAGTGAAATGTATGTGTTTACACAACAATACTTGTTAAAATCATCCACATAGCTCTGCAATTTAGTGAAGTTCTACAATGTACCATTTTAGTAAAAACTTGATGTTGTAGAACTTCTCTAAGTTACAGAGTTATGTTGATGGTTTTAACAAGTATAACTGTGTAAACATATACAATACAATACAAATAATACAAATAATTTATTTCCATAAAAATATTCCCACAATTTTTACATAAATATAGCACCTTACTCAAACATAAATTCACAAATCATAACAGGTAGGTAATTTGCCTGAACTAGGTAGTCCTGTGTTTCAGGCGATAAGTCTGAAGATTTTATATAAATAATCACGCATCTTAAAAATACAAATAGGTGCAAAACAAGTGTAAAGTGTGTAACATAAATGATTATCTCAATAAAAATAAACTTCTTATAATTAGTCTTATTAATAGATACATTTATTTTGGCACAATTAGTAATTTCTCTGTATCTTCATAGGACATTTTTTGTAAAACCTGATTGAGAGCTTTCTTACACGTATAATAGTTCAAAGTGTAGATGTTTGCCATCTCATTTAGTCTATTATATAGAAGCGGCCCAAGAAACACATAAAACTTTGATATGAAAGCATGTTTTAAGTCAACACTATGTGGGCAAACTCTGTATTTTCGTCTTTTAGTTAAGTATTCAGTGTTATATGCAAGGTCTGTGTGTTGTTTTAATACAATACTCATTATAAATAATTGCCGGACTGTTAATACCTCACATTGCTTGTAAAGTAAGTTAGTGGGGTAAAGGAAAGGGCGAAAGGTAGATACTTTTAGAACTGCTCGCTGGGCTCTCTCGGTGGTTAGTAACAATGTCTTACCCGCACCACCCCATGTAGAAATACAATACGTTAATATGGATTGGCATAGGGCAAAATAAACTTGTCTTATTATTTTTGAATCTGCAATATGGCGCAACTTTTTAAAGATAAATATTAGCTTTCGTGTTCTATTATTAACAGATTCTATATGATGTTTGAAAGACAATGTTTCATCGAGTATAATACCTAGATATTTTACCTTATTGGTTAATTTTATATTAGGACATACACATTTGTTATTTATAGCGTGCAAGCAATGATGAGCATATAGTGCTGAGGTAGTATTTCGTGATGTTAGTTTGCGGATTGAAAATTGTATATAATTAGTTTTATCGGCATTTAATGTCAGAGAATTTAGTCGAAGCCATTTATTTACAACATCAAATCCATGTTGCGCAAGCCTGTACACTTCTTTTTCGGAATCAGCGGAAAAAAGTAGGGCAGTATCGTCAGCGTAAGATATAATAGTGGCGTTCTCTAAATTTAGATTACATAGATCATTTATATAAATTAAGAACAAAGTAGGTCCTAATATGGTTCCCTGGGGAACACCAAAAAATGTGTTATTTTCATCGTTGCTAAGCACATCGCCTATCTTTACGCATTGTGAGCGATCTTCTAAGTAACTTGTGAAAAGTTTTAGCTGATCTCCTCTTATGCCTATAGCTTCAAGTTTGCGCAACAGGATAGGAATTGAAATTGTATCAAATGCTTTTGCGAGGTCAAGAAAAATTCCTATTGTATGATTACCTTTGTCAAGTTCTTGTGCTACATAGTCAGTCAAAAGATGTACTGCATCAGCAGTTGATAGTTTCGGCCTAAATCCAAACTGCCTCACAGACAATATTGACTGTTTCTCTAGATATTTCATCAATCTGTTGTTTATAATTTTTTCTAATATTTTCGAGATAATAGGCAGCAAGGAAATAGGTCTATAATTTGTTACTTGTTCTTTACTACCCGATTTATGAACGGGAATAACGATTGCTTTCTTAAGGCATTGTGGAAAGTGACTTTTCGATAAGCATAAACGAAATATGTAAGTCAGAGGAGGAACCAAAATATGTCTAAATTGTTTGACGATTTTGCTAGATATATTGTCCCACCCTACTGCACAATTATCTTTTAAATTCATAATAATATTTTCCACCTCCATCTCGTCAGTATCTATTAGCCCAAAAGATGTTAAAGCGGTGTTATTGGTAAAGGGAAGGCTTGTTAAGCATTGTGACTGACTGTGAATTTTATCCGCTAAGCACCTACCAACATTAATAAAGTAATTATTTGTCGAGTTAGCAGATTCTAAATGCGATTTATGTAATTGTAATAAACCTGAGGATGATTCATTTTGTTTCGAAGTGCATGTTACTTTTTTAATATGATCCCAGATCTTTTTACTGTTTGTTCCCGCGTTGACCAGAACACTTTTATCGTATGTACATTTTACCTTCCTTAATAGGTCATTGCAAAAATTTCGGTATCTTTTATACGATAATTGCAAGATTGGATTTTCCGGATTAGATTTTGCTTTCATATGCAGTTTGTCTCTGTGTCTCATACAACGGATAAGACCAGGTGTAATCCATGGTTTTATGTTATAATTTTTATTAGTCAGTTGATATTTAATTGTATTTTGCTGAATTGCTTGTTGTATGTGTTGAATTAAATATATCATACAAGTCTGTGGGTCAGCGCAATTGAAAACTGGGTCATAATTGATGTTACGTAAATCTTCCTCAAGTTTATTTTCGTTCAATTTAGTAATTGTCCGAGTATTATGTTTTGGTATATTACAATTTAAGGTTATTAGGGCAGCACGGTGATCGGTTATTGTTGAGTTAGTTACCAATGTTATTGAGTGGAATTTTGATTTAAGCATTACGTGATCTAAACATGAGCCACTTTGATGAGTAGGAAGCGTGTGCGCGGGGAGCAATCCATGAAAAGCACAAACATTAAGATAATCCTGGGCGGAAGAATCTGCATAGTCAGGCAGAATGTTAATGTTTATATCACCAATCACGATAATATTTTTGAACGATGATAAGTTTTGTAAACTTATGTTCAGAGATTCAATAAAGTTATTGATGATTCTAAAAGATGGTGGTCGATACAGTGCTAGTATTGCAATATCCGATCCAATTTTAACTAACAATCTATTGCAATCGTGCATGTTAGGTTCCTCGATAGAAACACAAAGGTGCTTTTTTGCATAAACTATAACCCCTTCGTTCTGACTGTTATTAATAAGAGATTTGTACATATTATACCCCGGCATTTGTGGAATATCATATGTTTTAGCAAGCCAGCATTCGGTTAGCACAATTATGTCACAATTAATATTAAGCCGTTGTTGGAGAATGTTAAACATGTCAAAATTCTTAAAAACACTGCGAATATTTTGTGTTAGTATGGTTAAGGGATTAGTGAAGGACGAGAGATAGTATTTGCAATCATCTACATCACATGCCTTAGCTTCCGATACAGAGAAATTGTCTAAGTCATTAATTAAATCGGTTATCATAATTAATCTAAACCTATAAAAGAAATACAAAGAAGAAAAAGACTTGAAAATATCTTATTGACGGCGCTCTTAGGCGCCTACATAATCAATAGAATTAATAAACCTTCTTTCTGCCATTATTTTAGCCGGGCAATCAACAGCACCTGTGTTGTGTTTGTCTGGTTTCTTGAAATGAAAGCAAGTAGCACATTTCGGTTCCTCGCCTTTCTTTGGGCATTCTTTTAGTGTGTGCCCTTGTTCTGCACAGTGGCCACAGGTATGAGTGGACTCCCGACAGAATTTGGCTGCATGGCCATACTGTTGACACTTATAGCACCTAGTGACCAAAGTGAAGTCTCTTACGGGGCAAGAAGACCAGTTCACAAACACTCGCTCTTTCAATATCAGGGCTTTGCGTATGGCAGGAGATACTTCAATTACGTAGTTACACGTATCAGCATCTTTCTTACCTGATTTATGGCTCAACTTAACTGACGACAAAAACATCTCGAGGCTGCAATCCTGAAGTTTATCGGCTATGTTTTGGTGGTACAAACAATTGAAGACTTCGCTTTCTGGCATAGCTGAGGGCACTCCAATAACCACTACACGGGGTTTCCTTTTACGGGGTTCATCGATTGTGAAGCCTGATTTGGCCAGTTGATCCGACTGTTTCAATTTTTCTATATCGTCCTTTGTGTCAGTGCTGATGATGACCCCTCCATTTTTCGTTTTACGAAGGCCCCTCACGTGCAACTTTAGTTGTTCAGGGCAAATAATTTTTTGAACGAGTGTTTTCGTTTCCTCGCTTGATTTGGATTTGTCCTCAGGATAAATAGCCACGGATTGTAATTTTGTCGGCTGAATGAAGTCGTTAGAACCCTTTTTAACCATGTCAGCGAATGAGGTTCCCGAAGTAGGTTTCATTGATTCATCGATGGTTTTTTTCAGGTCTTTTAATCGCTGCGACATATCTAGTTGATCTTCTAGGGAGTTGATCATGGTATGGGCTCTGAATACTTTTATCTTGAGGGACTGATATTGGACTGCCAACTGCGATGTGCCATGGGTAACTTTCCGGCATAAAGTACTGATTCGTTGCTTCTGCTCCATATTCAGTTTGCCTTCAGATGAAATTGTGCATACCTCATTTAGACACTGCTCGATGGTTATCATCCAATTTTGGATTTCAGGCGTAGCAACTACCTCAAGAAGATCATCTTTTTGGCACGACACACTAGATCTTGGTACGGGCGTAGTTGGGGTGCCCGCAGTCCTACGGGGACTGCTATCCATTGTTGATATAATTAGTCTATTATCTAATTATTCATTTAGCATTTTCATTGCAACACTTTACATATAATATCTAGATTAATACCGCGTATATATGCAAGAATCGAGGTCACTGATTCAGCAAATTGATTATTTATTTATTGCTTTAATTTTACGACACGTCTGTTCTCAACGAATGCGAATAATTACTCCCCGAATAATATATGAATATACAATGAATATACATTTAAATACCGCGAATATGTATTTTATCATCATACAATCTGATAGCGAGCTGTAAATCGCAAAAATCTTACGAAAATTTAAATTTCGAACGGCTATCCTGGAACATCCACCTTAAATTAAACATTTATGGTTTCTTATTTATTTTTTCCTACTGTAAATGCTTGAAATACTTTAAAGAATAAAAAGAAAGATAAGTATATAAAAGTATATATATATATTTACCCGATAACCATATGACTTTGCCCTTCGCCATTTTTCGATCGTCTGATGAAATTGTGTAAGAAAAAATATCTTTTATACTCACCAAAATCCGCCATTTGTAATATACAATTACATGTAAAATCCAACCTTATGTGTTTGTCTTAAGAACGAAAATTCAATTGAAAAATATTATTTGGTGAGTCCCTGATCGCCTTAGAATAAATGTATCAGAATGGTACATGGAAATTATTTTACAAATATCGAATTATTTAGTCATGCAACACTGACAATAGTAACGGTTTTGATTTAAAAAAAAATGTTGTTTTTTTTCGAATAAAATTGTTTAAATTTTTCTAATTCGTTTTGTTTGAATAAGAGAAGTTAAGGTTTTGATAATGATTTAGTAAATAAATTATTAATTTAATCAAGTGTTAATGAAAACATTTAAATACTTTTTAGAATAGGTCTTGAACAATCATTTGGGTGTTTGACACTACCAATCAATTCACATACTTTTTACGAGCTGTCAAAACGTTAAACTTTTATCTGAAGAATAAACATGTGATTTTGACAAACTTCCCCTTTTTTCGGATGGGAAATCTTAAAAAGCCCTTTGTATTCCGGGGGCGCGGTATCTCTTTCGACGTGGGTGGGGCGGGAAGGAGTGTCAGACTCTTCCTGACTAAAACCCATCCATGTTCCTTCCTCGGCCCTTTGTGTTCCGGGGCGCGGGAACTCTATCTAACATCCCGCAACACGAAACTATGAATCCTGAGTTGTTTAATTTTTTCTCAGAAGTCGTCTATCAGCAAATGCCTTTTAATAAAAACAAAACTAATTGACATGTAAAAGTATCAGAAATGATCTGTTTGCAGTCAATTTTTTTTTGCTAAATAATAGGCACTAAGTGTTTTTTAATCTTTTAATTTAATCACATGATATTATAATTTTTTACAATAAAAAAAACTTTTTACAAAAAAATAAAACCGACTTCCAAAAAAAAACTGAAAAGTAAAAAATAATTTTTATTTAAACGCTTTACGACCAAAACATTGCTTTCGAAGTCGGTGTCTTGTAAGTTACTATTGTTAGTATTTCGCCACCGACTTCGAAAGCGATGTTTTGGTCGTAAAGCGTTTAAATAAAAATTATTTTTTACTTTTCAGTTTTTTTTTGGAAGTCGGTTTTATTTTTTTGTAAAAAGTTTTTTTATTTTTTTGCTTTTCAGTGTCTCGGTCTTGCTATCTTAACAAAATAAACACACCACTTTTTTAGGTTGTAATAAGCGTAAATAACCAAATCATCTAAGTATTTGGCATATCAGCAAGTAGAGATAAATCGTTATTTTTGATATATTTATAAAAAGGCTGAACCGGTGGTGATAAAATTTATATGGGACCACACGGGAAGCACCAGCTTTCAAATAAAAAAAGAATCATGAAAATCGGTTCACCCAGTCGCAAGTTATGAGGTAACAAACATAAAAAAAAAAAAATACAGTCGAATTGATAACCTCCTCCTTTTTTTGAAGTCGGTTAAAAATATAAATTATAACACCTAAAATAAATATGGAAAATTACTAACTAATACAGGGCGTCAAAAAATTCCTTCTCATCGCGGTCAACTGGGAGTGTACCCAAGAGGCTGGCTGCATTGCCACGTTGAATAGCTATGCTTATCATTTTTTTTTTTTTATTTTTTTTTTTAAATTTGGAATAACAAACAGTAGTATATTACACAGTACACACAATGCAGAACACAATGAAATTGACAAATATATACCCACGACGTTATTCACGGATTAAAATTAGAGAAATAGCTAGCTATTGTTTACTTGACTACTTAAATGTTAAACATGAGCTAGAATTAAAACTAAATCTTGCCATGATGATCTATATCTTTTAAAGTAGTGATAATCTCTTTTTTAAATTGATTATTGCCCAGGAACATAATGTCCATTGAACAGAACTGTTTATTAAAAGTGTCCACATTTGGCCAAAGTAATAAATAGTATATTTTATTTATTTATTTAACAATTTATGTACACAGAATATAAGAAAAGAAGAAGGAATAGGATAGCATTGTACAAAGGCACTACTTATTTCTTAAGAAATCTCTTCCAGTAGACCTGCGATAGGAGAGTTAAAATAAAAGATGTAGACAGACTGTGTAGAAAAAGAAAGTAATAATATTATTTAAAACATACAACATAAACTTTACATAAATAATACATGTAAATAGCCTGCCTTTGCAAAAATAAATTACTTTATTTATTTCGTCTACACCTAACAATAAAACAGCTGAACCTATATAGCTGAAAGAAGATAACCTGGACCCTGGGTAAAGACATAGGATACTTTTTGTCCAGGTACTACACATTAGACTACTATTTGTAACCAGAACAATTTATTTTAAAAAACCGACTTCCAAAAAAAACTGAAAATATTTTTTTTTTACTTTTCAGTTTTTTTTGGAAGTCGGTTTTATTTTTTTGTAAAAAGTTTTTTATTTTTTCGCTTTTCAGTGTCTCGGTCTTGCTATCTTAACAAAATAAACACACCACTTTTTTAGGTTGTAATAAGCGTAAATAACCAAATCATCTAAGTATTTGGCATATCAGCAAGTAGAGATAAATCGTTATTTTTGATATATTTATAAAACGGCTGAACCGCTAAACTTTTTACAAAAAAATTAAACCGACTTCCAAAAAAAAACTGAAAAGTAAAAAATAATTTTTATTTAAACGCTTTACGATCAAAACATCGCTCTAGAAGTCGGTGTCTTGTAAGTTACTATTGTTAGTATTTCGCCACCGACTTCGAAAGCGATGGAAGTCGGTTTAATTTTTTTGTAAAAAGATTTTTTTTGACGTTGTCATTTTATAATCGAAAGAGTTCGAACATGGTTTTGAAAAAGAAAAAAAATGTTCCAAAGAGCTGGATTCGAAATATGATTATTAATGCTTTATAAAAAATATTATCTATTGTAATGATAACAAAGGTTAAAATTGCAAAAATCTCCAACCCGTATTGACATAGCTTGTTAAATATTTAAAACGTCCCAAGTGCGGCATGCACTGTAAAGGATGGAAATCTTTGTTATTTTAACGGTTTGAAACGATTTATCGTCAAAGTGGGTCATGATTCAAATTTGTCGATTGTACAGTTCGTACCAATCGATTTAAAGAAAATAGTAAACAAAATCATAACCTATTTTGTTCTAATTTTCCCACTCATATAAATAAAACGGCATTAAATGATGAATGATGATGTTTAGAGCATGAAATTGACATAAACGCGCCAAACATCCTTACGCCATTTTGTTAATTTCTGTGGCAGAATTAGAACAAAATAGGTTACGACTTTGTTTACATTTTTCTTAAAATCAATTGGATCAGGCTACAGAACTTTTTGTCAATCCAAAAATAACTCTGTCTGTTACGCTTTTACGGGAAAACGGCTGAACCGATTGAGATGAAATTTGGTATGGATATAGACTGAATTCTAGGAAGGTCATAGGGTAGTTTTTATCCGGGTGTGTGGAGTAGTTCCCTCAGGATGTCAGTGAAACCGCGGGAAAATGCTAGTATTTAATAATGTGTACCTATGTTAAGACATGGAGGAGCTCGTGGCTAAGTAACAGCCGCACGGTTCGACCGATCGAAGGTTAAGCTGCGCTTGGCGCGGTCGGTCCGTGGATGGGTGACCATCTATATCTTAGCGAGACTCCTCCGTGCCTCGGAAAGCACGTTAAGCTGTTGGTCCCGGCTGTCATTTGTAGATCTTTGACAGTCGTAACGGGTAGTCAGAAAGTCTGATAACTAGTCTTACCAAGGGGCATCGTGTTACCCGGTATCTGGGGTATGGAAGTCAGGCAGTCGCTCCAAGTAAAACACTGGTACTCAGCTGCATCCGGTTTAGACTGGAAGCCGACCACAACATAGTTGGGAAAAGGCTAGGCAGAGAAATGTATTATAGATACACCTGTCTCACATTTTGAGTAGGCATGCTATTGAACATGAGCTTGTTAGATACGAATAGTGCGGATATTAGTAAAGTTTATTAGTTTAAAACATGAATTAACTTCAGAACTCGAATTGCAAAAAAAACCCACTATCTATGATATTTTTTTTTTAATTTTCATGTTTATTTACAACTAGCTTCTGCCAGCGACTTCGTCCGCGTGGAATAGTGGTGCTCCGTGCTCCTATTGGTCTTAGCGTGATGATATATAGCCTATAGCCTTCCTCGATAAATGGACTATCTAACACTGAAAGAATTATTTAAATCGGACCAGCGGTTCCTGAGATTAGCGCGTTTAAACAAAATGACAACATTTCCCTTTACTGCTCTGCTCCTATTGATTGTAGCGTGATGAAAAGTATACTATAACCATCTCAGGAGTATGACAAATAATTTATAGTTGTACCAAGTTTCGTTAAAATCCGTCGAGTAGTTTTTGTTTCTATAGAGTTTATACAGACAGACAGACGGACAGACAAAAATATTACTGATTGCATTTTTGGCATCAGTATCGATCCCTAATCACCCCCTGATAGTTATTTTGGAAATATATTTCATGTACAGAATTGACCTCTCTACAGATTTATTATAAGTATAGATATAGATAATTAAAACATAAGAATAATAATTTATACTATAGAAGTTAGGCATCAAAATATTCATCCGTATCGCTGTCAGCGGGAATCGTGCCCAAAAGACCGGCTGCCATTGCTACTATTAATTGATTTGTTATATTGTAAGGTGCTAGTGTGCATTTCTCATATTTAATACATGTGTCTGTGTATTCGTAATTTTATAATATACTAGCTTTCCGCCCGCGGCTTCGCCCGCGTGGACATTTTTTTACACCTTGGGTAACATTATTCAAGTTTTAGTAGGGATCCCTAATTATTTCTGGAAATAAATATAGCCTATGACACTTCGTAAAGATGTAGCTTTCTAACGGTGAAAGAATTTTTAAAATCGGTCCAGTAGTTTTTGAGTTAAAACCCTACAAACAAAAAAACAAATCTTTCATCTTTATAATATTAGTATAGGATTCTTTCTACCAGTTGATAATATTAAGTTATTCGTCTGTCAGATTTCATGTAGTGTTTTTTAACTTTCAGAATTAAACTGATTTAGATTATATGGGGAATTTCGATTATATGAATTTCGATTATATGGGGTTTAAGTTTTTTTGGATCAAATTCCAATTTCCAAAAAACAAAATATACAATAGGTTTAATTAAGATTGTCTAAGGACGGATTCGACCAAACAGGTATAAATTTTACTCTCGGCGTAAATCGCTTATTACTCGAGAATAAATCAATTTCACGTTTAACCAACTACAATTCGAGGAATAACGAGTCTATTCGGGAATATTCACTATACCACTATTTTGCATGGAATAAGAAGCTAATTCCAGGAATAAAAAAATTACATTAAATGACAGCATAATTCACTGACATTTTTTTTTTATTATTAATTTAAAAGGCTTTGTCGCTTGGCAGCTACTTTTCCACACTATAATACGACTAATCAGAGTTGACATGAGTTATGCTTCTGCACCCTCCCATTTGTAGAACAACTTTTTTTTTCACATTCACTTCGCTATTCGTGAGTAAGCAACTCCAAGTATAGCTATACCCTAGATTGCATGGAAAAACGACTGATGATTTACTCGAGAATAAAATCGTGGTATATATTATTTTCCGTATAATTATTCTTGTATAAATTCAGGTTTGGTCGAATCTACCCTTAAAAACATTAGGTATTTATATAACTATTTATTTATGAAATATATTTAACTGAAAACTACGACGTGATTATAGATAATAATAAATAAATAAATAGATCTTTCAAATTCCCATCTTACCACGTTTTTCTTCAAGTTAAACTTGAACCATTTAATACCAATAAATAAGGGCAGATAAAAAATCAAAAGAAACAAAATTCTGTAATACATATGCGTATAATTCGATATTACAATACATAAATACTTAATCAAATATACATTTGTAAACTCGTCACACTCGAAACTAGTACGGGTAATTTTCAATTCACATTTCCATTACACATGCCGAAGTCATCACATTTAGAGATCTTTTTAGGTAAAAACTAAAGTATATAAACATGGAACTTATTTTTTAAAACGACCGTAGGACAAAAAAATTACAGTAGCACAATTGTCACTGAAAAATTGTCACACTGCTATCCTCTATCTACTCTGTGGCTCGACGTTTCGCTCGCTTTAGGGGCGAACTGGGCACATCTGAGCATTTTTTCTGTTTCGTTCAGAAAGATCACTCAGTCGACGGTGTTTAAATGTTTGCCCATTTTACCCCATCAGTCTAGATTCTAGGTTTATTTGTCATCATTCTTAGCAGTGGCTGTTAGATAGATCGTTGTAGAAATAAGTTCGTTTGACTATTAGTTATTTAGCATGGCGAAGGTGGTTGGTCGCACGGGCAAGGGGGCGGCAGTGGCTCGCATGGGCACGGTGGGGGTGGGGGTGGCTCGCACGGGCATGGGCACGGGCAAGGGCACGGGCAAGGGCAAGGGCACGGACTGGGCAGAGGAGCTGACTGCCCTCCCGACTGCACTGACTGTAGCGACGACGTCGACACGCAGATGGTAGGTGGCTGGATGGTCTGCGGCTTAGGAGGCCTCACCACGATCTGGGGTGGGTTGATCGGAGCTGGGCGGGGCTGGGTCACACTGATCGGCGCTGGCTGTATCGGCGCAGGTTTCGGCACTCTGACCACTAGAGGGGGAGGCTGCACGCATGGCACTGGACCAGGGCGAGCAAGCACTGGGGGTGGAGTGATCGGGGGCAGAGGTGGGGGCCTCACGCAGATCGGGGGTGGAGTCACGGGTGGCACCGGCGGTGGTTGCACAGTCAGAGCTGGGGGTGTGATCGCAGCCTGTTGCGGGGGTCGCACTAGGATCGGGGGTGGCTGGATGATGACGTCAGGGGATGCGCTGATGAAGAACGTGCCTCCGGGGACGGCGATTTCTTGGAAACCAGCGGCTCTCAGACGTTCAGGGACACAGTTCTTCTGCAGCAGTACCTTGATTGGACCATCGCCGCAGGGTGCTAGGAAGATGATGATGGATACATTATTCAAGTTTTAGTAGGGACCCTAATTATTTCTGGAAATAAATATAGCTTATGACACTTCGTAAAGATGTAGCTTTCTAACGGTGAAAGTTTAAAATCGGTTCAGTATTTTTTGAGTTAAAACCCTACAAACAAACAAATCTTTCCTCTTTATAATATTAGTATAGATGAATCCTAAAGCACCATCAAGTATGTGGATACTCTTTAATCCTCCCAAAATCTTCAATACTTACAAGGTGGTGGAGCGCAGGGGTCGCAAGGGCATGGCGGGGGCACGGGGGGCGGGCAGGGCGGTGGGGGTGGCGGGCAGGGGCACGGACAGGGCGGAGGGGGTGGCAGACTGCATGGACAGAACTGGGGCGCCGGGGCCGCTGCCGCTGAAGCTACCAAAGCTGGAAACAAAAGAAGATTTTAGAACACAAACCGAACGTGGCTAAAGTTCTCAACATGATGAGAAATTGCTGTTCATCATCATCATCAGCCTATCTGACACTGGTCTACTAGTGGACATAGGCCTCTCCAAATGTGTGTCATATCTCCCAGTCTTCAGCTTGATGCAACTTCTAGCAGCAGCCTTTCGCAGTTACTCACTCCATCTAGCCGGAGGGCGTCCCACACTACGTTTGCCTAACCGCGTTCTCTACTCAAGAACCCGTTTCGTCGGTCGTCGGTTCTTCGACAGATATGGCCAGCCCACTGCCAGTTCAGCTTACCAATTCTTTGAGCTATGTAGGCAACTTTGGTTCTCTGTCGGATAGTCTCGTTGCGGATTCTTTTCTTCAGAGACACCCCGAGCAAGGCTCATTCCATGACACGAAGGTAACTTTGGTTCTCTGTCGGATAGTCTCGTTCCATGACCCGCTGGGTGACTTTGAATTAGTGGACTAGTTGTACTGTGAGTGTCCATGTTTCGGCTCCATAGCTCACCTATCCTCCACCACCATCATCACCATCCACCTACCTCCATAGGTGACCTTTGATCGAAAACTTTAGTTTTCAAACCCAGTTTTGCGAATGCAGCCCAGCCCAGTTGAATCCACCTCTTGGCCTCTGTTCTTCTACCAAACTGTTTATATAATTAAAGAATTTAATTAACTGGTATAATTACCTATTATTCCCAATGCCGTTAAACGCCCCATGGTTGACAACCTTGTGTGTTAACCGTCGCCTCCAGTAACCTTTTATACTAGAAATTTAACTTAGTTTTGTTTTGAAAAACTAAATTCTCCATTAACTAAGCACGGTAGACCGAGCGTCAAATAAACTTAGCTTGTTTAAAATATTGCTTTCAATATTTTTACGGTAATTACAAAACTGTAGATTGATTATGGAATTAACAAAGCTTGTCTTTTAAATCGAATATGAAGATAGACCCCCGTGCCTCGGAAAGCATGTTAAACTGTTGGTCCCGGCTGGTATTTGTAGATCTTTGACATTCGTTACGGGTAGTCAGAAGCCAGAAAGTGTGACAACCAGTCTTACTTAGGGGTATGGTGTTACCCGGTAACTGGGTTGTGGAGGTCAGATAAGCGGTCGCTCCATGTAAAACACTGGTACTCAGCTGCATCCGGCTACACTGTGAGCGGACCCCAACATAGTTGGGGAAAAGTATAGGCAGATGATGATGATAATTATTTTATTCTAGCTGTTCCTCCAGTTTCATCCTGAGGGAGGCACCTGGACAAAAAATAACCTTTACCTCCCCCAGGTTCAAATTTCAACTAAATCGGTTCCTTTTATATGTTACCTAAGCATTTAATAATATAAGTAAGACTAGCTTCCCGCCAACGTGGCCTATACGAATTTAAATTAAAAATGACAGAGTTTCATACAAACTTTGCCCACCTTTTTCACCCCTTTAGGGGTATATTTTCAAAAAATCCTTTCTTATCGCATGGCTACGTTATACAAAGAAAACACCCTCCAAGTTTCAGGCCTCTACGATCAGCGGTTTAGGCTGTGCGTTGATCCGTCAGTCATTCAGGACAAAGTATTTTATGTGTGTAGAAACCGAGCTCGTAGCTAAGTAAAAGCCGTGCAGATTGATAGCTTAGCAAAGTTAGGCTGCGTTGGCCAGGGTCAGTCCATGGGTGGGTGACCGTTTTCTTAACATTGCCAGACCCTTCTGTGCCTCGGAGAGCACGTGTCTCTGTCGGTCCTGCGCCTGATCTCTCCC
Organism: Pyrrhia umbra; assembly: GCA_963891755.1. Classification (NCBI taxonomy): domain Eukaryota; kingdom Metazoa; phylum Arthropoda; class Insecta; order Lepidoptera; family Noctuidae; genus Pyrrhia; species Pyrrhia umbra. The sequence goes on from OY982946.1 coordinate 6,467,284, forward strand.
CGGTCGTGTCGGATTGTCGACCGCATCGTACAATGAGAGTGAAGGAATAGAGTGATACGATAAATCCAGTTCAAACTCCACGCTATCAAGGTCGCGGACAGAATCTATTATTTAAAGTACCCTGTCACCAAAACCACTGCTTACCCAAACTTTTTTGAACAGCCGTGAAGATATCTAAAGAGTTCTATCTATGTTGATTTTCACACTCATCAGAGCTTCAAATAATATGCAGCTGTTTAGTATATAAGCGCTTAGCACGATAAGCAAATGCACTGAAGGCACTATGGGTTTACAGGCATTCGTGGTTCTAGGTAAGTGAAATAATATTATACGCTATTTCCTTGATTCTCCTGCTTTCCAAGGGAACTACTTAACGCATCATCATCTGCCTACCCTTGTTCCCAACTATGTTGGGGTCGGCTGCCAGTCTTAACCGTTGTACCAGTGTTTTACATGGAGCGACTGCCTATCTGAGGTCCACAGCCCAGTTACCGGGTAACACGATACCCCTTGGTAAGACTGGTTGTCACACTTCTGGCTTCTGACTACCCGTAACGACTGTCAAAGATCTACAAATGACAGCCGGGACCAACAGGTTACCGTGCTTTCTGAGTCACGGAGGAGTCTCGCTATGAAATAAAAGTTACTTAACCTTTGATCGGTCGACCCATGCGGCTGTTACTTAGCCACGAGCTCCTCTAGAACTAGTTAACGCACCTAGATAAAAAGTAGCCTATATCAGCCTAGGCCTTTGGACATGGTCCAAGCTACCGGCGGTCAGGACCCCAGAGAGAAAAAACTCCTGACGATGCGAGCCGTATCCAATTATACTGCTTTCTGTATCAAGCGCTTGATCCAACCATCTAACGAGAGATTTATTCTAGCACTCATCGGCGTCGCAGCAGCCGCACCATGGCGTTGCTACAGTACTTGCGACGGTAGTACTGTATGCTTCGGGGAAGCAGGACAGCCCTGCATCAACCCCCCAGCGATCTGCATCGGCAGGCCCTGCCCCCCGTGCACGGGGCCAGCGACCGTGTACACCCCATGCCAGTGCCCACCGCCCCCACCGCCCCCGCCGCCGTGTCCTTGTCAACCCCCTTGCCCGGAACCCCCACCGCCTTGTCCATGCCAACCCCCTTGCTACTAAATAAAAAATGAATTTGCAAATCGAAATTTATAATTGGTGATAATTTTTTGTAAAATTTTTAGTTTTTTTTTGGGTTGAAGATTTTTGGTGTTATTGTAACTATTTTGAAGTAATAAAAAAAATGTGTTTTGGTACGAAATTAAAAATTGACGGTTTGGAATGAAAATATATGAAGAGTTTTTTTTATTTTTCTCTTTTTTTTGTTTGTATTTTTTTTAACTGGCTTCTGTGTTCGGCGAATCCCGTGTTGTATTTCTTATCTACATATATTGTTCTATTGCTGGACAAATGCCCTATCTACTTCAAATGCCAATTCAATTCAATTAGTATTCAATTTAATTTAATCATTGTTTTTATTTGTCAAATTTATTTATCTCCAATATTATTATTTACAATGTTTACAATAATAAAAACATAAAAATAATAAATTATACTAATAAAATTAGGCATCAAAATATTCATCCGCATATCTGTCAACGGGTATCGTGCCCAAAAGGCTGGCTGCATTGCCACGTTGGATGGCAATGCTGATTCATTGACCGAAATATATATGTTTTTTTTTTGTGTATGGCATCTCGCAGGTCAACCTAGAAGGTTGTCGACTGCTTAACCGGGCTTGCCTATGAAGTGCCTTAAATAAATTTAGGGCCTCCAGCCAAGGCTTAACTTACAAAACTAAGCGACTACACGCTAAGGGCACCCCCTAGTGGGGTACGGGCCTCGGCTTAGGGCGTCGCTGGGGGAGGACAACAAGGGACAGGCTGGATCAGAATAAATTATGATTATTATAATCGGGAATTTTAAAGCTATTAGCTCAGCTCGCGGGCTGGCTTGTCGAGCTAGGGTCGGAAGAGCATGGACAAGGTCGTCGCGACGGACCTCGGCGGCGAGGTCGATACGAACGCGGATTGACCGAAATATAGGCCAGCCCTTTGATGACGCGTGTAGTCTACTAAAAGTTCCCGAGATTTTGCGTGTCGCTACCAGTCTCGCTGGTAGGAGTCCAGCACCCTAATTACGTAAAAAATGGATAGCCAATTGACATACCCATCAAAAGGACTTTAATATACATTGCTGCATATGTGTGAACGTTTATCTCATTATATTTGTATGTCCGCGATTTTATCAAAAACTACTGATCCGATTGGGATGGAGTTTTCGCTATTTAAATGCATATTTTGCGAGACAGGTTTTAGTATATAGTATATTCGGATCTGATGAAGATCTTCGGAGATGGGCAATGGGACTCTTCAATTACTTACAGCAAAAGACCCGCGATTGCTGCAATCGCTTTCACCATTCCATAACATAACATCACGCCTCTAAGCTCTAGAGGAGAAAGCAGAGGTATAGAGTACACCCTTATTAAAGGTGATGAGCACTAGACATATTGTAATTTAGATAATTTACAAACAGATCCACTGAAAGGCGAAAAATAAAAAAAAACTTTTTTTGCAAAAATATAACCAACTTCAAAAAACACTACAAATTAAAATATAACAAATACATCGTTCTAGAAGTCGGTGTCTCCAATTAGGTATTGTTTTGTGTATTTTCGCCACCGACCTCTAGAACGATGTATTTGCTATTTTTCAATTTGTAGTATTTCTAAATTCTAAATCTAAATATATATAAAACTCAAAGGTGACTGACTGACTGACATAGTGATCTATCAACGCACAGCCCAAACCACTGGAGGGATCGGGCTGAAATTTGGCATGCAGCTAGATGTTATGACGTAGGCATCCGCTAAGAAAGGATTTTGATAAATTCTTCCTCCAAGGGGATAAAATAGGGGATGAAAGTTTGTATGAAACTTTGTCAATTTTAAACCGATCCGGCTGAAAATTCATATAGACCACGCGGGCGAAGCCGCTGGCGGGAAGCTAGTTAGTACATAATTCTAGATGTTATCCTCTTCATAAAACAAGCGTTAACATTATACACAATTTAACCATCACCACGACAAAATTATTCCATATATCTTCCTGCTAAAAATCTAGAAAATTTCCTATCTTCTTTTTAGACCTCAGACTAAATCCAAGCCCGAAATGAGTATCTAACTAGCACAAAATTCGATGAGCAACACAAAATTAGATAACATTTTGTTCAATGAAGATGAAATAGTAAAACCCTGGATTTTGTTCAAAGCTCTAGTTGGATTCTCTTTGAGACTTTTTGACACTGACTAACGGCGAAGGAAAACATCGTGAGGAATCCTGGACTTGAAAAGTTTGAAATCGCCAATCCGCCTTGAGCGCACGTGGTGATCAATGCTCATGCCTTCTCTGTGTGAGAAGAGGCCTGTGCCCAGCAGTGGGACGATATATAGGCTGATGATGGTGATGAACTGAGATATTGAAATAACAACTTCACAAATATCTTTACTGGTGAGGATCTCGTGGTTAAGCTGCGCTTGCCACGGTCTGTCCGTGGATTGTTCGTAATTTCGTATGTATATTTGTTACTCGCTCACGCAAAAACTTCTCAATGGATTTGTATGAGATTTGGTACACACATAGTTTATGACCGGGATTAACATATAGGATACTTTTAATCCGGGTGCGAGAAGTAGTCCCGTGGGAAATGACATTCATAAATAAATGTCTATGCTGCTTATTACATGTGCCTTAAATCATCATCATCTACCTAGCCTTTTCCAAACTATGTTGGGGTCGGCTTCCAGTCTAAACCGGATGCAGCTGAGTACCAGTGTTTTACATGGAGCGACTGCCTATCTGACCTCCATAACCCAGTTAGCGGGTAACACGGTACCCCTTGGTAAGACTGGTTGTCACACTTTCTGGTTTTCTGACTACATGTCGACTGTCAAAGATCTACAAATTTATGCTGAGATAGGAGCCTTTTCTGGCCTCGTACAGGTAAAATGTCTTTAATTTTTTTTTAACTACCTACTAATTGTCTCCTTCTGTGCGTGTCCAGAAATAAATGCTTTTTCTTTCTTTCTTTCTTTACAAATGACAGCCGGGACCAACGGCTTAACGTGCTACAGCACGGAGGAGTCTCGCTATGACATAGATGGTCACGGACCGACCGCGCCAAGCGCAGCTTAACCTTTGATCGGTCGACCTGTGCGGCTGTTACTTAGCCACGAGCTCCTCCTTCGACAAATAGACGAAAATAAAACAAAATTATTCAATTTATCCTTTCATTAGGCTTGTAAGAAAGTTTAGAGGGAGGGTGAGTAGGGATAGTGGGTTCGGTTGGGCGTCTGTGGTGCTCACGCCGGGAGTCACGGTTTGAGGTTTCCCTGAAGATAAACTCAGCAACACTGTGAAAAGAAAACATATATTTATTAACTAGCTTCTGCCAGCGACTTCGTCCGCGTGGAATAGTGGTGCTCCGCTCCTATTGGTCTTAGCGTGATGATATATAGATTATAGCCTTCCTCGATAAATGTACTACCTAACACTGAAAGAATTATTTAAATCGGACCAGCGGTTCCTGAGATTAGCGCGTTTAAACAAAATGACAACATTTCCCTTCACTGCTCTGCTCCTATTGATTGTAGCGTGATGAAAAGTATACTATAACCATCTCAGGAGTATGACAAATAATTGTACCAAATTTCGTTAAAATCCGTCGAGTAGTTTTTGTTTCTATAGAGTTTATACAGACAGACAGACAGACAAAAATTTTACTGATTGCATTTTTGGCATCAGTATCGATCCCTAATCACCCCCTGATAGTTATTTTGGAAATATATTTCATGTACAGAATTGAGCTCTCTACAGATTTATTATAAGTATAGATAACATAATAATCTCCAGACCGATTTCGGTCACGGCGGCCAATCTCAATGAAGACAAGCCAGGTTCGCATTTATTTTTTCTTTTTCCTACATGACCTCTTGCAGGGTGCTTCTAACAGCATTCGACCTGCTTAACCGGACAATGTGGCGAGGTTCATTAAATCAAGGCCTCTAGCCAAGACTTACATCTAAATTTAAAACTAAGTGACAGCGCGCTAAGGGCTCCCCCTAGTGGGGAACGAATCTCGGCTTATGGCGTCACTGGGGAGGACAACTAGGGACTAGCTGGATCATAACAATGCCTGGTTCGCAGGAGATATTATAGTGCACGCGCGCTTGCAGACACAGGTGCACTCTCTACTCCCTCACTCTCACAGTCCTCAGGGACACAATCCGACACGACCGGGGAGAGATCACAAGCAGGACTGACAGCTTTACGGGCTCTGTGTATCGGTTCCATAATTGGTGGACTATAACTCTGTAACTAGGGAATGCAATCTCGTTCTCGCGAGATCTCGGCCTTTTTTAGCGAGATTAATCTTGGACGAAAAAAGGGCGAGATCCCGCGAGTTTAACGAGATTGCACTCGAGCATGAAAACTTCTTATAATCTATAATATCTAATGGATCTACTGAGTAGATATAGTTTTATTGCATTGATAATAATATTTCAGTTTAATAGTCAACTCAACTTAGATAATAAGTTTCATTTTTTTTACTTCTCGTTGTTTTATTTGTTATAAAATACAGTTTTATTACTAAAACATTTTTGTTTGATATTAGAAGAGAAGACTGGTTGTTTCTTTCATTTGTTATTTGATATATACGTGCGTCAAAGTTTACTAATTAGAAGCTTATTAAAAAATAATGACAGATACGTCATACAATGTTTGATGCATAAAAGTCTATTGAAAAAAAAACGTGATAATAAATGTTTATTTTATAATACTTATAATTTTATTATTGTTTGCCTAATTTATTCAAATATTGTGATTATTTGCAAAAAAAACACAAAACTGCCAATCTCGCGAGATCTCGCATGAGCCCCAATCTCGCGAGATTTGCATTCCCTATCTGTAACCTGTAAAATCTACTTAGCTGTGATAGTTTTCATTGTAAGTTCTTAATATATACTACGTTTATGATTTTTTTCATAAATCTAGGAGCAGCCATTAAAAATCATATACGTAGTCTATATAAAGGAAAACTATCACGGCTAAGTAGGCTTAACTTTTTTTTTTTTCTACATGACCTCTTGCAGGGTGCTTCTAACAGCATTCGACCTGCTTAACCGGACAATGTGGCGAGGTCAATTAAATCAAGGCCTCCAGCCAAGGCTTACATCTAAATTTAAAACTAAGTGACAGCGAGCTAAGGGCTCCCCCTAGTGGGGAACGAACCTCGGCTTAGGGCGTCACTGGGGAGGACAACTAGGGACTAGCTGGATCATAACAATAGTAGGCTTAACTGGTTACAGAGTTATAGTCGACTAACTAAGACCTACTACGGAACTATAAGCGCGTGGCCCGACACACACTTGGCCGGTTTTTTATGAACACAATTAAAAACATCACTTACCACTTAATATAAGTATAGTGTATAATATTCGAAAAGCACACATTTTGTATATATATAATATATTTTTCAGTCTTTTAAATAAATTGTAATGAATGCTTATCTGTTTAAATAAATACCATTGTTCGACTAATATATAATGTAGGTATGTATTTGTTTATATATAAACTGTGTTTAAGTTTTATCGTCATGAGTAAATCGATTACTTGTTTTATAACAATTTTTTTTCTTCGTTTTACACTAGGCGAAACTCTGTGATTTCACTTCGGGTATTATCAAAATTAAAGTCGTAGTGGCCTAGTGATTAAAGCGGTGGTGACTTGCCTCTCGTGTACGAGTGTGCGGGTTCGGAACCTGGCAAGTACCAATATGACTTTTTTAAAGTCATATAAATATGTATATCTCAGATGTCACTGACTAACGGTGACGGAAAACATCGCGAGGAAACCTGGACTAAAAGTCTGAAATCGCCAATCCGCCTTGAGCGCACGTGGTGATCAATGCTCAATGCCTTCTCTGTGTGAAAAGAGGCCAGTGTCCAGCAGTGGGACAATATATAGGCTGATGATGATGATTATAAAATTGGTTTAGTATAACTCACATTTATAAAAACATATTTAAAACATAATATATACTTGTTTAAAAATCACAGACATTATGATCTTGTGGTGGAAAGTAAATTTGCCTTGCCCAAAATTACTTTACACGTTCCGTAGTCCACAAGGAACCCCTAAAGTGTCGCCATGTCCGTCTGTCTGTCTGCGGCATAGCTCAGAGATTCTTAGGACTAGAAAGCTGAAATTTGGTACGGATATTTTTCAAAATAAATGTTGTCATATTTTTTTTTGTATAGCTCCCATACTCGTAAATTGGTGAAATATTTTTACACACAAACATACACACGGACAAATTTACTCATTTAAAATAACATTAAGATTGTATTATTATAAATTTAATACGGTTTAATTATGTTTTGTATAAATAATCTAAAATCAATTTATTTTAGTAAAAACTACGATTTAAAACTTGCTCTGACGTAATTCTCATTTGTTATCGTTCACTGCTATGTGGAAGCGTGGTGATATATAAAAAAACCGGCCAAATGCGTGTCGAGCCACGCGCAATAGGGTTCCGTAGTAGGTCCATAACTCTGTAACCGGTTAAGCCTACTTAGCCGTGATAGTTTTTCTTGTAAGTTCATTACATGTGCTACGTCTGTGATTTTTTTCACATTTCTAGGGACAGCCATTCAAAAGTTAGAGTGGGTATGCTCGTATCGAACAAAAATTTGCACTTAAAAGCTAGATTTTTCGCAAAAATGATCTTCACACACCTAAAATATATTTGAAAGGCCTTTCTAAAAAAGCTCGTAAACCGAGAAAAAAATACATATTCACACTTTACATGTATAGGAACTTCCTTAAAAAAAAATTTACAACATTTTATTTTACCACTCTGTCGGCGTGATCAATATGTACATATCCATACCAAATTTCTGCTTTCTAGTACCAAGAACCTCTGAGCTATGCCGCGGACTGACATACGGACATGGCGAAACTATAAGGGTTCCCTGTCGACTACAGAACCTTAAAAAGAGGCAACAAAAAGACAATGTTACATTCCTATCTTCTATACTAATATAATAAAGCTGAAGAGTTTGTTTGTTTGTTTGAACGCGCTAATCTTAGGAACTGCTGTACCGATTTAAAAAATCTTTCAGTGTTAGATAGCCCATTTATCGAGAAAGGCTATATATCATCACGCTAAAATCAATAGGAGCGGAGCATCAATGAAGAATGATTCAAAATCGGGGGTTAAAGTTAGCGATTGACCAAAGTTACTATTCTACGCGGACGAAGTCGCGGGCAGAAGCTAGTTTATAATATCAGTGAGGCACCACCATTTTCATCAGGTAAACACATTAATTAAATAATGAACCTCTCTGTCAGCCCCGTAAATCAACAGAGGCGTGAAGATATAACGGACTCACTGAATAAAGGTACATTAATTGTGGAAAGTATTCGCAAAACTTTGTACGGACAGACAAGAGGATTTTTAGGGATCCGTGCTCTTAAAATTAATAGCTATTCTACGTCAGAGGCTATCAGCAACAACGGGATCTCGATCTCGGGAGTTTTAGGAAATTTCACAAAGCAGCCCGGAGTCAGGAAGTTGGTGGTGTTACACCCCCGTGCCTGGCACGTTAAGCCGTCGTCCCCGGCTGCTTGATAGCAGTCGTTGTTACAATTCCATGTCAGAGGCCGTCAGGCGGGTTTGAGACAACTCTGACACTAGGGCTTGTTAGGTTGGTGAACTGCAGCCCACACGATAAGAAGAAGATACAATTGCCAAAGTAAGTCTGTCTGTCTTTAAAGCTTTTGTGGGAAAACGGCTGAGCCGATTGAGTTGAAATTAAAGCCTGAGGGAGGTCTTTGAATAGTTTTTTAATCGTGTTCGGAGGTAGTTCCTTCAGGATGCGAAAAAAATAATGAAACCATGAAAAAGCTATTCTTGTTTTTTTTCGTTTGAGGAGTAAATATTCTACACAGAGTTTCACAAATTATATATCTATCAAATAAATTAAAACACTTAAGATTTTTCATGCCAAACAATCTTTAATTATCATCAGCCTATACATCGTCCCACTGCTGGACACAGGCCTCTTCTCACACAGAGAAGGCATGAGCATTGATCACCACGTGCGCTCAAGGCGGGTTATAATCATTTAATTAATATAATTAAATACTTATGTCTACGGAACCCTCCTATACATGTGAAACTTGCGCTTGACAGCTTTTATTTTAACTTTCGATTCATTAAATTCACTGAGCTCGGTCTGAGACTCTCAAAGTTTATGAGAGATATTTTTTTCATTTGTTTTTCTTTTGTCTTAGTTTAAAGAATAGCATATTATTTAAATTAATAGTTTAAATCTATTCTTCTATTCTAATATTATAAAGAGGAAAGATTTATTTGTTTGTAGGGTTTTAACTCAAAAACTACGGGACCGAATTTAAAAATTCTTTCACCGTTAGAAAGCTACATCTTTACGAAGTGTCATATTTATTTCCAGAAATAATTAGGGATCCCTACTAAAACTTGAATAATGTAACCCAAGGTGTAAAAAAAACGGGCGAAGCCGCGTGCGGAAAGCTAGTGTTTTAATATTAATAATTATATTTTTCCTCATGTATCCCATCGTGTATCATTGAAAAGGTCTTTAAAAAATAAAACAGATTTGTGTTGGCCATTTTTCGATTACGGAAGCCATTTGCGAAATATGAAGCTTTTAAGTGCATATTTTTGTTCGATACGAGCCCCCCCTCTAACTTTTGAATGGTTATCCCTAGAAATGTAAAAAATTTCACAGACGTAGCACATGTAATGAACTTACAAGGAAAACTATCACGGCTAAGTAGGCTTGACCGGTTACAGAGTTATAGTCGACTAACTAAGACCTACTACGGAACCATACCGCGCGCGGCCCGACACGCACTTTACCGTTTTTTTTTGTTTTGAAACTTTCTGAACCACTGCAAATTAAAGACTATCTCCTACTCATTGACATTTCAAAAGTTTTTTAATTAAAAAAAATAGAAACAGCGCCATTCAGCTTTGAATAATGGCCGTCTTTAATTTTTTTCTCTCTCTTTTTATTTATTAAAAAAACTCTAGTTTTGGAATGAACGGTAGTTTTTTGCAAAGACGACTCAGTTTTGTGGCGAATTAACGATGTTTTTTAATACGTTTTAAAAGGGAGATTCATTAAAAACTTTTATATTTTTAAACCTTATTATGAACGCGTAATTGTGTGAGGATGAATAGCTCGTGGCTAAGTAACAGCCGCAAGGGTCGATCGATCAAAGGTTAAGCTGCGCTTGGCGCGGTCGGTCCGTGGTAGGACCATCTATGTCATAGCGAGACTCCTCCGTGTCTCGGAAAGCACGTTAAGCTGATGGTCCCGGCTGTCATTTGTAGATCTTTGACAGTCGTTACGGGTAGTTAGAAGCCAGAAAGTGTGACAACCAAGCTTACCAAGGGTTACGTGTTACCCGGTAACTGTGTTGTGAAGGTCAGATAGGCAGTCGCTCCATGTAAAACACTGGTACTCAGCTGCGTCCGTTTAGACTGATAGCCGACCCCAACATAGTTGGGAAAAGGCTAGGCAGATGATAATGATGATGAACGTAAAATTAACACACGTATTTAGAAGACCCATATAGACTAACATGTACGAATATTATAAAACTAGCTTTCCGCCAGTGGCTTCGCCCGTGTGGTCATTTTTTTACACCTTGGGTTACATTATTCAAGTTTTAGTAGGGATCCCTAATAATTTCTGGAAAGAATTATAGCCAATGGCACTTCGTAAAGATGTAGCTTTGTAACGGTGAAAGAATTTTTAAAATCCGTCCAGTAGTTTTTGAGTTAAAACCCTACAAACAAACAAATCTTTCCTGTTTATAATATTAGTATAGATGAAAAAAATAACCAAACTAAAGAGACGTGGTGGCCTAGTGGTTAAGGCACCTGCCTCTCGTGTACGAGTGTGCAGGTTCAAAACCTGGCAATTACTAATGTGACTTTTCTAAAGTTATATGTACTTTCTAAGTATATCTTAGACGTCACTGACTAACGGTGAAGGAAAACATCGTGAGGAAACCTGGACTTAAAAAGTCTGAAATCGCCAATCCGCCTTAAGCGCAAGTGGTGATTAACGCTCATGCCTTCTCTGTATGAGAAGAGGCCTGTGCCTAGCAGTGCAGGGAGCATTATATAGGCTGATGAGGATAGATGAAAAAAGAAAAACCGGCCAAGTGCGTGTCGGGCCACGCGCAGTAGGGTTCCGTACTAGGTCTCAGTTAATCGACTATAACTCTGTAACCGGTTAAGCCTACTTAGCCGTGATAGTTTTCCTTGTAAGTTCATTACATGTGCTACGTCTGTGATTTTTTTCACATATCTAGGTACAGCCATTCAAAAGTTAGAGGGGGGGGTAACTCGTATCGAACAAAAAATTTCACTTAAAATCTAGATATTTCGCAAATGGCTCGCTTAACCGAAAAATGATCTTCACACACCCATAATATTTTTGAAAGACCTATCTAACGATACCCCACACGAAGGGGTACGCGAGAAAAAAAATATTCATCCCTACTTTACATGTTTGGGAGCTACCCTAAAAAAAAATATTTTTCAAAATTTTATTTTACCACTTTCTCGGCGTAATCAATATACATATTCATACCAAATTTCAGCTTTCTAATAACAAAAACCACGGAGCTATGCCGCGGACAGACAGACAGACAGACAGACAGACAGACAGACAGACAGACAGACGGACAGAGCGAAACTATAAGGGTTCCTTGTCGGACTACGGAACCCTAAAAACCGATCGAATTGACAACCTCCTTCTTTAGGAAGTTGGTAAAAAAAACCTCGTATAAAAAGTCACACCTACGTAGATATGCGCAAAAACGCACGTTACGTCATCAATCATTGGCGGTGTGACGTCATCGATCGTCTGGGGTATAATTTATTACGTTCAATATCATACACTTTGACCTTAATATGTCTAGTTTAAATAAAAAAACCAGTAAAGCCTATATTTACACTAGCTTTCCGCCAGCTTCTTCTCCCGTATGGCCTACATGAATTGACAGTTTCATACAAAGTTTGTCCCCCTTTCTTTTTTTTCCCTTAGGGGTAGAATTTTGGAAAATCCTTTCTTATCGAAAGCTTAAGTCATACAAAGAACACACCCTCCATGTTTCAAGTCTCTACGATCAGCGGTTTAGGCTGTGCGTTGATCCGTCAGTCATTCAGGACAAAGCATTTTATATGTATGGATAGATAGTTCCTTTGAAGTTCGGTACATAACCTACGTTTGTGATTTTTTTCACACATCTAGGTACAGCCATTCAAAAGTAAGAGAGGGGAACGCTCGAAGCTAACAAAAATATGAACTTTATAGCTTGATATTTTGCAAATTGTCGAAAAATGGTCAAAAACGACACCCCACATGACAGGATACACGAGAAAAAAAAATCATCCACACTTAGCGTGTATGGGAGGTTTCATAAAAAGAAAACATAATTTATTTTACCACTTTGTCGGCGTGATCAATATACATATCTATACTAAATTTCAGCTTTCTAGTACCAAGAACCTCTGAGCTATGCCTCGGACAGACAGACAGACAGGCGGACATAATGAAATTATAAGGGTTCCTTGTCGACTACGGAACCCTAAAAATTAATTCCTATTTGCCTTGATCATCGCATCAAGCGTGAACGGCTGGATCAATTAGGCTGAAATTTGGTACGGAGATACGGGGGATCCTGGAGGAGGTTTTAGGCTACTTTTTATCCTTGTGCGTTAAGTAGTTCCCTGGGGACGCGGGTGAAACCGCGGGCAACAGCAATCCTTACTTCCTTACTAATATTATAAATGCGAAAGTAACTCTGTCTGGCTGTCTGTCTGTCTGTTACGCTTTCACGCCAAAACTACTGGACCGATATAAATGAAATTTGGTACAGAGATAGAATAGACCCTGAGGAACAACATAAGCTACTTTTTACCCGGGTGCGCTAAGTAGTTCCCTCGGGATGCGGGTGAAACCGCGGGAAACAGCTAGTTAATAATAAATATTACCATAAAGATACTTACACATGCATTTTATTTGGTTTCAGATTTTAAAACCAGCTTCAAGCCACACAAACTGGCGTCAAAGAAGAGGTAAGTAATATTAATATTATAGTAATACTCATCATCATCATCTGCCTAGCCTTTTCCTAACTATGTTGGGGTCGGCTTCCAGTCTAAACCGGATGCAGCTGAGTACCAGTGTTTTACATGGAGCGACTGCCTATCATACCTCCACAACCCAGTTACCGGGCAACACGTTACCCACGATACACTTTCTGGCTTCTGACTACCCGTAACGACTGTCAAAGATCTACAAATAACAGCCGGGACCAACAGCTTAACGTGCTTTCCGAGGCACGGAGGAGTCTCGCTATGACATAGATGGTCACCCATCAACGGACCGACCGCGCCGAGCGCAGCTTAAACTTGATCGGTCGACCCGTGGGGCTGTTACTTAGCCACGAGCTTTGCCATGAACAATGCGGGTGATTTTATAGATTAATATTATCTATCTAGTAAAATATTATTGTCTTTGCAACGGAAATAGCCAATTGTGCTCAATTGAGATTGGTAGCGTTTTGATAATGCAATTGTCTTTGTGTTGGTCTTCAAATAAACATCTTAGGCTATGTTTAGATGGGCTGCGGGACGTTCGAAAGAGATACCGCGCCCCCGGAATACAAAGGGCTGAGGAAGGAACATGGATGGGTTTTAGTCAGTAACAGTCTGACACTCCCACCCGCTCTCACAGTGGGAGCGGTCATTTGATGATTTCTCATCTGAAACAAGGTCTTACAGTACAAGTAAAGAGGTCCCGGGTTCGATTCCCGGCCGGGCAGAAATTGAAATGATGAATTTTAATTTCTGTAATGGGTCTGGGTGTTACTATGTATAATATGTATGTATTTATAAAAGTATATAAGTAGTATACCCGTTAAGCTAGCACCCATAACACAAGCATATTAGTTGCTTACTTTGGGGCTAGATGGCGCTGTGTGAAATTGTCCGAAGATATTTATTTAAGTAAAGGGAAAATTGCGAAAAATAAAAACGTTGAAAATTAAGGTAAATTTTGGTACCTACTTAAAAGTTTTCGCGAAAATTTTAATTTGCCCATATCTCTTTATCGTGTTGACTCAGTGTCTTGATTTTTATACACCTAATAGGTCTATAGAACCTATAGACCCTCAGTATCTGGTAAAAATATCTAGCGAATCTATACTAATATAATAAAACTGAAGAGTTTGTTTGTTTGAACGCGCTAATCTCAGGAACTACTGGTACGATTTGAAAAATTCTTTCAGTGTTAGATAGCCCATTTATTGAGGAAGGCTATAGGCTATATATCATCACGCTAAAACTAATAGGAGCGGAGCACCACTATTCCACGCGAGCGAAGTCGCGGGCAGAAGCTAGTGATATTATATAATGATAGAATTAGAACAAAATAGGTAACGACTTTGTTTACATTTTTCGTAAAATCAATTAGTACAGATTATATAATGAAAATTAATTGCATTTGATGCAACCACTTCCACTTCTCTCTCCCTAAAAAATATTTCGTTTACCAAGTACCTACTAACTTAAAATCAGTCAGTCGTTGTGTAGGAACCGAGGGGTGGGCTTGTCTCTTTAGAACTTAATAAAACAGAAATCTATCGGTGTTTTCGAAAACAAAAAAATATCGCGTGTTTAATGACATCAGCGTCAGTAAAATATGTATATATATTAATAAAAAATAATTGTAGTGCGTTGGTCTTGCAAAAAATCGAAAATAGTTCGACCGATCTTAATGTAATTTTTTTGGTTATTTACGTAATTGTAATAACAATGTTTCTATGAAAAGATTTTTCGGAAAAATCCAATGAAATATTACCAAAAAAAAATACGTTATAAGTGTTATTTTTTTATTGTAACGGTGTGAATTCGTGGCGGGTCACTAGTTGTAATTAAGATAAAGAATTTTGACCTTTTTCAGACTGGTTAATGAGTTGTTTTTGTTTTAATTACGAATAACACTAATTTGGACTGACTGATAATGAAAAGTGAGTCTATAAAAGTGAAACGTTATTACTGATAATTTAGTATATTGCGTGAAATAAAACTGAAAATTGTGAAATAGTGTTTCTTCCAAAGTTTTCACAGAGAGTGAAAAGTGATATTTTTTTGTGTTACTACAAAAAACAAAGCTGTTATATTGGATTGTTTTCTTAAATAGGTAAGTTCAAATTATTAAAATACTAACCTATAAATGTAAATTAATGTGAGTTTATTTATTACGTTTTTACGGTTAAACAGCTCAACCGATTTTGATGAAATTTGGTATGACTATAGTTTGAACTCTGAAGAAGGACATAGGATAGGTTTTATCCGGTTGCACGATGTAGTTTTTTTTATTTATTTTTTTATTTGGCTCCCCAACATTTGAACACACTGATACAAGACACATCCAATAGGTTTAAAAACTAGTGTACCAATTGTTATAGATAAGCAATCCATGCAGTTCTTTTAGGATGGGCGTGAATTCGCGGTATCAGCAATTTCTACTTCCTATATCTATCACTATCACTACATAGTATAAAACAAAGTCGCTTTCTCTGTCCCTATATCCCTATGTATGCTTAAATCTTTAAAACTACGCAACGGATTTTGATGCGGTTTTTTTAATAGATAGAGTGATTAATGAGGAAGGTTTTAGTATATAATTTGTCAAGTTTTTGTATCCATTAGTTATAATATCGCGGGCGAAGCCGCTGGCGGGAAGCTAGTAATATTATAAATGCTAAAATTTCTGTAGATGGATGGATGTTCGTTACTCTTCCACGCAAAAACTACTGAACGGATTTTGATGAAATTTGGTACACACATAGTGTACAACCTGGATTAACACATAGGATACTTTTTATTCAAGTCCGTGTAGTAGTTCCCTGAGGACGTCGTGAAACTGCAGGAGAGAGCTATCGTCTGTACCAATTGATTTCAAGAAAAAAATAAACAAAGTCGTAACCTATTTTGTTCTAATTCTGCCACAGAAATTAATAAAATGGCGTAACGATGGCGCATTTATGTCAATTTCATGCTCTAAACATCATCATTCATCATTTAATGCCGTTTTATTTATATGAGTGTGAAAATAAGAACAAAATAGGTTATGATATTGTATACATTATTCTTAAACTCAACTGGGGGGTTAGACAAGTGGCAAAACGCTAACGCTAACGCTAACGCTCAATGTATGGGAATGACATTCGTTTACGACTAGCTATATGTCATTCCCATACATTGAGCGTTAGCGTAAGCGTTAGCGTTTTGCCACTTGTCTAACCCCCCCGGTACCACAGACTATACTATTCGATAAGTCTTAAGTGCCCAGTTACTCAAATTCTTAACTAGATGGCGCTTTCTAACCATTTATTACCTTTAGAAGTATGTAATAACAAAAATTCCAATGTCCGCTCGTTCGATATCGTAAATTTTAAAGTCTAACGACTTTCAAAGAATGTTTTGAAGTCGCTCTCAAGTTTGGAAGGGACGGGGAAGTCTGTTGCAAGAATGTTTGAGAGTTCCACAATTTTGGGGGGAAAAGTTTTTGTTATTTTTTTTGTAATTAAAAGTGTTCCACGGTAATTATTAGACTGGCTAATTATGTTTTGCACACTTTCTTTGTAAACTTTCTGGCTTCTGACTACCCGTAACGACTGTCAAAGATCTACAAATGACAGCCGGGACCAACAGCTTAACTTGCTTTCCGAGGCTCGGAGGAGTCTCGCTATGACATAGATGGTCACCCATCGGACGGAGCCTTAACTTAACCTTTGATCGATCGACCCGTGCGGCTGTTATTTAGCCACGAGCTTAGAGATCAAAAATATTTAATGAAAAAAAAAACAACATTCTGAATGTCCGACCAAAACTACCCTAACTCATAAACTACCTATACCACTGATATTGATAAATGTGTGGCACGCGCCGGTGACGTCACAGGGGTAGTTCAATTAGGGGTAGTAATGTGCGTCTGGGGACGCTGGAACATGTAGTATACGTTTTTAATAAGAACATGTTTGGGATCGTTGTCTGAAGTTACGTAGGAAAAAAAATACAAGCGACTTCCAAAAATACTGAAAAGAGGGAAATAGTATAAAACGCTTGTGGATCAATACATCGCTCTAGCTAGAAGACGGTGTCTCTAAGTTACTGTGTATTTTGCCACCGACTTCTAGAGCGGTGTATTGGTCCACACGCGTTTCAGCAATAAGTAAAATTATTTTCTGAAAAGAAAGTCGATTTCTCTTAGTTACTGTTAATATTTTGACACCGACTTCTAGAGCGGATGTATTGTATTGTGTATTGTTGACAAACGTTATTTTCTGTTTTCAATTTTTTTTGGAAGTCGGTCGTATTGTTTTGTAAAAAAGATGAAGTACGTAAGTACTAGAAGTCGGTCGAAGTCTGAAATCGCCAATCCGCCTTGAGCGCACGTGGTGATCAATGTTCATGCCTTCTCTGTGAGAGAAGAGGCCTGTGCCCAGCAGTGGGACAATACATAGGCCGATTTTGATCGACAGACAGACAATAACACCAGTTACTATAGGGAGCTGCACAATTGAGCGTAACAAACATGACTCGTTATCGTATCGTGAACGTCACGCGCTCGTCACGCGCCCGCCACGCTCCCGCCACGTGTCCGCTTTACGTAGGGTCACAGAATCTTGTTAATATTCTAAGCAAATGTTGTACTTTGTAAGTTATATATGTTAACTGCATCAGAGGAGCTCGTGGCTAAGTAACAGCCGCACGGGTCGACCGATCAAAGGTTAAGCTACGCTTGGTGCGGTCGGTCCGTGGTGGGACCATCTATGTCATAGCGAGACTCCTCCGTGCTATAGAAAGTACTTTAGCCGTAGGTCCTGGCTTGCCTGCCTTTTATATGCGTAAGTAACTATGTCAGCTGTTCGCACCAAAACCGGCCAAGTGCGTGTCGGGCCACGCGCAGTAGGGTTCCGTAGTAGGAGTTAGTTAGTCGACTATAACTCTGTAACCGGTTAAGCCTACTTAGCCGTGATACTTTTCCTTGTAAGTTCATTACATGTACTACGTCTGTGATTTTTTTCACATTTCTAGGTACAGCCATTCAAAAGTTATGGTAGGGGAGCCCACGATGCTAAATGGGGATTTACTCGAGCGTCATAGAGACCTATTGGGATGCAAAGCTTAGATGATAAGAAGAAAAAAATGTTATATAATGTATCGTTTTCATCGGTGGGGGGAGCAGCTATAGATTTTCAAAAATGTAAAAAAAAATCTGTTGCATGGACATAATCGAGCGCGTCAGATATTGATAGCATCAATGTCCTACGTATTTTTAAGAATGTATGTATGTTAATCTGATCGTTTGCATGATGGGGGTGGTCGTACGTAAGGGTTGAAAATGAAAAAAAAAATAATTTAATCGAGCGCGTCAGATTTTCTAAGGGGGTGTTAAGTGAACCTAAAAAAACGCTCTCAATCAATAATCTGACGATTTCGATGTGACGCAAACTCGTGGCCATTATTATAATGTACAAAAAAAAATCGCCATTTTGAAATACTCGAGCGCGTCAGATTAAGATATATATGGTTCATCTTTATGTCCTAGACGTGCTGTCTCATAATCTGACGATTATCTAGAGGGATTCGCCTAATCTGACAAAAAAACATTTTTATTCAAACCATTGGACTTAATTAATTGAAAAGCTCAGGAAATAGCATGCAAATAAAAACGTGTACGTTTGTTAAGTAGAATACTACAAGTATTCTCGAAAATATTTTTTTTTAAATGCTCAAAAAAATATTTTTTTTTTATAATTAATAGATTAATTAATCATCATCTTCATCAGTAGAATCATCTTCATCTTTTTCGTGCTCGAACAAAAAAAAACGTAAACGAAAAGCCAAAACGTTGGAAATATTGTTAATAATATTATGCCACGAACGAGTCTGTTCTGTGTCATCAGCTGTGAAGGCGTCATAGCAACCGAAACCAGAGTAGGGACGGAGTGAGATAGTAATAGATAGAGAAAGAGTGAGAGGGGAATAGAAACGCGGAGAGGATAATCATCATCACGCAGCTGCACGCATTAAACTTTATCGACGAATTTTTGTTACTTCGGCTTGTGGAAATGGTCAGATTATATATTTTTCGTTATCCTTGAATAATTTACTACAAAATAAAAAAAATTCAGCCACGCTCGAGAATGTCGAGATGACGTTTTTTTTTTACAACTTTTCCGCCCTCCCCTTTCTTTGCGTCTCTCTCAAATTGTCAGATTAGTGGAATATACACTTTTTAGCATGTAATTAACTCACCCTACCTTAATCTGACGCGCTCGAGATTGTCTGATGATCGATTTTTTTTTACTAATCTGATCCTTTATCCTTGATGCGCGTCCTTATATATGGGGCTCATATTTGGTGGAGGTACTCAAACGGGTACAAGGTATCCCCCTGTATATTAATCTGCCGCGCTTTAGTAAATCCCGAAATCCCTTCTAGGGCTCCCCTACCATTAGAGGGGGGGTAACTCGTAGCGAACAAAAATTTGCACTGAAAAGCTAGATATTTCGCAAATGGCTCGCTTAACCAAAAAATGGTCTTCACACACCCATAATATTTTTGAAAGACCTATCTAACGATACCCCACACGGAGGGGTACGCGAGAAAAAAAATATTCATCCCCACTTTACGTGTTTGGGAGCTACCCTAAAAAATATATTTTTCAAAATTTTATTTTACCACTTTCTCGGCGTGATCAATATACAAATCCATATCAAATTTCAGCTTTCTAGTATCAAGAACCTTGGAGCTATGCCGCGGACAGACAGACGGACATGGCGAAACTATTAGGGTTCCTTGTCGGACTACGGAACTATATGAATTCAAATTAAAGATGAACCGCTCGACTGATTTTGTGCAAACTTCACATAAACCATCTACTAAATAGTCCAAACAAAGCCTAAATATTTGGTTTGGATAGGTGAGCCCGTTCTTGAGTTATAAAATTACAACGAAAAGTGGCATTGATTTTTATATATATTGACTAGCTTCCCGCCAGCGGCTTCGCCCGCGATATTTTAGCTAATAGAAACAAAAACTTGTCAAATTATATACTAAAACCTTCCTCATTAATCACTCTATCTATTAAAAAAACCGCATCAAAATCCGTTGCCTAGTTTTAAAGATCTAAGCATACATAGGGACAGACAGCGGGAAGCGACTTTGTTTTATACTATGTAGTTATAGTGATTGATTGATAAATGATAAAAAGTTTGATGCATCCGGCTGTGTGTTTGTCTGTTAGTTTACTGAAAACATAAACTAGTTAAATACACAACGCGCTGACGTCACACGGGAACAATTTCCAATTATCGGCCATCGTTAACTAAATCGAAATTAGGGTTGTCAAAACGCGGATAAATAGCTAATATCCGCTACTCTACACTTTTAATGTAAGAATTAGAGATTTTTATTCCCGAAACAGTCGATTACCAAACCAGGGTTGAACAAGAAGTGTAACATGAACATTACCGTTTCCTGGTTAAAAAACCTCATCGTTTAACGGGCTGATTAGGGAACCATCAGTTGGTGAACTTGGTCCTTAACCACAAGCAAAACTAAAGTTTCAGTAAAAAGAATTATTGAGTCTTTTGAACGAGTTTTTGCTTAAGAGTGAAGTAGAATCGTTTTCGATATACCCAATCTATCTATACATATAAAATGCTTTGTCCTGAATGACTGACGAATCAACGCACAGCCTAAACCGCTGATCGTAGAGACCTGAAACTTGGAGGGTGTGTTCTTTGTATGACGTAGGCATCCGATAAGAAAGGATTTTGCAAAATTCTACTCTGAAGGGGGTGAAAAAGAGGGGCCAAGTTTGTATGAAAATCTTGTCATTTTAAATTTGAATTCGTATAGCCCACGTGGTCGATGCCGCTGGCGGAAAGCTAGTTATGTTGATAATTAAAGCCACACTAGCAATGCCTTGCTGTTTTACCTGCCTTCCTGCAAACGACGGCACCAATTAAAATAAACAGAGGATGTGTACAAGTCGACGCTTATATTTTGTTTATGTATGATCACGCTAACTTTTAACAGAGTTGTCCGATTTTAGTAATTCTTTTTTTGTTTGGTAAGTCATACTTCAGAGGTAGTCCCATATAAATTTCATCGTCGTAAGGTTAGCCGTTTTGTAAATATATTAAAAATAACGGTCTATCGCTATCTGGGCGTACGCCCATACTTAGATGATCTGGTTATTTGAGCTTATTGTTGCTAAAAAATATTTTAAATCCCATTGCTAGCTTCAGACTTATTACTAGTACTTATAAAATAGATATAGACAAATACCAATGGTCTATTAAATCGATTTAAAATCGCTAGACTATAAAACAAAAACGCATTCTAAAACTCCGATCACAAAAGGCGATTCTTTTTCTTTTTTCTTTTTTAACCGCGTCTCGGATATCCGCACGGATCGGATAAATCCGCGCGTCGCCAGCCCTATTGTCCAATCTGGTTTGTGGTCGAAATTGAAAATTCCTATCACCAAGCGTCGGAATATAGGAGATGGTAGCTTGTCACTTTGAAAGTTGATAGGAGAGACAATTTAAAAGTGAGGTATTACAGGTAATCTATACTAATATAATAAAGCTAAAGAGTAGGTTTGTTTGAACGCCCTAATCTCACGAACTTCTGGACCGATATAAAAAAATCCTTCAGTGTTAGATAGCCCATTTATTGAGGAAGGCTATAGGCTATATATCATCACGCTAAAACCAATAGGAGCGGAGCACCACTATTCTACGCGGACGAAGTCGCGGGCAGAAGCTAGTATTATATTTAATGGTGGTGATACACGAGGTAAGTTGTAGTGGCCTAGTGATTAAGGCACCTGCCTCTCGTGTACGAGTGTGCGCGTTCGAAAGCTGGCAAGTACCAATGTGACTTTGCTAAAGTCATATGTACTTTCTAAGTATATCTTAGACGTCACTGACTAACGGTGAAGGAAAACATCGTGAGGAAACCTGGACTTAAAAGTCTGAAATCGCCAATCCGCCTTGAGCGCACGTGGTGATCAATGCTCATGCCTTCTCTGTGAGAGAAGAGGCCTGTGCCCAGCAGTGGGACAGTATATAGGCTGATGATGATACAGATACGATTCCCGGGAAAGTAATATATAGTAGTTTCAATACCCCACACACACACACTCAAATTATGTTGATTGTTCTAGTTTAGGTCTTAAGTTCTAGAATCAAGTTTTTGTGAACGGATCGCAGAGCCTAGGTCCTACAACACAGGGAATCCTTGTGTAGGATCTAGGGCATATCCAATAATGTAAAATACTTTCTAGCAATAAACAATTTTCATTTTTTCATCATTTTTTTTCAATCCGGGAGCGTGAAGCTGTTAACTCAGTACGCGGGCGAAACCGCAGTTAACTACTAGTCGCGTAATAATTCATGTGTCTACATAAAGTTTCACCAAAAGACATCTTCTCCCAATAAATAATATTCTAGTAGAAATATGCGGAAGTATATTGTGTACGAGCGCGCTGCTAGGTTCCGCCCACGACTTTCTCTGCAAGATATTATAAACCTTATAAAAAATTCACCTTAAACAATGAAATCTAGCAATTTTTTTACACTGCCGTGCCCCCGGATATGGCCCTCCATATCCGGGGGCACGGCAGTGTAAAAAAATTCAACCTTTTATCGCATTTTTATATCTAGTAGTGAGTACAGGTCAACGGCCAAGTCATATAACATTAAATCCTTATCCTTACTAATATTATAAATGCGAAAGTAACTCTGTCTGTCTGTCTGTTACGCTTTCACGCCAAAACTACTGGACCGATATAAATGAAATTTGGTACAGAGATAGAATAGACTCTGAGGAACAATATAGGCTACTTTTTACCCGGGTGCGCTAAGTAGTTCCCTCGGGATGCGGGTGAAACCGCGGGAAACAGCTAGTATAATAATAAAGAAATTGCAGTAAGGAACCTTAGACTTGGCTCAACTTTGTCTAGAGATTTCATTACTCTTTAGAGATAAACAAGCAGCTCCATCGAGACTTGGCTTTTTTTTTACATAATGTTTTTGGTGGGTTTAGTTTTTCTTTATGTCACCTATCTAAGAACACTTGGATTAATAATACGAATCCAACGATACCTTAATATAAATCATCGAGTGGTTTGGAAGATATGAGGGAATAAACAATATTACAAACAAACAAACAGAGATAGGCGCGAAAAACATAACCCTTTCCTTGCAGTCGCGCAAAAAGTATCCGCTAGGCAAACGTAGATGGAGGCAAGATGGGGCGGTCATCTGCGAAAGCAAGCTGAAGTTAGATGCATCAAGCTAAAGACCAGCCGATATTGGACACGTTAGGGGAAGCCTATGCCCAGCAGTGGATCAGTGTTCTATAGGATGACGATGATGATAATCTATACTAATATAATAAAGCTGAAGAGTTTGTTTGTTTAAACGCGCTAATCTCAGGAACTACTGGTACGATTTGAAAAATTCTTTCAGTGTTAGATAGCCCATTTATTAAGGAAGGCTATAGGCTATATATCATCACGCTAAAACCAATAGGAGCGGAGCACTACTATTCCACGCGCACGAAGTCGCGGGCAGAAGCTAGTTTAGTGAAAAATGATATTTATTTGTGCAAGTAGGTT
Source organism: Pyrrhia umbra (assembly GCA_963891755.1). NCBI lineage: Eukaryota > Metazoa > Arthropoda > Insecta > Lepidoptera > Noctuidae > Pyrrhia > Pyrrhia umbra. The sequence goes on from OY982946.1 coordinate 6,491,151, forward strand.
ATAAAATAACGTCAAACATATTCTTGTTTATAGCTAGGTGAGGCCGGAGTGCAAAGTTGTACTAGCTTTCCACCAGCAGCTTCGCCCGCGTGGACTATGCGAATTCAAATTAAAAATCACAGAGTTTCATACAAACTTAAGCCTTAAAACTTAACCCTCTTAAGAGGAGAATTTCGGAAAATCCTTTCTTATCGGATGCCTACGTCACACAAAAAACACACCCTCCAAGTTTCAGGTCTCTACGATCAGCGGTTTAGGCTGGGCGTTGATCCGTCAGTCGTTCAGGACAAAGCATTTTATATGTATAGATAGGTAGATAAACCGCAGCGTACCCGCTCAGAATTGATTCCCGTATGTTTACAAGAACAATTAATATTCATGATTCACAGTCGTTAGCGGCACCTGTCGTTGGGACAATTAGCAAGCTTACCGCGTGCCTGATAATTTGTTATATAGATACTAGTGTGATTGCCACACTTCGCTTGAGATTTGAAGTATTTAACATCAACCTTTCATTTGAACAGTCTTGTAGTCTTAGGCCCAAGTTCACCGACAGCTGATTACCTAATCGGCCCGTTAAATAAAAACGTTTTCTAACCACGAAGCGGGAATTTTCGTGTTATCCACTTCTTGTCCAACCCCGGATTGGTAATCAACCGTTTTAGGAATAAAAAACCCAAATGATAAGGTGTCCATCGTAAGACATATGTTTGAATTTATGGTAAACAGCTGTTTTAAGTCAATCGGACCGTTATCTTGTCGGTGAACTTGAGCCTTACTCGCATAGATTGTTTATTAGTGAAGTTATGAATTGTATATGCTGTGGATAACGGTGTGAGTTTCACATTTATATAATACCTTTGTTTATATTATTTGCGCAGATATAATGTGTTACTGTTTGTTTGTCCCAAATAAATAAATAATATAAAAATAAAAAAATTACCGACTCCTAAAATACCGGCCAAGTGCGTGTCCGGTCATGCGCAGTAGTGTTCCGTATTACGTTTTAGTTAGTCGACTATAACTCTGTAATCGGTTAAGCCTACTTAGCCGTTTTCCTTTTAAGTTCATTATGTGTGCTATGTGAAATGAAGTGCTATTACTAAGGTGACAAGACAAAAACAGATGCAGAATATAATTTGTTATTGTAAACATTATTTTGCTTTCAACGCCATCCTTATTAGTACAGAATAGACCTCAAAATTGGTTAAATAAGTTGCAAAAAGAGTAAGGAAGTTTTTCTAATCTTATTGTAAACTAGCTTTCCGCCCGCAGCTCCGCCCGCATGGACATTTTTTTTACACCTTGGGTTACATTATTCAAGTTTTAGTAAGGATCCCTAATTATTTCTGGAAATAAATATAGCCTATGACACTTCGTAAATATGTAGCTTTCTAACGGTGAAAGAATTTTTGAAATCGGTCCAGTAGTTTTTGAGTAAAAACCCTACAAACAAACAAACAAATCTTTGCTCTTTATAATATTAGTATAGATTATTGCTGAAGTATAAGTTAGTAAGTATCCTACCTAACCCTTTAAAAACAAGCGAGATATTACTATATATGTAGATTTTTGCTGTTTCAAGTTTGATGTCAACCCCACGCGTGGGATTGTGGGACTGCGCCACCCTCTCATAGGGATCAAAGGCCATTCGTGGGGTCCGTCACTAATTTGACATTAAAACCAATATTGACTGGTCGAGGGGTGTAACCTCGTGGGACCCTGGTTCGGTGCCCGACAGCGTAATCATTGATATTGTAATATATGAGCTTATTTTTGTGTTTTTTGTTATTATTTTGTGTTTTTTTTCGGAGGAGCTCGTGGCTAAGTAATAGCCGCACGGGTCGACCGATCATAGGTTAAGCTGCGCTTGACGCGGTCGGTCTGTGGATAGGTGACCTTCTATGTCATAGCGAGACTCCTCCGTGCCTCGAGATAACGTTAAGCTGTTGGTCCCGGTTGTCATTTGTAGATCTTTGACAATCGTTACGGGTAGGCAGAAGCTAGAAAGTCTGACAACCAGTCTTACCAAGGGGTATCGTGTTACCCGGCAACTGGGTTGTGGAGATCAGATAGGCAGTTGCTCCATGTAAAACACTCGTACTCAGCTGCATCCGGTTTAGACTGGAAGCCGACCCCAACAAAGTTGGGAAAAGTCTAGGCAGATGATGATGATGATTTTGTGTTTTATTTTTGTGACGTATTTATGTCAAAATGTGTGTTTTTATTTACCTTACTTGTATGGAAATCATTAACATTGTATGCACTTCAAAAGAGACCCACGACTCCTGAGTTTGTTTCGGCATTTCTTCTACCTCAACTAGCAAAAGTCAAAAGTCAAATTTTTTATTTCAAATAGGCCTTTGCAGGCTCTTATGAAAAGTCACACTAGTTGCACGGTTCCAAAGAGTAGGTCCTATGGAGAAGAACCGGCAAGAAACTCCATGGATTCTCTTTTCAAAAATGTTCTGGTGTTCACAATAACTCGGTTACATAGTATAAGCTAAGAAAATTATATAATACAAGGTAGCGTAAGTAGCGTTCTCATAATAACAAAACTATTGCCACCTTACTTATAAAAAACCCGTAATCTGAAGATTAACCATTTGTCACCTAATCCTTACTTAACGTTGCTACTTTATTTTGCGTTCACCACCACCCTTATCAGTAGGGAATAGAACTCAAAATCGGTTGAATAAGCTGCAAAAAGGGTTTGGAAGATTTTCTGATCTTATTGTAAATCTATACAAATATTATAAAGAGGAAAGATTTGTTTGTTTGTAGGGTTTAACTCAAAAACTACGGGACCGATTTAAAAAAATCTATCACCGTTAGAAAGCTACATCTTTACGAAGTGGCATAGGCTATATTTATTTCCAGAAATAATTAGGGATCCCTACTAAAACTTGAATAATGTAACCCTAGGTGTAAAAAAAATGTCCACGCGGGCGAGAAAGCTTGAAATATAGTTTCGTATAATCCAACCTCTTGACCATATGCGAATATATGGAGTGAGTATAACCCCCTCCTGTGACGTCAGTTATTTACCCGAAATAGGGGAGTGTAACTACTCTTAAAACGCAAAAACCCGTGAAATCGTATCCTATTATCGCTCGCTCTTGAGTTTAGTACTAAAGAGGTTTCGTAAATGCAATTTGGCAAACCAAATGTTGTTTTTTTGGCTTCAAACTAGTTTTTACTTTACTCGCCATACTTTCATACCCCGTTTCACCCCTTGAGGGGTTGAGTTTTAAAAGATCCTTTCAATTCAAATCATTTATTTCAAATAGGCCTAATAACAACCGATTTGAAAGTCGAAAAAGATAGAATTTAGTTGCCCATTCCAAAAAATAGTTTCCTATAGAGAAGAACGGGCAAGAAACTCCATGGTTACTCTTTTTAAATAAGTTTTAACAATTTTCATGTATACATAAAATAATAACATGCGAAGATCATGTAGAATCATCATCGGCCTGTACATCATACAGAGAAGGCATTAGCACTGATCACCAAGTGCGCTCAAGGCGGATTGGCGATTTCAGACTTTTAAGTCCAGGTTTCCTCGCTATGTTTTCATTCACCGTTAGTCAGTGGCGTCTACTACTAGATATATTAGCTATTTCCAGTAGCTTCACCTGCATTCTGAGGGAACTACACTGACGGACTAATAGGTAAGCTCCATCAATGTTCAACACACACCTTTGAAAAAAACATTTTAACCAAGTATTCCAACGTTTTATACAAATTCAAATTAAAACCTATAGTTTGGTTTGTTAACTTCGTTGTGCTTGCGTGAACATTTTTTTTACACCTTGGGTTACATTATTCAAGTTTTAGTAGGGATCCCTAATTATTTCTGGAAATAAATATAGCCTATGACACTTTGTAAAGATGTAGCTTTTTAACGGTGAAAGAATTTTTAAAATCGGTGCAATAGTTTTTGAGTTAAAACCCTACAAACAAACATACAAATCTTTCCTCTTTATAACTTGAATAATGTAACCCAAGGTGTAAAAAAAATGTCCACGCGGGCGAAGCCGCGGGCGGAAAGCTAGTATAAGAATAAAAGGATAGGGATTAATTATTAGTTAGCCGTTTTAAATAAAAATGACTGGTTACCACACATAATACCATAATAATAGTACGATCTACAACGCTAACCAAAACATGGACACGCCTTTATTTCCACCCTTTTAAAAACTCAACCCCATTCGAAAAACTTACCCCCTGTTTTTGTCAGTGACATTTAACTAACATTTATAAGATTTGTCAACATAATCCGAGGCTAATTAAAATTTTACCATGGGAAAGCTTTAATTTGCTGGTTCCCCGACATTGGGAGATGGCTAATAATTGTGAGGGTAGGGATTTTGCATAATTTAAAATTAATCTGAATCTGTTTGGTGTTTTTTTTCTCGAATTTGGTGAGAGATTGTCCTAAGAGAACATCATTATTTGTCTAAAGTCTGTACTAATTGATATTACAAAAAATGTAAACAAAGTCGTAACCTATTTTGTTCTAATTCTGCCACAGAAATTAACAAAATGGCGTAAGGATGGCGCGTTTATGTCAATTTCATGCTCTAAACATCATTATTCATCATTTATTGGCATTTTATTTATCTAGGTGGGAAAATTAGAACAACTGTCAAGGGTCATTGTCATCTGTCTGACTGTCACTTGTTTAGTTAAAAGTTGTGATATCTATACTAAAATAATAAAGCTGAAGAGTTTGTTTGTTTGAACGCGCTAATCTTAGGAACTAGTGGTACGATTAGAAAAAATCTTTCAGTGTTAGATAGCCCATTTATTGAGGAAGGCTATAGGCTATATATCATCACGCTAAAACCAATAGGAGCGGAGCACCACTATTCCACGCAGACGAAGTCGCGGGCAGAAGCTAGTGAATTTAATAAATGCTAAATGTTGGTAGCAATATATGTAAATATCAAAATATCTACAGTATTTTGAGTTCATTGTTATTAAAAAGTAAAGTTTTATTTTCATTATTATCATCGTTGGCCTATTTACTATCCCACTGCTGGGAAAAAGCCTCTTCTCATACAGAGAAGGCATGAGCATTGATCACCACGTGCGCTCAAGGCGGCTTGGTGATTTTTTGACTTTTAAGTCCAGTAGGGTTAGACAAGTGGCAAAAACGCTAGTAGAATAGAAAACAAAATGTATGGGAATGACATTCGTTTACGACTAGCTATCTGTCATTCCCATACATTTTGTTTTCTATTCTATTAGCGTTTTTGCCACTTGTCTAACCTTACAGGCTTCCTCACGATGTTTTCCTTCACCGTTAAACCGTGGTATCAAAGATACATTTAGACAGTACATAATAATATGACTAAGTCACATTGTTACTTGCTAGGTTTGAGCCCGCCTACTCGTACAAAAGATGTACCGCCACGTGTTTTTGCAATCATTATTCAAGTTTGAGAGCGTGACACAGCTACTAACGTCGTATAGCTCCGTCTCTTTTTCATAAAGAAAATAATCTTGTTTTGGCACGTCATGGTAAGGCCCCAGGTGCCTTAACCACTAGGGCATAATATTTTACAGCGTTTTTTTTTACTTTTAATTTATTTTCAACCCCCTAACGACTTCTTTACCCCTGACGTTTCAAGTACATCTTAATTCGATAATACCAGCGATTCGCGGTGGTCGTAGGAATGTAATATGTATGCGTACATGTTTTTTTAAGTATAATACGACGGGTACACCTCTCCCCTGCCGAGGGGGTCAAATCATACGGAATAAATGCCGTTAAGGCGCATGTGGGAGTGAAATTGTCGTTATATTTTTTATTTTAAGAGTTTTTTTTTTAGGAGTAATAATTTTTATACTTAAGAGTTTTTGTGAATTAAAAGCTAATAATTAAAATATTTATAACTAGCTTTCCGCCCGTGGCTTCGCCCGCGTGGACATTTTTTTTACACCTTGGGTTTCATTATTCAAGTTTTAGTAGGGATCCCTAATTATTTCTGGAAATAAATATAGCCTATGACACTTCGTAAAGATGTAGCTTTTTAACGCTGAAAGAATTTTTAAAATCGGTCCAGTAGTTTTTGAGTTAAAACCCTAGAAACAAACAAACAAACCTTTCCTCTTTGTAATATTAGTATAGACAAACAGGATAAAAATGGAATTTAGGGATAAAAACAATTTTTAAAATATATACAGAACCTCACCAACTAACATCTACCTCTTTAATACATTACCATAGATAAAAACGTGGTAAGCTAATATTTTTTTTCTATTCCATGCTACCCCTTAACAAGCCACCCCAATCCACGAAATCAATCGTTCAGCACGAGATTGTTAGGGGTGCCCTCACAATGTTTATTTATTTATTTATTATTAGGGGAAGAAAGTTTTTTGTTGAGAAATAATTTATTTCTTGACTTAAAACATGTTTTTTTACAAGATGATTTATTTGAAGTAGATTTTTACTACAATTTGAAAATGATGAATTTTCTTATGTTGTGGTAGGGTGTGGTATTTGTGCTTATAACATATCTATACTTTCCGTTTTTCGCCTCGATCGCATCGTATCGCCTTTAGGTGGATTATTAATGACTAGCATCTCCGCGCTATTTTGCTTGCATCATTATACGAAACTGGTACTTTTGAGTTGAAAACTACCGTATATATTAATATAGAACATAGTCTATTTATGTGCCAAATTACACCCATTTCGATTCAGTCGTTTTTGAGTAAAAGCACTAATTCATCTATGGTGTTAAACCACCGTGCGTGTCATCGCCTCCGACTGCTACTATAATAGCAATCGTTGGTACAATTCCATGTCAGAGACACTAGGGCTTGTTAGGTTAGTAAAAACCATAAGAAGATTCAAGAATCCATATTATAATAGGTACTAGTAGGGTTGTTTCATTTTGATTTTTCTTATTTATGAGTTTAAAGTTCCATATTTTACTTGGCAAGATAGCCTCGCTGCAAGTTCGTCTTTGTCTATGCAAGTTCCAGCTAGAAAATAGTTTTTATTAGCATTCATAATGAAGTCATTTATCTTCCAGATGTTATGGGCAGATTAGTTAGACTTTGATGCATCGCCTTTACTTTGCAGTTGAGTTATTAAGTGTTAAATTGTAATAGTTACCCTGCAAAACGGCCGTGTCACCACGTGACTCATTATAGGCCTATCTATGTTCCTATGATGGGCACAGGCCTCTTTTCATACAGAGAAGGCATGAGCATTGATCACCACGTGCGCTCAAGGCGGATTGGCGATTACAGACGTTTTAGTCCAGGTTTCCTTACGATGTTTTCCTTCACCGTTAGTCAGTGACGCCTAAAATATACTAAGAAAGTAAGACTTTAGAAAAGTCACATTGGTACTTGCCAGGGGGCCTACTCTAACTCACCGAAACGAAACTTCGGAACGACCGAGAATAGACGATAACTTTTTTTGTGGTGCGGTAAGGTGAGATCTGATGCTCTGTACATAGAGGGATGTACTTATAGTATCCCTATATAACAATTGTTTGAAGCTAACGACCCTAAAATTCACAAGGAAATATTCCGAATTTCAAATGAATCTTCGTTTTCGTTGAGTTAGAGTAGGCCCCCAGTTCACCTGCGGACGAATCTGGATTCCCGCGGCCTCGCGCGCACGTGCGAGAAGCGACACCGGGGTGGTTTTAGCCGGTAAGAGTCCGGCACTGTTCCCGGCCTCCCCAAGCCGGGTTCGTCCATGAGGATTTCCCCTAGAAAAAAAAAAAGCCCCCAGATCACAGATTACTAAATAGTTACTACGTAACCCAGGTTTTGAAAGAGCACAAACCCCACCATGATATTGACATATGATTAACATGTTTTACCTGTTGTTCCAGATGAGGTATACTTCGGAGGAGTGCGGAGGTCGCGGTTGACACAATGGAGGTGTCGTGGGTGGTGCTCGCCGCCGTCTTCATAGCGGCGCAAGCGCAGAATAATAGAAGTAAGTTGTAATCTACCTATACACATAAAATGCTTTGTCCTGAATGACTGACGGATCAACGCACAGCGTATACCGCTGATCGTAGAGACCTGAAACTTGGAGGGTGTGTTCTTTGTATAATGTAGGCATCCGATAAGAAAGGGTTTTTTGAAGTTCTACCCCTGAGGGGGTGAAAAAGGGGGGCAAAGCTTGTATGAAACTAATTTTTAATTAGAATTCTTATTCGATAATTATAGCCCATGCGGATGAACCCACTGGTATCTGTAATAATGCGTCTACGCGTGTAGTTAAAATTGTTAGGTTATGATCCGTCTCAAAAAAATACCGTCGCAAAAACGCTAGTAGAATAGAAAACAAAATGTATGCGAATGACAGATCGTAACGAGACAGTCGTAAACGAATGTCATTCCCATACATTTTGTTTTCTATTCTACTAGCGGTTTTGCCATTGTCTAACCTCCTAGTATATCTATATAGTCGGGCTCCATATAACCGGGACTTAACATCACTAGCGAATAATGAATATTCTCTATTACACCTCTGTGTTTGAGGATAACACGAGTTTTGTAATGTAAAATTCCATCAAGCATTATTGCTGTGACATTTCGACCGAAAGCACCTAGAATTCTTGTAGCGCAAATATTGTCCCATTCCCACTTTATGGGGCGAAAACCATTAAAATAAAAGTCCCCTTTCCGACGGATAGAATAAATATGGCGGACGGAAGTGACGATCCGTTGCGTCACATCCTGCAATGGACGCTGTAAGTTCTGTTAATTGCGTTACCATGTTTTGATTGTTAATAAACATTTGTTTAAGTTGTTTGGGGGCGAGTTTTGGGGGTGAAATATTTTACCCCCTTTTTTCCGGTGTCTTAAAAGAGGGTCAAGATTTATATATCTGAGGTGAAAAATTACGGTGCTTTGGGAAGTAAAATTGGTAAATATACTAGTTTTTTCCTACGGTTTCCCTCGCATTCGAGGGAAATACGTCGTGTTCCCGAATCTTATATCTTTACCAAGCTTTCAATCTATCTCCATATCAAATTTCATTTAAATCGGTCCGGCCGTTTTCCCAAGTATTTTTTTATCAATAAAGGTGTTTTATTTAGGTTGCTTTTAAATTATTTACAATATATGTATATACATTCTTAACAATATAAATAAATAAAAAAACTATAATATTAAAATATTGCGTCAAAAAATTCATCCTCATCGCCGTCAACTGGGAGTGTACCCAAGAGACTGGCGGCATTGCCGCGTTGGGTGGCAATGCTCTGGTTTGACCAAAATAAAAGCCAGCCTTTGGGTCACAGGAAGTGTCAACAAGCCGCTTGGCTATTTCTTTGATAAATGATAAATGATATTTATTTTTGCAAATTGGTTATAAAATAACACTTTTACACGTCAATTATTATTTTTAAAGCTAGATGAGGCCGGTATTTCCTATCTGACTGCCTTGAGAAGAAACACCGAAACAAACTCAAGGGTCAAAGTCTCTTTTAAGGTCCAGACATAATGTAATTGCATCATGGATGTACAACGTAAGCTGGAGTCTGAAATGACCTTTTGAAGAAAGAATCATACAGATCCGAGTGGGCCTGTCCATTCAGTTGGCACGCAAGTGTCGGTCTTTGTTTGCTCAACAGTAACTTAGGAACTTACAATCCAACGAACAATACCCCCAGAAAGGACATTTGGGTAGGCCGCATGAAGTACTCGAACTGTCAGACGCAAATGAAACTAAACATTTAGGCAATATATTAAAGAAAAATGAAAGCCCACATTGTACACACATTCACAATCAAATAATTTGAGCTACTTTAAACAGTAGGCAATAATGTCAATGCTTATAAAATAACAATTTGAGAATGTGAATAAAATAATCATCAAAAAATATATTATTACATGTCACTGTGTGTGCTAATAAATATAAATCAAAGGAAAAATTACCGATAGCCCATACATATAGGTGCAAGAATTGAAACAGCTCATTCCCAAGCCTTTTTGTCATCTAGGTAGTCCTTAACAGAGTAATAAGCTTTACGACATAATGACTGCTTAATGAATGATTTGAATTTATTAAGGCTTAAATTTTGAATATGGCTAGGAATTTTATTGTAGAAGCGTATACATTGGCATTTAAATGAGCCGCTTATCTTCTGGAGCCTGGTAGCGGGAAAAACGTATCTGTGTTTATTCCTTGTATTAATACTATGAACATCACTGTATTTTGTAAAAATATTTGCGTTTTTATGTGCATACAACAAGTTTTCGTAAATGTACTGAGATGGAACAGTCATTATATTTATTTCTTTGAACATTTCTCTGAGTGAGTGTCTGGGACTTAGCTTATAAACTGATCGAACAGCTCTTTTCTGCAAAACAAAAATAGTCTGAATGTCAGCGGCATTCCCCCACAACAGAATGCCGTACGACATCACGCTATGAAAATAACTAAAGTATACTAAACGAGCAGTCTCTATATCCGTAAGATTTCGAATCTTTCTCACGGCGTACGCGTCAGAGCTGAGCTTTTTCGACAGTTTTTCTATGTGTGGGCCCCACTGAAGCTTGGCATCCAAAGTAATGCCTCAGAAAACTGTGGTTTTTACAGGGCTCAACTCTTCGCCTTTTATGATTACACTGGTTTCTACTTGCTTAACGTTGGGTGTAGTAAATTTGATGACTTTTGTCTTTTTTTCATTTAATAGTAAATTGTTAGCATTGAACCAGTGTAGTATTTTTGAGAGAGCGCCGTTTACATCGTCAGTCACCAGCTGCTGACGTTTAAGTTTAAATAAAAGTGAAGTGTCATCTGCAAACAGTACTATCTCATGATTATCCCTCACGAGGTAAGGTAAGTCATTTATGTAAATAAGAAACAAAAATGGGCCAAGAATTGAACCCTGCGGTACTCCCATAGTAACTAAAGTCCCAGGAGATCTTTCTCCATTAATATCAACTTTTTGAATCCTATCACTTAAATAAGAAGCAATAAGATCCAATGAAGAATTACGTATTCCATAGTGGTACAATTTCCTGATCAGCGTTTCATGAAAAACGCAATCAAAAGCCTTGGATAAATCACAGAAAATACCCAAAGCATCGCATGAATTCTCCCATGAATTGAAAATATGACCTAAAAGTTCAACACCGGCATCGGTTGTTGAACGACCCCTCGTGAAACCAAATTGTTTATCATGTAATAATTTATTTTTATTAAAAAAGCTCTGCATTTGATTTAAAATAACTTTTTCAAAAATTTTACTGAATGTAGGAAGCACTGAAATAGGTCTATAATTTGTGGGGTCTGAAGTGCTACCCGATTTAAATAATGGTATAATTTTACTATTTTTCATAAGGTCAGGAAACTTACCACACTCAATACAATTATTGAAAATATTAGCTAAGGTGGGTGCTACAACATCAATAATAGACTTGGCAACGTCCACCGAGTTACCCCAAAGATCAGCGGTTTTTTTTACATTTAAAGTTTTAAAGGTTTTTATTATATTTTTACAATCAATGCGCTGAAAACAAAAAATCTTATCGCAAGCTTGAACATTTTCCTTCAGTAAGGCTTCTGCAATAGTAGGTGATGAGTCTAAATATTTTGTAGTTGAAATGGGAATGTCCGCAAAGAATTTTTCAAAGGCCGTGGCGACATTTAAGTCTGATTTAACTAAATTGTCATCAATAAGAAGGCTATAATCATTATTCCTGACACGTGACCTCCCCGTTTCACTATTAATAATGTCCCAAGTCATTTTAATAACATTACTACTGTTTTTTATTTTTGAACTCAAATATCGCGATTTGGCGAAACAGCAAACTTTCTTAAATAATTTTGAATAATTTTTAACATTGACTGTGATGGTCTTAGGAATAAAAGTTGAATTAAATTGTTGACAATACATGTCAAAAAAATTATCATAAAAAGCATTAGGGCCATCACAAACTGCCAAAAAAGGTAGTTTGCTAGTAAGTTTACTTTTAAAAGTTTCCATACGACCAGCTATTTTAGGGTTAACAGTGATATTCTTTTTAATCACTTTATTATTCTGATTATATATTATTATCATCTGACCACAATGATCTGAATCAAGTAAATTTATTATTTCTTTGTGGCTAGGGACAATGTCTGTATAAATATTATCTAGACATGTGGCCGTAGAAGTAGTAATTCTTGTAGGCTCCAGGAAAAGGTTCACTAGATAGTAGGACTGAAACAAACTTTTAATTTTAATACACGACCCTGAAGTTTCTAATAAATTAACATTAAAATCGCCACAAGCAATAATACATTTGTTTGAATTTGGAACTCTGTGCAATACTTCATCCATAACTCGTTCAAAACAATCATACAATCCAGATGGTGGTCTGTACACACTTAATACAATAAACTGTTCCAAATCTACACAGGCTATTTCAATTGACCGTTCAACAGACAGGTCCACTATATCCTTACGTTCTTTGAATTTCAGCTGGTTATGTAAGAGAATTAATGAACCACCATGTATAGCATTTACTCTGCTGAACGAGCTACCAACCTGGTGATTACTAAAATTGAACATGAATTGGTGGCTTTTTAGCCAATGTTCAGTAACACAAAGAATATGAATTTCATTACAATTTAAAAATAACTCTATTTCTAATTCTTTACTTAAAATCCCTTGAATATGTTGATGCACCAGATTGATATTATTTTTCCTAATTTTATCCAATTTCTTGTTTTTTATTGTGGTTATGCAAGAGGTTGCCTCTGTTGTCGAAATTTCTAATTTAAATTAATATTAATGTCATTAAGGTTAACCAAATTATTGGTTATTATATTATTCTTTAAAAAGTAGGTGGGCGCTCGGACCCCACGACCCGAGAGTTTCAACCCCAAACGGCTCAAAAGTATAGTTTCCGATGAGGCTACTATACTTGCGCCGCTTGATGTAAAATATTTAAACATTTTTCTCATCAAACAAAGGCTTTAAGACAAGTCCCATATATCATTTCGGCCTGCCGAAACCATGCATCTCAGATCTTCAATTGAAGAAACTCCGGTACAACTTCAGCAATTCATTACTTTTTACTCAGCTGCTCCGAATAGCTTTTCAAAATGGCCGATGAAATATGAATGGAATACTATTAGATTTATAGGGTTCCGTAATACAATTGTTCGAAGGAACCCTTATGGTTTCACTTCGTTTTTCTGTCCGCATGTCACAGATGCTTAAGAAACTGTACCAATACATTTTACGAAAAATATAAAACAAAATCATAAATTATTTTGTTATAATTTTCCTGCGTTTGTTTATTTATTCATTCATCATTCTGATCAAATTATTTATTACAAATGAAATGGAATTACGAAGAGTTTGTTTGAAAACGCTAATCTCAAGAACTACTGGTACGATTTGAAAAATTCTTTCAGTGTTAGATAGCCCATTTATCGAGGAAGGCTATAGGCTATAAATCATCACGCTAAAACTAACAGGAGCGGAGCACCACTATTCCACGCGGACGAAGTCGCGAGCAGAATTTAGTAGATGAATAAAATGGCATTAAATGATGAATGATGATGTTTAGAGCATGAAATTTACATAAATGCGCCATCCTTACGCCATTTTGTTAATTTCTATGGCAGAATTAAAACAAAATAGGTTACGACTTTGTTTAAATTTTTCGTAAAAGCTATTGGCATCAACTATAATGCTATCGACTTGAAATTTGGAACAGTTACAAAGACCGCTTGTCCATGCGTATTGCAAATGAAAAAAGTTGAAAAATCTTACTGCTTTTATGGAAAAAGTGGGGTTTTAAATTCAAAAGTGTAGTTACTAGGACAGGTGGAGTATCATAAGAAAGGGCTTGGCCTACAGACGAAGTGAAATCCTAAGGGTTCTTGTTTACCATTTTTGGCCAGAACTCTAAAAACAGATAATCACAAAATAAATATTTACAGAAAAGGCACAAAGGAATTGAGCTAACTTTTGAATGACCCTTGAAATGTGAAAAACAATCACAGACGTAGCACATGTAATGAACTTACAAGGAAAACTATCACGGCTAAGTAGGCTTAACCGGTTACAGAGTTATAGTCGACTAACTAAGACCTACTACGGAACCCTACTGCGCGTGTCCTGTAACGCACTTGGCCAGTTTTTTAGTTTAAATACTCTCTCTATATAAAATAGATATCCAGGTAGTATTTTCAATGGAAGCTTAGAGGATTACAGGGCTTTTTGATGAAAACTCCTCAATGGTTGCTGGAAATTTTTGGCAAAAATAAATATAATATCTGAACTGCATTACGGCCTCAATGGATAACCAACTGCATACATCATACACTGTGTAATTGAATTCACAGTGTTCCCAAAAGCTATGTAGATATAGTCCGACATGGCTATTTATGAATGTGACTGACAGGTGAACTAACGCTAGCGACCATCTTGAAATGTACCGTGACAAGCTTATGATAAAATTAAATTGTTTTTAGTACTTAGTCATGTACAGGAGGTGGCTAAGTAAGTCGGTCCGTGGATGGGTGACCATCTATGTCATAGCGAGACTCCTCCGTGCCTCGGAAAGCACGTTAAGCTGTTGGTCCCGGTTGTAGATCTTTGACAGTCGTTACGGGTAGTCAGAAACCAGAAAGTGTAACAACCAGTCTTACCATGGGGTATCGTGTCACGTGATAACTGGGTTGTGGAGGTCAGATAGGCAGTCGCTCCATGTAAAACTGCTCAGCTGCTTTCATTAAGACTGGAAGCTGACATCAATATGGTCGGGAAGAGGCTAGGCAGATGATGTTGATGTCCTTCACAATTCCTTAATCTATCCCCATATAAAATCGGTAGTCCAGTAAGATTAGACAAGTGGCAAAAACGCTAGTAGAATAGAAAACAAAATGTATGGGAATGAAACATTCGTTTACGACTAGCTATCTGTCATTCCCATACATTTTGTTTACTATTCTACTAGCGTTTTTAAGATCCCGTAAGATCGCTTTTAGCGATAAGACCGCCCATTGTGTCACCCTATGTAACTAATTTTCCAATGTCATATGTTTTTTCTTTTGGTGTACATAATCTATCTATCTATACTTATAATAAATCTGTAGAGAGGTCAATTCTGTACATGAAATAAATATCCAAAATAACTATCAGGGGGATATTAGGGATCGATACTGATGCCAAAAATGCAATCAGTAAATTTTTTGTCTGTCTGTCTGTCTGTCTATCTGTATAAACTCTATAGAAACAAAAACTACTCGACGGATTTTAACGAAACTTGGTGCAATTATTTGTCATACTCCTGAGATGGTTATAGTATACTTTTCATCACGCTACAATCAATAGGAGCAGAGCAGTGAAGGGAAATGTTGTAATTTTGTTTAAACGCGCTAATCTCAGGAACCGCTGGTCCGATTTAAATAATTCTTTCAGTGTTAGATAGTCCATTTATCGAGGAAAGCTATAGGCTATATATCATCACGCTAAAACCAATAGGAGCGGAGCACCACTATTCCACGCGGACTAAGTCGCTGGCAGAAGCTAGTAATTAATAATATTCTATTCTACGTTTTTGCCACTTGTCTAACCCCCCAGTTTTACCGTGCAAGCGTAATAGACAGACTGGTTTCTTACAGATTTATATTTTTTTCTAATTCCTAGGGATCGTGCTTTCTAAACACTTCTGTATTTTTTCCAGATGATGGGCCGAGGTTTCTGTCTAGAGGACACTCATTCAGAACTGTGGTAGGAGACACCCTGTTGCTACCATGTCAAGTCCAAAATTTAGGTAAGTTTCATGTTTTAAAAAACAAAAAACAGTCGAGTAATCTAGTGGTCAAGCCTTCCGGGGCTGCGGGACGTTCGAAAGAGATACCGCGCCCCCGGAATAAAAAGGGCTGAGGAAGGAACATGGATGGGTTTTAGTCAGTAAGAGTCTGACACATACCACCCGCCCCACCCACGACGGGATCATTTGATGATTTCCCATCCGAAAAAAAAAGCCTAGTGGTCAAGGCACCTGGATCTCTGGCGGGTACCAATGTGACTTTTTCTAAAGTTATAAGTTCTTTCTAAGAGTATCTTAGACGTCACTGACTAACGGTGAAGGAAAACATCGTGAGGAAACCTGGACTTAAAAGTCCGAAATCGCCAATCCACCTTGAGCGCACGTGGTGATCAATGCTCATGCCTTGTCTGTGTGAGAAGAGGCCTGTGCCCAGCAGTGGGATAGTACATAGGCTGATGATGATGCTTTTAATCTACACACACCTCTACCTCCTACTCCTCTCCTTTAGGTGTAGTAGAAATTTAAAATTTTAAAATGTTGTTTGAAAAAAATAAATATCTTTGGACAATTTCACACAGCGCCATCTAGCCCCAAAGTAAGCAATGCAAGCAAGCATGCTTGTGTTATGGGTGCTAGCTTAACGGATATACTACTTATATACTTTTTATAAATACATACATATTATACAATAAAATGTAAAACAAATATATTAAACGGATTGCATCAGATAAATTTATTTACCAACCTCATATCAACAATTTCACGGACTTCTAAAAGGGAGGAGCTTCGCAATTCCTCGGAATCTTTTATTTTTATTTTTTACTCAAAAATTTTACGTTTATGGATATAATGAATCTTCTTGTCGTGTGTGCTGCAGGTTTACCAACCTAACAAGCCCTAGTGTCAGAGTTGTCTCAAACCCGCCTGACGGCCTCTGACATGGAATTGTAACAACGACTGCTATCAAGCAGCCGGGGACGACGGCTTAACGTGCCAGGCACGGAGGTGTAACACCACCAACTTCCTAACTTTGTATTTTTTTAAAGCCATAATGCGATTTCGGCCCAATCCGCTACCCTAATTAGGCAGCCATATTTAATAGATATTTTCATTCTCTTCCACAGGATCCTTAGTCCTCTTATGGCGGAGAGGACCAGCTGTGCTGACAGCTGCCAGCCTAATGGTGACCAGAGACGAAAGGTTCCGCCTGGTCGACGGGTACAACCTACAGATCACTGACGTAGGACCACAGGTAATAGAAAAAAAATACTACAGAGCTCGTGGCTAAGTAACAGCCGCACGGGTCGACCGATCAAAGGTTTAGCTACGCTTGGTGCGGTCGGTCCATAGATGGGTGACTGTTTATGTCTTATAACGCCTCCTCCATGCCTCGGAATGCACGTTAAGATTTTTGACAGTCGTTTCGACTAATCAGAAGCCAAGTCTGACAGCCAGCCTTACCAAGGGTTATCGTGTTACCCGGTAACTGGGTTATGGAGATCAGATAGGCAGTCGCTCCATGTGAAACACTGGTACTCATCAGCATTCGGTTTAGACTGGAAGCCGACCCCAACATAGGTGGGAACAGCTTAACGTACTTTCCGAAGCACGGAGGAGTCTCGGTATGACAAAGAATGGTCACGGACCGCGCCAAGCGCAGCTTAACCTTTGATCGGTCGATCCGTGCGGCTGTTACTTAGCCACGAGCTCCTCTACCTATAACAACTAATAAGATATAGCCACCTGGAATAATCACCCTTAAAATTCCCGCCTCACCTTGTCTTTTGTCAGTCCATGAATTTTAATTAGCATTCAATCAAGAAATTGATTTAGTTATCTGTTAATTAAATCTTAGGCCATCGATTTTGACTAGCGTTTTCACGGATTGGTTTAACTTTGTGTTTTTAGTTGGGGTTCAGTTACGAAAAAAACCGGCCAAGTGCGTGTCGGGCCACGCGCAGTAGGGTTCCGTAGTAGGAGTTAGTTAGTCGACTATAGCTCTGTAACCGGTTAAGCCTACTTAGCCGTGATAGTTTTCCTTGTAATTTCATTACATGTACTACGTCTGTTTTTTTTTCACATTTCTAGGTACAGCCATTCAAAAGTTAGAGGGGGGGGTAACTCGTATCGAACAAAAAATTTCACTTAAAATCTAGATATTTCGCAAATGGCTCGCTTAACTGAAAAATGGTCTTGACACACCCATCATATTTTTGAAAGACCTATCTAACGATACCCCACACGAAGGGGTACGCGAGAAAAAAAATATTCATCCCTACTTTACATGTTTGGGAGCTACCCTAAAAAAATATATTTTTCAAAATTTTATTTTACCACTTTCTCGGCGTGATCAATATACATATTCATACCAAATTTCAGCTTTCTAATGACAAAAACCACGGAGCTATGCCGCGGACAGACAGACAGACAGACAGACAGACAGACAGACAGACAGACAGACGGACAGAGCGAAACTATAAGGGTTCCTTGTCGGACTACGGAACCCTAAAAACGGACCTCGTGCGAGTCGTTTTCGCGCACCGTAGGTTCCGTACTTTGGGTAGGAATAAATACATGTTTTATAGTACAACATGGGCTATACGAATTTAAATTTAAAAAAAAACAGAGTTTCATACAAACTTTGTCTCCCTCTTACACCCTCTTAAGGGTAGAATTTCGGAAAATCCTTTCTTATCGAATGCCTACGTCATACAAAGAACACACCCTCCAAGTTTCAGGTCTCTACGATCAGCGGTTTAGGCTGTGCGTGCCTGAATGACTGACGGATCACGTCAGTCATTCAGGACAAAGTAAAGTAAAGTTTATTTGCTCAGATTGTAGGGACATAAAATAAGATGTAATAATAATAGGCGATCCTTGAACAATCTACCATAGTTTAAGTATGAAAACATTGTTAGAAAATAATGAAGTTATATAATTAACGAAATTAACTTAAATTTACTGAAATTATTAAATGAAAAACAAGAACCTAGGAGCTATGCCGCGGACAGACAGACAGACAGACAGACGGACATGGCGAAACTATAAGGGTTCCTTGTCGGACTACGGAACCCTAAAAAGAGTTTAATTGTCTCACCTAGGACTTCAAAAGTAAGTTTGGAATAGAAAAAAGGTGCAATACTTAGGTATACTTAATTTTAATGTCATAAAAAGTATATAATCCTTAACTAGCAAGGTATTGTAAAACCGTGCTTCTTACCTTTCCTAACTGTGAAGGTGAGAAAGAAAAGAAAGAAAATGCGAACTCGCGTATAATTTTCAATGCCTCAATTAGTATCCACCTAAAAAATCGTCCAATAATTTTCATCCTCAATTTTTCCAAAACTCTCAAAGTAGTTCCTAAACCGAACTTAAAATTCAAATCCTCAGTTATTACCCCGAAATAAGGTTTTACGAGTATAATACCAAAAATCGGTTCACATTATTTTTTTCGCCGTCAAAAAATGCAAAATAGCGCCCTAAACGGTAATTGGGCCGGGAAAATATGATAATGGTCGCATAAAGACCTTTGTGGTATACATCCTCGTTATTTTTTATGCGTTGCAACACTGAGGTACGATTTCCCGCGCAATTCTAGTCGGCCATGTTGCTTTTTATTTTTTATTTTGCGCGCCGAAAAAGGTTGGACATGGAAAAATGGATTTTGTTTTGGATATCAGATTTTTCATTTGTTTTTTGGTTTTGAATTCATATTTTGAAACCTATATTTTTCAGCTTTACGTCTAGGAATAAGACGGAGTTTACACGCTCATTCTGGCGTCAGTTCAGTCTGTGACCTTGATCACGTATAGACTGATGGCTGAATGATGGATTGATAGGTGGTATTAGACGGTAAGTCAGACTGACGATCAGTCCAACCGAAAACTTCTACGCGTTAGCACGCATTTGCATTAGGTATGGGTTTTAATTAGAAAAAAGCTTGTTGTGTTGCTAAAAGTGGAAAGAAAGAAGAATAGGTAAAACTTAACTAACTCCAAAGTAAGAATAAATTCTTTCTCCGGGACCAATGGTTGTGAAGGAGGGGTCGTCGGGGTTGGCGGGGGAGACGGTGCAGGCGACGACACGGCGTGCAACTGCATCGCTGTCTAAGTGGTGGCTGACATCAGACTGACGGGTATTAGACGGAGTTTAGACGGCGTTTATACGCTCATTCTGGCGTCAGTTCAGTCTGTGACCGTGATCACGTATATACTGATGGTTGAATGATGGATTGACAGGTGGTATTAGACGGTAAGTCAGACTGACGATCAGTCCAACCGAAAACTTCTACGCGTTAGCACGCATAATTTGCGTAAGGTATGGATTTTAATTAGAAAAAACCAGCCAAGTGCGTGTCGGGCCACACGCAGTAGGGTTCCGTAGTAGGTCTTAGTTAGTCGACTATAACTCTGTAACCGGTGGAGCCTACTTAGCCGTGATAGTTTTCCTTGTAAATTCATTACATGTACTAAGTCTGTGATTTTTTACATTTCTAGAGACAGCCATTCAAAAGTTAGAGGGAGGATGCTCGTATCGAACAAAAATTTGCACTTATAGCTAAATATTTCGCCAATGGCTCACTTAAGCGAAAAATGGTCTTAACACACCTAAACCTACGCCACACGAAGGTGTACGCGAGAAAAAAATATGCATCCCCACTTTACGTGTTTGGGAGCTACCCTAAAAAAAAATCATTTAACCACTTTCTCGGCGTGATCAATATACATATCCATGGGTACCAAATTTCAGCTTTCTAGTAACAAGAACCTCGGAGCTATGCCGCGGACAGACAGACAGACAGAAGGACATGGCGAATCTATAAGGGTTCCTTGTCGGATTACGGAACCCTAAAAAAGCTTGTCAAGCGTCAGTCTCACCAGACTGACAAAAATTATTAAAATATTTAAATAACCATCATTCTGGACCATCAATCCATCAGTCTGCGCGTATACAGTCAGTTTCCCGTCATTCTGACATCAATCATGGACTTTACTGACGCCAGAATGAGCGTGTAATCTCCGTCTTACACGTCTGTCTGTCTATCCGCCGCATAGCTCCGAGGTTCTTGTTACTAGAAAGCTGAAATTTGGTACCTATGGATATGTATATTGATCACGCCGAGAAAGTGGTTAAATGACTTTTTTTTAGGGTAGCTCCCAAACACGTAAAGTGGGGATGCATATTTTTTTCTCGCGTACACCTTCGTGTGGCGTAGGTATAGATGTGTTAAGACCATTTTTCGCTTAAGTGAGCCATTGGCGAAATATTTAGCTATAAGTGCAAATTTTTGTTCGATACGAGCATCCCCCCTCTAACTTTTGAATGGCTGTCCCTAGAAATGTAAAAAATCACAGACTTAGTACATGTAATGAATTTACAAGGAAAACTATCACGGCTAAGTAGGCTCCACCGGTTACAAAGTTATAGTCGACTAACTAATACCTACTACGGAACCCTACTGCGTGTGGCCCTACACGCACTTGGCCGGTTTTTTCTAATTAAAATCCATACCTAACGCAAATTATGCGTGCTAACGCGTAGAAGTTTTCGGTTGGACTGATCGTCAGTCTGACTTACCGTCTAATACCACCTGTCAATCCATCATTCAGTCATCAGTATATACGTGATCACGGTCACTGAACTGACGCCAGAATGAGCGTATAAACGCCGTCTTAAAGACACATTCAGTCTAGCGTCAGTCTCACCAGACTGACAAAAAATTCATGGACTTTACATCACTCATGGACTTTACTGGCGCCAGAATGAGCGTGTAAACAAGACGATATAACATTAGCTTAACCGAGTTGTCAAATCACAAATAAATTATCGAGATACTTTAGAAATATATATAATTTAAATAATTTTTCGAAAGTCTACCCCCTAGGAATAAAAAGGGGCGGCAAATTTGTGTGAAAATCTGTCATTTTGACAGAGTTTCACACAAAGCCGCTGGCAGAAAGCTAGTGTAATATAAACATACATATATGTTTTGTTTGAGAAGTAACTTACGCTACTATGACTTAAGAAAAATAACGCAACATAGAAAACTTACATACACAGATTGCTAAAATCATAACCCTTTCTTTTTACTTTGTCGAGTAATAAAAAACCTAAAATCTCGTTTCCAGGATGCTGGTGACTACGTGTGCCAGATCTCCGACCGTGTAGCCAGGGACCAGGTGCACACCGTCGAGGTGCTGGTGCCGCCCAGCGTCAGGGCGTCTCCCGAGTCCCGGCACGCGGCCGCTCGGAGAGGAGGGGCGGCGGTGCTGGAGTGTAGGGCGGCTGGCAACCCAGTCCCTACTGTCACTTGGCATAAACTTGTAAGGACCTATTGTTGTTAGTGTTAGTGTTTACAGAGTAAAATTTTGATAGAAACGTAAGTAACAAGGTCGCTGATATAAGTCGCTGGATTGTTTCGGCGACCTATTTGATAGAATTATTATCCAATCCTACTAATATTGTTAACGCCAAAGTTTGTAAGAATGTATGGATGTGTGTTTGTTACTCTCTCACGCAAAAACTACTGAATACATTTGGATGAAATTTGGTGCACAGATAGTTTATAACCTGGATTAACACAAAGGATACTTTTTATTCGGGTGCCCGAAGTAGTTCTCTTGGGACGCGGGTGAAACTGCGGGAAAAAGACACAAATGAAAAAAACAGCATCGATACCGGTCCATCCGTTTGAGAGCTACGATGCCACAGGCAGATATACACACAGACAAACATCAACGTCAAACTTATAACACCCCTCTTTTTGTGTCGGGGGTTAAAAACACGTGTGGCATAGTTAAAGACCATCTTTTATATAAGTAGATCATACCGGTGTTTCAGAACGACACCAACACTCGGCTCGGGGAGGGCCCACAGTTACAGTTGTCGCGACTAGAGAGGGGACACAGCGGTCGATACGCCTGCACCGTAGACAACGGTGTTGGCGCACCTCTAGTTGCTGAGTTCCAACTACAAGTACTATGTAAGTATTATTGTTGACACTGAAACTGTATTTAGAACGGGCTGTTCCCCGCGGTTCCGCGTATGGTTTCATGCAAACTTTCTTCCATTATTTTAGAACCAGTGGTTTGAGCTGTGCGTTGATCGATCAGTCAGCCAGTCAGTTTCTTTTTTTATATACATTTACATAGATAGTTACATATATATTTTTGAGCCGTTTGAGGTTGAAACTCTAGGGTCGTGGGGTCCGAGTACCCACCTTCTTTTTAAAGAATTAGCGAAGCGGCTTGTTGACACTTCCCGTGACCCAAAGGATGGCTTTTTACTTTGGCCAAAGGCTAAGCATTGCCATCCAACGTGGCAATGCCGCCAGCCTCTTGGGCACACTTCCAGTTGCCATATTTTAATTAGATTTATATTAGAATATATGTATACTTACTTTTTTTTAATTTTTCGTAATGTAAATACTTTCTGTAAATAAATTTACTTTACTTATATATAGGTATATAATAGGGTTTACTTTATTAAATTTGTCTGTCGATTTACTTAATTACCTTGCATAGGAGACTTCAATCATTTTCTTAGCCAAGAACACATTTAGATCCTAAACTGTGTTTAAAACCTTTCACAGATCCGCCCGAAATTACTGTAGAGCGCTCCTGGGTACATACCGGGGAGGGCTTCAGAGCTGAACTGCTGTGTACAGTGCTCGCAGACCCGCCGGCTGAGGTGAGTCATATTCTTTTAGCCATTTAGAGATTTATTTCAACCTATTAGTCTGTAAGCCTGTCATCCCAAAATTTTGTTAGTCTTCTTATTTGCCTGCCTAATACTAGCTTTGCGCCGGCGGCTTCGCCTGCCTGGACAATACGAATTTAAATTTGAAAAACCGGCCAAGTGCGTGTCGGGCCACGCGCAGTACGGTTCCCTAGTACGTCTTAGTTAGTCGACTATAACTCTGTAACCTGTTAAGTCTATTTAGCCGTGATAGTTTTCCTTGTATGTCCATTACATGTGCTACGTTTTTGATATTTTTACACATTTCTAGGGACAGCCATACAAATGTTAGAGGGGGGAGACGCTCCTATCGACCAAAAATTTGCACTTAAAAGCTAGATATTTCACAAATGGCTCAATTAACCGAAAAATGGTCTTCACATAACCATAATATTTTTGAAAGACCTATCTAACGATACCCTACAAGAAGGTATACGCTAGAAAAAAAAAATATCATCCCCACTTTACGTGTTTGGGAGCTACCCTAAAACCCTAAACCTTATAAAGTATTCTGTATATTAATCAAATATTTCCAGGTGACTTGGTACCAGAATTCGTTTCCGCTAAGCGCGTCCGAACGAGTCACAATGTCGGCCAGAGGGAACAACCACACGCTCCTCATAGCCAACGTGCAGCCTGAGGACTTTGGAAACTATAGGTAATATAAATTATTTATACATATATTTAAAATCTTTATAATGTGAAGAGAAAACATTGTATTAATTACGATAGACCCGCCGATGCAGCTTGCGGAATTATACCGGCGACCTTTAAAGAAACGTTACACATAAAATCAAATGAGGTCGCCGGGATGAACCGACGGGTCGCCGAGTTTGATGAGTTAAGGCAATATCCAAAAATTAGGAGAAACTACGTAGACTCATCTCGACACGACACCCGTGAATGACACGAAAGTTTTGTGTCAGAAGTCTCATGGCACAAAACTTTTTATCATTTTATACTTTTACGAATATTGACAGATTTTGAATGACAGTTCCGGTTTACATATAAGTAATCTGATATTTACTGGTGCAACTGTATGTTAGTCAGGCGTGTCTGTATGGGTGTATGTTTAAGCCTATTCCTGTGACCTGCTCCCTAATTACGTAAAAAACGGGTATCAGATTGACATACTTTTCCCAGAAGAGTTTAATATACATAACTGCACATATTTGGACGTTCATGTTATCGATACTTACAACGAGGCAATGAATATCATTGAACCGTCAAAAATAAAGGTATTGCAACTGAAATTGAAAGATATCGGCTAACGTGATTCCCCTGGTCGCTAACCCCTGGTGTCCCCCGCAGCTGCGTGGCGGACAACAGCCTGGGCCGCGCGCGGCAGCACGTGGAGGTGTCGGGGCGGCCCGGGCCCGCGCGCTTCACCTCCGCGCCGCTCGCGCGCGCGCACACGCGCTACGTGCTCGCCTTCGCCGTCGACAGCTACCCGCCGCTCGACGAGCTGCGCCTGCTGTACCGGCAGCTGGCGGTGAGTCACTTTGCCTGACTTTAGGATCCAGCATAACCGGGGCTAAGGGATCTTCGAAACAGTTACCGCGCCCAAAAAAGGCAAAGGAAGGAACATGGATGAGTTTTAGACAGTAACCGTCTTACTTATAAAAACCCTGTAATCTGAAGTTTAATCATTTCTCATGTAATCCTTACTTAACGTCGTAATCCAGGATTAAGCTACTAACTTAAGATCGAATTAACACTAAACAACATTTATGAGTGAAATTTTTGCTAATCCATTGCTATCCAGCAGATTAAAAATTAATCGTACTTTATTAGTAAGACGGTAAGAGTCTGACACTCCCTCCCGCTCCCACAACGGAAGCCGTTTGATGAATATCTACAGCAGTGATACATAGGGGGGTTTAATGTCACAAGGTATTCTCTACCAGTCAACCTTAGGGTCGGTGGGACTGAATTGTAATAGATAGAAATAAAAAGAAACATCTTTTGTTACTAAAAGTATATTTTTAACTTGATTCTTCCTTTAGTAAGAAAATCTTCAGATATTTACAATATTAAAATTAAGCTGGATACAAACTAACTGGACTTTTCCATATGAACATATATATTATATTTTCCACAAAAACCTATTCATTGATTTTTAACACAGAGCATAAACATTACCCAACAAACGATATATTTTAGAAAATACACAGCTTCTCTAAGCCAATGCTCAAAAAGAAAGCAAAATCTACCAAAACCTAAAGCATATAAAAACTATAGTCTGTAAGTACTAATTGATTTTAAGAAAAATGTAAACAAAGTCGTAACCGTAAAAAAGGTATGTTCTAATTCTGCCACGGAAATTAACAAAATAGCGTAAGGTAAACGCATTTATGTCAAGTTCATGCTCTAAACATCATCATTCATCATTTAATACTAGAGTAAAATAGATAATGATTTTGTTTACATTTTGGGTACGAACTGTAATAAAATCTAAAAACACCAAATTATCTCGTTGCAGATTAACGAGTCGTTCCAGCAACCGGGTCGCTGGCACGATGTCGTGATCCCGGCGCCCGAGCCGGCCGGGTCGCTCACGCACCGCGTCACGCACGAGCTGCGGGGGCTGGAGCCGGGGGCGGTGTATGAGGCCATCGTGCAGGCCAAGAACAGATACGGGTGGAATGAGGTGAGGAAAATACTTAGAGCCAAGTTCACCAATAGATGGTTACCTAGGGGGTTAGACAAGTGGCAAAAACGCTAGTATAATAGAAAACAAAATGTATGGGAATGAAAGATAGCCAGTCGTAAACGAATGTTAATAATAATGTTAATCTTAACGAAGTGTCATAGGCTTATATTTTTTTCCAGAAATAATTAGGGATCCCTACTAAAACTTGAATAATGTAACCCAAGGTGTAAAAATGCATAAAATCGCTATTTTATTTACAGGTCAGTGACATCTTCCAATTCCACACTCTCGGCGGAACCCACACGGCGCACGCGGACGAGTTAACCCCAATGTTCTCGTCCACAACAAGAAAACAACTCGCAAAATCTCTCATCATCGCCTTATATACTTTGCTAACGCATCTGATTTGAACCGACCAATCAGCGCTCCCCGTTTGACATTTATGACATTTTTGACATTTGTTTTTTTTAATCGTAAAACGATAAGACACCAAACTTTTTAGTGTTGTAAGCTTTTTTAAGAGTTGTGACAGTGACAGCTGGTTTTTTTGTAATTGACGCCATCTTTTATTTGAAACAATGTGTATTTGAATATCTTTGGTGTGATACGCGCGTGATTTTAATGTAATTCTGATGGTCTTGACATTTAGTGCGAAATTATTTGGTCCGGCCCGATGACCTATTCTAATTTATAGATTCGTCCTTCCCCAACATCACGGCTCTCAAAAACAGCGTAAATTTGAGATAAATATAATAATACTTATACGCGCGACGAAAGAGAAAGAAAATAAATGACATCGTACGGTGTACATGTTGTTAGAGAGAGACGACTATACATCGTTAGTTACGTTGCGATTGATTGCTGCATGCTTGGTCAAGCTGGTCAATGGAATTAGGCCAATTGCCTTCATTTTATGCCGCCTTTTTTGATCGCGAGCAACGCATCTTTAGTCCGGCCTTGTACCCACCTAGCTTCCAGTACGATAGTATATTAATATCAAAGACTCTCAGTGTAACTAGAACTGAATATCAAAATGTTACATGATGGTGCGACTTCCGTCTGGCAATCACAACACTTTATTACCAGACCTAGAGAAATTAAATAAAAAAATATATTCCGACTAGATTAAATTAAAATTGCGCGCGAATCATAAAAAATGGCGTTCAACGATGCTTACTATATCAGTGTTACCATACCTCGAATCAAACTACCATTTTGTATAAATCGCATAAAGTTTAGGGTTCCTTGGTAAATTATATTTATAAAATTATTAACCTGCCAATGACTACGCACACTTTAATTATTTAAAAATCAAATTTTATTTTATTATTACATTTTTCATCTTAACATAAGTTAGATTCTACTATTCTGTGTTAAAATATTTAGCAAAAGTTGAGTAAACGTTACGCTTTTCGCATATCGTTGGTTATTAAATCAAATTTATTATACAATCTCAATTAATTTGGTTTGATGAAAAACATCACTCGCCCGAATCATTATGAGACAGAATATTAATGGCTAGTTGCAACAAACTTCAAGTTTAAACTTTTACTTGTGTCTTATAAGTTGATATTAATTATTTTCACATTTTTATATTACATATAAAAATAAAGTAAATGTTGATCTAGGCCATCTTAGTCATCCAAGTTGACCACGATTGAGGAGGAATTTTTGACGCTCTGTACTAGTCATTAGTTTTCCATTTATTTATTTTTTAGCTATTGTAAGTTTTATTGTTTATATATAAAATACCTAAATAAAGTAAAATATTGATCTTAAATCTTGAGAAAATAAAATAAAAAGTAACAATAGAATTATAAAGTTTCTTATTATTTTTATTTTCAGTATTTAACTGCAAAAATCATTTGTTGTTTAATGTAACATCATTACTTTTGATGCAACTGGCTGTACATTGCTTTTATATACAATAGAGTATTTATTTTCCTAGTATAATCATTAAATGCATTTACTTATATCTATTCCTTACGTTATCTAAGGGAACCTTAAAAAATCTAGTCTTAACATAGTTAATTAAATAAATATTATAATTTCGCATAAATAGACGCTTTTTAACGTATATATACATATATATGTAATATTTTACAAACATAATAATATTTTTTACTAAATAACATCCATGTAAAGTGAATTTACTAATATATTGTAGTAATAATTTATTCTAAGATTTTTCCAAGTGGAATTTAAAATGGGAAAAAGCTTGAAACTGTCAACTGAAACATGGCCGGCTTAGTGACGTCATTAGGATTGTAAATGAGATAATTTTGATGTAAACGTGATTAAATTGAACGTTGACTGTTTTCGCAATATGGATGACATTACACACCGAAACTTAGAGTAGATATTAAGTTTATCACCTTCTTGTTTTTCTCACATTATATTAGTACAGCTTCCAAGTGTATCCTTTCCTTTAAAACATCTACTTGTTTTTAAAACATCTACCAGTCGTTAACTCTAATATTTATAGTCATACCGTTGCCTAGGAAATTTTTGAAAAATGCCTTGGTCTTCATAATCAGCAAATTTCACGAAAACCTTTTACCATAAGTAATTGATACAAAATGTTTCGTGTTTTGGTTATATCTAATCTATAATCATAGTTTCATATCACAAAAATATTATAAAAAGAGACCTAAATCGCAACTGCGATTAAAAAAAACGGTTTATTTTATAAGAAACTAGCTGAGCTACCGTCTAGTTTTCGCTGTAATTAATCAAAAAGTAGTTACAACATGAAATTTCGGTGTATAATGACATTGTAATCCACCCAGTCCCCATGTAAGCGCAAATAGGCTCCTAGTTATTATTTTAATTAAGCAATAAATCGTGTTAGTGATAAACGCTATCTCTAGGAGTAAAATAATGTGTATTTTTCGTTTTAATTTTGAACGTTTCATGAGGTTTTTGTATCGGTTTGGTGGTGGTGGCGATGGTTAAGTTATTTTGGTCCAACTTTTTAATTCGATATAATATGTTTTTATTCATCTTCTATCTATAATATTGTATCTGTTGTAGTAAAAATATCAGCCAGTTAGTCGGTGGCAAAGCTGACTACAGGCCGACCGTTTATTCATGTCATTCGTATTTGATAATGTTATTTTAATAACACCCACGTGTTTATAAGAACTATACTTGAAGTCTAAAATAAAACACTTTTTATATAAGACACAAATGGACATGCATTTATATAACTTGACATGAGACTTTAAGTTTTCAAACTTACGCCCAAGTTCACCGACAAGATAACGGTCCGATTAACTTAAAACAGCTGTTTAAATTCAAACTTCCAACTTTTGATGGGTAACGTATTATTTGAGATTTTTATTCCTGAAACATTCGATTACCAAACCAGGGTTGAACTAGAAGTGGGTAACACGAAAATTCCAGATTCCTGATTGAAAAACGTTTTTGTTTAACGGGCCGATTACGTAACCATCTGTTGGTGAACTTGCCCTTAAAGTTTTTTGTTTAGTTGTGTGATATTTTGTACTTACTTAATAACACAAAAAGTAACGTACGATCAACTACCACCATCAAATTGAACGAATTTCGAAGCTAAATAAGTCCTCGGTGAGTAAAACGTAATTTAGGTGCAATATTAATTTTAGTGTGAATTCGAAAGCAATATTTGAACACATCACTAGTTTTTTGTAAGAAAACAAAAAGTTATCGGAGACGTTCATTGGTTTATTAATTCTGTGCGCTATGGGTAATTTATTTACGTATTATATTAACTAATAAAAATATCACGTAAAGAAATGAAATTAAAATCTCAAATAAATAATGATTTAGTCAATACCCACAACTTTTTATCTTTGAAAATCAATCAAACATCGCTCAGTGATGACGAACTTATGTGTAGATAGGATGTTCTCTACCATTTTTTATTTCTTACAAGATTACCCATTGTGAACGGAATTATGTAATTTAGTTGTATATTTTATTATTTTTTAATTGCGTGGAGTGTTCGGAAGAATATGTGGAGTTAACCAAATTTAATTTACAGTGTTTACGAGAATTTGGTAATATGATTCGAGCAAAAAGACAAACCATATTCCTAAATGTACGTAAGGTCTATTAAAAAAAAAACGAAAGCGTTTTTTTCTTCTGAGCACTTGATAGCAATTAATTTATATTTATTTATTTTGAAAAACTATGTAAATGATCACTGCCGACGTATTTTTTAACTTTTTTACATTTAATTTTAAGACTTCATTTTGAAAAAAAAACATCATAAATAAATTAATGTAATTAAAAAAATCGGCCATAATTCTTCGAACGAGAATTTAGATGTAATTTTTTTTAGAAAAAAAAATAATACTTGGTATAATATATATAAAAAATATTATATAGTTTGAGTGAAAAATTGTAAATTTGATGGGCTGTAGAAAAGCGCCTTTTTATTTAAAAAAAAGAAAACTGAACCCTGTATGTAGTAAATAAACGTGTAAGTTTATTATATTATTGTGTTTTATTTTTCAGTTTTTTTTTCATTTGCCTTGTAAATGGCTATGCAAATGTTTAGATGTGTAGCCTACTGTCTACTACATTACTCACACATACACATTAACACACAAAAATCTTATTTACATATTTATTTAAATTTATCTATATCTATTTCCTATATAATATTATTTACAAACTATGTACACAAAACACTATTTACAATTAATAATTACAATATAAAAACTTACATACTAACCTCTCTGCTTACCTACTTAAATATATCTTATTTACTAATTACTATAATCATGCACTGGAAACGAACGGCTCGGCCGCCCGGCTACCTGTCGAACGAGTATGATCTACGCGTCACAGGTACCACGGTATATGCGCGTGCGCACGCCGTTCCTCACCCCGCGCTAGTCGGTTTTCGATCATCGGCCGCGAACCCCGTGTCGCTTGCTTACCGCTCGCTTACCTGCTTCTACCGCGCGAACTTAATATCAGCTGTTTTATATTTTACTAGACTTTATGTGCTTTGCTATCGCTCCGAACTTTCTACTCCTTCTCTTTTCTATGGTTTATGACTTTCTATTGTGCGTGTGAGCTGTTCTGCTGTGTGTGAACTGTTCTTCTGTGCATTTCGTTGATATACAAGTTATATACTTTGTGTTGAAGTTGGACTTATTTATTTGCACCCTCAACACCACCGGACTCATCACGCCACCTACTCATATACCCATAACTGGTGACCCCTGAGAACACGAGGATTGCAGATACCGAAACCAGGTACCAATATGAGTGATAGCAGTGATTCAGTAAAAACCGCTGGTTCAAATACCGACGCCAACGTCACCAAACGTCGCACCCGTCGAGTGCGTGTTTCTACTGACCACGGTGATAATGAGGTACGAATTTTAAAAATAAAAGTTCCTCCTTTCTCACCTGAGGACCCAGAATTGTGGTTCGCGTTGCTGGAAGGTCAGTTCTTCAGCCAGAACATCACTGATGACGTCATCAAATTCAACAACGTCACCAATAATTTAGACGTGCAGTATGCAAAAGCCGTGAAGGATATCATAATCAATCCTCCGGTGAAGAACCGCTATGATAAAATAAAGTGCGAGCTTATAAAGCGACTTTCCGCGTCGCACGAGAAGAAGGTCAGGCAACTCCTCACTCACGAAGAGCTTGGTGACAGGAAGCCTTCACAGTTCTTGCGACACCTCCAAGACTTGGCTGGACCTTCTGTGCCTGATGATTTCCTCCGGTCAATATGGTGCAACCGCCTTCCGCCCAACATCCAGACGGTACTGGCATCTCAGCCCACCCATTCTCTCGAGCAGCTGGCAGACCTGGCAGACCGCATCCAGGAGCTCGCGTCGCCTTGTAACGTCGCCGCTGCGTCTTCTAGAAGGGCTCAGACGTCTTCTAGTCAGTCGGACGAGATCTCCGAATTAAAGAAGATGGTGCAGCACCTGACCATGAAGCTGGAGGAGCACACTCGCGCAGCCTGCTGCTACACGACCGATCGATCCAGACCACGCGATCGCCACCGCTCATCATCGCGACAGCGCAGCCGATCCAGTTCCAGCTTCCGGAAGTACCCAATATGCTGGTACCATAGCAAGTTTGGTGCGCATGCTCACAAGTGCTTGAAGCCTTGCGATTACAACAAAACGGGAAACGCCGCAGGCAGTCGGTAGTGGCGACAAACGACTGTCCGCAATACAAGGGTCGCCTCTTCATCACCGACCGCAGCACGAACGTCCAGTTCCTGGTGGACACTGGCAGCGACCTGTGTGTCTACCCTCGTTCTGCGCTACGGGAACGTCGAGCCAAGACTGACTTCGAGCTGACTGCAGCTAACGGGTCAGCCATCGCTACCTTCGGCTTCATCGAGCTTAACCTTAATTTAGGCTTAAGGCGCAATTTTGTTTGGCGCTTTATAGTGGCTGATGTAACTAAGCCAATCATAGGCGTTGATTTCCTTAGTTATTATAATTTAATTGTCGATTGCAGAAATCAACGCTTACTTGACAACACTACAACTTTGTCTTCAATTGCCTCAGTCGCTAATACAAATGTATGTTCTGTTAAGGTTGCAACAGGCGACACTCGTTTCCACGCCATTTTAAGTAAGTACCCTGAAATTACACGCCCTGCAGGTACGCCGGTGTTTCCAAAGCACAACACGGTACATCACATTAGGACTACACCTGGACCTCCTATATCATGTACCCCCCGCAGACTAGCACCGGATAAACTTAAAATTGCAAAACAGGAGTTCGAGCTTATGCTCAGCAACGGCACAGCGCGTCCTTCTGAAAGCCCCTGGTCTTCTCCTCTACACCTGGCACCTAAGAAGGATAACGGCTGGCGACCTTGTGGCGATTACCGGATGCTTAATTCACGGACTATCCCAGACCGCTATCCTATTAGGCATATCCAGGACTTCGCCCACTCCATATCTGGTTGTACCGTCTTCTCGACAATTGATCTGATGAAGGCGTACAACCAGATCCCAGTTTTTGAGGATGACGTACCTAAAACTGCCATCACTACTCCCTTTGGCCTGTATGAATTTCCCTTCATGACCTTCGGTTTAAGAAATGCTGGCCAAACATTCCAAAGGTTTGTTGACGAGATGACGCGCGGTCTCGGCTTCTGTTACTGCTACCTAGACGATTTTCTCGTATTTTCCAAGGACGAAGCCGAGCACGAGGCTCACCTTCACCAGCTCTTCAGTCGCATGAAGGAATACAGCGTCCTTGTCAACACTTCTAAGTGCGTCTTCGGTGCATCTGAGGTAACATTTTTAGGTTACCGTATCTCCGCATCCGGCACCAAACCTTTGGAATCTAAAGTCCAGGCCATCACGGAATTCCCAGTTCCTGGAACAGTTAGGCAACTTAGGCGATTTTTGGGAATGCTCAACTTTTATAGGCGATTTTTACCTAATTCTGCTTCCATTCAAGCTCCTTTGAATGCTTTACTTACCGGCAATGTTAAGGCTTCGCACCCAGTTGACATTTCAGGGGATGCTCTGTTAGCATTCAACGAGTGCAAGAATAGTCTCGCCAATGCTGCATTACTGGCACACCCAGATTGTCAGGCCGACCTCGCTCTGGTAACAGACGCGTCCGACTTGGCAATGGGTGCAGTTTTGCAGCAATTCAAAAACAATGTCTGGGAACCTCTCGCATTCTTCTCACGGAAGTTGAGTCCCACTCAGCAGAAGTACTCACCATATGACCGTGAACTCTTAGCCATATACGAAAGTATAAAATACTTTCGTCACATGCTAGAGGCAAGACATTTCGTGGTGTTTACTGACCATAAGCCGCTCAGTTACGCTTTCAGCGAAAGGAAAGCCAACTGTTCGCCTAGGCAGTATCGTCACCTCGACTTCATCTCACAGTTCACCACTGACATACGCCACATTTCAGGAAAAGACAATGTCGTCGCTGATCCACTGTCACGTGTCGAGGAACTGCAGATGCCAGTCGATTTAGACGTGCTGGCCTCATCTCAAGCGTCTGACATAGAGTTGACTCAGCTTCTGGGAGGAGAATCTTCACTCCGCCTGAAAAAGTTGAGTGTCCCTAACTCTCGCACAGAGCTTTATTGTGACGTCAGCACTTCCACACCTAGACCGTTTGTCACTAAAGGCTTGAGGAGACAAATCTTCGACAGTCTCCATAGCCTCAGCCACCCAGGCGCTAACGCAACGGCTAAACTAGTTGCCGAGCGATTCGTTTGGCCTGGAGTGCGCAGAGATTGTCGAGAGTGGTCTCGTCAATGTCTGGCATGTCAACGCGCCAAGGTCCATCGCCACGTGTCTTCTCCACTGGGCACGTTCGATCTACCTCGCGCTCGATTTGCCTTCATCCACGTGGACATTATTGGCCCTCTGCCTATTTCGCAGGGTTATCGATATTGTCTCACTGCGGTGGATCGTTTCACTCGCTGGCCGGAAGTCACACCCATGGTGGACATGACTGCCGAAACAGTTGGGAAGGCATTAATATCGTGGATATCCAGGTTTGGATGTCCTACCGATATTGTCACCGATCGCGGTCGACAGTTTGAATCGTCACTTTTCCAGTATCTTGGAAAAATGATCGGATTCAAACATCGCAGAACAACCGCGTATCACCCAGCCTGTAACGGGCTAGTGGAACGATTCCACCGTCAGCTAAAAGCAGCTATAATGTGCCACGCAGATTGCAATTGGGTAGACACGTTACCCTTAGTTCTGCTAGGCATAAGAAGCGCATTTAAGGATGACCTTCAGTCGTCCTCTGCCGAATTGGTGTATGGTGAGCCACTACGCCTACCTGGAGAATTTTTCCAGGCTCTTAAGCCAGATTCCACCGATATATCGGACTTCACCTCTCGCCTACACCAATTCGCAGCTAAACTTCAGCCGACTCCAGCTGCACGTCACAATAAAGACAAAATCTTTATCTACAAAGATCTGACTTCATCTAGTCACGTATTTTTAAGGGACGATGCATTACGTGGTGCTTTACAGCCACCTTACACCGGACCTTATGAAGTTCTTGAACGAGGTGAAAAGACCTTCAAAATACAGGTCAAGGGGAAGAGTGTGACAGTATCCATAGACCGCCTCAAACCGGCCTACATACTGGTTGACCCATCACCCAATCCCACCTCCACTCCCATTCCTAATCCTAACCCCCAACCTAGTCCCACACCTCTTCCTGTTCCTATAGGGCAAAGTGCCCCAGCCCAGGAGGACGTCAGAAGGACGCGTTATATAATATTATTTACAAACTATGTACACAAAACACTATTTACAATTAATAATTACAATATAAAAACTTACATACTAACCTCTCTGCTTACCTACTTAAATATATCTTATTTACTAATTACTATAATCATGCACTGGAAACGAACGGCTCGGCCGCCCGGCTACCTGTCGAACGAGTATGATCTACGCGTCACAGGTACCACGGTATATGCGCGTGCGCACGCCGTTCCTCCAGTGCCGGATTTGTATTTTTTATGAGTATAGGCCACTTTATTTCCGCCACCCTAGGCCCAATAATCAAGTTAGCGTCTTCTGAAATCTGCCGCCCCTAGGACGCTGCCGCCCCTAGGCCCCGGCCTATACGGCCTATTGACAAATCCAGGACTGCGTTCCTCACCCCGCGCTAGTCGGTTTTCGATCATCGGCCGCGAAGCCCGTGTCGCTTGCTTACCGCTCGCTTACCTGCTTCTACCGCGCGAACTTAATATCAGCTGTTTTATATTTTACTAGACTTTATGTGCTTTGCTATCGCTCCGAACTTTCTACTCCTTCTCTTTTCTATGGTTTATGACTTTCTATTGTGCGTGTGAGCTGTTCTGCTGTGTGTGAACTGTTCTTCTGTGCATTTCGTTGATATACAAGTTATATACTTTGTGTTGAAGTTGGACTTATTTATTTGCACCCTCAACACCACCGGACTCATCACGCCACCTATATATATATCCCATAGATGCAAATGAGACAGGTTAAATACCCCGCTCTTCAAACACGGGTATGCAGTTTATATGTACCGATACATGTTCAAATATTTATCTTGCATACCACCAACGTTCAAGAAAAACATCGAGAGGAAATAAAGAAAGTATTATAAATAGATGACGACGAAGATGACTCAGACAAAAATCTCCAACAAATTATTAAGCTCATCCCTGTTTAATCATGTTAAATCCATGAATCACGCTACTCTAAACCTGTCCAGACTAAAATTAGGTCTTCGTGTATAGGTGGCATTAGATTTTCCTATGTTTGGGATATATTTTTCACACCGTGAAACAACATGGAAAACAATCCTTGTCTGCGACGCCAAACTCTAATTAACTTTTGGTAGATATTCAAACACTTTCAGCTGGCAATAAAAATTTACACTAAAATGTAGACAGGACAGTTTGACTCTGACACATTTGACACTGACATTGTTGTCATTTGATGTTTAGTTGTTTTTCTACCTACATGTAAAAAAACAAGAATTGTTTTGATAAATTTAACACTAAATATAAATTAAAATGTCTTTTGTGACGCTTAAAAATGAATTTAATGAAGATCTACTGGCCTGCAGAGCGTGTTTGGCAACGGATAGGAAGTTATATAGCGTTTATCAGGACGATTTAGTTAAAGCGTATAAGAATCTTATGGGATGCGGAGTGAGTGTTATTAAATATTTATATTACCCGTTTTTTTATTAATATTGTATAAACGAAGGTTCTTCAAACCTAACAGACAGACATGTGTTGCTGGGGAGTTTGTTGCGACTCTTCTTCTTCCCAGCAATAACACATAGGAAGTGGTGAAGGGCGCGCGTTTTGGGGGCTGTCTTTTGTAAATTTGACGTTCAAAAAGTGCTGATTTTCAGCCTAATAATTGAATAAATGATATTTGAATTTTGTTTTTTTTTTAATAACTCCTTGCAGGTCTCTCCCTACGACACGTTACCGCAGTACATTTGCAGCTGTTGCAGTGTTCTTCTGCTAAAATATAACATGTTCAGAGATCTCTGTCGGAGAGCTATAAATTATTTAGAAGACGCCAGAATTTTTAATACAAATGTAAGTACATATAATTTTTGCAATATAATTTTCATTGTATATTTTATTTTGAAATATATCTGTCTGTTACGTTTAAAAATTAAAATGTCTGTCTGATTCAATTATAATAATCAAAGATATAAAAAATAAATGCCTAGAACCTTCTCCAGGATCCCCTCTATCGTTGTACCAAATTTTATCCAAATCAGTCCAGCCGTTCACATGTGATGCCTTGACCAAGGGCAATAGGGGTTAATTTTTATATGTATAGATAGTTTATTAGAGCTGAAGGTCACCAAGCGCCTGCTGACTATGTGCCAGGAAAGGATCCGGAGTTTCTTTGGGCACATAATGCGATCCCCATTGCACAGCCTGGAGAAACTCATCATTCTCGGACATATGGAGGGGAAGCGCGCTAGAGGAAGAGCGCCAGCTAGATGGGTGGACCAACTCAAAGAGGTGACTGGTGGCCAGATACAGGGAGCAGTACATATGGCGCAGAACCGGACCGAGTGGAGAAGAGTGACATACAGTCACGATCCTCAGCATTGAGGGAACAACCAGAAAGAGAAAGAGAGAGATAGTTTATAGAAATTTATGTTAGCTTCTGCCCGCCATTTTGTCCACACAGAATAGTGGTGCTCTGCTTCTATTGGGCTTAGCGTGATGATATATAGCCTTCCTCGATAAATGGGCTATCTTAACATTGAAAGAATTTTTCAAATCAGATCAATACTTTCTGTGATTAGCGCGTTCAAGCAAACATACAAACTCTTCAGCTTTATATATTAGTATAGAAAAGATAAAAACTTTGAATTTATTATTTACAGATAACACCAGAGTATTTAAACAATTTTAAACCTCAAAAACAATACAAAAAATCTAAAACAGAACATATGAATATCAATAGCACTGAAAACATTACAGATTGCAAAACTGATGATACTGATGACTGTTATGATCGACATAACCCATCACCGGATACTGAGAATTGTAACATCTATACCCACACCGTTGAAATTAAACAGGAAATCCATTTAATTGATATAGACACAGAAATACCTAATAAAAAGCAAATTAATGAACAGAAATGTATAGAAAATACTAAAATTGTCAAAAAGAAAGGAAAATATTTTGAAACTAAAGAGAATATGAGCGATTTTGAAAAAGATTTTAATGTGCAAGTCATAGTTTTGAGTCAGGCACAACAGATAAAAGATGTTTTGGAAAGAAAGTTGAGTTTAAACTACATTCACAGCCCTTATAAGTGTGAATTGTGTTTCAAAGGCTATATGGCAGC
This sequence comes from Pyrrhia umbra, assembly GCA_963891755.1. NCBI lineage: Eukaryota > Metazoa > Arthropoda > Insecta > Lepidoptera > Noctuidae > Pyrrhia > Pyrrhia umbra. The sequence goes on from OY982946.1 coordinate 6,529,652, forward strand.
GGATATTCTTAAAAAACATATGGTTGCCCAGCATGATGAAGTAAGTTTTTTATATATCTATGTATTATTTATATGAGGAGCGCGTGGCTAAGTAACAGCCGCACGGGTCGACCGATCAAAGGTTAAGCTGCGCTTGGCGCGGTCGGTCCGTGGTATGACCATCCGTGTCATAGCGAGACTCCTCTGTACCTCGGAAAGCACGTTAAGCTGTTGGTCCCGGCTGTCATTTGTAGATCTATGACAGACAGTAGCCAGAAAGTGTGACAACTCCGGGGGGTCAGCTTCCAGTCTAGTCAGTAGCCGCTGAGTACCAGTGTTTTACATGGAGCGACTGCCTATCTGACCTTCACAACCCAGTTACCGGGTGACAAAATACCCCTTAGTAAGACTGGTTATTAGACTTTCTGGCTTCTGACTACCTGTAACGACTATCTGAATCTGATGAATAGATTTGGTGAATCTTTTTAGGGTTCCGTACCCAAAGGGTTAAAAAAAAGTAAAAACGGGCCTATAACAAAGACTTCGCTATCTGTCCGTCCGTATGTCTTTTCATTGTCAGTTGAGATTTTCACAGATGTATTTCTGTTGCCGCTATAACAACAAATACTAAAAAAACAGAATAAAATAAATATTTAAAAGGGGCTCCCGTACAACAAACGTGATTTTTTGCCCTTTTTATAGATAATAGTACAGAACCCTCCGTGTGGGAGTCCGACACGCAATTGGCCGGTTTTTTTTAAACTGTATGATGTATAGACGACCTGAGTGGTTTAATGGTCAACATGAATGCCACGCAAGAGGTCCCGGGTTCGATTCCCGGCCGGGCAGAAATTGAAATGATGAATTTTAATTTCTATACCGGGTCTGGGTGTTACTATGTATAATATGTATGTATTTAAAAAGTATATAAGTAGTATATCCGTTAAGCTAGCACCCATAACACAAGCATATTAGTCGCTTACTTTGGGGCTAGATGGCGCTGTGTGAAATTGTCCAAAGATATTTATTATTTTAGAGTCGCGGCGACGTGGTGTGTGAATATTGCAAGTTTCGGTACAAGGACCGGCGTGGGCTAAACCACCACCTCAAAACTCACCGGCTCAAGTTCATCTGCAAACAGTGTTCTTACGTATCTCGGACCACGTGAGTAGACTAACTCATCATCTGCCTAGCCTCGGGTTACAGTCTTAATCAAATATCATTCGAATAGATCAGCAAGGATATTATGGTAGGTTAGGTAGGTACCTAATTGCTATCGAACCACTTTCGATTATGACAATTAAATGTCGTGGTGGCCTAGTGGTTAAGGGCCAAATACTTAGATGATTTGGTTATTCACGCTTATTGCAACCTAAACAAGTGGTGTGTTTATATTAAGATAGCAAGATCGAGTCACTGAAAAGCGAAAAATAAAAAAACTTATAACAAAAAAAAAACCGGCTTCCAAAAAGAGCGATGTTTTAGTCGATAAGCGTTTAAATAAAATTTATTTTTTACTTTCAGTTTTTTTTTTTTTTGGAAGTCTGTTTTATTTTTTTCTTTGTTAATTTATTTTGTTTCAGTTTCAATGCAAAGGAACATTTTAAAGTGCATGGAGGTCAAGTGCATCAGTGTAGTCACTGCGGGAAATCCCACGAGTGAGTAATTAAACATTAACTACCTACTAGCTTTCAAATTAACAATGACCGAGTTTCATACAAACTTTGCCCCCCTTTTTCACTCCCTTAGGGATAGAATTTTGGAAAATCCTTTCTTATGGGATGCCTACGTCATACAAAGAACACACCCTCCAAGTTTCAGGTCTCCACGATCAGCGTTTAGGCTGTGCGTTGATCCGTCAGTCATTCAGGGCAAAGCATTTTATTTAAGTGTAGATTAATTAATCTATTAAATTTTAACTTTTTCCCGCATTTTTTGTCCAGTTGGACGGCACGATTGCTGAGACGCGGGTTCGATTCCCGCACGGGACAACTAAAATTCCGGGTCTGGGTGTATGTGCTTGTGCAATGTATGTTTGTAAACGCACCCACGATACAGGAGTCATTCCTAGTAGGGTAATGTTTTTTTCTCTGATGAAATATCGCTCTAGAAGTCGGTGTCTCTAAGAGACTGTGGTGTGTATATATGGTATTGCCACCGACTTCTAGCGTTTCATATTGGTCCACTAGCGTTTCAGCAGAAAGTAAAATATAATTAACCGACTTAAAAAAAAAGGAGGTGTTTTATTCGACCCTTATGTGCGTTTTGGAAAGTCGTTTTTTTTTATAAAAACGTTGCCCCACACTAGGAATGACTCCTGTATCGTGGGTGCGTTTACAAACATACATTACACATGCACAAACACCCAGACCCGGAATTTTAGTTGTCCCGTGCGGGAATAGAACCCGCGACACGCAGCGCAGCAGCCAATCGCTCAGCCACTACGCCAAAAGTGCCGTCAAATATGGTGGTTATATTTTTTTTATTTTCTTTGTCTTAGAAAACTATCGAGCCATCTCTCTCATCTGCGCATACAGCATCCCTCGGCATTCATATGGTGTAACATATGTGGGGAAGCCTTTATCGGAGCCTTCGGTCTCAACTCGCATAAGAAAAAGGCACATCGGCATGTATGTATTAAAATATTTAATTTATTTATTTATTTATTTATTCATAATAAACTAAAACTATAATTATAGGGTTTACCTTAATGCGCGCAGTTAAACTAATTAAATTATACATTTACAATAACAAGATAGAAAAAAAAACATTAAATTATTTCATGATGTCGTGGTGGCCTAGTGGTTAAGGCACCTGCCTCTCGTGTACGAGTGTGCGGGATCGAAACCTGGCAAGTACCAATGTGACTTTTCTGAAGTCATATGTACTTTCTAAGTATATCTTAGACGTCACCAACTAACGGTGAAGGAAAACATCGTGAGGAAACCTGGACTTGAAAAGTCAATCCGCCTTGAGCGCACGTGGTGATCAATGCTCATGCCTTCTCTGTGTGAGAAGAGGCCTGTGCCCAGCAGTGGGACAATATATAGGCTGATGATGATGATGATTAAATTATTTCACCATAATAAACAGAAATTATAACCTACCTACGTACTTACAATTATTAATCACACATTATTAACCTCGTAACATAAAATATTATAGCAATGCTCTTGCGAATTCTCTCCAACTACATGTAAACACATCAATCCGAGTTTGAAGGTCACTGATGGTATATATAATATTGCTAGATATCTCCCGTGTCTTCACTCGCGACCCGAGGAAACTATTTAACCTAGAAAGAAAGTTCTATCATTCGAATTCGTTCTGTAATACATTTTAATGTTCTCATTCGTTCTACTATTGTTATTAATTCTACCATTCTCATTTATTCTACCATTTTCATTTATTCTATCATTCTTATTTAATCTACCATTCTTACTCAATTTACCATTTTCATTTATTCTACCATTCTCATTCTTACATTCTCATTAATTCTACCATTCTTATTCAATGTATCATTGTCATTCTGTAAAACTTGTTCATTCAATCAGAAACTCATTCGTTCACACTTATCGTTTTTTCATTCAATCCTCACTAATTAAACGATTTCAAAAAAGGAGGTTATGTATTCGACCCGTTTGTATGTTTGTATGTCCGCGATATTTATATACATGCAAGTATTTCTGTTTGTCCATCGTTATTTGTTTGTTACATTCAACCGATTTAGAGGAAATTTAACATAAATATGTAATATATTGAAAACTATCATAAGCATTAATAATTTATCGAAACTTAATTATAAAACCATAGAAAACACTTAGTTTACAAATTTAAATTATACTGTAAAAAGAATAATACAAATTAATTTTACTTAAAAACTTCCGTTCAGTTAAAACATTCGTTCATATCATTCACTCCGCAGTTCCCCCTCCCCGCCGCTTGCCCCTCCTGTGACAAGCGTTTCGTCGACAACAAAGCGTTGGACCGTCATTCATCGCTCGACTTTTGTAGCGAGCACACGTGTGTGCATTGCGGGGAAGGCTTCACAGAGGCGCTGCCGTTGAGGGACCATTTGTTAGAAAAGCATAAGAGTAATAAAGTTTATAATTGTGAAAAGGTAAGTGTATTCAAATATATAATATACTAGCTTTCCGCCCGCGTGATCATTTTTTTTACACCTTGGGTTACATTTTTCAAGTTTTAGTAGGGATCCCTAATTGTGTCTGGAAATAAATATAGCCTATGCAACTTCGTAAAGATGTAGCTTTCTAACGGTGAAAGATTTTTTTAAAATCGGTTCTTTCCTCGTTATAATATTAAATATACACTAGATGACCCGGTGAACTTCGTATCACCTACATCTATCTTAACTTTTTCGTACCGTGTAAACCTTCCCTGGGCTACGACAAACATTTCAAAACCAAAATCAACTAAATCGGCCCAGCCGTTCTCGAGTTTTAACGAGACTTACGAACATCAATCCATTTTTATATATAAAACTAGCTGTTTCCCGCGGTTTCACCCGCATCCCGAGGGAACTACTTAGCGCACCCGGGTAAAAAGTAGCCTATGTTGTTCCTCAGGGTCTATTCTATCTCTGTACCAAATTTCATTTATATCGGTCCAGTAGTTTTGGCGTGAAAGCGTAACAGACAGACTAGAGTTACTTTCACATTTATAATATTAGTAAGGATGTAAAGTTGAAGAGTACATAAGAGTAATCTGGAACTACCCGTAAGATTTAAAAATATATATTTTTGAAAATTAAATCTAATTTTATCTTCCTGTTTGTAACAAGTGAATACCATCATGAAGAAATCTGAACTTAAAAAGTGTGAAATCGCCAATCCGCCTTGAGCGTACTTGGTGATCAATGCTCATGCCTTCTCTGTGTGAGAAGAGGCCTGTGTCCAGCAGTGGGACAATATATAGTCTGATGATGAATCCTTCTTTCCTAATGTTAAAAGCGAAAGTGAATTTGTTTGTAACGCTTTCACGGTGAAACGACAGGAATTACTGTATGATATTTGGTGTCAAGGTAGATGGGACCATGGATGAAGAAATATCAGTTTGATGATAAACATATTTTATTTTTAGTGCGACAAGAAATTTTCACGGGAGAATTTATACAGCGCCCACTACAGACGGGTTCATGTAGAATCTCAAGATAAACCCTTCCGGAAGATAGATAAGCCCTGGATATGTGAAGTGTGTGGGAAAACATTACCTGTAAGTAACCTGCCTAGCCTTTTCAATACTCAATATTGATTGCATTCTACAATGTGGTTTAGGTGTTACATTTAAACAAAGTAATGTTCATTGTACACCCTGTTGGGCACAGCAATTTAGAGATTTAGGAGAGAGGAAGCATTAATGTGAACTATATTATATATCTAATATTTATATAAAATCTTGGTTATACCTATATATAATATATCAATTAAAATTTATATATTTCGTAATTTATGATATAATATAATAGTTTTTGCTATTATAGTATTTTATTATTGTATTCCTAACTATATTGGTGCCTACCTGTTCTGTCTAATTCTGGCAAGTACCAATGTGACTTTTCTAAAGTCATATGTACTTTCTAAGTGTATCTTAGACGTCACTGACTAACGGTGAAGGAAAACGTCGTGAGGAAACCTGGACTTAAAAAGTCTGAAATCGCCAATCCGCCTTGAGCGCACGTGGTGATCAATGCTCATGCCTTCTCTGTGTGAGAAGAGGCCTGTGCCCAGCAGTGGGACAGTATATAGGCTGATGATGATGATGATGATTATGTGTGTGTTTGACGACCTTTAGTGGTCAACATGCCGGAATACCACGCAAGAGGTCCCGGGTTCGATTCCCGGGTGTCGGGCAGAAATTGAACTGATGAATTTTAATTTATGTGACGGGTCTGGGTGTTACTATGTATAATATGTATGTATTTAAAAAAGTATATAAGTAGTATATCCGTTAAGCTAGCACCCATAACACACGCATATTAGTTGCTTACTTTGGGGCTAGATGGCGTTGTGTGAAATTGTCCAAAGATATTTGTGTGTTTATTTATTTATTTATTTAAACTTCATGTACAGGAGTGATACATAGGTGGACTTAATGCCACAAGGCATTGTGTGTTACAGAATAAATGTCTACTATTGTACCATCAGAGGAACCACACTGGTGAGAAGCCGTACCGTTGTCCACAGTGCCCCAAGGGTTTCACCATGAGGAAACTCCTACAGGTAAACTTGGATTTTAAATACATGCACTAGGATTTTAAATGCACAAAGCTTTTTATAATTTACCAACCTGAAACTCCAAAACGTTTATTGAAATTAGACTAATTAAATTAGCAATTTTTCACGTCAAAATACATTATGACAGCACCCCGAAACGCCCACCCTTCACTGCTTCCTAGTGTTATGGCTGGAAAGAAGAAGCAGTGATGAACAAACTTCCCAGCAGCACAGCTGTCTATTACAATTTTACTTCATAATATAAATATAACATATTTTATTTACAATATTAATATTTCAATCCGATTATATTGATTTACGATTTTTTATTTTATCAATTAATAGATATAATGATTAAATAAACATATAGTATCATAAATATTTATATGAAAAACATATAATAATTAAATAAACATATAGTATCATAAATATTTATATGAAAAACATAAAATAATAAAAAAACAACATAAATAAACACAATAGGTTATGATTTTGTTTACATTTTTTGTAATATCAGTTGACACATACTATACTTAGTATATACTTCCAGTCACATTTGAGAGTGCACACGAATGAAAGACCCTACGTTTGCAAGCTTTGCCCGAAGACTTTCAAGGGACTATCAGCGCTACGAGGCCATGAATATGTAAGTTCTGACCCTTATTACGTAAGCCAATATCTTTCAATTTCAGTTGCAATACCCTTCATTTTGACATTTCAATTATAAACATTGTTTAAGGTAGATGCTCCAGGGTAGCCCGCGAAATTTAAATTTTCGTAAGTGTTGTACAATTTACAGCTCGATATCAGATACCATGATGATAAAATATATATTCGCGGTAGTGAAATGTATGTGTTTACACAACAATACTTGTTAAAACCATCCACATAGCTCCGCAATTTAGTGAAGATCTAAAGTAAAGTAAAGTTTATTTGCTTTCTACAATGTACCAATTTAGTAAAAACTGGACGTTGTAGAACTTCTCTAAGTTACAGAGTTATGTTGATGGTTTTAACAAGTATAACTGTGTAAACACACACATTTAACTACCGCGAATATGTATTTTATCATCATACAATCCGATATCGAGCTGTATATCGCAAAAAACTTACGAAAATTTAAATTTCGCGGGCTACCCTGGAACATTCACCTTAATTAAAAGTGTCAATGAGATAAACGGTCAAAAATATGCAGTAAAAGTAAGTATGTAAAACTCCTTTTGATGGGTATGTCAATCGGATACCCGTCATTTACGTAATAAGGGAGCTGTAGAGCTTTTATGCAAACTTAAGTTATTGTACCTTATTGTTTGAACTAGTCATACAATCATTTTGAAATTAGAATGAAGAAAAGGTATTTAGCAGATTTTTTATACAACAAACGCCTGGATGCTGGTGAAAGCGCGAAATAAATAAGTTTACCTTTCGTATTTTTAATCCCTATTTATTATACTAGCGTTAGATCGGCAATGCGAGAGAGAAATAACATACGCACTCATGTGTTAGAGCGAGATAGATAGGCGAGACTTCACGTACTCGCTAGCGGCCTGTAGCGGCCCGCCAGTTGTGACGAAACAAATCCTGCTTTTAGGGTTCCGTACCAAAAATGGTAAAAATGAACCTTTATGGTTTCACTTCGTCTGTCTGTCTGTCACAGCTGATTATTTCAGGAACTACTCATGCTATCGACTTGAAATTTGGAACAGTTATAAAGAACGATTACTCATGCGTATTGCAAATGGAAAAAGTTGAAAAATCATATTTGATTTTATGGGAAAAGTGGGGGAAATGGGGGTTTAAAATTTCAATGTATAGTTACTAGGTCATACATAGATAGATAGATAGATATACTCTTTATTGCACACCAAATTAATAAAGGATCAAAAACAAAAATGGATCATTCAGTAAGAGTGGTACAATGGGTCTTATCGCAATCAGCAATTTCTTCCAGACAACCTTTGGATGGACAGAAATTTTGTAAACTTGGGAACGTGGTTAGTCAGCGGCATAACAATAACTAAATAAATACAACTAAACGATATATATAATGCTTATTATAAATAATAATAATAAGTAGATAAATACACCATATACAGTAAGATACATTTATAATGACAGATAATGCTCCTTTACCAACTTTTTAAAAGTATTAAGTGACTGAGCTCTCCTAATCATTACTGGTAAGGTATTCCACAGGCGAGCAGCGTGGACTGTAAAGGATTTATCATAGAATCCTGAGGAATGCGTAGGTATTTTCAGTGTTAAATTTTCCGATGATCTAAGGAATTGTGTGTGCGCGTCATTAAGGAACTCAAAACGTTCTTTGAGGTAAGCAGGGGTGGTGGGATTGTACAAAATATTGTATAGAAGGTGTAGAATATGTGCATTCCGGCGAAGTCTAATGGGAAGCCACTTGAGCTTAGTTCGAAATTCAGACACATGATTATATTTTCGCAAACCAAAAGGTCATGTGTGGTATCTTATGAAAGGTCTTGATTTGCAAACACTTTGGTTATGTGTGTGCAGTACCTGGTTGTAATTCATCTAGGAAAAAAATGCACGTTACACGCACACTAGTGTATTTTTTTTTTTGTCTCGCCTTACTGACTCTATTGCCAATCTAACGCTAGTATAATAAACTTTCCTTGTGGACATTTTTTTTTACACCTTGGGTTACATTATTCAAGTTTTAGTAGGGATCCCTAATTATTTCTGGAAATAAATATAGCCTATGACACATCGTAAAGATGTAGCTTTCTAATGGCGAAAGAATTTTTGAAATCGGTCCAGTAGTTTTTGAGTTAAATCCCTACAAACAAATCTTTCCTCTTTATAATATTAGTATAGATTGGTTTTAATCTGGAATGTTTGTTTCAGATACACACCGGGCAAACGAAACTAAAAACAAAGAATAGAATTATTGAATGAATCATGAACGAGTTGTAAATAATCATTTGGTATATAGACTATAGTAGATTAACTATAGTCTATATACCAAATGATTTAAAAAAAAATTAAAACAAAATCATAACCTATTTTGTTCTAATTTCCCAACTCATATAAATAAAACGGCATTAAATGAAGAATGATGATGTTTAGAGCATGAAATTGACATAAACGCGCCATTCTTACGCCATTTTGTTAATTTCTGTGGCAGAATTAAAACGAAATAGGTTACGACTTTGTTTACATATTTCTTAAAATCAATTAGAATAGACTGTAGCTGTCCCGGCAACCTTCGTACGGCCTAAACAGTCAATTTACAACAAATAAAAATAAAATAAAAGCTGTTTCTTGATTGTGTTAGTGAAAAACTTATTTCCGTAACCTTGACACCAAGTTTTCCCTCTTCCATGCACAAAACATCGACCGGTAACTTGACAATATAAACAAATAAAAGCTAGATGATTTTTTCCAATATGATATGCATACTGAGATCATCGCCACTGGGAAGGAAACAAAAACAGGCGCAACCTACACTCGAAACTTTGTAGTCCGACAAGGCTATTTATGAATGTGGCTGACAGGTGAACTAACGCTAGCCACCATCTTGAAATGTCATTTTTGGTGATACCGGCCAAGGGAAAATTCTTACCCAACTAAAAGTAAGAATATAGCGCTATTCAATAAGACTAGATTTTGTCCTTGAAATAGTTTAGAAAGGGCAATGATGATCTGCGATGCCTCTGGTGTTGTAGATATCCATCGGCCGCGGTGACTACTTAATGATCAGGAGGGTTTCGGCTTGTCAGCCACCTACTAACATCCAAATGATTATTAAATGTTTAAATATTGTATTTTATTATTTCCAATATAAGATTATTATGAAAACTTAAATGATGAATTAATAAATTGCTATTTATCATGTCATGATTTACTTAAAAAAATGGAAATTTCCATTAATTGGTATCATTCCAAGATGACAATGTTAGTTCCAGTTTTCAACACATTCCTATAGATCCATAGTGAGGACTCCTGCAACATTATGCGACCCTGGTACTTGTCGTGGTATAATTACAAAGTAACTGGTGGGTAGTTGAAACATCACAGCGGTGTCTCTTTAATTTTATGATGTCCTAGTACTTTTCGTGAGCAAAATTCTGTGGTTTTCCGATAAATAAATGTTGAATTATTATTATTGTGCTATCTCGCAATGCGGACGGAACTCCTGCATTATTATGAACCCCTGGTATATTACATGGCATTTACAAAGTAACGGGTGGGCAAAGATATTATTATATTTTACGGATGGGTAGTTTGAAATATTACAGCGCAGTCTCTGTCATTCTATGATGTCCTAGTACTTTTCGAGACTCAATATTGTAGTTTAAACATAACAGCGTAGTCTCCATCATTCTATGATGTCCTAGTACTTTTCGAGACTCAATATTGTAGTTTAAACATAACAGCGTAGTCTCTTTCATTCTATGATGTCCTAGTACTTTTCGAGACTCAATATTGTAGTTTAAACATAACAGCGTAGTCTCTTTCATTCTATGATGTCCTAGTACTTTTCGAGACTCAATATTGTAGTTTAAACATAACAGCGTAGTCTCTTTCATTCTATGATGTCCTAGTACTTTTCGAGACGTAGTATTGTAGTTTAAACATAACAGCGTAGTCTCTGTCATTCTATGATGTCCTAGTACTTTTCGTGACGCAACATTTCAAATGATTTTTTGTTATCATCTTGTCCATAGTAAGCGTTCATGTACCAGGACGACATGACAGGCCGGACCGGCGATCTTCGTAAAACCCCATTATATCTTTTCATGTCTTCTTCGATGTTTTTATAGTTATTCTGCTATTCGGGACTGAGACAAATACAACAAATCAAAAATCAGGAAAATCTGTCCAGCCGTTCTCGAGTTACAATTTATAATATTGAAAATGCGAAAGTAACTCAGTCTGTGTTACTTTCACGGTAAAATTCCTGAACCGATTTTGATAAAATTTGGTAGAGAGATAGGTCAAAGCCCGGGATAGGACTAGTAGTTCTCTCGTAGCACTAGAGAGTAAATAACACAACAAAATTAAGACGCAAATCTTTATTCAGATACATAAGTTTAGATACTAACTTCATTTTAAAATAAAACTAATCATGTGCTAAATATTTAATACACATATCGCCTCTTGTATGCAAAATATAATTAAACATAATTCCTTTAGGTTTTAACTGAATATTTTGTTTCTAATAAATTTCATTTTATTTAATCTTGTAATATTTATCAACATCAACCTATTTAAAATCCCACTGTTGGGCACAGGCCTCTTCCCACACAGTAAAAACAGGGTATCCACTTCAAAGGCAAAAATTCCCTGACTTTCCCTGACCATTCTACCACATTTCCCTGACGCAATATTTTCTTCTAAAGGTATGTACATCACATGTTAAACGTTGTTACATAACATATTTCAATAATGTGAATACTGAATGTTATCTTTACTAATATTATAAAGAGGAAAGATTTGTTTGTTTGTAGGGTTTTAAATCAAAAACTACCGGACCGATTTAAAAAATCTTTCACCGTTAGAAAGCTACATCTTTACGAAGTCTCATAGGCTATATTTATTTCCAGAAATAATTAGGGATCCCTACTATAACTTGAATAATGTAACCCAAGGTGTAAAAAAATGTCCGCGCGAGCGAAGACGCAGCCGGAAATGGTGTATAACATTTGTAAATATTAATAACTAGCTTCTGCCCGCGACTTCGTCCGCGTGGAATAGTGGTAGAAAACCCAAATATCTTACGGAACCCTATTTTTTTCCAAAATAAAATTTAGCCTATGTTACTCGTGGATAATGTAGCTTTCGAATGGTGAAAGAATTTTTAAAATCGGTCCAGTAGTTTTTGAGCCTATTCATTACAAACAAACAAACAAACAAATTTTTCCTCTTTATAATATTAGTGTAGATGTGTAACACAACTTGTTATATAACACAAGTTACAACATGGTACTTAATTTGTAAGCACCTTTAGACTGCAATAAGTAGAAAAAGATATTAAATCTATTTCTGGAGTTAAAAACCATAAATATTAAGGTAAGAAATTTCTGGAGCGCGAATTTATTTTAGAAATACGACCATCAGTTTTCTTAGGAATCATAAATATTTTTATTTTATGACTAAACTTTTCCCTGACTTTAGACTTATATGCCAATTATTCCCTGACAATCCCTGACTTACCCTAACCACCTATTGCTTCCCTGACTATCCCTGATTTTCCAAATAGTGGACACCCTGAAAAAAATCTGTAATAATGATATAGTCAGAAGCCTTAACCAGTCTTACAAAATATTTTTACACTGCAACTGAGCTGTGGAAGTCAGATAGGCAGTCGCTCCATGTAAAACTGATACCCAGCTGCATACCATTACACTGGAAGACTTATAGTTGGGAAAAGGCTAGGCAGATGATGACGGTGACATGAAACTGTTCCCATCATGTAAGGAAGACTCCCAGTCTAATCTTTTAGTAGTAATTTTTTCCAGAAGCTTCCATCATTTATTCTTCGTACACAACTTCATATGTGATCTCTCTAGAGTCGACGTCGTCGTACAAAATCTCTGACTCCTCAACTTCCTGCTTGAATGTCACGTCTTCAGATTTCATGAAGTGCACTTGCTTCTCAGGCGCTTTATTCTTTTGACTTATACTTTTCACTGGAAAGATAGAAACACAATATTGGTGCCGATTCTGACTTACACACGACTAAACTAATTTTAAAATATCATGCTCTTTTTCTATTGCGAAATACAAGAAGAGGATAGCAAGTAATTCAGTGCTGTCAAATTAAATGACAGATGACATTTTGTTCGTACAGGTTTGTTAATTTAGTCGAGATGTTACGTCGTGATGTTTAATTTGTATGGAAAACTATTTTTTTCTAGTTTGACAGGTGTTAAAAGTTTGCTATCCCTTTCTTATATTTGTTGATGGAAAGAGAGAATTATAGACTAAATTTAATTTAGATGGTGTCAAGAGAATCGCGGCCATTAACATTTATTCTGCGGGATGTTCGAAAAAGATACCGCGCCCCTAATGCAAAGGGCTGAGGAAGGAACATGGATGGGTTTTAGTCAGTAAGAGTCTGGCACTATGGTGAAATGAAAAAAAACCCGCATCGAAATCATTCCATCCGTTTGAGAGCTACAATGCTACTGACAGATACACACACACACAGACAGACATCGACGTCAAACTTATAACACCCCTCTTTTAGCGTCGGGGGTTAAAAAATGGCCTTTTGAGAAGGGAGCATTTTGGGAATTGGAGATTATGGGGAGGGAATATTTCGGGGGAGGGACCATTTTAAACCAAGGGACACTCCGCCTGAACGTTTAAGGCTAGATTCGACCAAACCTGAATTTATACAAGAACTAGCTTCTGCCAGCGACTTCGTCCGCGTGGAATAGTGGTGCTCCGCTCCTATTGGTCTTAGCGTGATGATATATAGCTTATAGCCTTCTTCGATAAATGGAATATCTAACACTGAAAGAATTTTCCAAATCGGACCAGCGGTTCCTGAGATTAGCGCGTTTAAACAAAATGACAACATTTCCCTTCACTGCTCTGCTCCTATTGATTGTAGCGTGATGAAAAGTATACTATAACCATCTCAGGAGTATGACAAATAATTGTACCAAGTTTCGTTAAAATCCGTCGAGTAGTTTTTGTTTCTATAGAGTTTATACAGACAGACAGACAGACAAAAAATTTACTGATTGCATTTTTGGCATCAGTATCGATCCCTAATCACCCCCTGATAGTTATTTTGGAAATATATCTCATGTACAGAATTGACCTCTCTACAGATTTATTATAAGTATAGATAACACGGAAAATAATATATACCACGATTTTACTCTCGAGTAAATCATCAGTCGTTTTTCCATGCAATCTAGCGTATAGCTATACTTGTATAAGCTATTCACGAATAGCGAAGTGAATGTGAACGAATGTAATACGAGGCCAAAAAAAGTTGTTCTACAAATGGGAGGTTGCAGCAGCATAACTCATGTCAACTCTGATTTGTCGTATTATAGCGTGGAAAAGTAGCTGCCAAGCGACAAAGCCCTTTAAATAAATTTAAAAAAATAAAAAAATATGTCAGTGAATTAGGCTGTCATTTTATGACAGCATAAAACAATATAATTATAATTATCTATATAATTAGTTAAGACATCTGTGTCTGAACTAGATAAATTAATATCTGTAACTCAGACTAGGACGCCATTTTATTATTCCTGTATTAAGCTTCTTATTCCATGCAAAATGGTGGTATAGTGACTATTCCTGAATAGACTCGTTATTCCTCGAATTGTAGTTGGTTAAACGTGAAATTGATTTATTCTCGAGTGATAAGCGATTTACGCCGAGAATAAAATTTCTTCCTGTTTGGTCGAATCCGCCCTAACCCAACGATGATCCTTACCCGCGGTACTGTCTTCGTTATCAATCACCCTCAGTATAGCCTCCCTCAGCATCTCCCTCTCCTTGGCCTTATTCCTCCTCGTCTTACTCTTGTAGGGGGCCGGCATCTTCAAGTGGACCGTATTCACGTGGAGCTTCATAGAATTCGATTGTGTGAAGAACTTTCCACACTCCGGGCACTCGTATGGCTTGACTCCTGTGTGAACCTGGGAAATACAAGAATTTTTATTTTACTTAAAACTACGGCCCACTGCCATCAATCCGGCCCGCGACAGCTTATGACTAGTGTCATCAATCTGGCCCACGACAGCCAATGTTTTACTGTTGTTACTATTGCTGTGATAAGTTGAATGGAAGAGAATGAAAACACTGACAGACATTTAAACGCACTCTACTTACTGTTTGTTCAAAAGATTTAAAGCTCTATTACTAAGGTGACATGACAAAAACAGATGCAGAATGTATTTGTTATTGTAAACATTATTTTGCTTTCAACGCCATCCTTATCAGTAGGGAATAGAACTCAAAATCGGTTGAATAAGCTGCAAAAAGAGTTTGGAAGTTTTTCTAATCTTATTGTAAATGAAGTATAGTTAGATATAGTAAGAATTACTCACTCTGTCATGTCTTAGCAGCGCAGCTTTATTACTAAACGCCTTCGGACACATGGAACACTCGTATGGACGCTCCCCGGTGTGTGTTCGCATGTGAATCTGAAAAATAATTACATAAATATTCAAACATCTATACATTGTAACAGACCGATGTTTGTTCATTACTGATATTAGAAGAAAACTAATATTTATTTATTAGGTTCACCAACAATTGTTTACACAGGAATCATGATCTTAGATACTTAATATGGGTCGTCTTTATTAGAGCCACTGAATCCGAAACGTCAAAATTTTGAATTTTTGTCTATGTTTGTATACACATACACAAAACCTACTGGGGTTCGATACCCGGAATGGGCAGGCGTAGCTTTATGGGTTGTTAAAAATTTTACTCGACAGCCCAGGTAAGTAGTGTTACACCCCTGTGCCTGGCACGTTAAGCCGTCGTCCCCGGCTGCTTGATAGCAGTCGTTGTTAGAATTCCATGTCAGAGGCCGTCCGGCGGGTTTGAGGAAACTTTTAAGTTAAGTATACCTGCAGCCCACACGATAACAAGATATGGTATTCTGGTCTACCTGTGGAGGAGCTCGTGGCTAACTAACAGCCGCACAGGTCAATCGATCAAAGGTTAAGCTACGATAACTCGGCCCGTGGATGGGTGACCATCTATGTCATAGCGAGACTCCTCCGTGCCTCGGAAAGCACGTTAAGCTGTTGGTCCCGGCTGTCATTTGTAGATCTTTGACAGTCGTTACGGGTAGTCAGAAGCGAGAAAGTGTGACCACCAGTCTTAATAAAGGTTATCGTGTTACCCGGTAACTGGGTTGTGGAGGTCAGATAGGCAGTCGCTCCATGTAAAACACTAGTACTCAGCAGCGTGCGGCTAGACTGGGAGCTAACCCCAACATAGGAAAAGGCTAGGCAGATGATGCTCTAGTTTATGTCACCAAATTGACATAAAAACTCGATACAACTATTACAACACTCCTCAGAGGCGGAAAGCTCGTAATGCCCCGTCTAAGGAAAAGGCTAGGCTGATTGTTTACCTGCAGGAACAGCGGCATGGTGAAGGTTTTGGTGCATTCCGTGCATTGGTAAGGTCGCTCGCCCGTGTGCACGCGTTGGTGGTACTTGAGAGCTGCATTCGACTGCAATACAAAATAATTGGTTATATATTTTAAATAGCTTTCCGCCCGCGGCTTGGGTTACATTATTCAAGTTTTAGTAGGGATCCCTAATTATTTCTGGAAATAAATATAGCCTATGACACACGAGACAAGAATTTTAAAATCGGTCTAGTAGTTTTTGAGTTTAAACCCTACAAACAACAAATCTTTCCTTTTTATGATATAAGTATAGAAGATTTTTATATATTACTAGCTTCCCGCATGCGGCTTGGCCCGCGATATTTTAGCTAATGGATACAAAAACTTGTCAAATTATATACTAAAACCTTCCTCATTAATCACTCTATCTATTAAAAAAACCGCATCAAAAAACGTTACGAAGTTTTAAAAATTTAAGCATACATAGGGATATAGGGACAGAGAAAGCGACTTTGTTTTATACTATGTAGTAACTAGCTTACCGCCAGCGGCTTCGCCCGCTTGTGTTATACACACTCAAATTAAAAATGTCAGTGTTTCATACAAACTTCGCCCGATATTAACCAAACAGCTAAGAACCACCGCAAGGAAACTGGCTTTCAAATGAAAAAAAAACCGCATCAAAATCGGTTCATCCGTTTTGATAGCTGCGATGCTATACCCAAACACACACACAAACAGACAGACATCGACGTCAAACTTATAACACCCCTCTTTTTGCGTAGGGGGTTAAAAACAGAAACTACTAACGATTGTTGCCAAGTTACTTGCCGGTAGTATGTATAGGGTGCGGGTTCGAAACCTGGCAAGTACCAATGTGACTTTTCTAAAGTCATAAGTACTTTCTAAGTATATCTTAGACACCACTGACTAACGGTGAAGGAAAACATCGTGAGGAAACCTGGACTAAAAAGTCTGAAATCACCAATCCGCCTTGAGCGCACGTGGTGATCAATGCTCATGCCTTCTGTGTGAGAAGAGGCCTGTGCCCAGCAGTGGGACAATATATAGGCTGATGATGATGAATACTTGCTGACTAATGTACTCACTGCATATCTCTTCCCGCACACCTCACAGACAATATTCTTAGCGTTGTAGTAAGATTTAGGTTTCCTCTCCTTCTTGATCTTCACTTGAGGCTCCAATGGTATCTCAGGTTCCTCTATCACATGTTCGTAGATCTAGAACAATAGTATATTAATTAACATCGCAGCTTTCAAGTCAGTTATACAATGTGTAAAAAAAATAAGCAATAATATTTAAGGGTATGTACATATATCAAGTATAGATGCTTCTGACAAAATCTTATTATTTAAATTTTATTAGGCTTATTGGGCTAGTTGACGAATAGGTAGAAAATAAGGGGTAACTTATTTGCGAACTCGGCATTATTGATCTTCAAATTTGAGTTTATTAACCAATTTTTAGAGATGTAACCTATTTTTTTTAACAAAAACTGTTACTTCTTTTTGTTCTAAAACTATAAGATCCCATAAGATTTCCAGTTCCTAATACGGCGCAAAAGATTAGTTATCACCGAATGTGTAGCCCGCTTAAATTTTATTGCTTATTTTTTTTACACGTTGTATAACCTGTTCCATTTGATTTTAAGAAAAATGTAAACAGTCGTAACCTATTTTGTTCTAATTCTGCCACAGAAATTGACAAAATAGCGTGAGGATGGCGCGTTTATGTCAATTTCACGCTCTAAACATAATCATTTAGTGCCATTTTATTTATATGGGTGGGAAAATTCTCGGTTTTAAAAAAGACAAATAAACTCAGTCCAGTAATTTTTGAGTTAAAACCCAAAGAAAAAAAAAAGAAAAGATTAAGTAAAAATAAAAGACAAAGAGGAAAGATTTGTTTGTGTGTTTGTAGACACAAACAAATCTTTCCTCTTTATAATATTAGTATAGATTACATACTATGGTGGTGCCCTCCTCGCAGTCTTCAGCTCCTCCCTCCTCCGTCTCCACGTAGTCGTGTTCCTGCTTGATCTCGATGTGGGTGTTCTCATAGTGCTCGATGCAGGCCTGCTCCGTGTTGAAGATCGCCTCGCACTGTTGATATTGAACAATAATACTTTGTAACTAAATTATAAGTTTATCTAGCTTTCCGCCCGCTGGAGTCTTAGTAGGGATCCCTAATTATTTCTGAAAATAAATATAGCCTATGACACTTCATAAAGATGTAGCTTTCTAACGGTGAAAGAATTTTAAAATCGGTCCAGTAGTTTTTTAGTTAAATCCCTACAAACAAACAAATCTGTCCTCTTTATAATATTAGTATAGACTTGCTGTTTTCCATGGATGCATTTAGGAAATGCATTTTGTAGTGTCCACTATCTGGAAAATCAGGGACAACATAAATGGTCATGGAAAGTCAGGGATAGTCAGGGAATAAATATCCTATAAGTCAAAAGTTAGGGAAAAGCTGAGTCATAGAATAAAAATATATTATGATTCCAAACAATTTTGTTGCTGATATTACTTGAAAAAAAAAATTGTGCCCTCTACGCTCACACTCTATCTCATATTGCTTTGATGTTTTCTTAGCTTAATATTTATTTTTTCCCTATATTTTCCTACTAATTGCACAGTCTACAGGACTTTCAGCCGGTTGCATAAAACTTTATCATTTATACTTTAACGAATATCACAAAACATGATATCAGTAATAAGAACACTCTTGTTGCGACATCACTAATTAGTATGCACATCACTAAACATTGCATCTTACTTCCTATTCCGGTTGTCACACAGTTGAGACGACCACTACTGTGTAATGTCCTGTCTGTGATACTTGTCTAATAAGATTGTACTACGTGTGTCTGATTGTGAAACTGGAAATAAACCAACTGTACCCAACGGTATATCTTTTATTTGAACAACATAACAACTTTTAATATGTTTTATGTTATTAATACATAAATATAATAATTAAGTAAACATATATCATAAATATTAAGACGAAAAACATAAAATAATAGGAAAATTATTCAATTTTATCCTCCATTTTGACAGATCTTAAATGACAGTTCTTCCGTTTCACGTATAAGTAACCTGATATTTTTTTGATGCAACCGGCTATTTGACTTTAATAGTACAAAGGATATGTACATTCATAATCTGGTTAAAAACGAGATAGTAACATATTTTCTTTTAGAGACAACAATATTGAGTCAGGGAAATGTGGTAGAGTGATCACGAAAAGTCAGGGAATTATTTTTGGCATTTGTAGTGAACACCATGATAATTTATTTCATATATACTTCATTTACAATAAGATTAAATAAACTTCCAAACTCTTTTTGCAGCTTACTCAACCAATTTTGAGCTCTATTCCCTACTGATAAGGATGGCGTTGAAAGAAAATTAATGTTTACAATCTATACATATAAATGAAATTGGAGTGTTATATAAATAACCGCTTTTTACTACATGTATATGAATATATATACGGTACACCAAAATAACATGTTTTTCAATTTTTGTATGTCTGTTTGTTCCAGGTAATCTCTGAAATGGCTGTACCAATTTTGACAGGACTTTTATTGGCAGGTTGTAATAGGGAGTAACTTGGCTACGTTTATTATAGAAAAAATCTTTTATTTTAGAAAAATAAAGTAATAAAAAATTTAAGGATCAACTGTAAGGCGGAACGAAGTTCGCCGGGTCAGCTAGTAACAAATATATTCTGCATCTGTTTTTATCTTGTCACCTTAGTAATAGTGCTTTAAATTGTTTGAACAAACTCTAAATAGGGTGTGTTTAAATGTCTAATCTCATAATAAATGGAGTATAGTTGCATATTTTTTAATGAAAATAAATGTACAAAATGCATTTCCCAACTGCATCGTGAGATGAAAAACCTCAATCACAACTAATAAACCCCTTTGCATGAAGATATCCGTTCAATATTGCTATGAACGGATACAGCCTGTTACCGTAATTGATAGGACGGTACAGTTTAGATTCAATTGGACTTGAGGACTATCTTAAGTAATCTTATATATGGAAAAGTTTGTGAGGATATATGAATGCTTGTTATTGTTTCACGCAAACAATACTGAACAGATATGAATGAAATTTGGTACATACATAGTTTATAATCACAGGGCCAAGTTCACCGACATGGTTACATAATCGGCCCGTTGAACAAAAAGTTTTTCCCACATCATCATCAGCCTGTATATTGTCCCACTGCTGGTCACAGGCCTCTTCTCATACAGAGAAGGAATGAGCATTGATCACCAAGTGCGCTCAAAGATAAATAAAATGGCAGTGACGAATTTGTTTACATTGATGCTATAATATAATAAAGCTGAGAAGAGGTTGTTTGTTTGTTTGAACGCGCTAATCTCAAGAACTACTGCTACGATTTGAAAAATTCTTTCAGTGTTTGATAGCCCATTTATTGAGGAAGGCTATAGGCTATATATCATCACACTACAACCAATAGGAGCGGAGCACCACTATTCCACACGGACGAAGTCGCGGGCAGAAGCTAGTTTTTCATAAAATTTATCAACTACAGTTACAAATATGAATTTAGGGATGGTAATGTTGGAAAAAATGGAAATCTCTTCTTAGAGCCCTAGCTGAGGGACCACAGGATCGCATCATCATCAATATTGGACACTCGGAAACTTCTAGAAAGAGTAATCTGATTGTTTTTATGGCATTTTTAGCACACAAATTTTGAGGTCAACTCTGGAGTGTTTATTTTTTGACAGGAAAACATCCGTGGTTCGTCTTAGGGTCGGTGTGAGGTCCGTTAAGACGAAATAACATTACTTTGACCATACGATTTGTAAATTAGACGCCGCCGTGACCGTTTTTCGGTGCCAAGAAAAATGTCGTAATTCGTGATCTAAAAGATGGGGTTTGTTTAGTAAAATTGACAGCGGAGTGGTCATGTCATGTAAAAAATATCGCTATAGTAACTATGCAAGGTCGGTAATTTTTTATTATTTTTTCTGACACACGGAGTCCTAGTTTTCGGTAATTGTGTTACCGACGCCCGAAGCGTCAGGAACGCTACCAAACCCAAAATAATTGGCAGCAAACATAGAAATTGTATAACAAAACATATGAAATCTACTTACAACACCGCATTTGTATTCTTTCCTTTCCTTTTTCAAAGCATGATCTTTTTCCAGATGCTCTTTTAAATCATCCTCAGTTGGGAAAGTTTCGCCGCATTCACAGATAATGTAATGAATACTCACAAAAGAGCAATAGAACATATCGTCCGACATAGCGAAGATTTTTCAGGCACAGATTAGTAATTTAATGATAAAACTGATATTAATTTTCTATGCGACAGCCATATTGGTTTCTATTTTCTGTGTGCAGTGTGGAGACGGTAGTGATGTAGTGGTGGATTTTTTTAGTCGATTAAATTGGTATATTGAGAATCGATTGGTAATCAATTTGACGATTTTTAACTATACAAAACAAGACTTCTGGTAAACAAATAATAAGAATGTGAAGTTCAAAAAATATTTATTACAGCTAAAATATAAAGACAAAACTTTATTTTGTGTAACGAATAATTCAAACGACTGAACCGATTTTAATAATCCCTAACCAATAGAAGACTATATTAACAGCATTAACAGTTTATTTTATTTTCGAATAAGTAGATTATTTTTTCAATAATGTTGAATGGGAACCAAGGTGTACAAAAGAAAGCCTATAAAAGTCATACATAAATAAAATTTACTACAAAACCGACTTCAAAAAAAAAACTGAAAAGTAAAAAATAATTTTAATTTAAACGCTTTACG
Organism: Pyrrhia umbra; assembly: GCA_963891755.1. Taxonomy (NCBI): domain Eukaryota; kingdom Metazoa; phylum Arthropoda; class Insecta; order Lepidoptera; family Noctuidae; genus Pyrrhia; species Pyrrhia umbra. Next base: position 6,551,814 of record OY982946.1, read on the forward strand.
ACCAAAACATCGCTCTAGAAGTCGGTGTCTTGTAAGTTACTATTGTTAGTATTTCGCCACCGACTTCTAGAGCGATGTTTTGGTCGTAAAGCGTTTAAATTAAAATTATTTTTTACTTTTCAGTTTTTTTTTTGAAGTCGGTTTTAATTTTTTTGTAAAAAGCTTTTTTATTTTTTCGCTTTTCAGTGTCTCGGTCTTGCTATCTTAACAAAATAAACACACCACTTTTTTAGGTTTCAATAAGCGTAAATAACCAAATCATCTAAGTATTTGGCATATCAGCAAGTAGAGATAAATCGTTATTTTCGATATATTTATAAAACGGCTGAACCGGTAGTGATAAAATTTAAATGGGACCACACGGGAAGCACCAGCTTTCAAATAAAAAATCAATTTTGCAAATCGGTCCAGGCGTCTTCGAGTAATCGGTGAACATACATAAAAAATAAAAAATAAAAAAGATCCCGACGAATTGAGAACCTCCTCCTTTTTTTGAAGTCGGTTAATAAAAATAGTGCTCATCATTAAGCGCAAAGTCTAAGAGATAAGTCTAACTGTTATAGTTTCGTCACTACAACTACTTTTTTATTTAAAATGTTAATAAAATCGCCATTAGAACCCCTGGTCCACGTTACCTTAGTTTTAACAGTACCTTTCGATCATGTTTTGAAGTATTCAAATCGGTTAATTCAATCAAGAGATATCTATCATATCAAAACAAAATATTAGAAAGATAAATTGCACGGTTCCCGACAAAGAGCGCAAAGATGATTTAGAAAATGTTGTATTACCTCTACTAAACATTTTGTTAAATGCATGAATGCATATTAACAAAACGAACTATTAAAAAGCTAGGAGCTCATTTATTGCTATTTAATAAAAACTTTAATACTAATCCAGTCTTATTGACCATAAAATCGTCTAAAGTGCTTTAGTAATTGCTTATCACTAGTATGACGTTTTAGTATTTTTGTCATTGTTATTAGTTTCAGCATTTTCTCATAAAACAAAACAAGCTTTATCTTATCCAAATAATTATCAATTAATACGAATATTTTTAAAAAAATATAATTTAATAATTTCAAACTACATTTTGTAATATTATAATAAAAAAATGCTCTTCTTGACACAAATTATTTTAAAAGATCAAAGATGTCAAATTAATTTCTATATTATCTGTGTAGTACTTGTTTGAAATCAAAATGGTTTATTTTATTTTAGTTTTTATTAATTTTAGTGTTATTAATATGTGAAAATTTATTTGAACAACATGGAAGACTTATTAGCATGCCGTGTTTGTCTTGCTACAAGCGTGAATCTGTTTGATATGTACAAATACAAGCTCAAAAGTCTATTCGAAGTATTTAGCGGAATCCAAGTATGTTTATTTTTATTTTTTATGTAGTTTTTATGGCTTTGTTTACTAATAGTTGTTCGGTAATTTCAAGTTAAATATTAACTGTTTGAATTATTAATATTAATTGAATGCTTTTGATTCACTGATATCTTTTTCCTCGAAGGCGACAAAGAAACGAGTTTTTTTTTTCTGATACCTATGAGTATCGTTTCCTATTTTTTAGTAATAATATTCTCCAGTCGATCAGTATAATAATGACCTAATAGTCTTCACACCGAGTTTCGGTCAGGACGGTCCAGTTCAACAAAGTCTAGCCAACTTAGAAGTCTAATAACTTTTTCCCGCGGTTTCATCCGCGTTCTAGAGTAACTACTCCACGTTACTGCATCAAAACTATCCTATAACCTTCTCCAGGTGTCAATCTATCTGTATGCCAAATTTCATCTAAATCGGTGTAGCCGTTTTAGGGTAAAGGGTAAAAAACAAACTCACATTCGCATTTGTAAAGTTAGGTAGGATTTATTTCTGTTTTCGTATGGTAAATCATTAAATGGCCTAACTATAATGTCCTGCAGTATGTTAGATAGGATAGTGTATTTATGTGTGCAGACACAGGTGCACTCTCTATTCCTTAAGGACACAATCCGACATGACCGGGGAGTGATCAGGCCCGTGATCCTTGTTTCCTGATGATGATGCGATCCTGTGGTCCCTCATCAGTGACATAGGCTCTGAGAAGAGTTTTCCAATTTTTGCGATCTTGTGCGGCGACTTCGAGGTCCTTCCAGCCGAGACCAGTTGATGCAGCCTCTTTTTCAACTGATCACCTCCAGGTGGTATTGCTTGCCACTTCAACTCTTGTTTGGATAGATGGTTGTCTGGTTTCCGCAACACTTGTCCAATTCAACACCACTTTCTCATTAGGATCTCCTTGTCGATGGGTTGTTGCAATGTCTTTTAGCCATAAAGAAAGTCATTCAACCGTCTATTTACTGACTGCAACAAGTGCAGCTTAATCCCACAATATACAAACCCACGCAACTATCTTCTCATCGTATGGTCTGCAGGTTTACCAACCTAACAAGCCCTAGTGTCAGAGTTGTCTCAAACCCGCCTGACGGCCTCTGACATGGAATTGTAACAACAACTGCTATCAAGCACCCATCCACGGACCGACCGCGCCAAGCGCAGCTTAACCTATGATCAGTCGACCCGTGCGGCTGTTACTTAGCCACGAGCTCCTCATCAGAACACACACATAAAAATAAGACTAACAAGGTACATAGCCATTGCTAGGCCATATTCATCATCTATATGTCGTATGTTACAGGTATCACCCGCAGATAACTACCCACAGTATCTGTGCAGTTACTGTGGCTCGTTACTGCTGAAGTGTGCAACATTCAGGGAGAGATGCAAGCGGTCGCAGGATCTGATGAAGTTTGCAGAAATTAAAAGCCAACTTGTAAGTAGGAAGGAAGTTTCCGTCTGTGATGGCCTAGTGGTTAAGGCACCTGCCTCTCGTGTACGAGTGTGCGGTTTCGAAACCTGGCAAGGAGCAATGTGACTTTTCTAACGTCGTATGTATTTTCTAAGTATATCTTAGCTGTCACTGATTAACGGTGAAGGAAAACATCGTGAGGAAACCTGGACTAAAAAGTCTGAAATCGCCAATCCGCCTTGAGCAAACTTAGTGATCAATGCTCGTGCCTTCTCTGTATGAGAAGAGGCTTCTGCCCAGCCGTGAGATAGTAAATAATATTCATGATAGATATTAATTAAGGAACTCGTGGCTAAGTAACAGCCGCACGGTTCAACCGATCACAGGTTAAGCTGCGCTTGGCGCGGTTGGTCCGTGGATGGGTGACCATCTATGTCATAGCGAGACTCCTCCGTGCCTCGGAAAACACGTTAAGCTGTTGATCCCGGCTGTCATTTGTAGATCTTTGACAGTTGTTACGGGTAGTCAGAAGCCAGAAAGTGTGACAAGCAGTCTTACCTAGGGTACTGTGTTACCCGGTAACTGGGTTGTGGAGGTCAGATAGGCAGTCGCTCCATGTAAAACGCTGGTACTCAGCTGCATCTGGTTCAGACTGGAAGCCGACCCCAACATAGTTGGGAAAAGGCTAGGCAGATGATGATAGATATTAATTAATATTATTTCCACAGCTAACAACAGCCCAAATACACACTATAGCTGTATCCAACAACACAGCTCTACCATTAACTAAATCAGCACCCGAGATAACCGCTATAGCAGAAATACAGATCAAAACAGAAGACCACATACCAGAAGTCATATTGAAAGAAGAGTTGGACTTCAGCGATGAAGAGCCTCTAGCCAACAAAGTGAGAAAGAGTAAAAGAGATTTAGAAGTTGAGGTGCCTCCGTTACAGACGGAATTTCATCTTGATGACCGCACTGAAGTTGATGAGAGAATTGAGTTTGATGAGAGGACGGAATTTGATGAGAGAACGGATTTTGATGAGAGAACTGACTTTGATGATCGGACTGTAGAAGAAGAAATTGAGTGTCCTAGTGATGAAATTGAGGTGAGTCTTTTTTTGGAATCTGTTAATTGTTTTTGTTAACTAACTTAAAAAAAAGAGGTTCTCTATTTGTTGGAATCTTTTAGCTCACACGATATATTATTTTTTTAATTAAGCTTTTCGCCAGTGGCTTAGCCCGCCTGGTCTATACGAATTCAAATTAAAAATGACAGAGTTTCATACAAACTTTGCCCCCCTTTTAGTTCCGTAGTCGACAGTAGTTGCTAGAACTGCCATTTGACACATTTAAATTAAGAGTTAAATCTATTCTTTGCCAGAAGGCATATTACACCATTACAGATTATTTGAATGATAAAAGTAGTTGGTCGCTATGTTAAACGCAAGACAGCTTCATGAAGTTATCGTTATACAAACTGATTGACATTGTTTTTATAATGTTTTTTTTTTTTTAATTGTTTATATTATGACATAGTACTTTCATTAATTGTTTCATAATGATTGTATTGCAATATGTTTTGTGGCTTCCTAGTGACTGCAGCATTAATCAGTTACTATTTTTGTTTGAGTAGCAGCAAGTACGTCATGCTCCCTTAGACGGCATGGCTTGCGGTAGCGTCGGGGGTCGGGTTGCCTCCTTCCCTCAAAAATGGCGAAGGGGGTGATGGCTGGTCCTCGCGTTATACTCGTGAACGGGTGCTGCTTGCGGTGCCTGGTCGTTTTGCTGATACATTTGTTTTTGTCATAATAATTCTTTATTTATTACCTTTTCTGAAAAATGAAATACTGTAGTCCTAGTTTACCATGGTCGTGTTGTACATTTACAGTTGCAACAAAATCTGCACGTGTAGGTGGGTACGCCCTTTATGCCTTATTTTTTTACAAACGGAGGCTATAGATTTTATTTTATTTATTTTTTACATTTTAGAGTTAAATATTTCATAATAATAATTAAATGCTTGAGTATTTACTTGTTATAGGTATAAAGGTGTGTGCTAGCCAACATGTGACATAATTATTTAAAATGTATGTTTAATTATGTTAAATATGAAAATTACCCATTTTTTTTATTAATATTGTATAAATTAAGGTTCTTCAAACCTTACAGACAGATATGTGTTGCTGGGGAGTTTGTTGCGCCACTTCTTCTTCCCAGCAAAAACACATAGGAAGTGGTGAAGGGCGGGCGTTTTGGGGGCTGTCTCTTGTAAATTGACGTTCAAAAAGTGCTGATTTTCAGCCTAATTTGAATAAATGACTTTTGAATTTTGAATTTTGACAAGGAACCCTTAGGGTTACGCCATGTCCGTCTGTCTGTCTGTCTGTCCGCGGCATAGCTCAAGGTTCTTGGTACTAGAAAGCTGAAATTTAGTATGGATATGTATATTTATCACGCCGACAAAGTGGTAAAAAAAAATTTTTTAGGGTAGTTCTCAAACACGTAGTGAGGATTTTTTTTAAAAACAAAATTTGTAATAAAATACATATTTTTTATTTCAGATCAAATGTTTATCGAAAGAGGAACAAATCAAAGAGGTGCTAGCTAGAAAGGACTCCTACAACTATATCAACTCATTCTACAAGTGTGAACACTGTTACAAGGGATTCATACAAGACGGAACATATAGAAATCACATGTTGAGACATGATCCGGTATGTTACATCACTTACTAGCTTCTGCCCGCGACTTCGTCCGCGTGGAATAGTGGTGCTCCGCTCCTATTGGTTTTAGCGTGATGATATATAGCCTATAGCCTTCCTGAATGAATGGGCTATCTAAGACTGAGAGATTTTTTCAAATCGTACCAGTAGTTCCTAAGATTAGCGCGTTCAAACAAACAAACTCTTCAGCTTTATTATATTAGTATTGATTTATTTTTTATCTATATCTACCTGTATCTAAATCTAAATGTATATAAAACTCACAGGTGACTGACTGACTGACATAGTGATCTATCAACGCACAGCCCAAACCACTGGAGGGATCGGGCTGAAATTTGGCATGCAGGTAGATGTTATGACGTAGGCATCCGCTAAGAAAGGATTTTGATAAATTCTACCCCTAGGGAGGTGAAAAAGGGGGGCAAAGTATGTAACGATAAAAAAATGGCATTTTTAATTTGAATTCGCATTGCTTTCCTACTAATAATAATTTAAATGCAAAAATTTGAAGTGATGTGTTTGTTACTCTCTCACGCAAAAACTATTATATTCTTATATTTCGGAAAATCCTTTCTTATCGGACGCCTACGTCATACAAAGAACACACCCTCCAAGTTTCAGGTCTCCACAATCAGCGGTTTAGGCTGTGCGTTGATCCGTCAGTCATTCAGGACAAAGCATTTTTTTTTTCAGTCTTACGGCACAGAAATATGCGACATTTGCAAAACAAGATGGCCTAATTTGCGCAGCTTAAAATCCCACATAACAACAGCTCACGAGAGAAAATACATTTGCAAATTGTGCAACCAAGTTTCTAAAAGTAGCCATAGGGCCAAGGAACATATTAAGTGGCATAAAGGCCATAAGTTCGTGTGTAAAATATGTGGTTCTAGCTTCTCCAAATCCACTAGCCATTTGACACATCTCAGGTTACAGCATCCGTCAAAATACTGCTGTGAGGTTTGTGGTGAGAGCTTTTTGGGAGAGATAGGACTTAATATGCATATTAAGAAATCTCATCGTGGGACTGAGGTTAGTAAATCTGTCTATTTTTTTGTGTATGGCTATAGAGGAGCTCGTGGCTAAGTAACAGCCGCACGGTTCGACCGGTTAAGCTAGCGCAGACCGTGGATGGGTGACCATCTATGTCATAGCGAGACTCCTCCGTGCCTCGGAAAGCACGTTAAGCTGTTGGTCCCGGTTGTCATTTGTAGATCTTTGACAGTCGTTACGGGTAGTCAGAAGCCAGAAAGTCTGACAACAATTCTTACTAAGGGGTACCGTGTTACCCGGTAACTGGGTTGTGGAGATCAGATAGGCAGTCGCTCCATGTAAAACACTGGTACTCAGCTGCATCCGGTTTAGATTGGAAGCCGACCCCAACATAGTTGGGAAAAGGCTAGGCAAATGATGTATGTGTATGGCATCTCGCAGGTCAACCTAGAAGGTTGTTGACTGCTTAACCGGGCTTGTCAGTGAAATGCCTTAAATAAATTTAGGGCCTCCAGCCAGGGCTTAACTTACAAAACTAAGCGACTACACGCTAAGGGCACCCCCTAGTGGGGTACGGGCCTCGGCTTAGGGCGTCGCTGGGGGAGGACAGCAAGGGACAGGCTGGATCAGAATATATATGATTATTATAAGCGGGAATTTTAAAGCTATTGGCTCAGCTCGCGGGTCGGCTCGTCGAGCTGACTTCTTCTTTCTTCTTTCCAGCTATAACATAAAAAAAAATGATTTTTGAATTTATATCACAGTAATTTTAAGTCTAACCGGATGCAGTTGTAATGTGTAAAATGTAGTGTAATGATTGCCTATCTAACCGACAGTTGTATATCGGTTTATAGTGCAGTGACTGCCTATCTGACCTCCAGTTTAATACCGGTATTTTATAGTGTAGTGACTGCCTATCTGACCTCCAGTTGTATATCGGTATTTTATAGTGTAGTGACTGCCTATCTGACCCCCAGTTATTTTCTTTTTTCTTTCAGAAAATAAATACAAAGCCCGAGTTTAAATGTGCCGTGTGCTCAATCTATTTCAAAAGTATGGACGCTCTGAAGAAACATATTAATTCCTATGACAACGGTATTTGTGATGGCAGTCAGAAGTAAGTATGGTATACACCCCTTTTTAGGGTTCCGTAGTCGACAAGGAACCCTTATAGTTTCGCCATGTCCGTCTGTCTGTCGGTCCGCGGCATAGCTCCGAGGTTCTTGATACTAGAAAGCTGAAATTTGGTATGGATATGTAAATATATTGATCACGCTGATAAAGTGGTAAAATAAAATTTGGAAAAATATATTTTTTAGAAAGTTCCCAAACACAAACACCCAGTTGCACCAAAAAAATATCAGGTTACTTATACGTGAAACGGAAGAACTGTAACTTTTTATCATTTATCCTTACTAATATTATAAAAGCGAAAGTAACTCTGTCTGTCTGTCTGTCTGTTACGCTTTCACGCCAAAACTACTGGACCGATATAAATGAAATTTGGTCCAGAGATAGAATAGACCCTGAGGAACAACATAGGCTAGTTTTTACCCGGGTGCGCTAAGTAGTTCCCTCGGGATGCGGGTGAAACCGCGGGAAACAGCTAGTAATCTATACTTTTACGATTATCACAAAACATGATATCAATAATTAGCATAGTTTTAGTAGTTTTTATGTTATCAATACATGGATATAACAATTAAGTAAACATATATCACAAATTAACGACGAAAAACATAAAATAATAGCAAGATTGTTGAAGAAGTATTAATTTAAAGGTGTCTTTAACTTGCTTTATAAATGTATCTTATACTAAGTTCGAAGATAACTTTGTAAACACGTTCTCTTATGTCGTGAAAGAAAATTCGGTTAGTTTTGTTTTTTCTTGTATTGTGTCTATAGTAAATATTTATACAGAAATCTTACCAAGTTTTATTGAAATAAAGTTAAATCCCAATAAAGATTATAAAATTTTATCCTCCATTTTGACAGATCTTGGATGACAATTCTTTCGTTTCACGTATAAGTAACCGTTTATTTTTTAAGTCTGTTAGACTTAATACGGAACCCTACTTCGCGTGGCCCGACACGCACTTGGCCGGTTTTTTATGTAAAGATTTTAATGTAACTGACTGAATTTTATTTGCAACTAGCTTCTGCCAGCGACTTCGTCCGCGTGGAATAGTGGTGCTCAGCTCCTATTGGTCTTAGCGTGATGATATATAGTCTATAGCCTTTCTCGATAAATGGACTATCTAACACTGAAAGAATTTTTCAAATCGGACCAGCGGTTCCTGAGATTAGCGCGTTTAAACAAAATGACAACATTTCCCTTCACTGCTCTGCTCCTGTTGATTGTAGCGTGATGAAAAGTATACTATAACCAGCTCAGGAGTATGACAAATAATTGTACCAAGTTTCGTCAAAATCCGTCGAGTAGTTTTTGTTTCTATAGAGTTTATACAGACAGACAGACAGGCAAAAAATTTATTGATTGCATTTTTGGCATCAGTATCGATCCCTAATCACCCCCAGATAGTTATTTTGGAAATATATTTCATGTACAGAATTGACCTCTCTACAGATTTATTATAAGTATAGATGAAGTGAATTTTATTGTTCATAGTTCATGTTTTCAATGTGGAGAAAATGTACCAACACAAGATGATTTAAAAGATCACCTGAAGACCCACGACCCAGGAGTCACGTGTGAGGAGGTGAGTCTAGCTACGAACAACATCATCACCTGCCTAGCCTTTTCCCAACTATGTTGGGGTCGGCTTCCAGTCTAAACCGGCTGCAGCTGAGTACTAATGTTTTATAGTGACTGCCTGTCTGACTTTAACCGTCTTATAAAGCCCGATTAATTTTTAATCTGCTGCGTAACGACGGATTGGCAAATATACAAAATGCTTTTATTTATTACTTATACATGATGTTTTTTTTATTTTATATACAATTTGGTATTTTAATTTTTTTATACAGTATTTTTTTTTTCAATGTCTTATAAACTATTATACAGGATGTTACTATTTTAATTTTCACAAAACTTATACAGTATGTTTTATTTCAGTGTCGTTTAAACTATTATACAGGGCGTTAATATTTCAAATCAAACATCTTATACAGTATGTTTTTTGTAATGTCATTTAAGCTATTATACAGGCTGTTAGTATTTCATATCAAAAATTTTATACAGTATTTTTTTTTCAATGTCATTAAAACTATTATACAGGCTGTATTTAAATTATCAAAAATCTTATACAGCATGTTTTGTTCCAGTGCAACAGAACGTTCGCTCACGAGCGATCGTTCTCCATCCACTACCAGCGCGTGCACCTAGGCATTAAACTGAAGCAGTACAAGCCGAGAGACAAGAGGAAGAAAGTACCCTGGGTCTGCGAGATATGCGGGAAGAAATGTATTGTAAGTACAATTTAAATTAGTACTAGCTTTCCGCCAGCAGTTTCGCCCGCGTGGGCTATACGAATTCAAATAAAAAATGACAGAGTTCCATACAAACTTTGCTCCCCTTTTTCACCCCCTTAAGGGTAGAGTTTCGGAAAATCCTTTCTTATTGCATGCCTACGTCATACAAAGAACACACCCTCCAAGTTTCAGGTCTCTACGATCAGCGGTTTAGGCTGTGCGTTGATCCGTCAGTCATTCAGGACAGCATTTTATATGTATAGATATCTATACTATCTATACTAATATTATAAAGAGGAAAGATTTGTTTGTTTGTTTGTAGGGTTTTAACTTAAAAACTAATGGACCGATTTAAACAATTCTTTCACCGTTAAAAAGCTACATCTTTACGAAGTTTCATAGGCTATATTTATTTCCAGAAATAATTAGGGATCCCTACTAAAACTTGAATAATGTAACCCATGGTGTAAAAAAAATCCACGCGGGCGAAGCCGCGGGCGGTAAGCTAGTTATATATAAAATCAATTATGTTTAATGGATTAAAGATACTTGAATGTAAATCAAATCATTATTGTTGTATGTCCAGTCGAACGCATCGCTCGTGTACCACCAACGCACCCACACGGGGGAGAAGCCCTACCAGTGTATAGAATGTCCTAAGAAATTCAGCATATTTCAGAGATTACAGGTAAATATTTACATTTAACCGACTTTAAAGAAGAGGTTCTCAATTCCACTGTTTTTGTTTTGTATGTTTGTTACGCGATTACTCCGCCAATTCGTCAAAACGTCTGCCTAGCCTTTTCTGAACTATGTTAGGGTCGGCTTCCAGTCTAACAAGATGCAGCTGAGTACTAGTGTTTTACATGGAGCGACTGCCTTTCTGACCTCCACAACCCAGTTACCGGGTAACACGATAACCTTTAGTAAGACTGGTTGTCAGACTGTTTTGCTTCTAAATAAATTTCTGATATCTCAGTAACGATTAATTTCTCGAGTATATTGTAGTACAATTAAATGATCGTAATAATATGTAGAATACATTCCTTTCAATAGCCTGAAAAGTATTTTTAAACCCTGTATTCACATTTCTCTATAACAAATGTAAAACAAATTTTGTAAACTAAAACACGTTGAAAAAGAGTAACCATGGAGTTTCTTGCCCGTTCTTCTCCATAGGAATCTACGCTTTGGAACGGGCAAATAGCTTCAACTTTTCTTTTTTTTTACTGACTGACTCGTAATTATTTGACAATTGAAAAGTGCCTGTAAATGGTCTAATTGAAATGTTTAGAATTTATGATAAATGACACAATTGAAAGAGTCGTGGTGGCCTAGTGGTTAAGGCACCTGCCTCTCGTTTACGAGTGTGTGGGTTCGAAACCTGGCAAGTACCAATGTGACTTTTCTAAAGTCATATGTACTTTCTAAGTGTATCTTAGACGTCACTGACTAACGGTGAAGGAAAACATCGTGAGGAAACCTGGACTTAAAATGTCTGAAATCGCCAATCCGCCTCGAGCGCACGTGGTGATCAATGCTCATGCCTTTTCTGTGTGAGAAGAGGCCTGTGCCCAGCAGTGGGACAATATACATATAGGCTGATGATGACATAATTGATTTTTTTTTATTTTTCGTCAGATCCACGTCAGAACGCACACCGGTGAGAGGCCGTTTAAATGCTCAGTTTGTCCGAAAGCATTTAAGCACAAAGCTGCTTTAAACAGGCACGACCGGGTGAGTAACTATAGTTAGATACTTATATAATTTCACACAGCGCCATCTAGCCCTAAAGTAAGCAACTAATATGCTTGTGTTATGGGTGCTAGCTTAACGGATATACTACTTATATACTTTTTTATATACATACATGTGGGATAAAAATATTAATATTAGTAAGTATGAACGCGACTATAATAATAATAAAAATATAATTGTGAAAACGGAACGTAGCGGATGAATGAAAGGGAGTGAATGAGCGAGCGAGAGAGGAGAGAATGGCGACGACTGAATTCAAGACTTACGACGTGCGGTGTAATGCTGTTTTTTCTTGTGTGAAATAGAAATAAACAGTCAAAAGTGCCTGTCATCGTTTATTTTGCCATACAATCCCATTTACCATTATACATAGTAACACCCAGACCCGTCACAGAAGTTAAAATTCATCATTTCAATTTCTGCCCGGCCGGGAATCGAACCCGGGACCTCTTGCGTGGTATGTTGACCACTAAACCACTTGGGTCGTCAAAAAACATCAATATTAGTAAAAAACCGGCCAAGTGCGAGTCGGACTCGCGCACCGAGGGTTCCGACCATTGCAAAGAAAAAATACGCAATAAAGTCGCAATTATCTTGTTTTTTTCCGACCGCATAATTAAGTTTGTTTTTAGAGGAAAATTGCTGATTACTTAAAAACTACCTGCTAGATCTCGTTCAAACCAATTTTCAATGGAAGTTTGCATGGTAATCTACATCATATATTTTTTTTAGTTTTATCATTCTCTTATTTTAGAAGTTACAGGGGGGGGGACACAATTTTTACCACTTTGGAAGTGCCTCTCGCGCAAACTATTCAGTTTAGAAAAAAATGATATTAGAAACCTCAATATAATTTTTGAAGACCTATCCATAGATACCCCACACGTATGGGTTTGACGAAAAAAAAATTTTTGAGTTTCAGTTCTAAGTATGGGGACCCCCAAAATTTATTGCTTTTTTTCTATTTTTGTGTCAAAATCTAAAAGCGGTTCACAGAATACATCTACGTGCCAAATTTCAACAGAATTGTTCTTATAGTTTCTGAAAAAAATGGCTGTGACATACGGACGGACAGACAGACAGACAGACAGACAGACAGACATGACGAATCTATAAGGGTTCCGTTTTTGCCATTTGGCTACGGAACCCTAAAAACTGGCAAAGTGCGAATCGAACTCGCTTAACGAGAGAAGTGGTTTAGTGGTCCCACGAATACCACGCAAGAGGTCCCGGGTTCGATTCCCGGCCTGGCAGAAATTGAACTGATGAATTTTAATTTCTGTGACGAGTCTGGGTGTTACTATGTATGTATTTAGCAAAGTATATAAGTAGTATATCCGTTAAGCTAGCACCCATAACACAACCATATTAGTTGCTTACTTTGTGGCTAGATGGCGCTGTGTGAAATTGTCCAAAGATATTTATATTTTATATATTTATTTCCAGGTACACTCGGGGGCGAAGCCCTATCAATGCGGGCATTGCGGCAAGACATTCTCTCAATCCAACTCCATGAAACTCCACGTTAGGACTGTACATCTAAAACTACCCGCTCCTTATAGGGCTAGGCGGGATAGGAATAATGAATGTGATTAAATTGAAGAATTAGTCATCATGTTGTCCTCATAGATATATATAATTAAGTTACTAAAGTAACTAGATCTGCAATCACCGAACACAATGCGAGCCATAAAGGTTGAGCCCACAGACATAATTCATGCCATTTTTTTATGTGGTACGCCACACTGTGTTTTTCCTGGGAGTACTATTGCCATCCTTATCGTACAGATGTCATGAACATTATGTTTCGGCTAGTGTGAGAGAGATAGATATAATTTTACATCAAAATGATTACTAGTTTCAAAGCTACGTCTGCATTCTAAAAAATGGTTACGTTTTTGTTACCGCGTAATATTCGGGATTGCATCTCTATTATCGCGATGGTTGTCCCACTGCTTCGCCCGCGTGGTCTATACGAATTCAAATTAAATATGACAGAGTTTCATACAAACTTTGCCCCCCTTTTTCACTCCCTTAGGAGTAGAATTTCGCAAAATCCCTTCTTATCGGATGCCTACGTCGTACAAAGAACGCACCCTCCAAGTTTCAGGTCTCTACCATCAGCGGTTTAAGCTGTGCGTTGATCCGTCAGTCATTCAGGACAAAGCATTTTATATGTATGTATAATACTAGGTGTACCCAGCGGCGTCGCCCGCATTGTTCGAACTACGAGGAACCCTATTTTTTCTATAATAAAAATAGCCTAAGTACAATGAAAATCCCATTAAAATCTGTATACCCGTTTCGGAGATTATCCGGAACAAATAAACAGATATTTTTTTTTACAATTATTTTTGAGTACCGTGTAAATACTTGTGTTAGTAAAAAAGCTGTTATTTTGATATTACAAACGGATTCTTCAAATTTATTTATTAATTAAAAAATTAAAAATACGATAAGAAAAAATCCAAACTCTTTATGCAGCTTATTCAACCGACTTTGAGTTCTTTTCCGTACTGATAAGGATGGTGTTGAAAGCAAACTAATGTTTACAATACTAAATATATTCTGCATCTGTTTTTTGTCTTGTCACCTTAGCAATAGAGCTCAAAATCGTTTGGATAAACTGTAAATAGTGCGATTACATTTCTAATGTTATTTTAAACTGAGTATCCATAATACTCCATTTGTAATAAGATTAAACATTTAAACGCACCCTATTTACCGTTTGTTCAAACGATTTAAAGCTCTATTACTAAGGTGACATGACAAAAACAGATGCAGAATATATTTGTTTTTGTAAACAATATTTTGCTTTCAACACCATCCTTATCATTAGGGAATAGAACTCAAAATTGGTTGAGTAAGCTGCAAAAAGAGTTTGGAAGTTTTTCTAATCTTATTGTAAATGAAATATAGATTAATGAAAGTCTCCGCGCTGCTCCGACTAGATACCGCCAGTGTTCTTGTAATCTGCGGCAACAAATACTATGCCGAAGTCGGCTTACCCGAGCCAGAAGCCAATCTCGTTGCAAGGATGGCGTCCCGAATGATTTAAATAATTTTAAGACATAATCCGAAGTATAATGCCAGTTTTTGTAGTGAGACTGTGTGAAAATAATACTAGAAGATTAAGAAAACCACTGGGTTCACTTACACACACTACAGTAATAAGTTGCCGCATTCACGGAGCTATTGTTTTTAGGAAGAGCGGTGTCTAGTCGAAGCAGCGCGATGACATTTTAATTGTAAATATATACATCAATTTTAAACTTCACAATTAAATGTTAATATATGTAAACATTATTTATGTAAATATCGAAATTAATGTTGTACATTATTTATTACTTTTATTTCCTGATATAAAAATCAAATTGAACGGAAGTTTAAATAAAATAAAAAAAACAATTTTATCACTTTGTTGTTTTTCTTTATTTATAGTAAACCTAAAAGGAGGAGGTTATCAATTCGGATGTTTATGTTTTTTAAATAGACATGTTGATGGATTGAGGTTAAGCTGGCCGCGGTCTGTCTACGGATGGGTGGCTGGAGAATAGCCAAGCATATTGAGGTAAATTTGCTTACCGCGGTCTGTCTACGGATGGGTGGCCGGAGAATAGCAAAGTTCAAGCTTGTTGGTAGAGTTAAAGCTGCTTACCGCGGTCTGTCTACGGATGGGTGACAGAGGAGAATAGCCAAGCTTATTGATCGAGATAAAGTCGCTTACCGCGGTCTGTCTACGGATGGGTGACAGAGGAGAATAGCCAAGCTTATCGATCGTTGTAAGACTGCTTGCTGTCTACGGATGGGTGACTGAGAGAAATAGCGAAACTTATCAGGTCTAGTTTAAACTGCTTATCGCGGTCTGTCCACGGATGGGTGGCCAAGTATAATAAACAAGCTTATTGGTCGAGTTAACGCTGCTTATCGCGGTCTATCTACGGATGGGTGTCTGAGGGAAATAGTTAAGCTTATTGATTGAAGTAAAACTGCTTGCCGCGGTTAGTCAAAAGGTGGCAAAAAGAATTATTTTAAATATGATAAATACCCAAGTTTTTTATTAATATCGTATAAACGAAGGTTCTTCAAACCTAACAGACAGACATGTGTTGCTGGGGAGTTTGTTGCGCCTCTTCTTTTTCCCAGCAACAACACATAGGAAGTGGTGAAGGGCGGGCGTTTTGGGGGCTGTCTTTTGTTAACCTGGCGATCAAAAAATGCTGATTTTCAGTTTAGCTTGAGTAAATAGCTTTTGAATTGTGAATTTTATACCTATTAGCGAGGAGCTCGTGGCTAAGTAACAGCCGCACGGTTCGACCGATATCACACGTTAGGCAGATGGATACCTATTAGCGTAAAAAAAGGCGGGAAAAAGTTTGTGATTATTACAAATTTTCGTGTTTGAAGTGTAGGTTTATATACATACCTACTTATATATAGATAGAAAGGTACCTACATAAGCACTGCACTCAATCGCAGTCGAGTCGTGACAGCATAAGTGTTGTAATATTTTACGTGTAACCTGATTGTACGACCTTCGATCGGCCGTGAATTGAGGCGAACTGGTTGCGTAGGGATGGGCGCGACGCTTGTCGATATATCGATGTCGACAGAGAAGCTGTGGCGATTGTGTTAAAAAAATTAAATGTCATATAAAGTTTTGTTTTCAATCAGATCGAAAATTTTTGAGGAAATCGTGGCTAGGTAACAGCCGCAGGGGACGGATCAAAAGTTAAACAGCGCTTGGCGCGGTCCGTGGATGGGTTACTATCTATGTCATAGCGAGACTCATCCGTGCCTCGGAAAGCAAGTTAAGCTGTTGGTCCCGGTTGTCATTTGTAGATGTTTGACAGTCGTTAAGGGTAGTCAGAAGCCAGAAAGTCTGACAACCAGTCTTATGAAGGAGTATCGTGTTACCCGGTTACTGGGTTGTGGAGGTCAGATAGACAGTCGCTTCATGTAAAACTCTGGTACTCAGACTGGAAGCCGACCCCAACATAGTTGAGAAAAGGCTAGACAGATAACTCACTTCACCAGCGCCGGATTTATATTTTTTATGAGTATAGCCTACTTTATTTCTGCCGCCCATGTACCTTCCTAAAATAATAATTTTACATTTGTAGTAAGGAAAACACTAAAGTTAAATAAAATAAACCGGCCAAGTGCGAGTCGGGATCTAGTTTTTTTTTCGAACGCATAGTTAAGTTTTTTGAGGAAAATTGCTGATGACTTAAAAACTGCAATACGATACATACGCTACGAATCATAGATTTATTTTTCCTATCATATTTAGGCTAATGTCTATCAGCCCTAATTATTTCAGATTTTTCTGCTCTCAATCTTCGGAGATACGGAGATAAGAACGATTTTTTTTATGCGGACTCTATTATAATTCCACAATTAAAAGACATACCAGAAAACCTCAATTTATATTCGAATGTGTAAATAATTTAAGACCTTTCATATGATGCCTAAATAAATTTGAAACCCCTACTTCCTCCCACTTTTTCTATAAAATATGTTTTTTCAACTTTTTTCATTTAATATACAATACGTATGCACAATAGTTCTTCATAACTGTTGCAATTATATTTTTCAAAAAATAGTAACAAAAACTGTGGTCGAAAAGTAACTCATACGTAATCGATAGCGCGAGCGAAGCGAGCGAAATTTTTTTAGCATGTTAATTAGGGAATAATATTTTTAAATAAATGGTAACAAATCAGAGCTTATAAAGAAATACAAATACCTACTTATGTAATCGACAGCGCGAGCGAAGCGAGCGCGAATTTTTTTAGCATGATAATTATAGGGAATAACATTTTTCAATAAATTGTATAAAAAACAAAATATGTAATCAGAAGCGCGAGCGCTAACTTTTTTTTAAACATGATAATTATATTTTTCAATAAATTGTAACGAAAACAGAATCTGAAAAAAAATAAGAATATGTAATTGAAAACGCGAGCGAAGCGAGCGCGAATTTCTTTTTTAGCAAGATAATTATGGGGAATAATATTTTTTTAATGGGTTGCCATGATTGTTAATGTTTCGACCTATTTTATTTAGTTTTCGGAGATGGGAGAATTTTTCGCTAGTTCTATAAGGTTAAGTTTGGTAAGGTTGGCTAATCAGGTTTTGGAGGCCCCTGGGCACTGCCCCGCCTAGCCCCTGGGTAGCTAAGCCTCTGCTCACGCTTTTATGATAACTCTAACAAATTAAAGCGTATGTTGCTTTTCACGTAAATAATGAAAAATGCCACTGCCACCCGACCCCCGCTCTCATCCAACACTCACGCAGTAATATAGATCACGCAGATAAAATAGGTACAAGAACATAACAGTAGGTACCTAGGATTGATAATTTTAGGGATTTAACGTATTAGTATAAAAAATCATGAGAAAACGAGTGAACTTGTTTGACTTTTACCCTCTGAAATCAAGTGAGCGTCCTCTGAAATCTGCCGCCCCTAGGACGCTGCCGCCCCTAGGCCGCGGCCTATACGGCCTATTGACAAATCCAGGACTGCACTTCACACGAAGCAAACATTAACTACAAAAGGAACGAAACAATGCAAACAGTTACAAGACAAGATGATTTATCGATACATCGATATCAAACTTTCTCGCGATACACACAACACTAGCGGTATTAAGATCTATGATAATCGACAGTTGAATCTGATCTGTAGAACTTCGCACACATCGATATTATAATTAATTGAATAATTTATTGTCGCAAGAATGAGCCGTGAAAGTTTTTAAAAAGTCATTATTATGAAAAACTTGTCTTTGTAAAATAGCATGTTTTTTGAGCGATTCAGATATTTGTAAATTTTCTTAGTGAAATTGTTGTTTAGATTTTAAACATAAGTGTTCTATTGATAAGGAAAATTGTTTGCATTAAGAAAAACATTGTGTTTTAATACATCGGAGTTGATGCAAATGTGAAACGCGTACTACTTCTTTTGTGCAGTCGGGTAATGAAAATGTAAGTAATTTAGAATCCTATTTTTCCTACTAATCTATACTAATGATATAAAGAGGAAAGGTTTATTTGTTTGTTTGTAGGAATTTAACTCAAAAACTACTGGACCGATTTAAAAAAAATCTTTCACCGTTAGAAAGCTACATCTTTACGAAGTGTCATAGGCTATATTTATTTCCAGAAATAATTAGGGATCCCTACTAAAACTTGAATAATGTAACCCAAGGTGTAAAAAAAATGTCCGCGCGGGCGGAAAGCTAGTACATTTATAAATGTGAAAGTTTGTATGTTTAAATGTTTGTTACTCTTTCACGCAAAAACTGCTGAATGGATTGGGTTGAAATTTGGTACACCCATAGCTTATAACCTGGATTAACATGTAGGATAGTTTTTATCTGGTTGCGCGGAGTAGTTTTCCCAGGATACGGGTAAAACCGCGGGACATGTTGAAAAAGAGTAACCATGGAGTTTCTTGCCCGTTCTTCTCCATAGGAATCTACGCTTTGGAACGGGCAAATAGCTTCAACTTTCTTTTCGACAAACTGACAGACTTATGACTCTTTGACAATTCGAAAGTGCCTGTAAATGGTCTAGTTGAAATAAATGATTAGATTTTTTTTGAATTTTGGATAGGTATACGTAGTCTTTTATGAGTGGTTCGTGACGTAATGTTTCACCTCAATTAGATTAATCATAATAATGTTTGTTTACAATAATTCAATGCACTATGACTTGAGAAAAAAAACAATTTCTATTATTCATTCAAGTACTCGTGTGTTGGTGGCCTAGTGGTTAAGGCACCTGCCTCTCGTGTACGGGTTCGAAACCTGGTAAGGACCAATGTGACTTTTCTAAAGTCATATGTACTTTCTAAGTATATCTTAGACGTGACTGACTAACGGTGAATGAAAACATCGTGAGGAAACCTGGACTAGAAAGTGTGAAATCGCCAATCCGCCTTGAGCGCACGTGGTGATCTATGCTCATGCCTTCTCTGTGTGAGAAGAGGCCTGTGCCCAGCAGTGGGACAATATATAGGCTGATGATGATGATGATGATTCAAGTACTGAATATCATTAGATAGGTACCTATATATTTTTTGATTTTCGTTTATTTAAAAAAAACGTTGCCTCACTAGGAATTACGCCTGTTTCGTGAGTGTGTTTACAAACATACATTACACATGCACGAACACCCAGACCCGGAACGATTTTAGTTGTCCCGTGCGGGAATCGAACCCGCGACACGCAGCGCAACAGCCAATTCCGCTTTCGAAGTCGGTGGCGAAATACTAACAATAGTAACTTACAAGACACCGACTTCGAAAGCGATGTTTTGGTCGTAAAGCGTTTAAATAAAAATTATTTTTTACTTTTCAGTTTTTTTTTGGAAGTCAGTTTTATTTTTTTGTAAAAAGTTTTTTTTTATACTATATACTTTTACGAAAATCACAAAACATGATATCAGTGTTATAAGAACACTTTTAATATGTGTTATGTCATCAATACATAGATATAATAATTAAGTAAACATATATATCTATACTTAATATAATAAAGCTAAAGAGTTTGTTTGTTTGAACGCGCTAATCTCAGGAACTACTGGTACGATTTGAAAAATTCTTTCAGTGTTAGATAGCCCATTTATTGAGGAAGGCTATAGGCTATATATCATCACGCTAAGACCAATAGGAGCACCACTATTCCACGAGGACTAAGTCGCGGACAGAAGCTAGTCATAAATATTACGACGAAAACATAAAATCATCAATTTTATCCTCCATTTTGACAGATCTTGGATGACAGTTCTTCCGTTTCACGTATAAGTAACCACCACGTGTTTTTGCAGTCACTATTCAAGTTTGAGAGCGTGACACAGCTACAGACGTCGTATAGCTCCGTCTCTTTTTCATAACGAAAATAATCTTGTTTAGGCACGTCATGGTAAGGCCCCTGATACTTTTTTGATGCAACGGGCTGATAGGATACTGGACAGATAAATAACGTTCCCCTATTATTCTATCTCACGACCAAATTACATCTCAATAGTTTCAATCGATTTACGTGAGAGCGATAGAAAAGAAAATTAAGGAAGGAATGTGTGATATTGCAGATGGCGGACACGCCAGCTGTGGAAATGTCTTCAAACCCTGATGCTGAAGAGGAATATACAGAAGGAGTAAGAGTTGTCCAGGTCAGTCTATATTTTATTTATACATTTATTTACATAAGTAGCAGGTCGCCAAAAATATCAAATGTAGGCCTTGGCTGTTGTTTAAAATTACTGACTCAAATTTTATGAGTCGAATAAATGCAAAGAGCAAATTTATATATAATAATACTAGCTTCCCGCCAGCGGCTTCACCCGCGATATTTTAGCAAATGGATACAAAAACTTGACAAATTATATACTAAAATCTTCCTCATTAATCACTCTATCTATTAAAAAAACCGGCCAAGTGCGTGTCGGGCCACGCGCAGTAGGGTTCCGTAGTAGGTCTCAGTTAGTCGACTATAACTCTATAACCGGTTAAGCCTACTTAGCCGTGATAGTTTTCCTTGTAAGTTCATTACATGTGCTACGTCTTTGATTTTTTTCACATTTCTAGGTACAGCCATTCAAAAGTTAGAGGGGGTGGTAACTGGTATCGAACAAAAAAAATCACTTAAAATCTAGATATTTCGCAAATGGCTCGCTTAACTGAAAAATGATCTTCACACATCCATAATATTTTTGAAAGACCTATCTAACGATACCCCACATGAAGGGGTACGCGAGAAAAAAAATATTCATCCCTACTTTACATGTTTGGGAGCTACCCTAAAAAAAAATATTTTTCAAAATTTTATTTTACCACTTTCTCGGCGTGTTCAATATACATATTCATACCAAATTTCAGCTTTCTAATAACAAAAACCACGGAGCTATGCCGCGGACAGACAGACAGACAGACAGACAGACGGACAGAGCGAAACTATAAGGGTTCCTTGTCGGACTACGGAACCCTAAAAACCGCATCAAAATCCGTTGCGTAGTTAAAAAGATTTAAGCATACATAGGGATATAGGGACAGAGAAAGCGACTTTGTTTTATACTATGTAGTGATACTTATAAATAAGTAAATACAATTGATAAATGTAAAATTTAAAATCAGTAAATTGCAGTTTAATAACAAAGTTATCTCTAACCATGAAATCAAATATGGCGTCGACCATAAACTGAAACCAAACAGCTGTTTCCCTCTATTTTCGAAACCAGTCATTCATTTTTAACGAATTTAGTTAATCATAATAAAAACAACTCCCAAATTAAATTATATGGAGTTATATTAAAGCCGAATATGTTTTACGAGCTTTTAAAATCAATGTCAAATATTATAAACTTGAGTTTAAAATGTGAAGGTGAATTTGTAATGTCAATGATAACCGGATCTGACTTCGGTAGTGGCGAAGGAAGTTTCTTTTATACTTCCTATAAACACTTATCTATACTTAATATTAAAAAAACCGACTTCAAAAAAAAACTAAAAAGTATTAAAAAAGTATAAAATAACTTAATAAAGATTTAACACAAACCTAATACCTTTAATATTAATAAAACACCATTATTTGTATTTGCTACCTATTGACAGGTTTAAAGTCGGTGCCAAGCCAAATGTAATAGTGTTACTCATTCAGGTATTAAAAAGTTTTCATCTGTTTCACATTAATTCACATTGTTCTTTAAGTTTATTTACGTAGGTTAATCTTTAGGAATTTCATTTTGTTTAGGACTTGGCACCGACTTCAAACCTGTCAATAGGTAACACATACAAATAATGGTGTTTTATTAATATTAAAGGTATTAGGTTTGTGTTAAATCTTTATTAAGTTATTTTATACTTTTTTAATACTTTTTAGTTTTTTTTTGAAGTCGGTTTTTTTAAACGTAGTTTTTTTAAATTTATTTTTTACTTTTTAGTGTCTGTAATAAGTTGCTCTGTAAACTACAGTATTTTTTACAGGATTTTTATAGATTACATAAGGAAGGCTATAACATTTCGTTGTTTTTATTGTCATAATTATATGTTAAATAGTTTTTTTTTAAGTAGCTATGGGTAGGCCTACGAAAGGTGCAGCTTTAAACAATATAGATCAAGAAACGGGAACGGAAAATATAAATCGACTCCGAAACAATTACGTCATCGATGTAAACAAAAATGTAAAAAATGTTCACAAAATGAAAACTACTGGGCCAAACCATGTGAAATTTTTATGGGACCAAATGGCATCTATTCCGCATCAAACTAAAAAAGAATCACGTAAATCGGATCATAAATCTCAGCGTAATCGGTGTACATACATAGAAAAAAAAAAAAAAAAAAAAAAAAAAAAAAAAAAAATACCGATCGAATTGAGAACCTCCTCCTTTTTTTGAAGTCGGTTAATAAAGAGGAAAGATTTGTTTGTTTGTTTTTAGGGATATAACTCAAAAACTACTGGACTGATTTTAAAAATTATTTCGCCATTAAAAGCTACATCTTTATGAAGTGTCATAGGCTATATTTATTTCCAGAAATATACTTCCGCATATCATGGTAATCTGCTTAGCCCTTTTACAAGTAGGTACGTTGGCTTGGCTGAGTAGGTACCAATGTTTTACATGGAGCCACCGCGCCAAGCGCAGCTTAACCTTTGATCGATCGACCCGTGCGGCTGTTACTTAGCCACTCGTTACTTTAGAATAATAAAATTAATAAAATTGAAATGTCAAAATGACAACTTATTTTTTTTATTTGTTTTCTCAATCTGTCCATTCGTTACAACTAATCTCCGAAACGACTGGACTAATGTTGATAGGACATTCACTAGCAGATTATTAAGGTTATACGCATTTTTTTATGTAGGTACGTTTACAATCTACTACTTACTATTACTTTTATTGACGCGTAGCGCAACTATATGTATAGTTTACTAATAAATAGCAACACATACCTGTCTGTTAGTTATTATTATTGTGACCAATGGCAATGTATTGTTCCAGTTAAATCTCCCTGAAGACGAAGGCGAAGGTCTAGGCTTCAGGCTGACACGGACGCTTTGGGATCCATACCCCTGGGTAAGAAAATTCTATACTAACAAATATCTTCATCAGCCTGTATATTGTCCCACTGCCGGGCACAGGCCTCTTCTCACACAGAGAAGGCATGAGCATTGATCACCACGTGCGCTCAAGCGGATTGGCGATTTCAGCCTTTTTAGTCCAGGTTTCCTCACGATGTTTTCCTTCACCGTTAGTCAGTGACATCTAAGGTATACTTAGAAAGTACATATGACTTTAGAAAAGTCACATTGGTACTTACAGTGCACTTGTTGTTAGAGAGAGATACATCATTAGTTACGTTGCGATTGATTGCTGCATGCTTATTGATCAAGCTTGTCAATGGAATTAGGTCAATTGCCTTCATTTCATGTTGCCATGTTTATTATACCATTGCGTCTACCTTTCAAATTCTTCAGGTTCGGGAAGTGACTCCCAGCGGACGAGCAGACCACGCCGGCTTGAAGCCAGGCGACTGCATCCTTCAAGCTGATGGGAAAGACCTACTTGGACTACCAGTATGTATACATCGTCATCTGCCTAGCCTTTTCTTTATGTTGATAAATGATATTCATTTTGCAAATAGGTTATAAAATAACACTTTTACACGTCAATTTTTTTTAAGCTAGATGAGGCCGGTGTTTCCTATCTGACTACCTTGAGAAGAAACACCGAAACAAACTCAAGGGTCACAGTCTCTTTTAAGGTCCAGACACAATGTAATTGCATCATGGATGTACAATGTAGGCTCGAGTCTGAAATTACCGTTTGAAGAAAGAATCATACAGATCCGAGTGGGCCTGTCCATTCAGTTGGCACGCAAGTGTCTGTCTTTGTTAGCTCAACAGTAACTTAGGAACTTACAATCCAACGAACAATACCCCCAGAAAGGACATTTGGGTTCAGCTTCCAGTCCAACCGGATAAAGCTGAGTACCAGTAACCTAACTGACCTCCACAACCCAGTTACCGGGTAACACGATACTCTAGTAAGACTGGTGGTCACACTTTCTGGCTTTTGACTACCCGTAACGACTGTCAAAGATCTACAAATGACA
Source organism: Pyrrhia umbra (assembly GCA_963891755.1). NCBI lineage: Eukaryota > Metazoa > Arthropoda > Insecta > Lepidoptera > Noctuidae > Pyrrhia > Pyrrhia umbra. The sequence continues at coordinate 6,576,647 of OY982946.1, forward strand.
CCCGGGACCAACAGCTTAACGTGCTTTCCGAGGCACGGTCTTTTTAAAATATTTATTTATTGTAGGTTGGTCAAGTCGCTGGTCTGATTAGAGGCGATGGTGGTGGTGGCGGCGTGTCCCTACTGGTGTGGAACTGTGGCGTGGATCCCAAAGATGACCCTGAGGTAAACAATTTCGCAGGTTCATCGATTTTTTTTCCTAAAAATAATTGTAATGACACATTGGTAGGTCGTATAATACAATCGTAATAGATCGTTCAATTTTGGAGCTTGCTTGAAACCTTCGGCTTCGGCCAACACTTCGGCCAGTTCTGGTTGATGATGACCCCCCTCAAAATATTTGGCTGATCGAGGTTAGGTTGGCCGCTAATAGACAAAGATTATTGGTCGCGTCAAAGCTGCTTACGCGGTCTGTCTACGGATGGGTGACCGAGGAAAATAGCCAAGCTTATTTATCGAGGTAAAGCTGCTTGCCGCCCAATATTTGGCTCATTGGTTCAACCTAGAAGGTTGTTGACTGCTTAACCGGGCTTGCCTGTGAAGTGCCTTAAATGAATTTAGGGCCTCCAGCCAGGGCTTAACTTACAAAACTAAGCGACTACACGCTAAGGGCACCCCCTAAGTGGGATACGGGCCTCGGCTTAGGGCGTCGCTGGGGGAGAACAGCAAGGGACAGGCTGGATCAGAATATATATGATTATTATAATCGGGAATTTGAAAGCTATTAGTTCAGCTCGCGGGCTGGCTCGTGGAGCTAGGTCTGCGAGCTCGCCTGATAATGTCTGTCGCCCCAGCTGCTGTGGAGCTGCGGGGGCGGCGTGCGCGGGGAGCGGGCCCGGCGCGCGCTGGCGGGGGTGGTGCGCGCGCTGGCGTGCTCGGTGTGCGCCGCCACCGCCACCAGCCCGCTCACCTGCGCCAGGTCCCACGTCTACTGCGAGCGTGAGTATTACAATGTTTATCGTTAACTAGCTGTTGCTGCCGCGTCCCGACGAAAGTTTCTCCAGGGAAGAATCTTCGCCAGGGTCCCTTCTATCTCCGTACCAAATTTCAGTCAAATTGATCTTCGTTCACGCGTGATGCGATGACCAAAGGAAATAGGGATTCATTTTTAGGGTTCCGTACTCCGACAAGGAACCCTCATAGTTTCGCCATGTCCGTCTGTCTGTCTGTCTGTCTGTCTGTCCGCGGCATAGCTCCGAGGTTCTTGTTACTAAGAAGCTGAAATTTAGTATGGATATGTAAATTGATCACGCCGAAAAAATGGTAAAATAAAATTTTGAAAAATATTTTTTTTTAGGGTAGCTCCCAAACACGTAAAGCGGGGATGAATATTTTTTTTCTCGCGTACCCCTCCGTGTGGGGTATCGTTAGATAGGTCTTCTAAAAATATTATGGGTGTGTCAAGACCATTTTTCGGTTAAGCGAGCCATTTGCGAAATATCTAGATTTTAAGTGAAAATTTTTGTTCGATACGAGTTATCCCCCCCCTCTAACTTTTGAATGGCTGTACCTAGAAATGTGAAAAAAATCAGACGTAGCACATGTAATGAACTTACAAGGAAAACTATCACGGCTAAGTAGGCTTAACCGTTTACAGAGTTATAGTCGACTAACTAAGACCTACTACGGAACCCTATTGCGCGTGGCCCGACACGCACTTGGCCGGTTTTTTATATAATAGAAGATGATAATACCATAATCCATTTTAATAATACACTGCCGGAGCTGCGGGACGTTCGAAAGAGATACCGCGCAACAAATACAAAGGGCTGAGGAAGGAACATGAATGGATTTTAGTTAGTAACCGTCTAACTTATAAAGACCGATAAATTTTTAATCTGCACCGGATCAGCAAAAATCTCACTCATAAATGATATTTAGCGTTAATCCGAACTTAAGTTAGTAGCTTAATCCTGTATGAAGACCTTAATTAGGTAAGGATTAAATGGTTAAACTTCAGATTACATGTTTTTTATAAGTAAGTCGGTAAGAGTTTGACACTCTCTCCCGCCTCACCCACGGCGGGAGGGGTCATTTGATGATTTCCCATCCGAATAAAAAAAAAAACTAATAATACGAATGTGAAAGTGTGTCTGTCTGTATAGGATCTTCACGCATAAACAGCTGAACCGATTTAGAAGTAATTTGCTATGGGGAGATAGCTTGAACCTTGGGGAAAGACATAGTTTTTATCTGGGTCCGTTAGGATATACCATTGCGACGCGGGTAAAACCACGTGAAATGGCTAGCTATAAATTGTATACGTGAGTCAATTCCTTTGTTATGTATCCGTATCGTTGCTCCATCTAGACATCAAGTTGAATTATTATTAGAATTTATTACACACAAGCTTTCCGCCAGCTTGGACTATAAGAATTCAATTTAAAAAAAAACCGGCCAAGTGCGTGTCGGGCCACGCGCAGTAGGGTTCCGTAGCAGGCCTCAGTTAGTCGACTATAACTCTGTAACCAGTTAAGCCTACTTAGCCGTGATAGTTTTTCTTGTAAGTTCATTACATGTACTACGTCTGTGATTTTTTTCATATTTCTAGGTACAGCCATTCTAAAGTTAGAGGGGGGGATGCTCGTATCGAACAAAAAAAATCACTTAAAAGCTAGATATTTCGCAAATGGCTCGCTTAACCAAATAATGGTCTTTACACACTCATGTTATTTTTGAAAGACCTATCTAACGATACCCCACACGAAGGGGTACGCGAGAAAAAAAATATTCATCCCCACTTTACGTGTTTGGGAGCTACCCTAAAAAAAATATTTTTCAAAATTTTATTTTACCACTTTCTCGGCGTGATCAATATACATATCCATACCAAATTTCAGCTTTCTAGTATCAAGAACCTCGGAACTATGCCGCAGACAGACAGACAGACGGACATGGCGAAACTATAAGGGTTCCTTGTCGGGCTACGGAACCCTAAAAATGACAGAGTTTCATACAAACTTTGCCCCCCTTAGGAGTAGAATTTCGGAAAATCCTTTCTTATCGGATGCCGACGTCATACAAAGAACACACCCTCCAAGTTTCAGGTCTCTACGATCAGCGGTTTAGGCTGTGCGTTGATCCGTCAGTCATTCAGGACAAAGGACAAAGCATTTTGTTAATGATAATACTAGCTGATTTGAATTCGTCTTCTGTTCCCAGCTTGCTGGATGCGGTTAGAACGATGTGCGTTATGCAGGGAAGCATTACCTTCGAAGAATTCTCCATACGCCAGGAATCTGGTGGCTGAACAGGTAACTAGGATTTCTCATCTGCCTAGCCTCTTCCCCACTTAATTGGGGCCGGCTTCCAGTCTAACCGAATGCAACTGAGTAACAGTGTTTTACATGGAGCGACTGCCTATTTGAGTTCCACAATTCAGTTAGCGGGTAACACGATACCCCTTGGGAAGATACCTCTGGCTTCAGGCTACCCGTAACTTTAAAATAAACTCTATAATGTCCAAAAATATGTAATTTTAAAAGAACTCTTACAATTGTCTCTCTCTTCCAGGTTTTCGAAGCGATAGCAACAGAATATGAGCTCAAAAACCCGCGAGCGAAGCGTCCCACACAAACCACATCAGCCTACACATCACCGACTCGATCACCGAGCTCATCACCATCACCTAACAGACGGGGCCAATACCAACACTCCATGATGAACAAATACAAGAAAACCGTTCATTTCACCGAAAAATTCGGGCAAACTTACGCTTCGGATCCTAATATACATCGATCAGTACACTCAACAGAATCAAGAGCGAATGTTGACGCAAATTCTACTAATTCAGTAGAAAACTCCCAAGCTGGCAACTCTGGTGTTGGCGGGAACTGCAACTGTCAATGTCAAAGTGACATTAGCGTTCCGAAGATCAATATTGAGAATGTTGATGATGGAAGTAAATGTAATAATGGCAGTGACTGCTCTAGTAGCTGTCAAAGTCTGACGCTTCCACATAAGTTGGTAGCAAGATTGAGGCAGGCCTGCTCACTGGCTGACTTGCATAATGCTGCAGGACAATGTTCTCTGTCTAGATCGCTGAATAGTTTAGGCGATGATTGGTAAGTTGAAATTATAACATTACTGGCTGTTTCTCGCGGTTTCACCCGCGTATACTCAGTGTATACACTATACAGCAAATGTCTGTGTGTAAACGAATGTTACATTTATTAAAAAGAAAGGGGCAAAATTTATTAGAAAGGGGCACAGCACAGTATAAAAAATATTCTGATTTCTGTCGTAGTGTCAGCATAAAAGATAAGTTCAAAAATGTGAATTGCACATTAAAAGTTCAGACGAATAGTAGTAAAAAAATGAAAATGTTGCCAGAATTTAAAACAGAATTACTACTATGTATCATTATTTTTGTCACAGTTTTATAAGAAACCAGATTGTTGTGGGTAACCTTGAGAAAAATATATTTAACATTATAAATATTTTATTATTTCCAGCAAGAGCTGTCATCACGGATCATTGGATAACTTGAAGAATCATTGTAATAAATTATGTGGTACGTATTATGAACGGATAAAATTCTTGCATCTTAGCAATAAACCTACCTTTGACTTCGGGATAAGACTAAGGGAAAGAGATAACGCGCCCCCGGAATACAAAGGGCTGAGGAAGGAACATGGATGGGTTTTAGTCAGTAAGAGTCTGACACTCCCACCCGCTCCCACGGCGGGAGTAGCATTGATATAATGTTACTAACGTAACTAGATCTGCAATCACCAAGCAAAATGCGTACCATAAAAGTTTGACCCCCAGCCACAATTCACGTCATCTGTCAGCTTGACTTCAACTGAATGTCTGGAAAAACTGACTGTCGCGCTCTTTGTCGAACAAATATCACGTACATAATGTTTCGGTTAGTGGGAAAGAGATAAATAGAATGTTGCATCAAAGTGTTTACTAGTCTCAAAGCTACGTCTTTATACCAAAAAATTGGTTACGTTTTTTTTGACGCGTAATGTTCGGGATAGTATCTCTATTGATATATCTCGATGGGGAGAAGTCATTCCAGTCAAAGGAAGTCCCATACACGTTCCCTCCTTCGCCTTTTAATTTATATGCTTGCAATTATTAATTACTAGCTGTTTTCCGCGGTTTCACCCGCAACCCGAGGGAACTACTTAGCGCACCCGGGTAAAAAGTAGCCTATGTTGTTCCTCAGGGTCTATTCTATCTCTGTACCAAATTTCATTTATATCGGTCCAGTAGTTTTGGCGTGAAAGCGTAACAAACAGACAGACAGAGTTACTTTCGCATTTATAATATTAGTAAGGATCTGGCAGATAAATTCCTATCTAAACGTAGTGAAACAGAAACTCAATGATATTTTTTCTTATTTCTAGACGCCCCTGTGTTTCTGCTGCCCGCACCCCCCGTTTATGTACTGACAACTTGTGATCACAACAAGAAGGAATAACACATTTTTTTTATATATATATTTTGTATGTTTTTCTAAATCAATAAATCAAATTTATGATAGAATCGTTGTTTTTTTAACCGACTTTAAAGGGAGGAATGGTATTTTTTACAATTTTGCTATCATAATTTGTACGAATCCTCTATTTTTTTTTGTATGTCTGTTTGTTCTGTGTCTCGACAATTCACTTCATTAATACGAAGGCCAGTACAGAGGCCAACGCCAATGGAATATTATAGATGAATGTACCTACACACTTTAATGTTTATAAAACCGGCTAAGTGTGTGTCGGGCCAAGCACAGTGTAGGTTTATCTTTTAAGCCGAATTAAAAAAAAAGTACCAGTGATCTCCACAATTTAGTGACCAGGTAACACGATACCTCTCGGTAAGACTGGTTGTCAGACTTTCTGGCTTCTGACTACCCGTAACGACTGTCAAAGATCTACAAATGACAGCCGGGACTACCAGCTTAACGTGCTTTCCGAGGCACGGAATGTAGGTAAATAAAATTTGATAATTCTAATGTGATTTTAGAATATTATTACATTACTTGTATTTAATAAATTACAAAATTGTAATAATCACGCGAAACACTATTGTAAAGTATGCGTTTCAAATCGATTAACTGGGATTACTATAATACCGGCGCGGGCGCTCGCCTTCTGTTCACTGAAGCTAACATGAAGTGGTTATACGTGGCTCTGCTTGTGGTCTTCGTGGCTAACGTGGCTGCTTATGTTCGTGAGTATTATCTACAGGCTAATTTCAGATTAAACACTAACCTTTTCCCGCGGTTTGACCCGCGTCCTAAAACTATTAAACACGCGCCCAAAAATTCTTTTTTGACAGTTGCTTAAAACTCAAAACTCGCTCCAACTTATTTTGCACCTTCTCTTCGTGTAAAGAACTAACCATTATCAATCTGGAATGGCACAATATTTGCGATAAATAGAGCTGCCATTCGTCCGGGTTTCCCCAGATTTGTCCTAGTTTAAAGGGAGTCCGGGGTGCGCCCGGGCGGGTTTTCAAAGAGCGTCCGAAAAAACGTGGACTTTTTACCTGATATCCGATCCCGCTTGATTGAAAGGTAAGCAATATGAAAATGTATCCGGGGAAATAATCAAACTCATTCAAAATGACCGGGGTTTTTATAGTTTTAGTCCAGGGTCGACGATTTGGGTGATGGCAGTCCTAGCTATAAACATCAATAATTTGTAGAAATCTGTGATAAGCAGTGAAAGATCTCTTACATTTGACATTTCTTGAGACCTTACTCTACACTAGCGCCTCTAGCGGTGAATTTAAAAGCGGTTGCAATCGGAAACTATAATATTTTGTTGTTTTTCCCAAAGAGTACCTATAGTCTGTACAAATTGATTTTACGAAAAATGTAAACAAAATCATAACCTATTTTATTCTAATTTTCCCACATAAATAAATAAAATGACATTAAATTATGAATGATGATGTTTAGAGCATGAAATTTACATAAATGCGCCATCCTTGTGCCATTTTGTTTATTACTGTTGCAGAATTAGAACAAAATAGGTTACGACCTTGTTTACATTTTTCATAAAATCAATCGGTACAGACTACACATTATGTTTTTCCGTTGCAGCGGCGGAGTTAGTGCCGCGGACATATTACTGCAATTATGACTTCCAATGCCCTGACCGATGTCACTGCGTCTACAGCCACACCGTCCGAGCGAAGACATGCGTCTGTTATGGGTAATTAAAAAACAAAAGCTTACTATTAAATCGTTACAGCCGGTTGTTGGTTGCATCAAAAAAATATCATGTTGCGTATACGTGAAATGGAAGAACTGCTGACCTCCTCCTTTTTTTTGAAGTTTTTTAAAACCCCATCCATGTTCCTTCCGTATGTTCCGAGGGCGCGGTTACTCTTACGAACAATCCCACAGCCAGATTAACAGCCGGTCGCATCAAACATTTTATCACTTATACTTTTACGAATATCACAAAACATGATATCAGTTATAAGAACACTTTTAGTATGTTTTATGTTATCAATACATAGATCTAATCTATACTTATAATAAATCTGTAGAGAGGTCAATTCTGTACATGAAATATATTTCCAAAATAACTATCAGGGGGTGATTAGGGATCGATACTGATGCCAAAAATGCAACCAGTAAAATTTTTGTCTGTCTGTCTGTATAAACTCTATAGAAACAAAAACTACTCAACGGATTTTAACGAAACTTGGTACAATTATTTGTCATACTCCTGAGATGGTTATAGTATACTTTTCATCACGCTACAATCAATAGGAGCAGAGCAGTGAAGGGAAATGTTGTCATTTTGTTTAAACGCGCTAATCTCAGGAACCGCTGGTCCGATTTAAATAATTCTTTCAGTGTTAGATAGTCCATTTATCGAGGAAGGCTATAGGCTATATATCATCACGCTAAGACCAATAGGAGCGGAGCACCACTATTACACGCGGACGAAGTCGCTGGCAGAAGCTAGTCATAAATATTAAGACGAAAAACATAAAATAATAGCAAAATTATTCAATATTATCCTCGATTTTGACAGATCTTGAATGACAGTAAGTAATATTATTTTGGGCATATTTTTTTTTGCAACCATCTGCTAAAGTGCATATTTTTGTTAGGTTATAGCCCCCCCTAACTTCTAACTTTTTTACTTTACAGACCCTTATGCAGACGGGCAGCGTATATTTAGGCACTTAAGCCGAACTCATACAAGGAATTTGGGTCGATGACAGCAATAATTTAACATTCCGAGACTCAATTTCTTCAAAAAAAAACTACGTTTTATCCTTGAATTGAAAATCCAAGTTATTTGGAATTAGCTGTAGAATTGTATTTTTTGTTGCTTTGAAATCAATAAATAATTAGCCAAAAGGGAATATGTGTGTGACTCTATGTGTGAATTAATAAATATAGTCAAAAGTTTTGCATGCCGATTACGGCGGGACGTGCAGAACCATGTAATTATTACAACAACTTTTTAAACCATGTTTCACGCAAATAAATCTTCTTATTCCACCACCTATTATTTTTTTTACAATCTTTATAACCTCAAAATCAAGCCTGCGTCAATATTCCTTTTTAATCTATGCATATAAATGAAATTGGAGTGTCTGTTTGTAATATTGAAATAACCGTTTTTTACTACATGTATACGAATATATATACAGTACATACACCAAAATAACTTTTTTTTCTATTTTTGTCTGTTTGTTCCAGCTAATCTCTGAAATGGCTGGACCGATTTTGACAGGTAGCTGATGTAATAAGGAGTAACTTAGGCTACGTTTATTTTCGGGTGGACGCGGGTGAAACAGCTAGATCAGGATATAATTACTAAAAAGTGCATAAAAAGAGCGCGAAATTCGAAGTGAATGAAACGCAGCGCCATCAGTTCGAAAGGATAGCTTTATACGGATAGGAGCTCACCTCAAAAGCTGCGATATTTGGCTTACTTTCCTTCCAGCTGAGATACACTCTTCAATTTCACCTCGACATCTCTCCTTGAGTACGAGAATGTTCACACGATAGACAGAACTACACGAGTACATAAGACGAATCCACAAACAGAGTTGCAGACCGATGCACTAGACGGTGATCACGTACGCACTTGAATTTGCGGACAATGCAGATGACCAGCGTGGTCGAACTGAGGTCGCGGTGACGTTGAGTGAGCGGTGAGATAGAAATAGGAAAAAAGGGCGGTGGTTGGAAATTTTGGAAATGACAACTACCTTTCTGTGTGAATTATATATAAAAATATAAAACTCAACAATTACCAAGTAATTCCGCCCGCGGCTTCGCCCGCGTAAACATTTTTTTTACACCTTGAGTTACATTGTTCAACTTTTAGTAGGGATCACTAATCATTTCTGGAAATAAATATAGCCTATGACACTTCGTAAAGATGTAGCTGTGAAAGAATTTTTAAAATAGGTCCATTAGTTTTTGAGTTAAAACCCTACTAACAAACAAATCTTTCCTCTTTATAATATTAGTAAAGATATAGATGAGTGCAAGTTTGTTATGATGTATATTTGTAACTCTTTGACGCATAGAATATATATATTTAGCATCCAGAAGCGGACTATTATTAAAAACAAATAATCGGTGAACTTAGATGATATTAAGGAGTTCAGTCACTATTTTATCCATAAAACAATAAATAATTTGCACTTACAAATTACGTCGACCCAAGAATCTTCTAATTGACAGTTCATTTCCCGCCTTTTTATATTCTTTATTCATAACCATAGACAAAATTAAAGAGTTTCCTAACTATATATATTACTAAATATCTCGATGCTCCCACGCAAAAACTACTAAATAGATTTGAATGACATTTGGTTGGATTGTTGTAATTAAAAGACGGTTTGGAAGCTTAGTAGGTATTTACTTTATCAAAATAAAAAGATCACAAAATATAACGTGCTGAATACGCAAAAACAAAAAAAAGAAGCGAGATTTCTAGAATCTTCCACAGACTCAATAAAGAGCAAGTTTGAACCACAGAGTAAAAATAACTAAAGACGTAGAACGCAAAATTTATAACTTCAAGGATACTTTTTACCCGGGTACGTGAAATAGTTCTCTCATCAGGTGAAACCACGAGAAAAAGTTAGTGTTTTACAAATATAAAAAAAAAAAACAAAAAATACACAAAAATATATTTTATTTATTACCACAATCAGTTCACACAATTTATTTATTACACAATAATGAAAATAAAAGCACTTTACATACAAATTGTAATTAAAATTATATTGGTACATACGTTTTAATCAGCTCAGACGTCAGAGAATTTTATAGTATACAAAGACATAAAAAAAATCATCATCTGCCTAGCCTTTTCCCAACTATCTAAGGGTCGGCTTCCAGTCTTTAACCGGATGCAGCTGAGTACCAGTGTTTTACATGGAGCGACTGCCTATCTGACCTCCACAACCCAGTTACCGGGTAACACGGTACCCCTTGGTAAGACTGGTTGTCACACTTTCTGGTTTCTGACTACCCGTAACGACTGTCAAAGATCTACAAATAACAACCGGAACCAATAGCTTAACGTGCTTTCCGAGGCACGGGGCGCAGTTTAACCTTGCTCGGTCGACCCGTGCGGCTGTTACTTAGCCACGAGCTCCTCAAAGACATAAAAAAATAATGATATACAAAAACAAGCCAATTTTCGCTAAGAAAACATTGTGAGACTAAATGGCCGCCAAGTACTTTAAAAACTCCTGTTATCATCGAGATATATCAATAGCGATGCAATCCCGAACATTACGCGGTCACAAAAACGTAACCATTTTTTAGAATGCAGACGTAGCTTTGAAACTAGTAATCATTTTGATGTAAAATTATATCTATCTCTCTCACACTAGCCGAAACATAATGTTCATGACATCTGTATGATAAGGATGGCAATAGAATTACCAGAAAAACACAAGACACCAGTAATTTCGAACATACCGTACATAATATAAAAAAGAAACTTATAGGTCCATTCCTAAACCTTTATTGAGATCATTAATTATTATTATTATTTAAATTAAAAGAAAATATAAAAGCGATATTTTTAGCTCCCCTGATCAAGGCCTAAGTTCACCGACAAGATAACGGTTCGATTAACTTAAAACAGTGGCTTACTATAAATTCAAACTTCCAACTTTCGATGGATAAAGTATTATTTGAGCTAAAACGGTCGATTACTAAACCAGGGTTGAACTAGAAGTGGGTAACACGAAAATTCCAGCTTCCTGGTTGAAAAAGGTTTTTGTTTAACGGGCCGATTATGTAACCATCTGTTGGTGAACTTGAACCTTAAAATTACAAGTATAATAAGACTACTAGTCTATTCCCGCAGTTTCACCCGTATCCTAAGGGATGTACTCGGATAAAAACTACCCCTTCCCCTTGCCCAGTACACAATCTATTACCAAACCAAATTTCATACAAATCTGTTTAGCCGTTGTACCGTGAAAGTGATTTTCGTATTAGTAGGAATGCGAAAGGAATTCTATCATCTGTTTGTCTGTTTTCCCGTTTGTATGTTACGCTTTCACGTTAAAACGGCTCAACCGATTTAGCTAAAATTTGATATGGAGATAATTTAAAACACGCGGAAGGACATAGGCTACTTCTTAATTGTATGGATGAAGTACTTTCCTGAGGAAGGGGGTGAAACCGCAGGCAATACCTAGTTTACAATACTATGAAGGATGTATGATACTCAGGGGCCCGCTGTGACGTGGAAGTAGACATCGCAAGGCTGTCTCCAGGGCTCCAGCAAGGGTTCCGGCTTGAACACGTCCAGTTTGGGGGACGGAGGCTGCATAGGAAGCTCCGGCTTCACCTGCAGTATCGGTAACAATACGGTATCGGTACAGTAAGAGCACAGTATCGGTGCAGAAACAATATAGTATCGGTGCAGAAACAGTATAGTATCGGTGCAGAACAGTATTGTTACAGTATCAGTACAGTAAAAGCGCAGTATCGGTGCAGTAACAGCACAGTATCGGTGTAGTAATAGCATTGTATCGGTGCAGTAATAGTACAGTATCGGTTCCAAACCATATTGTAACAGTATCGGTACAGTAAAAGCGCGGTATCGTTACAGAACCAGCACAGTATCGGTGCAGAAAAGTATTGTTACAGTATCACTATAGTAACAGTGCAGCATCGGTAGAGTAACAGCCCAAAATCGGTAAAGTATAAGCACAGTTTCTGTACAGAACAGTATCGTTGCAATAATATCATAACATCGGTTGCTTGCATGCTGTTATTAACAGCAAAATATCGGTAGGTAACAGCCCAGTATCGGAATTGTAACAGCACAGTATCGGCGCAGAAATACCACAGCATCGGTACAGCAATAGCAAAATATTGGTAGGTAACATGACAGTATCGGTTAGTATCACCAGTTTCTGTAAATAATAGTATCGCTACAGTAACAGCACAGTAACACCACAGTATTGCTACAGTAACAGCACAGTATCGGTACAATAACAGCACAGTACCTTAGCGGTCCGGCGCAGCTTGAGGTGCACGAGCTTGACGTGCGTGCGCATGGCCGTGCGCTGCGTGAAGCGTCGCCCGCACTCGCCGCACTCGAACGGCTTCTCGCCCGTGTGCGTGCGCACGTGGTTCGTCAGCACGCTCTTACCCTGGCGTACAGATCAGATATTTAGTAAAATTAGACCGAAAATTTGCAAAACGAAGCCCTCGAGACCCTCGCCCTTTATCGCTTTCTATGTATTTTTGCTGGGAAGAAGGTTGGATAGATTCGGTGATATTAAAACTATATTTGCTTATTTGTTCAAAAAAATAAATGTCCTAAAATTTACAACGCGTACGACACTGCGTGTAGTGGCTAGTAAGAAATGTACATTATTTTTAATACAAGATTTCCGCATAGTAAGTTTTTGTTATTGACGTTGAGGAGCTCGTGGCTAAGTAACAGCCGCAAGGGTCGACCTAGAGGTTAAACATAGTTGGGAAAAAGCTAGGAAAGTGATGTTGATGACTCACCCGGAAGGCCTTCCCGCAGGTGTCGCAGACGTGTCGCGGCGGCGGGCGGCGGCCGCGGTGTACTGCGCGCGCGTGCTTGGCGAGCGAGGAGCGCGAGGCCAGCCCCGCGCCGCACTCGCCGCACACGTGCGCGCGCACGCCCTCGTGCTGCACGCGCGCGTGCGCCGCCAGCGAGCGCGCGCACCCGAAGCGCGCCGGGCAGCGCGCGCACTCGAACCTAGGTGGAGTATCGGTACGGTATCTGTGCACTATCAGTAGAGTACCGGTACGGTATCGTGCTGGCGAGCGAGGAGCGCGAGGCCAGCCCCGCGCCGCACTCGCCGCACACGTGCGCGCGCACGCCCTCGTGCTGCACGCGCGCGTGCGCCGCCAGCGAGCGCGCGCACCCGAAGCGCGCCGGGCAGCGCGCGCACTCGAACCTAGGTGGAGTATCGGTACGGTATCTGTGCACTATCAGTAGAGTACCGGTACGGTATCGTGCTGGCGAGCGAGGAGCGCGAGGCCAGCCCCGCGCCGCACTCGCCGCACACGTGCGCGCGCACGCCCTCGTGCTGCACGCGCGCGTGCGCCGCCAGCGAGCGCGCGCACCCGAAGCGCGCCGGGCAGCGCGCGCACTCGAACCTAGGTGGAGTATCGGTACGGTATCTGTGCACTATCAGTAGAGTACCGGTACGGTATCGTGCTGGCGAGCGAGGAGCGCGAGGCCAGCCCCGCGCCGCACTCGCCGCACACGTGCGCGCGCACGCCCTCGTGCTGCACGCGCGCGTGCGCCGCCAGCGAGCGCGCGCACCCGAAGCGCGCCGGGCAGCGCGCGCACTCGAACCTAGGTGGAGTATCGGTACGGTATCTGTGCACTATCAGTAGAGTACCGGTACGGTATCGTGCTGGCGAGCGAGGAGCGCGAGGCCAGCCCCGCGCCGCACTCGCCGCACAGTATCGGTACGGTAACTGTGCAGTCAGTAGAGTATCGGTACGGTAACTGTGCAGTTAGTAGAGTATCGGTACACCATCGTGGAAGAAGTCTCCAGAGAAGCTCACAGCATCAGTTCCTTAAGCTTATTATGGAAGGAATGAGCTCAAAGCAGGAAAACTTGCTACCGGGAGCTTAGGCCCCTCGCCCACGACGACTTTTTGTAGCGATGCTGTCGCGCGTTTGGTAAACGCGCGTCAGTATCGCTACTAACGCGTGTTAGTCGCGTTTGCAACGCGCTGCTGCATCGCGACTGTATCGATGCAAACGCGCGACCGTGTTGGACGACATTGGGTGAAGAACGGATCATTGCCTACGTTTCGGCTGCTTACGTAAAAGCAGCACCAAAGTCAACGTGACTAATGTTACCTCAATGGGGTCCATCTTGCAACTGTAGGGATCGTAGGTATTTTTGTGCTGTTAAGGAGCATTCAAGTATTACGTAACGCAATTTGGGGGAGGGGAGGGTCTTGTAAAACGTTACAAGGGGAGTAGGGGTATTTAAACAACGCGTTACGTAACATTTTTTTATTTTAATAAAAAAACTAGGGAATTAGAATCTTCCAAATCGGCAACCCTTTTCGATTATGTTTTACGGGGAATCCCTCGAAGAAGAAGGGCAAATTAGCTGCTCTGCATTGTGCGCCATAGTGAGGCATTGTCAGAGGATGCCCATTGGCTCAAAGACGAAGTTGATGCAAGTGTTTTAACAATACCGGAAAGAAGGTTCCGTCTGCTCTCCAAATACCTGTAATGAAAGAGTCTGAGTGGCTGGCAAACCCGTGGACAGAGTAGCAGTAATTACAATTGAATTGTGTTTTAACGTACCTACACTTATTTGATTTATGACTAAATAAAAACATTTAACTTAAAAATCTCTTATTTTGTTTATTACTACTGCAAACGCAATTAATACTGTAACCTTACCTTTAACTTTAAGTTTACCTTTAACAAAGGTATACTTTGTTCAACATAATTGTGACTTCAATGGTCACTTAAATGTTACGTAACATTTAGAGAGGGGGAGGGGGTACAGAAAAAGGTTACCATGCGTTACATGGGGCGAGGGAGGGTCTAAAATCTTCAAAAAATGCGTTACGTAATACTTGAATGCTCCCTTACTGAATCGCGTTTGCATCGCGACAGAAGCGCGACAGTATTGCGTTTGCATCGCGACTGAAGCTGAGCCCGTGGGCGAGGGCACACAGCTAGCGACCGCTTTGCGACTGTATCGCTGCGGACGCGCGACAGCATCGCTACAGCATCGCTACAAAAAGTCGCCGTGGGCGAGGGCCCTTAGAGACGCCACGAGACACCTCTAAAGATTTCACCAAGTGACCAGCCAACTTCATTAGAAGATAGCCAGCCGCCTTGGATGATGACCAAGCACCTAAATATCGTACCGTTAGGATTCCAATATTGACGGGACCATACCCCAGGGTCATAGCCTGCCGGGGCTGCGGGACGTTCGAAAGAGATACCGCGCCCCCGGAATACAAAGGGCTGAGGAAGGAACATGGATGGGTTTTAGTCAGTAAGAGTCTGACACTCCCACCCGCCCCACCTACGGCAGGAGGAGTCTTGATAATGTCCCATTCGAAGAAAAAAGGGTTCCAATATACTATTTTGTTACGGAACCCTGAAAAGTATGAAACTAATGACGTTGAACTCACTTAAAACTCTGCTTATCTCGATGCTTTAAGCTCTTTACAAGATGTTGTCTGAGACTGTGTGCCGATTTAAACCTGAAAAGAAGAAAATATCTTTATATGCATAGAAATTAATGGACGAGGGATAGAGATCTGTTTAAAACAAAATGTTAGGAAAAAAAAATAATTTAATTATGTATTATAAATATTATTTTATAGATTCTAAAACAAGTTTTTTGTATGAAAAGAAAAATCTTGAAAATAGCGTTTTTTTGGGACAAGCCCGTCACACTATTCCCAACCACTGCAACTCCTGAAAGCCAGAAGCAACAGTGGCGACCACAAGAAAACGCCGAGGCAATGAAGCTCGACGAGTCCCAGCGATATTTTTTTTACCGTCTTGGAACCCGCAACGAATTTAATCAGAAAACAATAGAAGAATAGGAATAATCAAAATGGAGGAGCTCGTGGCTAAGTAACAGCCGCACGGTTCGACCGATCAAAGGTTAAGCTGAGTTTGACGCGGTCGGTCCGTGGATGGGTGACCATCTTTTTTCATAGCGAGACTCCTCCGTGCTTCGGAAAGCACGTTAAGCTATTGGTCCCGGCTGCCAAGGCGTATCGTGTTACCCGGTAAACTGGGTTGTGGAGCTCAGATAGGCAGTCGCTCCATGTAAAACACTGGTACTCAGCTGCATCCGGTTCGACTGGAAGCCGACCCCAACGTTGTTGGGAAAAGGCGAAGCAGATGAAAAATAATTAAAATATCTTGGGTCACCTACCTGACGTCGCACTCCACGCAATAATATTCCTTGACATCTGTGTGTGTCAACTGGTGATGTTTAATCTGTGTTCTGGTCCTAAACCGCTTGTTACATACGGAGCACTCATAGTTTTTGATGCCTTGATGTATTCTGAAATACAGATGATAATTTTATATTGATAATGTATAACGCTGCTTGAGAAGCTCGTGGCGTGGACCATCTATGTCATAGCGAGACTCCTCCGTGCCTCAGAAAGCAAGTTAAGCTGTTGGTCCCGGCTGTCATTTGTAGATCTTTGACAGTCGTTACGGGTAGTCAGAAGCCAGAGTCTGATAACCAGTCTTACCATGGGGTACCGTGTTACCCGGTAACAAGCTGTGGAGGTCAGATAGGCAGTCGCTCCATGTAAAACACTAGTACTCAGCTGCTGGTTTAGACTGGAAGCCGACCCCAACTTAGTTGGGAAAAGGCTAGGCAGATGATGAATGTATAACGCTGGTTCTTCAAACCTAACAGACAGACATGTGTTGCTGGGGAGTTTGTTGCGCCACTTCTTCTTCCCAGCAACAACACATAGGTAGTGGGGGCGTGAAGGGCGGGCGTTTTGGGGGCTGTCTTTTGTAAATTTAACGTTCAAAAGGTGATCTGTTTTTGGCTTGTCACCTTAGTAATAGAGCTTTAAATCGTTTGAACAAACAATAAATAGGATGTGTTTAAATGTCTAATCTCATAATTAATGTAGTATAGGCAGTTATAAGCTTTTTTTTGTATGGCATCTCGCAGGTCAACCTAGAAGGTTGTCGACTGCTTAACCGGGCTTGCCTGTGAAGTGCCTTAAATGAATTTAGGGCCTCCAGCCAGGGCTTATCTTACAAAAGTAAGGGTAGATTCGACCAAACCCGAATTTATACAAGAATAACTATACGGAAAATAATTTATACCACGATTTTATTCTCGAATAATTCAACAGTCGTTTTTCCATGCAATCTAGCGTATAGCTATACTTGGATAAGCTACTCACGAATAGCGAAGTGAATTTGAACGAATGTAATACGCAACCAAAAACAATTGCTCTACAAACGGGAGGGTGCAGAAGCATAACTCATGTCAACTCTGATTTGTCGTATTATAGTGTAGGAAAGTAGCTGCCAAGCGACAAAGCCCTTAAAATTAATAAAAAAAATAAATGTCAGTGAATTATGCTGTCATTTAATGTCATTTTTATTATTCCTGGAATAAGCTTCTTATTCCGTGCAAAATGGTGGTATAGTGACTATTCCCGAATAGACTCGTTATTCCTCGAATTGTAGATGGTTAAACGTGAAATTGATTTATTCTCGAGTAATGAGCGATTTACGCCGAGAATAAAATTTGTTCCTGTTTAGTCGAATTCGCCCTAAGGCAGTTATAACCTAGGTCACAGAATACATAATAGTACAAGTACAGAAGATCCACTTTGAAAAGTCATCTAAAGAAATAAAGACTTTAGATACGATACGATTAAGTTCAATTCAGATCGCGGAGCGCGTAATTACCTACGCTTATAGTTGCCTAGAAGTTGCGTCTCTTTCTAGCGCGTAACTCTTACCTTTTCTGACGAAAACAGGGTTGTCTCCTTTTAAAAAATAAATGAATCTAAATACTGAATTACCATTTTTGTAGTACTCTAGAGAACAAAATACTTTTAAAATAAAAACGTAAGGTAGGTGTTAACAGTACTTTAATTCTAATACATTTGTGCATACATACCTACTTACGTTTTCGATACCTTCACGAAAAGAGACACAGGCCTTATATTACTCAAATAATGTTGAATTACGCCGCCTTACTATTAATACCTTTGTCAACAAGACGTTTCAAATCGTATCACACGGTCACCGGAATGACTTACGATGCAAACAGATTAGTCCGGGAGCCCGTTCCTAAAAACTTACGAATAATTGAAACGAACAAGTCAGTGACTAGCCGTCTCGGATAGGCCGCTGTGCGTAGGTACATTTTTGATACCTACACGGGGAGTGGGACAGGCCTGCCTAGGTGTAAAATGATGACTTACTGTTGATGTTCCACCAAGGAGTCTTTGTTAATAAATGTTTTTCCACATTGCTCGCATTTCGGTCTATCCCCACTATGGTGGTTCCGCATATGTCCTCGATGCGTTTTGTTATTGCTGAAAATATAGTTAGGAAACTCTTTAAATTTGTCTACGTTTCTTATTCTAATTTCAAAATGATTGTATGGCTAGTTCAAACAATAAGGTCCAATGTCTTACGTTTTCATAAAACCTCTACAATACCGACGGCTAGACTGATACCGACACCAACACTGATACCGATGCCAACATTGATACCGACGCCTAGTATGATACGGGATAAACAGCTCGTAGCTTAGTAACAGCCGCACGGTTCGATTAAAGGCTACGCTTGACGCGGTTGGTCCGTGGATCGGTGACCATCTATGTCATAGCGGGACTCCTCCGTGCTTCGGAAAGCACGTTAAGCTGTTAGTCCCGGCTGTCATTTGTAGATCTTTGACAGTCGTTACGGGTAGTCAGAAGCCAGAAAGTCTGACAACCAGTCTTACCAAGGGGTATCGTGTTACCCGGTAACTGGGTTGTGCCGATGCAGACATAGTTAGGAAAAGGCTAGGCAGATGATGTCGGTCATGGATAAAAAGGCGGCAAGATAGAGTGAGATATACTTACTTGGATACTTTCCCGCAAAGGTTGCAAGTGTATAAACTTAAAAATCCTTCGTGTTGTGTTCTGGGAAAGAAAACAATTTTTTATAGGTACTACAAAAAAACTTTTCCTTAAATATAGAACCGACTTCAAAAGCACTACAAATTGAAAAATAACCAATACATCGTTCTAGAAGTCGGTGGCGAAAATACAAACAATATCTAATTGGAGACACCGACTTGTATTTTTATAAAAAAAGTTTTTTATTTCTCGCCTTTCAGTGGATCTGTTTGTAATTTGTCGATAGCGACGCCAACATTGATACCGTCGCCTACACTGATATCGACACTTAGACTTATAACGACAAGAAATAACTAATATATTATATAAAAAAGGAATTTCTGTTCGTTAGTCTCGCTAAAACTCGAGAACGGCTAGGCCGATGTAGCTGATTTTGGTTTTGAAATGTTTGTCGTATTCCAGGGAACGTTTAAACGGTAAGAAAAGTTAAGATAGACTAGCTTCTGCCCCGTGACTTCGTCCGCGTGGTGCTCCGTTCCTAATGGTCTTAGCGTGATGATATAACCTACTAGCTGTTTCCCGCGGTTTCACCCGCATCCCGAGGGAACTACTTAGCGCACCCGGGTAAAAAGTAGCCTATGTGCCTATGCCCTCAGGGTCTATTCTATCTCTGTACCAAATTTCATTTATATCGGTCCAGTAGTTTTGGCGTGAAAGCGTAACAGACAGACAGACAGAGTTACTTTCGCATTTAAAATATTAGTAAGGATAAGGATAGCCTTCCTCGATAAATGGGCTATCTAACACTGAAAGATTTTTTTTAAATTGATCCAGTAGTTCCTGATATTAGCGCGTTCAAACAAACAAACTCTTCAGCTTTATTATATTATAGTATATAAGGTCCATCTATTCATACTCGAAATATTTTAAACCATGCATCTATAAGTGGTAAAGAAACCATAGAAACGATTTTTTTATTTTTATCTAACCATATTTTTTTTCATATTAAATAATTTTAAATTACTTGACACACATAAAAAATACTGACTCCTTTTTATTTTACATCCATTACGCTAGTTTTTTCGTAGTATTCTGTCAATGAAGTGGGCGGCGACATGGTGACGCCATAGGACGGCGCGCGGCTTGATCACACGCATACACACACACGGTCAAAAATGATAAAAGAGTAGGTACCGCAAGAGTTTATTATAAAACTACCTTATTCCTGCGGAACTAATTACCGCACCCACATAAGCTTATAACCATTTTCAGGTTCACATCTATCTCCATATCAAAATTCATCCAAATGGGTTCAGCCTATGTTACACGAATAATAAATGATTATTACTGATTATTTTTACCGTTTTGCCGTGAAAGCGTAACAAACAAACAAACTCACTTTCGCATTTATTAGTTAGGATAAGCCGCGCTATGCTCGTAGGCTTCTTTCTTACAGTTCACATCTCTGTACAATTAGGTAGGTACGCAACACAACTAACAAACAGTTGACGATGCGATTCATCGCTCGCTAGCTAGTAGACAAGAGTTTTAAAATTATCATTTGTTGAGAAAATTCTGACATCTGACTGGGTCAAATAATTACGTATGTAACGTAATTATTTTACCTTATACGTTGAACTAAAAGAAAGACTACACATTCACAATTTCAACGTCGTCCTTTCGTGTTACCGCGCAGAGGTCAATAACTTGTACAAATTCGAGTCGCACCCATCAGCTGTTTAACTATTGCCTATTCTGTGGTATAGGTACTGTAGATTAGGATTTGTTTAAATCGTACCTAGGTTCAACTTTGTAAAATGTTAAGGATGGAATTAAAAATAAGTGTATTGGTGTAAGTTTATACCTACTTAGGTGGTTTTCGTAATTTTAATTCATATTTGTTAATACGTAAGCGATAAGCTATTCAAATGAGACTAGATCGAGTTACGTAGTCTATCTAGATTGGTTTATTCTTAACATCTTCACGCTTGTATTCCTCGGAGAGATAAACAGAAGGCAGTTACCTATTTTCTTACGTTCACAGTCACAGTTCACTAGTGATATTGGTAGGTCCAAGTCCAATGTAAACACAACGTGAGGACATGGTTTGCGTGCGGCTGTCCTGCACCACAGACACTGAGGGGAATAAGACTGTCATTTTAGTCATGCATGCGCTGTCGTGCGCCGTCTGAAGATACGACTTGCGAACGCAACCTTGCTGGGCGCTGCCCGACGACTGACTGAGTGGGAGAGCCCGCGCCCGCGCCGCCGCGGCGTCGGGGGCGTGTCTCGGCGGGTCATTCATACCTCATACAATCGGGAGTAAAGGTTTTATGCAAAACGTCTCAAGCATTATTACAATTTTATTAATTTGTTATAAAAAAAAGAATTCCAAAAAAAAATATTTTTCGTTTCTATGGCTTCTTTATCCCCCACAGATGTCCCTCTTAAAATATTTCGGGTATGAATAGTTAGACCTTATATAGATATGAAATATTTTATTTTTTTTACCTTCTGCGCTAGTTAAATTAGTACGGCAAGTGGTAGTGGCACTTACCGATAATGGTCTATGATAGAGGCGCGGTCTATCATCCGTCTGCCGCAGGCCACGCATTCATACCGCCTGTTGTGTATCACGGAGTGCACGTTGAAACTGTACGACGTGGGCAGGTACATGTGACACATTTTACATTCGTAGGGACCACGGGACTGCAAGAAAAAAGGTCTAAGATAGGTTTGCGCAAAATATTATTTTGCGCATTGAAGTTTTTTTTGCGCAAAAATCTAAGTTTTTGCGCAAAGTAAATTTTTTGCGCAGTTAACTTTTTTGCGCAAAACTAAAAAGATTTTGCGCAAAATATTATTTTGCGCATTGAAGTTTTTTTTGCGCAAAAATCTAAGTTTTTGCGCAAAGTAAAATTTTTGCGCAGTTAACTTTTTTGTGGAAAACAAAAGATTTTGCGTAAAATAATATTTTAGCGCAATTTTTTGCGCTGCCTTTCTTTTTCACGGGAAAACTACTGAACTGTTTTAGATGAAATTTTGTATGGACATAGTTAAAATCCTGGGGAAGATTATAGGATACTTTTCATTCAGGTCTGTTATGTAGTTCTCTAAGGACGCGGACGAAACCACGAGAAATTGCTAGTTTAAAATAAAACTTACCGGACTATGCTTGCTCATATGATTTTGTAATTTCGACTCAAAATTAAAGCCCTTATAACATAGATTGCATTGAAACGGAAACTTGAGACCGGCCTTACTTTCTTCCTGAAACAAATAATAATGGTTAAATATTAAAATATTATGAACTTTACCTAAGGAGGCTCGTGGCTAAGTAACAGCCGCACGGGTCGATCGATCAAAGGTTAAGCTGCGCTTGTCGTAGTTGTTTCGTGGATGGGTGACCATCTATGTCATAGCGAGACTCCTCCGTGCCTCGGAAAGCACGTTAAGCTGTTGGTCCCGGCTGTCATTTGAAGATTTTTGACAGTCGTTACGGGTAGTCAGAGGCCTAGATCTATCCCTGCGGCTATTATTTAGCCACGAGCCCCTTTGATTAAAAAACATTAGGTATAAGGTTTAAATTTAGTGTATAGTATACTAGCTTTCCGCCAGCGGCTTCGCCCGCGTGGACTATACGAATTCAAATTAAAAATGAACGAGTTTCATATAAACTTCCCCCCCCCCCCCCTTTTCCACCCCATAGGAGTAGAATTTCGGAAAATCCTTTCTTATCGGATGCCTACGTCATACAAAGAACACCCTCCAAGTTTCAGGTCTCTACGATCAGCGGTTTAGGCTGTGCGTTGATCCGTCAGTCAGTCAGGACAAAGCCTTTAATATGTATAGATATACCTCTCTCTGTTTGATTTGCTCCTCAGGGTTCAAGGCGACGATCCTTATCTTGGCCGGGTCTAACTCTATAGTTTTTCTTATTGAAGACTTGGTTACCGGTTGACTTTCTTCCGTAGAAGCTGTTTCCCTGGATAAAGTAGGAAAATATAGCTATTTATAGAGGCTAAAAGTTTGCGCAAAGCTTTTTTTATTTGCGCAAAAAACATGTTAGAAAGTCAATATTCATTATAAACTTTTAAGAACGTCATTAATTTTTTTGCGCAAAAATCGGTATATATTTAGAATATATACGTTCGCTTGGGCAAAAAAAAAAATTTGCGCATTGACAATGAGAGTTTCTTAATTTAATTCCCTCTCATTCATAGTAAAGCTAAATGCTTCATAAACCAATTTTGAACTATAAAACTGTTTTGTACTTATCTGTCAAGTTAAAATGTAGTTTGACAGAAAGGGATAAAACATTTCGAAAGCTAAAACAGGCTTATAAGACGTATAGCGTTATTATGAATAAGGGGTTTAGTCTGTACTAATACATATTATAAATCCGAAAATAACTCTATTTGTTTGTCACGCAATCACGGCAAAACAACTGAACCGATTTAAATGAAATTCGGTAAAGAGATTCATTAACACATTCATTTACAATAAGATCAGAAAATCTTCCAAACCCTTTTTGCAGCTTACTCAACCGATTTTGAGTTCTATTCCCTACTGATAAAGATGTTGTTGAAAGCAAAACAAAGTTTACAATAACAAATATATTCTGCATCTGTTTTTCTCATGTCACCTTAGTAATAGAGCTTTAAATCGTTTGAACAAACGGTAAATAGGGTGCGTTTAAATGTTTAATCTCATAATAAATGGAGTATAGAAGAGCATGGGATAGTTTTTATCCGGATACCCCAAGTAGTTCCTCCAGAATGTGAGTCTTAAAACTTACGTATTCTTTTTCTTCTTCTTGACTTTGACTGGTTTGCTCTTCGATTTCTTGGTCTTCTTAGGGGTAGGTTCATCTTTGATATTAAGATCTAACTGCCCTGACTCTTGTAGTAATGTTTGTATATCATCATCTGATATCTTTGTTGCTACCGATCTGAAACAAACAACAATTTATCGATACATATGCTTTGTCCTGAATGACTGACGGATCAACGCTCAGCCTAAACCGCTGATCGTAGAGACC
Organism: Pyrrhia umbra; assembly: GCA_963891755.1. NCBI lineage: Eukaryota > Metazoa > Arthropoda > Insecta > Lepidoptera > Noctuidae > Pyrrhia > Pyrrhia umbra. Next base: position 6,600,750 of record OY982946.1, read on the forward strand.
TGAAACTTGGAGGGTGTGTTCTTTGTATGACGTAGACATCCGATAAGAAAGGATTTTCCGAAATTCTACCCCTTTTTTTGTTAGATGAGAAATCATCAAATGACCCCTCCCGCCTTGGGTGGGGCGGTAGGGAGTGTCAGACTCTTACTGACTAAAACCCATCCATGTTCGTTCCTCAGCCCTTTGTGTTACGGGGACGTGATATTTCTTTCGAACATCCCGCAGAAATTCTACCCATAATGGGGTGAAAAATGGGGGCAAAGTTTGTATGAAACTCGTTCATTTTTAATTTGAATTCGTATAGCCCACGCGACCGAAGCCGCTGGAAAGCTAGTATTTTATAAATACCTTGAATCTTTACAATCACTACAAATTATGTAATTAAAAATTCAAAGGTCATTTATTCAAATTAGGCTGAAAATCAGCACTTTTTGCACATTAATTTACAAAAGACAGCCCCCAAACGCTCGCCCTTCACCACTTCCTATGTGTTGTTGCTGGGAAGAAGTGGCGCAACAAACTCTCCAGCAACACATATCTGTCTGTTAGGTTTGAAGAACCAGCGTTTATACAATACTAGCTTCTGCCCGCGACTTCGTCCGCGTGGAATAGTGGTGCTCCGCTCCTATTGGTTTTAGCGTGATGAAATATAGCCTTCTTCAATAAATGGGCTATCTAACACTGAAAGAATTTTCAAATCGGACCAGTAGTTCCTGAGATTAGTAGCGTACGCAAAAAAAAGTAACTTTTCTGGTTGATTTTTTACACCTTGTGTCCGAAAAACCCAAATATCTTACGGAGCCCTATTTTTTCCAAAATAAAATTTAGCCTATGTTACTCGTGGACAATATAGCTTTCGAATGGTGAAAGAATTTTTAAAATCGGTCCAGTAGTTTTTGAGCCTATTCATTACAAACAAACAAAGTTTTCCTCTTTATAATATTAGTGTAGATTAATAAAACATACTTTTTACTACAAATACAGATGAAATAGTAACTTACCTAATTTCTTCCAAAGTGATGTTATCCTCGTAGTCAGAGAAACTATTTTCCACTTTCACGTCATCGTTCTCTATTTTACGAAGCAAATTTATGTCAATCTCATCCAATCCCGATGTGTGTAGTAATTTTTCATGCTGAAACATACATACTTGGTTATTACAAATATTAATATTAAAGTGGGCTAAATAAGGGTCAATTTATACTAGCGCAGAGTCGAAGCGCATCGAAGCGTCTATCCAAACCTGAACATGACAAATTCAACCTTAACTCCACAGCGTAACGCACACATTACTTCTGAGATTTTAAAAAACCACGCGAATTCGCGCGTCTGCGCGTGAACAACGCTGATTGGTGTCTTTCTTTCTTTCTTTCTTATCCATGCGCCAACTAGCGAACCTACGCGTCATCAGTCGGAAATTGGCCTGCGTCGGTGTTGATCACGACGCATATTCTGGCGTATACGCGCGCATTCGTGCGGCTTCGCTTTAGTTGTAAAGAATTTGACGCTTCGATGCGCTTCGACTCAGCGCTAGTATAAATTGACCCTAAGAGGTGCTTGTGGCTAAGTAAAAGCCGCACGTGTCGATTGATCAACGGTTAAGCTGCGCTTGGTCGACCCGTGGATGGGTGACCATTCATGACATCTATGTCATAGCGAGAAAAGTGCCTCCGTGCCTCGGAAAGCACGTCAAGCTGTTGGTCCCGGCTGTCATTTGTAGATCTTTGACAGTCTTTACAAATAGTCAGAAGCCAGAAAGTCTGATAACCAATCTTACCAAGGGGTATCGTGTTACCCGGTAACTGGGTTGTGAAGGTCAGATAGGCAGTCGCTCCATGTAAAACACTGGCACTCAGCTGCATCCGGTTAGACTGGAAGCCGACCCCAATAAAGTTCACGTATCTGTACTGTTTATTTAGGAACTAGCTTCTGCCCGCGACTTCGTCCGCGCGGAATAGTGGTGCTCCGCTCCTATTGGTTTTAGCGTGATGATATATAGCCTATAGCCTTCATCGATAAATGTACTACCTAACACTTAAGAATTTTTCAAATCGTACAAGTAGTTCCTGAGATTAGCGCGTTCAAACAAACAAACAAATTCTTCAGCTTTATTATATTAGTATAAATATGTAACTCCCCATGAGGCTGGCATAGTCACCTAGAGTGACTGAAGCCTTGTTAAAAACATAGATTAAAAAAAAAAGTTTATTTAAGAATGACTCCTCACCTCTAAGACCTGCTGGTAGCCAGCCTTCCCCTTGCCAACGATGTCAATAGTAAGCACACTCGTCGTACTGAGGTGGGGACTGGCATACTTTGACAGCTCCTCATCCTGGGCCTCGATAGGAAACTAAACAAGCAACATTTAAAATTAAAAAAAAACCCCTATGCAAAAATGCCTTACATCATTTTGGAAAAGAGCTGATACTCTTACACTGCTGGACCGATATTAACCGAACATAGCTAAAAACCACCGCAAGAAAAATGGGTTTCAAATGAAAAAAACTGCATCGAAATCGGTTCATCCGTTTGAGAGCTACGATGCCACAGACAGACATTGACGTCAAACTTATAACACCCCTCTTTTTGCGGCACATATACAGCCGGTTCCATAAAACTTTTTATAATTTATACTTTTACGAATATCACAAAACATGATATCAATAATTAGCATACTTTTAATATTTTTTATGATATTTATTTTGCAAACAGGTAATAAAATAATACTTTTGTTTACACAATTTTTTTTTAAAGCTTGATGAGGCCGGTGTTTCCTATCTGACTACCTTGAGAAGAAACACCGAAACAAACTCAAGGGTCAAAGTCTCTTTTAAGGTCCAGACATAATGTAATTGCATCATGGATGTACAATGTAGGCTCGGCTATGATATGACATAGATATAATAATTAAATTAAACATGTATCATAAATGTTAAGACGAAAAACAAACACAGTTAAATTATTCAATTTTATCTTCAATAGCTTCTGCCCGCGACTACGTCCGCGTGGAATAGTGGTGCTCCGCTCCTATTGGTTTTAGCGTGATGAAATATAGCCTATAGCCTTCTTCAATAAATGGGCTATCTAACACTGAAAGAATTTTCAAATCAGACCAGTAGTTCCTGAGATTAGTAGCGTACGCAAAAAAAAGTAACTTTTCTGGTTGATTTCTTACACGTTGTGTCCGAAAAACCCAAATATCTTACGGAACCCTATTTTTTTCCAAAATAAAATTTAGCCTATGTTACTCGTGGATAATGTAGCTTTCGAATGGTGAAAGAATTTTTAAAATCGGTCCAGTAGTTTTTGAGCCTATTCATTACAAACAAACAAAGTTTTCCTCTTTATAATATTAGTGTAGAAAAATAATATAATGATTTAATTTGTTCTAAAACTGAAACTCACCGGAGCACAGCGTGTGAGGTACTCGTAAAGCATGTTATGAGCTCGTAACATCTTGTGTTTGAACTTCACACTCTTCTGAAGGAGCGCACAGCATTCAAAACACAACCACTGCGGCAGACCGTCTGATTCCGTCACCTGGAAACATGTTGGTAGAATATTGTCTGTTCCAATTGTTTTTACGGAAAATGTAAACAAAGTCGTAACATAATTTGCTCTAATTCTACCACAGAAATTAACATAATGGCGTAAGGTGGGCGCAATTTCATGCTCTAAACATCGTCATTCATCTTTCAATGCCATTTTATTGATCTAAGTGGGAAAATTGGTTATGATTTTGTTTATTTTTCATTAAATAAATCGGTACAGACTACAGTTTTTTCCCTTTTTTTTTTTAATAATGGCGTCTCGCAGGTCAACCTAGAAGGTTGTAGACTGCTTAACCGGGCTTGCCTGTGAAGTGCCTTAAATTAATTTAGGGCCTCCAGCCAGGGCTTAACTTACAAAACTAAGCGACTACATGCTACGGGCACCCCCTAGTGGGGTACGGGCCTCGGCTTAGGACGTGGCTGGGGAGGACAGCAAGGGACTGGCTGGATCAGAATATATATGATTATTATAATCGGGAATTTTAAAGCTATTAGCTCAGCTCGCGGGCTGGCACGTCGAGCTAGGATCGGGAACATATAGTTTTTTCCCGTGGTTTCACCCCCATTCTGAGGGAAATACTATGCAGCCAGATAAAAAGTATCCTATATGTTAATCCAGATTACAAACTAACTATGTGTGTACCAATTTTCATCCGAATCTATTCAGCAGTTTTTGTGTGAACATGTAACATACACACATCCTCACAAAGTTTTTCATTTATAATATTAGTAGTATACAATAATAATAATGTTTGTTTGTTCTTTCTAAGAGTATCTTAGACACCACTGACTAACGGTGAAGGAAAACATTGTGAGGAAACCTGGACTACAAAGTCTGAAATCGCCAATCCGCCTTGAGCGCACGTGGTGATCAATGCTCATGCCTTCTCTGTGTGAGAAGAGGCCTGTGTCCAGCAGTGGGGTAGTAGAGGCCGATGATGATGAAACATGTAAAAACTCAATAAAACTGACTATATCGGGAATAAAACTTAGGAAGTCATGCTCAGCTGTCGTGTTTGCAATCACTGAACCAATGAAATGAATCTGTGTCAACAATAAAACAAAAAAACTCAATTTTTTTTTTTTTACTAAAGTTAAGGTTAGCTTAAAAAATAAGTGTTAGGTATATGTCCTTTAAATTAATATAAATAGAAAAGTAAGAGCTCCTGTACGAGTTTTAAGGTATAATAAAGCTTTTAACTTACGTTTAATCCAGCGAGATCTTTAAAATACGCTTCAAACATTGTAGCATTGTACATTCGCCGTTCTGTTGTTAAACAGCACCGACATATGACTTTAACTGGTTCAAAATCATATTTTATGTCCTCTTCGTGATCTATACTCAATGTTTCCATTACTAAATAAGTATAATGCTGTTAAAATTGAAAATAATCACACGCAACCAAACCCGAAACAATTTTTTCTAAAATGTAAACAATATGGCGGGGCCACAGAGTAAATAGTTTACCTTTTACCTGGCTATTCCACAGATGATAATTACGATGAATCTCGTGTTTCCATTATTGACTTTTTGAAGTGTTTAATTGTCTTATTTATTTATATTGAGGTATCAACATCGAAATACAATGATTAAACAATATTTTTGTATGGAAAGAGGAAGCCGGGTCGGCCCCGTACCACCTAGACTGGAGGCGATCTGAAAAAGAGACTGCATCAACTTGGTCAGGGTCGCACTAGATTGCAAAAAATGAAAATCTCTTCTTAGAGCCCTATGTCCCTGATGGGACCACGGGATCGCATCAACATTATCAAACAATATTTGATGTACGGTAGCTACTCCATTTATGATTCTGTGGTGTGTAAAAATAAAATGATTATTTACACGTCCTACTTTCCTTCCTTGAAATACTTTGTCAAAATTATCCCATGTTTCCCGCATCCCAATGGGACTACGTCATGCACTCGGTTTTAATGAAGATTTAACTGCTGGGCTCCATCTTCTATCTCTATAAATACCAATCTAAATCAGTTTAGCGTTTCACCTTTATAGCTGTTTCCCGCATCCCAAGAGAAAAAGTAGCCTATAACCGTCTCCAGGGTCCCATTTAATTCTGTATCAAATTTCATCCAAATCATGTAAGACGTTTTCAAGTTATGGCGTGACAAAGGAAATAGGTACCTATTCATTTCGACATAAACAGATAGAATATAGGATACAATCATAGTCCGATAATATAGACGTTCATACATCCGCGTTGCGCTTCCGGCAATCCCAACTATTCTAGGTTTAAAACCATCTCTGAAACTAATAAAATTTATTCCTTTCATTTAAGGAGGAGCACGTGGCTAAGTAACAGCTGCACGGTTCGACCGATCAAAGGTTAAGCTGCGCCTGGCGCGGTCGGTCCGTGGATGGGTGACCATCTTTGTCATAGCGAGACTCCTCCGTCCCTCGGAAAGCGTTACGGGTAGTCAGAAGCCAGAAAGTCTGACAACCAGTCTTACCAAGGGATACCGTGTTACCCGGTAACTGTGTTGTGGAGGTCAGATAGGCAGTCGCTCCATGTAAAACACTGGTACTCAGCTGCATCCGGTTTAGACTGAAAACCTGCCCCAACATAGTTGTGAAAAGGCTAGATAGGCAGATGGATGATTTAAGGAGGGAGGAAAAAATAAAACAATTCATTAGCTTCACATCAAAATATTATATTTACAATAAATATCAATTTGAAATTAAAATAATATTTAATTTTAAATGTACCCACTTAACGACTATGCAGACAGTTTTTCAGCTGTAGCAACGAAATATTTAAGTTTTGAAAGCAAGGAGGTTGGTAAGGCAGTATGTTTTTCAGATCATTCCTGTACCATCAATCAACTATTGTCTGTACCAATAGATTTTACGAAAAATGTAAACAAAATCATAACCTATATTGTTCCAAAAAAAAAATTGTAATTTACCCAGATAACATAGATAAATAAAATAGCATTAAATGATGAATGATGTTTGGAGCACGAAATTGACATCTTTATGCCATTCTATTAATTTCCGTGGCAGAATTAGAACAAAATAGGTTACGAATTTGTTTACATTTTTCGTGAGATTAATTAGTACAGACTATAGTCTACATCTTTTCGTTGCGGCAAGAGCTAAGGTAGCACTCTTTTATCGCCACTACAAACACCAATCAGCAATCACCAAGCGCCCTTACGATGAGTGTAAAAATCCGGCAAAGTGCGAGTCGGAGTCGCGCACGAAGGGTTCCGTCTTTGTACATCATTTAAAGTGAATATAAATCTAAATATTCTGTAAATATGTCAAGTTCCTACCTGTTGTTGTTATTAATATCGAGCAAAAATGGCAAAAAATCACGTTTGTTGTATGGGAGCCTTCATTAAATATTTATTTTATTCTGTTGTTTAGTATTTGTTGTTATATCGGCAGCAGAAATACATCATGTGTGAAAATTTCAACTGTCTAGCTATCACGGTTCATGAGATAAAGCATGGTGTCAGACAGACAGACGGACAGTCTTAGTAATAGGGTCCCGTTTTTACCCTTCGGGTACGGAACCCTAAAAAAGTAGAAGGGAGAGAGAAATCGGAAGATTGCTTTATTACCCGATTGATAATGTCAAAAAACCGGCCAAGTGCGTGTCGGGCCACGCGCAGTAGGGTTCCGTAGTAGGAGTTAGTTAGTCGACTATAGCTCTGTAACCGGTTAAGCCTACTTAGCCGTGATAGTTTTCCTTGTAATTTCATTACATGTACTACGTCTGTGATTTTTTTCACATTTCTAGGTACAGCCATTCAAAAGTTAGAGGGGGGGGTAACTCGTATCGAACAAAAAATTTCACTTAAAATCTAGATATTTCGCAAATGGCTCGCTTAACTGAAAAATGGTCTTCACACACCCATAATATTTTTGAAAGACCTATCTAACGATACCCCACACGAAGGGGTACGCGAGAAAAAAAATATTCATCCCTACTTTACATGTTTGAGAGCTACCCTAAAAAAAAATATTTTTCAAAATTTTATTTTACCACTTTCTCGGCGTGATCAATATACATATTCATACCAAATTTCAGCTTTCTAATAACAAAAACCACGGAGCTATGCCGCGGACAGACAGACAGACAGACAGACAGACGGACAGAGCGAAACTATAAGGGTTCCTTGTCGGACTACGGAACCCTAAAAAGGGATTATGATTTTTAACAGTCTATATTTTTGCGTTAATGTAGATTTAAACTATAGCTGAAAAACTAGTCTTCCTCAACATCGACTAAATAGCTAAATAATAACCTTATATACATATTTATAACATTTATACTATAAAATATAAGCCATGGACTAGCTAGACAATACATTATTTTTTTATGGTGACCGAGATTTTCATACAAAGCCCATAGACTTATGAAATATACAGAGCATTCCTTGTTTATCTGTTAAATAGAGACAGGAAACGTGTGAACGAGACAAAGCGATCGTGCGGCCCTTAGTCCTCTTTCTAGAATTTTGATTGGCTTTGGCATATCTAGGCATTGGCTCCTTGGAGCAGATGAAGTGACAGATCTACGGGAAAGAGACAGGCATTCGCAAGGTTGCTTTCTCTTTCTAGAGACTGGTTAAGTCCTGGATTTCGCTCTGTCCATTATCTAAGTCTATGGTGCAAAGTGTCATGTCTATACGTTTGAGCTGTAAATTTTATGTTTTTTTTTAAAAGCAACAATAAATGGCTGAATAAAAACTATGTTTAACTTTCATCAATATCTAGTTTAACTTTTCATAAAATTCTAAACATCTTTTCAAATTTAAACTCAATTTACAATAACGTTAGAAATTTAAACACACCCCATTTACCGTTCGTTCAAACGATTTTAAGCTCTATTGCTTAGGTGACATGACAAAAAACAGATGCAGAATTAGTTTGGCATTGTAAACATTGTTTTGCTTTCAACACCATCCTTATCTGTACGGAATAGAACTCAAAATCGGTTGAATAAGCTGCAAAGAGTTTGGATTTTTGTTTAATCTTATTGTAATTGAAGTATAGTTTACAATTAAAATATACGAATAACATAGCTATATTGTCTACAAGTCCATGGCGGAACATATTTCAAAATTATGAGGATGTAAATTTTCAAGAAAAAATTGCTATTTATACCTAAAAGTGCTTGTTTCAACTGTAAATCATATTTTGACTTTCATACAGGGTAGATAGAAAACCCTGGATTTAATCATGACTAGCTTCTGCCCGCGACTTCGTCCGCGTGGAATAGTGGTGCTCCGCTCCTATTGGTTTTAGCGTGATGAAATATAGCCTATAGTCTTCTTCAATAAATGGGCTATCTTACACTGAAAGATTTTTCAAATCGGACCAGTAGTTCCTGAGATTAGCAGCGTACGCAAAAAAAGTAACTTTTCTGGTTGATTTCTTACACCTTGTGTCCGAAAAACCCAAATATCTTACAGAACCCTATTTTTTCCAAAATAAAATTGTGCCTATGTTACTCGTGGATAATGTAGCTTTCGAATGGTGAAAGAATTTTTAAAATCGGTCCAGTAGTTTTTGAGCCTATTCATTACAAACAAACAAAGTTTTCCTCTTTATAATATTAGTGTAGATGAAAAATATCTACTATATCCTAATTCTAATTTTCCTAAACCTTCCTAATCCAGATCATGGTCTACCAGTGTAATAAATTTCATACAAAACGTACAGTCGTATTCACACATACATAAAAAAATATACCTTTTTACATAGGTTGCACAGTGGCTCACTGATTGGTAGCAGAAGTGTTTGTCTTAGGTTCGAAACCCGCATGAAGCAAATATTTTTATGCTCTTTAATAACTGTTCCTAGTTTGTATTTGTGCAAATGTGTATCCTACGAACGACAGGACACATTCCATAAAATAATTTTATTTAAAAAAAAAACTATAAAGGCATAAAAAATCCAACTTATTCTATAATAACTAAAATATATTGCACATAATCTTAAAAACTTGGAATTAATGTGAAAATAAAAATGTATAAAAAATAGGTTCACTTAATTTTACGTGTGGCAACAAAAGCTATGATATATCCTCATAATTTCGAAATGCCTACTTAATATTTTAAATTACTGACCCCAAATAGATAACAATTTTGATCATGGCAACACTGGATTCTATTCGTTTTTAGTCTCACACTTCTCATACACAATCATATCATTTTTAGATATATATATATTTTGTCAACTGTTCGTGCGGTTTTGTACTCCGAACTAGCTTTAATTTCAATAGTTATTGTGGTTGTATAGACGTAAATTGGATGCCTTGAACACAAAAAGGTTTTAACTAATAAGCAGTTTAGAAACTGCGAGTCAGCTGCAGCTCTGCCTTATACAAAAGGAACTTTTGAGATAATCTAAATATATATAAAACTCAAAGGTGATTGACTGACATAGTGATCTATCAAAGCACATCCCAAACCACTGGAGGGATCGGGCTGAAATTTGGCATGCAGGTAGATGTTATGACGATGCATCCGCTAAGAAAGGATTTTGATAAATTCTACCCCCAAGGGGGTGAAAAAGGGGGGCAAATTTTGTATGAAACTCGGTCATTTTTTAACTCACGCGGGCGAAGCCGCTGGCGAGAAGCTAGTACACAATAGAAAGCAAAAAATAATATAAAAATAGTTATTCTTCTTAGTAATTTATAAATGGCGAGATGCGCCGATGACGACATATCTGCTAATGTGGGAAGTGAAATGGAAGACCAATATTGATGTATTTAAGTCCAAAAAATTGAAAGAAACACAAAAAAAATATATAAAAGTGAACACAATAATTTGCACGGCTTTAAAAACATAGTTGTATTAAACTGCCGCACGAACAATTCAACATCAGTCTTTTCTACCAAAATCACAATGTTGCCATACTCCACACATATAAATCTACCAAAAAGAAACATTTAATACGAAAAATCTATTAAATTTTTATTTATTAAAGTCTATATTGTTAATTGTTTATACTCCAATTTACTAGATGCGCAAACCATAGATGATATTATGGAGCATAAGCTTATTACATAAGCGAAGACTCAATAAGATTTGAAAAATTGAATTTTAAACGCGTCGGACGGCCAGACAGTGAAACTTTGGCATCTGCGAGTGACTAATTCTTTAAAGTACACCCAATGCACTCTGGACAGTCAAAATTGTATGATCTCGTTTACGAAAAACCACATAACAATCGTGACTTTAATTTTCATGACGTCAGCAATAAATGGAAGCCTTCCTATTAATGTAATGGTTTGTTAATACACCTCTCGAAGTCTCCAGCCAACAAAGTGGAACAAAGAGGTCCTTTACATGAGACCTACCCGACATATTTACTTTACCGGATTTAACCACAATAATAACCAGTATTACATCAATATTTCTGTCATACATCCACCGTCCGACGCTCCTTTAGTAAAATCTAGAATATAATAAGAATAATTTGCAAAAATTTGGTCCTAACTATAAAGAAGAGCATAAACTGAGACCCTTATGGGCCGATAAACTTCCCATACACGTTACCACCATCTTTAAACATATCTACAACGGTATGCCACACTGAGACGAAGTGCCTTGAACACACACATGCACAGGAAAATTCACTTTGCACTTTATGACCACACAATTTAAACCGCATAGCTTCAGGTATTCATTCCGAATCAGATTCAGTCTCGTCAGACTCAGACTCAGAGCTCGACACCGGCTCGCATTTTATAAACTCAATTTCCGCTCTCTGCGCGGCCTTTCGCGGTCTCCCCCTCTTTTTGACGGGTATCTCTTTCTCATCTCCCATCACAGTTTTAACCATCTGAGATATCCTCTTCAGATGCTGTTGCTCGTGTCGTTGGAGATGATTGTTCAAATACTTCTTTAGCTTGAACTTCTTGCCGCATTGGTCGCAAGAATGAGGATAATTAGTCTCGTCAATTTCTAAGTGGACAGCGTTGTTATGTCTGCGAAGGTAATGAGCGTGGGCGAACTCCTTGTCGCACTTCTCGCATCGAAGTTTAGGTTTCGATGGGTGCACGATCTTAATGTGCTTCTTTAAGCGGATGGCGGAGTGGAAGAATTTGTCGCAAATATCGCATTTAACTTTGGAATCAAGAGAAGAATGGACTTGCATATGCTCTTTTAGGTATTGATCATTTTTGAACTCTTTCAGGCATTCTGGGCACGTCACTTTGGACTCTAAAGGAGGGTGGATATTCAAGACATGCCTCTTCATATGATGACGGGACTTAAAGGTCATATTGCAAAAAACGCAAGGGTGCCTCTCAACGGGTGTGTGTTGGAAATGGAGATGCCGGTTGAGGTTCAAACTGGTTTTATAGAGTTTATGACATAAATGACACTTGTATTTCTCTTTGTCGACTCTGTGGCAGTTTTCGATGTGATACTTCAGCTTGTAGGGTACCGAAAATTCCTTGCCACATTCATTGCACTTAATTTCCGGGAGCGTAGTCGGATGGATTCTCTTCACGTGCATATGTAGGGCTCGTCTGGTGCGGAATTCTTGCAGACAGAATTGGCAGTAACACTTTTCGAGCTCCGAATAATGCTTATTCATTCTATGCATGTACAAATAATGTTTATTTTTGAATGTTTTGTCACAGATGTCGCAAATGACGGCGGATTCTTCGGAGGAGTGTACCCTGGTGGTATGAAGGTACAAGTTTTGGTAGTTCTTGAATTCTTTATTGCACTTATTGCAGATGTAGCGTTTGATTCGTTTGGGGAACATGACTGGCTTCCAGGTGGAGAGGACTGACTCGTACATCTCTCTCTGCTCCTCGGTTAGAACGTCGCTGTTGACGCTGATGAACTTCATCACTGGTTGAGGTTCTGTCTCCATCTTAACTTCCGCCATTTTGACCTGGAAAAGAGGGATTGGTGACTTAGATAAATCTGAAACAGTTTTTTTTTTCGGATGGGAAATCGTCAAATGTCTCCCCTTGCCATGGGTGGGGCGTTCCTCAGCCCTTTGGGTTCCGGGGGCGTGGTAACTCTTTCGAACATCCCGCAGCCCCGGCAAGAGAAGATACTTGGGATAGCTTTTGGGGAGTTTGTTGCGCCACTTCTTCATCCCAGCAAAAACACATGGGAAGTGGTGAAGGACGGGCATTTCGGGGCTGTCTTTTGTAAATTTAACATTCAAAAAGTGCTGATTTTCAGCCTAATTTGAATTTGAAACTTTTGAATTTGAATTGATCCAAGAGGCCTGAAAACCCTGCAAATATTAGAAATGCGACAGTAAATAGTTCCTATGTCTGTCACGCTTTCACAATTCTTCGATGTAGAAATAGATTGATACCCAGCGAAGAAAAGGCATACGTAGTTTTTATTATACTACGTGGAGTCATTTCCTCAGGATGCGAGCGAAACCACAGGAAACTAATGGTATTACGTAATATGACATATTGCAACAGTAACCCTCGTTTCACGTTACATGTAAAGAGGTGGGAGGGGAGTCACTAGACCAAGGGGACCAAGGGAGAGTCCATAAATATCCTACTCTACGAATATAGTTTTTTTCTCGCGTCCCGACGGAACTATACTTATTGCACCCGGATAAAAAGGCTATTACAGTCTCGAAGGTTCTATCTTTATCCATACCGAACAGCCTTTTACCGTGAAAACGTATAAAACATCGCTTCCCTGCTGTTTTTTTTTGTATGGCATCAACCTAGAAAGTTGTCGACTGCTTAACCGGGCTTGCCTGTGAAGTGCCTTAAATGAATTTAGAGCCTCCAGCCAGGGCTTAACTTACAAAACTAAGCGACTACACGCTAAGGGCACCCCGTAGTGGGGTACGGGCCTCGGCTTAGGGCGTCGCTGGGGGAGGTCAGCAAGGGACAGGCTGGATCAGAATATAAGATACGGGTGAATCCGCAAAAAACAACTAGTTACTTATAAAAATATATTACTACGCGCTGTTTGCCCGCGTCCTCAGGGAACTACTGCACGAACCCGAATAAAAAGTCCTATTTATTAATCCAGGTTGTAAACTATGTGTGTACCTAATATCATCGAAATCCTTTAAGTAGTTTTTGCGTGAAAGAGTATGAAACATCCATCTATTTTTCAAAAAAAATCGCATTTATAATATTATTATTAGTAGTTAGTAAGTAGGATCATTGCCCCGCACTCACCCGCGTACCGAGGGAACTACTCAACGCGCCCGCATGGGAACTACAACCGTCTCCAGGCGCGCATCTATCTCCATACCTCGGATCATCCGTTACCGTGAAACCGTGACAGATACACAATCAAACAAACTCACTTTCGCAAATTAATTAATTAATAATACCTAGCTTCACTTCACCCGTATTCTGTGGGAAATATTTCCCACACGCTGAAATTAACTATTCTATACATCGAGATATATCCATAGAGATGCAATCCCGAACATTACGCGGTCACAAAAACGTAACCATTTTTTAGAATGCAGACGTAGCTTTGAAACTAGTAATTATTTTATTGGAAAATTATATCTATCTCTCTCACACTAGCCGAAACATAATGTTCATGACATCTGTATGATAAGGATGGCATTTACTACAAATTTGCCCATATTATTGTTAAAATCGTCCTGCTGTCACTCTGATAGATTCAAGCTGGCTACCAAGTGACAGATGTCATGAATTATGACTGGTCAGAACCTTTATGGCACGCATTTTGCTTGGTGATTGCACATCTAGTTACTTTAGTAACATATATATCTATGATTCTATATCATACCTAAGGTTTCAATGTATCTCTACATCGAATTTAATTTAAATCGGTTCAGTAGTTTTTACGCGAAGGTGAAACAAACAAATTGGGAGTGACACCGCAAAAGATTGATTGTATCTATACTATTTGTTTGTTTGTAGGGTTTTAACTCAAAAACTACTGGACCGATTTTAAAAATTCTTTCACCGTTAGAAAGCTACATCTTTACGAAATGTTATAAGCTATATTTACTTCCAGAAATAATTAGGGATCCTAACTAAAACTTGAATAATGTAACCCGAGGTGTAAAAAAAATGTCAGTGTAGTGTTAATATAATATGTCCGTTTGGACTGAGGAGCCATTTTTTATTTTTCTACGAAACTTTGCCCAGATTTAGTAGGTCCTGAGAAAGTTTTGTAGGCCAAATCCTGGAATTTGTAGTAAAATATAAAAAAAATTATATCAATTTAAAGGTGGCTCCTCAATCTAAACATTTGAACTGAGGAGCCACCTCGTAACTCCGAAAGTATTGAAGGTAAATGTACAGTGTTGATTTGTACGCCAATATTTAGTAGAAATATTGGCGTAGTTTTTATCCGATTCCGTTGGGACCTCAGGTAGCTACAGTCAATTATTTATACGCGAAGCGTTTGGATTGAGGAGCCAGTTCAAATTCTTAAATTCTTTAAAACTATCAGTCCTACTGTTTTGTTACTTTAATACGAATTCAAACTCAACTACTACTAATAGTCCATTGAAATGTTACATTTTTTAGGCCTAACCTTGCGTTTTTTAGAGGACGCAATTTTATTTTTTTGATGTGTAGGGGGAGTCAGTGTAAAGCTAAAACCAAGTTTGTGGGGTCGCCACCCTTGTCCCCCGGCCGCCATCTTGAAAATAGGGGTTGAAATGGTTTTTACGATATATCTCTTAAACTATTAATTTAATAAAAAAAAATTGTTAGCATTTTTTGTTGCAAATTAAATTCTCTACAACTTTGGTCCAGAAACTTTTTGTCGTAGAACTATAAATAAAAAAGTTATAAGCGTAAATGTTCAGAACCTTCAGGCCCTACTACCTGTTATTTCGTAGCGTTTCTTTATATTTTCTGAGAACATTTACCATAGAAATGTAAATATTTTTTTTACCATCAGAAAGTAGAGATTTCAACAAACAACAAGACCACCGACTTTTTAAAAAAAAGTGATATTTTGACGCGAGAATTTTCGATTGAAAATTAGGGTGGTTTTTCGATATTAAGTCAAAATAAAGTTAAAAAATAATTATTTTAAATAAAATAAATTACAGTGTGTTTGGGACATAAAAAGGCAAGTTTTCACCAAATTTCGTGGAAAAAAAATAATTATTGTAAAAGATAAAAATTAAACTCCAAAATCTTGGTTTTTAAAATTTTTCACATAAATTTTGAGGTTATGTGAAAAAGTGTCAATACAAAAGATGTAGGTCTTTTTATTACCTACAATTTTGCCATTTAATTTTTTTTCATAGGACTTGTAGTTTTGCCGGAAATTGAGATAAACCATTTTTTTAACTTTAACCCCCCTCTCCCCCCACTTCCCGACCTCAGATCGCCCGTAATTTATTTTTCCTATCATTTTTATTATATTCTCCTCCTTTTCCAATGGGTTTCATGCTACTATTATTTTATTCACTTTTTACCGTTTTTAGAGGCTAAAAGCACTGGCCTATTACTTCAGAGCGCTGTAAAACCTTAGCTATTGACTTAATGAAAAAATGTTGATAATAAAAGTTGTTCCTCATAAAACGATCTACAAAAATGGTCTAATATCATTTTTTCGTAAAATGATAAAAAAAAGTTATATCGAAAAATATATTTTTTTTTCTGGAATTCTGAACATTTTCGCTTATAACTTTTTTATTTATAGTTCTATGACAAAAAGTTGCAGATCAAAGTTGTAGAGAATTTAATTTGCAACAAAAATGTCAAGATTTTTTTTAAATCGGATAAACAGTTTTGGAGATATATCGTGAAAACCTTTTCAACCCCTATTTTCAAGATGGCGGCCGGGGGACAAGGGTGGCGACCCCACAAACTTGGTTTTAGCTTTACACTGACCCCCCCTACACATCAAAAAAATAAAATTGCGTCCTCTAAAAAACGCAACCCCAAATGTAACTTTTCAATGGACTATAAATGATACTTAAGTTTTGTATAAATCCGTCGATTAGTTTCGTGTAAAATTATACGTCTTATGTATGGATTGAGGAGCCACAAAAAAAGTATTGTATCTTTTTTTATATTAGCATTACAAAATCCAAATTTTTTGTACACTACTAAATTACTACTAAATGATACAAAAAAATCATAAATGTACCTTCAATACTTTCGGAGTTACGAGGTGGCTCCTCAGTTCAAATGTTTAGATTGAGGAGCCACCTTTAAATTGATATAACTTTTTTTATATTTTACAAATTCCAGGATTTGGCCTACAAAATTTTCTCAGGACCTTCTAAATCTGGGCAAAGTTTCGTGGAAAAATAAAAAATGGCTCCTCAATCCAAACGGACATAATATAATAACACCATTTACCTTATCAACATATACATACACATTATATACCTAATAAATAAATATCACTGGTTGGGTTTGTCCTAAAAGGTCATGCTTTATTTTTATTTATTATCTTTTGCTATAGCAGAGTCATCAACCTAGCGTGTCTCCCGGTTGTTCGTCCCGCCTAGCGCGGGAGAACCCAGGGTCCGCTTTCCTACTTAATCTTTTCCACTTTGCAGGGTGAGAGTAAGTATTGAAAATTATAATTATTACTAGCTGTTCCTGCCGTTTTAGCCATGAGGATCCACCGATCAAAGGTTAAGCTATGCTTGGCGCGTATCAGTGGATGACCATCTATGACATAGCGAAACTCCTCCGTGCCTCATGAAAGAAAAGAAAGCATGTTACGCTGTTGGTCCTGGTTTTCAATTTTAGATTTTTGACAGTAATTATGGGTAGTCAGAAGCCAGATAATCTCACAACCGGTCTTACCAAGGGGTACCATGTTACCTGGTAAACGGGTTGTGGAGGTCCGATAGGCAGACAATCCATGAAACACACTGGTACTCAGTTGAATCCGGTTTAAACTGGAAGCGGACCCAAAATAGTTGGGAAAAGTCTAGGCTGATGATGATTAAGGATGTAAGGATTTTTGCAATAATTTATGTGATCGGGAATTACCGGCGTTTGATTACTTCTATTTATTAGGGTTCCGTACCAAAAATGGTAAAGAGGAACCCTTATGGTTTCACTTTGTCTGTCTGTCTGTCACGGCTGATTATTTCAGGAACTACTCATGCTATCGACTTCAAATTTGGAACAGATATAAAGAATGATGCAAATGAAAATAGTTGAAATATTGTAAAATTATTTTATGGAAAATATGGCAGGATGTGGGGGGAAAAAGTGGGTGTTTAAAATTTCAAAGTATAGTTATTAGGTCATGTGTGGTATCTTATGAAAGGTCTTGATTTGCACATTATAATATATTTTTTTGTTTTCTACAATATCTTTTTTATACTTAATGTCTTAGTTTTGTGTCCATAATCAAATAAAATGTCTTTCTATACTATTCTGTTACGATTTCGAAGACTGTACATTGATACCTATTGGGTTATGATCTAATGGTAAAACGGCTGAACCAATTTAGATGTAATTTGGTATGGAGATAGATTGGACCTTTCGAAATGACATAAGATACATTTTTTCAGGATGCATGGTGAAACTGTGGGACACAGCCAGTTATTCATATTATGACATTAAAAGTACTTTAGTACAACCAACTGTCAGTAGTCAGCCTTATTTAAAAAAAGTAACCATGGAGTTTCTTGCCCGTTCTTCTCCTTAGGAAACTACTTTTTGGAATGGGAAACAAAATTTTTTTTTTTTGTTGACTTTCAAAAGTGCTTGTTATTAGGCCTAATTGAAATAAATGATTTGAATTGAATTGAACCTAGCCTTTTCCCATGTATGTTAGTGTCAGCTTCCAGTCAAACCAGATAACAGTTGAGAATATTTTTGATTTTAGAAGACTTACAGTATTTTCAAAACTATATGATACTGGAAGGTTGTTCTCCCCCCAAATTATTAAAAGGTAAGTTAGTATGTAGGTAACTATTAAACTACTAATCCAATTTCGAAAATAATTTCACTAGCAGGCAGTATTCCTGAGCGCTATTAGTACCTACGTTTCACCCGCATACAAATCACAAAATGGGCGACGCCGCGGGCGAATCTAAGTTAAAATTTAATGAAAAACCGACATTATTATTGTGAAGAACGAAATACAAAAAAAAAAAAATACAAATTTCAAATTAAGAACATAAAAACCATAGTGCAATAAATTATGTTTTTATTACTAATAACACACGATGTCCTTCGAAGGTCGCTTTCGATGTTAATCTGGAGAAGAAAAAAAACAAATACATGAAACTTGTTTTACTTACTTACTAATTAGAAACGGTGCCCGATAACCACACACTGCACACTAACACGTCATAACTTTATCAATGTCTCGGTTAAGCACAAAAGATTTTTACACTATCATTAAAAAATGGCCCTTAGCTGCGGGCAATATTAATAGCAATATGGCGAACTATCATGATTTCCGGCCTTTTCACCAGCGAGTAGTTCACGGATAAATGTAATAGGTGTTAGGACACATTAATGGGAGACGAATAACGTAGATTAATGATTAAAAATTAATAAAACTTCGGCGTTACAATTATTGTGGAAAATCCTTTTTTGACGTTTGCTTTGTCAGAAACGGAAAATGTCAGACACAAATCGCGATGCACAGCACAGAATCGAATCCGTTTGGATTTTTTGAATACGTTTTGTTTACCTATAAAAATCTGGAACTTAAATAAAAATGATAAATATTTTTTTCTAAACATGATATTTTAGAAAACAATAAACTATATTTTAAATTTATTTCTAAGCTTTTAAATGTAGAAAGTGATTGGCCAGATAAAACTTAAAAAAAACAATAACAGATGGCGCTGTAATAAATCTCTCTAACACGTCCCCACTAAATGCAGCTACATGATTTTCTTTTGCAGATTTCTAAGAATATTTATTGGAAAATATCGACATGAAAACTATTGTTACAATCTAGAACTAATTAAATATAAAATTATTACGAACTAAGAACCATTATTCATCCCACGTGGTAGCTACGCGTGTAGACGTTAGTTCCTAAAATAGTACATTACATTGAGCCAGTCGGTTTCCTTTGGGTGTTTTAGAAGAGAAAACATTGGAAAATGCGTGAAATTGTGCATTTACAGGCGGGACAGTGCGGCAACCAGATCGGCTCGAAGGTGGGTTTAGTAAAACCTCTAACGTATTTTGTAATATTTAGTAAAACTTGTAGTAATAGAAGACGGCGATCTATTTTTACGATATGATACAGTAGGTCTAGCTAACGGTTGTGTGTTATTATAAGACATGATATTTCCCGTTGAATGACTTTTAAAGTTCAATAGATCATTGTTTTTCTTTATAATTACAAACTTTTCTATAGGCTTTAGGTATCTACTTGCGTATTTAGACGCTTACAAAAAAAGTTAGGCCTACGAAAATGCGCGCCAATTTTTTTGTAAATTCGACTAGACGTATTGTTTGCCAAAATATTATTTTACATTGTAATAAACCATTTATTTAAGTACCAAAGTAAATACGAGCTAGAGATAAATAAACCTCTCGTCGTAAAATTAATGAGGAGGAAAGTAAACTGAAACGAAATGAAAATTAATCCTTATTAATCATTACTAAATAGTATAAAACAAAGTCGCTTCCCGCTGTCTATCCCTATGTAGGTAGGCTTAGATCTTTAAAACTACGCAACGGATTTTGATGCGGTTTTTTAATAGATATAGTGAATCTATAATTTATTTTTAAAATTGGTTTTTATACTATTTTCTGGTGGTCGCCACTATTGATTCTGGTTTTCAGGAGTTGCAGTGGTTGGGAATAGTGTGGCGGGCTTGTCCCAAAAAAGAAACTTTAACACGTAAATTACTGAACATTGGATGAAATTTAGCACAGACGCACATAGTTTACAATCTATGTCCTAGTCCTATTCGTTTATCCAGGTCCTAGAACACGCAGATGAAGTCACGAGCAGAAGCTATTTTTAGGGTTCCGTAGTCCGACAAGGAACCCTTATAGTTTCGCCATGTCCATCTGTCTGTCTGTCCGCGGCATAGCTCTTAGGTTCTTGTTACTAGAAAGCTGAAATTTGGTATGAATATGTATATTGTCAACGCCGAGGAAGTGGTAAAATAAAATTTTGAACAATATTTTTTCTAGGGTAGCTCCCATACATGTAAAGTGGGGATGAATATTTTTTTTTCGCGCACTCCTTTGTGTGGGTTTTCGTTAGATAGGTCTTTTAAAAATATTATGCGTGTGTGAAGACCATTTTTCGGTTTAGCGAGCCATTTGCGAAATATCTAACTTTTAAGTGCAAATTGTTCGATACGAGCCCCCCCCCCCCTCTAACTTTTGAATGGCTGTACCTAGAAATGTGAAAAAAATCACAGACGTAGCACATGTAATGAACTTACAAGGAAAACTTACTGATAGTTTTTTAACCGGTTAAGCCTACTTTAGGCTTAACCGGTTACAGAGTTATAGTCGACTAACTAACTCCTACTACGGAACCCTACTGCGCGTGGCCCGACACGCACTTGGCCGGTTTTTAATTATAGTCTGTTTAAGAGCAAGGAGGTCGGCACACAACCCGTTGAGTATAGATAAACATCTAAGTTTCGCACCATCGCTCTTTGTATGGTAATTACTTGATTGCATACAAAACAACGGTCCACTTGCATGGGAGATCAGGGAAACTAACAGCCGCTTTGCCATTGTTACAAAAAATACGATAATATACTAACATACATATACGAAAATGGTATTTGAGATCTAGGTAGCTTTCCGCCAGCGGCCTCGGACGCGTGGGCTATACGAATTGAAATTAAAAATGACAGACTTTCATACAAACTTTGCCCCCCTTTTTCACCCCCTTAGGGGTAGATTTTCGGAAAATCCTTTCTTATCGGATATCTACGTCGTACAAAGAACATACCCTCCAAGTTTCAGGTCTCTACGATCAGCGGTTTAGGCTGTGGGTTGATCCGTCAGTCATTCAGGACAAAGCATTTTATATACAGTACTTATAGACAGAAGACTATCGATTGGGCTTTTAGAAAAAAATGTATTTTATTATTTTATCTTATTACTTACGATATACGGTTACTTTTTACTAATTTACTTGCATATATTATACATACATACACCTTACTGGCTTAGTCAGTAAGAGTCTGACACTCCCTCTCACTCCACCCACGGCGGGCGTGAGGAGTCATTAATGATTTCACATCCGAAAAAAAAGCTAGATTTCCATCTAAATATCCTGTATACCGCTTGTTCACAGTTCTGGGAGATAATATCTGACGAACATGGTATCGATCAGACTGGGTACTACCGCGGGGACAGCGACCTGCAGCTGGAGAGGATCCAGGTCTACTACAACGAGGCTGCCGATGGTGAGAGATTTACCCTCATTTCTTAGGGTTCTGTACTTCTATGGGTGGCTTGCCGTCCGGTAAGAACCAGGGGCTGTACCACCACGTGTTTTTGCAATCACTATTCAAGTTTGAGAGCGCGACACAGCTAGTAACGTCGTATAGCTCCGTCTCTATTTTATAACGCAAATAATCTTGTTTTGGCACGTCATGGTAAGGCCCCAGGCTCGCGTCGACGGCGCGTTCGTGTTTCACGCGAGATGTCGGCAGAAGTGACGGGGCCCTCCCCCAGGGCCTACCGGGGCTGCGGGGTGTTCGAAAGAGATACCGCGTCCCTGGAATAAAAAGGGCTGATGAAGGAACATAGATGAGTTTTAGTCAGTAAGAGTCTGACACTCCCTCCCGCACCAACCACGGCGGGAGGAGTCGTTTGATGGTTATGAATGGTTATGTACTTCAAACTGAAAACGATAGCATTATGGCCAAAGAAGTTATCGTGTAGGATCATTATCTAGCTATATATAATGTGTATAGAGTCTGTCTAGTTGTCTTGTTGTATGAAAATTTAGCCTTTTTCACTTTACCCAGATTCCCAAATTTAGCAAGAAACAAGGTCTTACGGTGGTGTAAATCCTAACGAATATTGTAAAAGCGAAAGTGAGTTTGTTTGTTTGTATAGTTTTATTGTTTGTTTGTATAACTTTTACGGCAAAACGACCGAGTCGATTTGGCAGACGTTTTTAGGCTATCCTCCATCATCTGCCTAGCCTTTTCCCAACTATGTTGGGGTCAGCTTCCAGTCTAACCGGATGCAGCTGAGTACCAGTATTTTACATGGAGCAACTGCCTATCTGACCTCCACAACCCAGTAACCGGGTAACACGATACCCCTTGGTAAGACTGGTTGTCACGCTTTCTGGCTTCTGACTACCCGTAACGACTGTCAAAGATCTACATTGCTATTGCATTCATTAAAATTGCCTTTGTATTTTATCAGGCAAGCGGTATGTACCTCGCGCTGTGTTGGTGGATCTGGAGCCAGGGACGATGGATGCTATCAGATCCTCCACGTATGGCCAGCTCTTCAGACCAGATAACTACGTTTTTGGACAGAGCGGCGCTGGTGAGTGTCACATCATCTTCTCATCGTGTGGGCTGCAGGCTTACCAACCTAACAAGCCCTAGTGTCAGAGTTGTCTCAAACCCGCCTGACGGCCTCTGACATGGAATTGTAACAACGACTGCTATCAAGCAGCCGGGGACGACGGCTTAACGTGCCAGGCACGGGGGTGTAACACCACCAGCTTCCTGACTACGGGCTGCTTTTTGTGAGATTTTCTAAAATCTACAAAGCGATTTCGGTCCGACACGGGAATCTGAGGCTGATGCGCTCGTCATACTCGTGAACGGGTGCCGTCAGTCGGGACTGGTCAGCTCCTAGCTGCTTCGGCAATCAATTTTGGCTTCTCCTACTTTGCTGTTTCAGTTTTCTTTAGCAAATATACATTGATTAACATGATCCTCACGTTACACGACTATTTGTAACAACAACAATTGATTTTAAAAGAGTATCCATGGAGTTTCTTGCTGGTTCTTCTCCATAGGACCCACTTGGAACCGTGCACCTAGTTTCTAGTTTTGACGTTTTATAAGTACCTGTAAATTGGTCTACATAAAATAAAAACCTTTTGACTTTGACCAAGACCCCGTTTTTAACCGACTTCAAAAAAAGGAGGAGGTTATCAATTCGACTGTATATTTTTTTTTTTTTATGTTTGTTACCTCATAACTTGCGACTGGGTGAACCGATTTTCATGATTCTTTTTTTATTTGAAAGCTGGTGCTTCCCGTGTGGTCCCATATAAATTTTATCACTACCGGTTCAGCCGTTTTATAAATATATCAAAAATAACGATTTATCTCTACTTGCTGATATGCCAAATACTTAGATGATTTGGTTATTTACGCTTATTACAACCTAAAAAAGTGGTGTGTTTATTTTGTTAAGATAGCAAGACCGAGACACTGAAAAGCGAAAAAATAAAAAACTTTTTACAAAAAAATAAAACCGACTTCCAAAAAAAACTGAAAAGTAAAAAAATATTTTTATTTAAACGCTTTACGACCAAAACATCGCTTTCGAAGTCGGTGGCGAAATACTAACAATAGTAACTTACAAGACACCGACTTCGAAAGCGATGTTTTGGTCGTAAAGCGTTTAAATAAAAATTATTTTTTACTTTTCAGTTTTTTTTGGAAGTCGGTTTTATTTTTTTGTAAAAAGATTTTTTACAGCAATTTCTTCTACTAGACCAACGAGACAACTGCGGAAACGCTGGTTAAAGATAGTTTTCTGTCCGAACAGGTAACAACTGGGCCAAGGGGCACTACACTGAAGGCGCCGAGCTGGTTGACTCAGTGATGGACGTCGTGAGGAAGGAGGCGGAACCATGCGACTGCCTGCAAGGTATATACGGTGAAAACCAGTTGCCGGGGCTGCGGGATGTTCGAAAGAGATACCGCGCCCCCGGAATACAAGGGGCTGAGGAAGGAACATGGATGGGTTTTAGTCAGTATGAGTCTGACACTCCTTCCCGCCACACCCACGGCGGGAGGAGACATTTTTTCAAGGCGAAAACTATAATTTGTTCAAATTGATTTTAAGAAAAATTAAAACAAAATCATAAGCTATTTTGTTCTAATTTTGCCACTCATATAAATAAAATGGCATTAAATGATCAATGGTGATTGTTTAGTTATAGCATCATATTTACATAAATGCGCCATCCTTACGCCATTTTGGTAATTTCTGTGGCAGAATTAGAACAAAATATACGAATTTGTTTACATTTTTTTTTGTTTTTTGTTTTCGCCTTGAAAAAATGGCTCCTCGCGCCGTGGGTGGGAGAGGGAGTGTTAGACTCTTACTGACTAAAACCCATCCATGTTCCTTCCTCAGCCGTTTGTATTCCGGGGGCGCGGTATCTCTTTCGAACGTCCCGCAGCCCCGGCAACTAGTTTTCGCCTAGGGTTCGAAGTACCACCGTGTTTAAAAAATACTTTTGCACTCTCCAATATAAACTTTAGCTATACCAAATCTCCGAGGGGCTTGTAGCTAAGTAACAGCCATGCGAATCAGTCGGTCATTCCATGGGTGGGTGACCATTTTCGGAACATAGCTCGACCCCTCCGTGCCTCGGAGACCACATGTCGCTGTCGATCCTGCGCCTGTAGGGCAAAGACACGACCGGGGAGTGATCAGTAGGGCTAGACAAGTCCCAAAAACGCTAGTAGAATAGAATACAAAATGTATGGGAATGACATTGAATGACAGATAGCTACTATTTTGTATTCTATTCAGATTCTACTAGCGTTTTTGCCACTTGGATCTCTCCCCGGTCGTGTCGGATTGTGTGGGACAGTGAGAGTGAGGGAATAGAGAGTGTACCTATGTCTACGCTGCGTATTTAGGCTAGTTTTTTGAAGTATTTTTTTGTTTTACCAGGTTTCCAGCTAACCCACTCTTTGGGCGGAGGAACAGGCTCAGGTTTGGGTACCTTACTCCTCAGCAAGCTACGTGAGGAGTATCCAGATAGGATTGTGAACACATTCAGCGTGATGCCGTCTCCTAAAGTGAGTTTGCACTTATTTAGTCTCTCTGCCTCATCATCTGTGACCACCATTTGAGATGAAGATGAAGGAGATAAAACTTACATTAGCTAAAAAAACAGAAATGGAAAACTACTAACTAATAAAGGGCGTCAAAAAATTCCTCCTCATCGCGGTCAACTGGGAGCGTACCCAAGAGGCTGGCTGCATTGCCACGTTGGATAGCTATGATTATCCTTTGGCCAAAGTAGCAGCCAGCCTTTGGGTCTCGAGAAGCGTCAATTGTTTAGCGAATAACATGATAAACACCTTGGTAAGACTAGTTGTCACACTTTCTGGCTTCTACGCCATAACGACAGTCAAAGATCTACAAGCGACAGCCGGGACCAACGGCTTTCCGAGGCACAGACGATTCTAGGTCCAACAAAGACGATCATCCATCTACGAACTGACCGTGCCAAGCTTAACCCTTGGCGTTTAATCAGCCACGAGCCCCCATGCTTAACCCTTGGCCTTGTATCAGCCACGAGCCCCTTTTCAAGACTCAATGATTTTCCAGGTGTCCGACACGGTGGTGGAGCCCTATAACGCGACTTTATCCGTCCACCAGCTGGTAGAGAATACGGATGAAACTTTCTGTATCGACAATGAAGCGTTGTACGATATATGCTTCAGAACCTTGCGTCTGGCGTCACCCACTTACGGGGACCTTAACCATTTAGTATCCGTGAGTAAACATCAACATCATCTTCCATGTAAAATGCTTTGTCCTGAATGACTGACGGATCAACGCACAGCCTAAACCGCTGATCGTAGAGACTTGAAACTTGGAGGGTGTGTTCTTTGTATGACGTAGGTTTTCGATAAGAAAGGACTTTCCGAAATTTTGCACCTAAGGAGGTGAAAAAGGGGGGCAAAGTTTTTTGTCGTTTTTAATTTGAATTCGTGTAGACCACACGGGCGAAGTTGCTGGCGGAAAGCTAGTCAGTCTAATATTTAGTTTTAGTCCACTATAGGGTATAGGTCTCCTCTACCATATCATCATCATCTTCAAAGGCCTATTTATTGACCCATGGTTTTCCAGTTGTACAAAGGCCTCTTCTCATACAGAGAAGAAGTAAGCATTTCATCATATTCCTTGAGCTAGGGACAATATACAACCTTACGAGTGAAAATATGGGACATTTTGTCAAACATCTATAAGTAGGGGGTGACAATAAGGGCCAAGTTCACCGACTGTTGGTTTCGTAATCAGTCCGTTTAACAAAAAGGTTTTTTAACCAGGAAGCTGGAATTTTCGTGTTACCTACTTCTAGCTCAACCCTGGTTTGGTAATCGACCGTTTCAGGAATAAAAAATTCAAATAATACGTTACCCATCGAAAGTTGGATGTTTGAATTTATGGTTAACAGCTGTTTTAAGTTAATCGGACCGTTATCTTGTCGGTGGGCTTGGATCTTAGACAGGGGTCCTTCAAAATTTGAAGGTTCTGTCCTGTTTCATGTTCATGGTTACCATATGCTGTTCCAGCTGACTATGTCTGGTGTGACAACATGCTTACGATTCCCCGGACAACTCAATGCAGATTTACGCAAGCTTGCTGTGAACATGGTGCCGTTCCCTAGACTGCATTTCTTCATGCCAGGTACGAACATGAAATATTTTTACTGTCTATAAGTATCTATTTCATGATCATCTGCCTATAATTCTCCCAGTTTCCAATCTAGCAGGATGCAGCTGAGTAACAGTGTTTTACATGGAGCGACTGCCTATCTGACCTCCAAAACCCAGTTACCGGGTAACACGATAAGCTTTAGTAAGACTGGTTGTCACACTTTCTGGCTTCTGACTACCCGTAAAGACTGACAAAGATCTACAAATGACAGCCGGGACCAACAGCTTAACGTGCTTTCCGAGGCACGGAGGAGTCTCGCTATGACAAAGATGGTCATCCATCCACCTATAACCATAACATAACCATTATCGATTGACACGTGCGGCTTTTACTTAGCTTCGAACCCCTTGTGGCTAAATAACTCCTTATTCCGCATCATCATCGGCTTATTACCTATCCCACTGCTGGGCACAGGCCTCTTCTCACACAGAGAAGACATGAGCATTGATCACCACGTGCGCTCAAGGCGGATTGGCGATTTCAGACTGTTTAGTCCAGGTTTCCTCACGATGTTTTTCTTCACCGATAGTCAGTGGTGTCTAAGATATACTTAGAAACTACATATGACTTTAGAAAAGTCACATTGGTACTTGCCAGGTTTCGAACCCGCACACTCGTAATCTAGAGGCAAGTGCCTTAACCACTAGGCCACCACGACTAAAGTGTCAGAGTTTCCTCGAGCCCGCCTGACGGCCTCTGACATGGAATTGTAACAACGCCTGCTATGGAGCAGTCTTAACCACTAGGCCATAATGATAACACTCCTATTCTACCAGGGTTCGCACCACTAACAGCCCGGAACAGCCAGGGGTACCGTGCACTGACAGTCCCAGAGCTGACACAACAGATGTTCAGCCCTGTTAACATGATGGCCGCCTGCGACCCTCGACACGGCCGCTACCTCACGGTGGCCGCCATCTTCAGAGGTCGCATGTCCATGAAGGAAGTGGACGAACAGATGTTGACCGTCCAGGATAAGAATTCTAGGTAATTATAGGCTGTGGGGTTTGGGATGTGTTGTGGGGTTCAGTCTGTGATGTGGGGTTCAGGTTATAACAGTGAAGATCGGGCTGTTTAAAGATGTTCACTGTGTAGCGGGGTTCAGCCTGTGTAACAGGGTTCAGACTGTGTATCGCTGTTCAGGCTGTGTAGCGGGGTTCAGGAGCAACGGGGTTCAGTCCGTGAAGTGGGGTTCAAGCTGTGCAAAAGGGTCCAGTCTGTGTAACGGGGTCCAGGCTGTGTAGCGGAGTTCATTCTGTGAAGTGGGGTTCATGTTGTGAAACGGGGTTCAGTCTGTGAATTGGGGTTCAGGCTGTGCAACGGGGTTCAGGATGTATTAGGGGTTCATTATTTTTAATAATGTTTCTCCTTTTTTAAGTAATTTTTGGCTTTTCAGCTATTTCGTAGAATGGATCCCGAACAACGTGAAAGTGGCCGTGTGCGACGTGCCCCCGAGGGGGCTCAAGATGGCCGCTACGTTCGTGGGCAACACCACAGCCATACAAGAGATATTCAAGAGAATATCGGAGCAGTTCACCGTCATGTTCCGAAGAAAGGTACCTATACCCCCAGACAAAGAAATTGCATCAAAGTTTTTGTTTAAAAAAAATAAATGGCCCTTTCCAGTATACAAACATACACTTAGGGATAATGATACTACGCTGTTATGAAGTTAACGAACCAAACTATAGGTTTCAATTTAATTTTGTATAAAAAGTTGGAATACTTGGTTAAAATGTTTTTTTCAAAGGTAGGTGCGTGTTGAACATTGATGCAGTTTATTAGTCCGTCAGTGTATTTAATTTTAAACCAATATGTCGGTTACTCTCTTACGGCCAGTTTCAATAAATCCTAGGATTTCCTTACCAGAGATAGAATTTTGACATAAAGTCCATACAACTAATGTCAAAATCCTATCTCTAGCACGCAAATTTAAGGATAGATAAGATATTAAAATTGGTCGTTAGAGGAGCTCGTGGCTAAGTAAAAGCCGCACGGGGCGATCTATCAAGGGTGGTCCGTGGATGGGTGACCATCTATAGATGTCATAGCGAGACTCCTCCGTGCTTCAGAAAGCACGTTAGGCTGTTGGTCCCGGTTGTCATTTGTAGATCTTTGACAGTCGTTACGGGTAGAAGCCAGAAAGTCACAGAAATTAACAAAATGGCGTTAGGATGACGCATTTATGTCAATTTCATGCTCTAAATATCATCATTTAATGTCATTTTATTACCTACTAGTTTCTGCCCGCGACTTCGTCCGCATGGAATAGTAACTTTGGGCTATCGCTAACTTTAACCCCCGATTTAGAAACATTTTTTATGATGCTCCGCTCCTATTGGTTTTAGCGTGATGATATATAGCCTATAGCCTTCCTCGATGAATGGGCTATCTAACACTGAAAGATTTTTTCAAATCGTACCAGTAGTTCCTGAGATTAGCGCGTTCAAACAAACAAACTCTTCAGCTTTATTCTATTAGTAAAATAAAGATAGGTTACGACTTTGTTTAAATTTTTCTTAAATTCAATTGGAACAGACTATAATAGTAAAATTCATTCAAAATTCAAATGTTTTTATTTCAAATAGGTCTTTGCAGGCACTTATGAAACGTCAAGTTAGTTGCACGGTTCCAAGGAGTGGGTCTTATGGAGAAGAACCGGCAAGAAACTCCATAGACACTCTTTTCAAGAGGAAATGTTTACAATAGTCTTATAGTAATATTTATCGTTCCAGGCTTTCCTTCACTGGTACACTGGTGAAGGTATGGATGAGATGGAATTCACTGAAGCTGAAAGCAACATGAACGACCTGGTCTCCGAATACCAGCAGTACGAAGTAAGTATCCACCATCCCACTGCTGGGCACAGGCCTCTTCTCACACAGAGAAGGCATGAGCATTGATCACCACGTGCGCTCAAGGCGGATTGGCGATTTCACACTTTTAAAGTCCAGGTTTCCTCACGATGTTTTCCTTCACCGTTAGTCAGTGTTGTCTAAGATATACTTAGTAAGACTTTTGAAAGTCACATTGGTACTAGCCTGATATTCAAAATGCATGCTTTAGAAGACTCCAATCCACTTCGATGTAAGCATCGAGATATATCAATAGAGATGCAATCCCGAACATTACACGTCAAAAAAACGTAACCAACTTTTTTAGTATGTAGACGTAGCTTTGAAACTAGTAACCACTTTGATGCAACATTATATTTATCTCTTTCACACTAACCGAAACATTATGTACGTGACATCTGTTCGACAAAGACGGCGACAGTCAGTTTTTCCAGACATTCAGTTGAAGTCTAGCTGACAGATGACGTGAATTGTGGCTGGGGGCTCAAACTTCTATGGCACGCAGTTTGCTTGGTGATTGCAGATCTAGTTACTTTAGTAACACAATTATATATCTAAGGTTATAAGGGTTGGATTCAAATGGAATAGCAAAAATCCTTAATCTAATATTTCAATGCATTATTTGATTATAGGAAGTCGGGGTGGATGACGCCGAATTCGACGAGCAAGAAGAAGAGGCTGTTGAGGAATATCCTGAGGAGGAGTAGCTTTCATCAGCTCATATTAATATTTATAGTAGAAATTGTCAGCCTTCCTAGTGTAAATTCTACCAAAACACAATAATTGTCAAAATTACATTTGAATTTTAAGAAACTCTAATAAATTGTTTACAATAATTTGGTGTTGCTGTTGCTATTAATTCAATTTAAAATGACAGAGAAATGGTCATTATCATTATAATCTGTTAGTGGTCCTTAAAATACTCATATTGTCACACTAGAAAAGTTAAGTATGACTTAATAAATTAAGATTTCGCGGCACATAGGCTGACACTAGTGTTTAAGCATAAATGTATTTTATAGATAAGTTTTAAATTATAAATAAACTTTTGAAATACTCTGTTTTTTTTTATCTGAGAAGAGAATTCAAAAAAATATATATAAAAGAAAAAATACTCAAGCATTATCAAGAATTTTTATTCAAATTAAATTTGATTTTATTCACAGGCTTAGGAGGTACCTGTCTTATTATTTCTTTGCCAAAGTTATTGTAGTTCAAACTTTCATTAATATTAGTCAATATTTCTTTGTCTGCAGATGTAAAATCTACCACTTCACACACATTTTCTGCTGCAGTATCATTGACAGCAGTTTCTACTGTTTCAGTAGAATTTGCATCATTATCAACAATGGCAACACAAGTTTTGCTGTCAAAATTTCTTGATTTTTTCAGCTTGCAATGTTTTACAGATTTGAAATCCGTTACTTTTCTTTTGCTTGTACCTATATTATTTACATCACCCATATAAAGTTTCTTATTAGTATCTGTTGTTACATCTACAATTTGTTCAACATTTTTAGTTGTAAGAATTTCATTTTCAACACTTGATTTTTGCAAATTTTTCAGTCTAGCAACAACATTTCGTTGTCGCAGCAGTAACTTCTGCTTTGTATCTTCTAAAGTCTCGAATTCCGGTGCATAACAGATGTGTAAGTTTCCCCCGTAGAAATTCTTTGTATCCAACATCTTTTTAGCAAGTCTTGCTGCTTGTATATCCTGGAACGCAGCGTGATACGTCTCCGTAAACTGCTCGGAGGGGTACTTTGTGATGTTGAATTGAAGCTTTCCGAATTTTGAGAACAATGCCTTGGTTTCCTGGCGGAGATTGAGGGATGGTACTCCAAATACTAGGAGATGTCTTGACTCATTGTTTATTGAGTAAACCTGGTGAAAAAAAAAATTGGTTTGTTACCGAATATTTGTTTAATTGACATTTTAGTCTTCACTATACTCAGTGAAGGTATGCCAGCTTCAAAATGTTTACAGGTACAACTGATGGCATGGCCCAATTGTAAGAGGTACTTGGCAGAAAAATAAAAATGTTGCTTGTTTTAATTCAGACTCAATATGTAGACTAGGCACATCATCATCATCATCTGCCTAGCCTTTTCCCAACTTTGTTGGGGTCGGCTTCCAGTCTAAACCGGATGCAGCTGAGTACCAGTGTTTTACATGATGCGACTGCCTATCTGACCCCCACAACCCAGTTACCGGGTAACACGGTGCACCTTGGTAAGACTGGTTGTCAGACTGTCTGGCTTCTGACTACCCGTAACAACTGTCAAAGATGTACAAAGGTGAGACTAGGCACATCAATAGTTTAAAATTTAGCTATAGATCACACTCGGATAAAAAGTAGCCTCTATAACAGCTGTACTCAACCTGTGGCCTGCCTTGAGTTACAAAATTGTAAACCGTTTTAAATGGTGCATCCATCAGATAAACTGTGGGCCCACCGCGTAAGTAAAATAGGTAACTACTTCATGTAAGTAATAACATAGGCAACTAGTAAAGAGGACCGTATCAACATTTCTGTGGAAAACTTATTAAGTTTTTTATTAAAATCAAAAAAAAATGTCTTGCGGCCCGCGACACAATGACTTAAACGTTTTTATGGCCCCATAATAAAAAAGGATGAGATATAGGAAATATAGATATCTTAAAAATCATTTTTTATCTAAATCGGTTCTGATGTTTTGGCGTGAAAGCGTGTCTTACAAACAGACATATTTTCGAATTTATTAAAAAATCGATAACACTAAAATGTTTATTTTAAATTCTGTAACTTTTAAAAAAGTTCTAAATCTACTTCGAAGTTCAAAATAGGAACCCACCTTCACAGCTGTAAGTTTTCTACCTTGTCGGTAAGGCAAACGCGTTGCACATAGAGCCTGTTGCTCGTGATGGGGTAAAAGTACAGGTTCATTAGTATCTTCAGACATTTCTAATTAAATAATAAAAGATACACTATTTGCATTGGCTTTGTTTTGATTACACACAACACAAATACACAATCACTGAGTGACGTAGATTTAACAATGACGTTTATGATAACAGCTGTCAATTCGACATTGACAGTGTGGCGCTCGTTTAAAAATTATGAATAGATTTCGTTTCGGATTTCGTTCTATGGAGTTTAAGTTGATTTTTCAATACATTTTGAAAGCGACACAAACGAAAAAGAACATGCATTTTATGAAATGTTCAGATCTAACCCTTTTACATGTCATGCCACATGTCTTCATTTCCCCTACATTAATGAAGGTTTTTTAAACTTATTTTTAACTAGCTGTTTCCCGCGGTTTCACCCGCATCCCGAGGGAACTACTTAGCGCACCCGGGTAAAAAGTAGCCTATCTTGTTCCTCAGGGTCTATTCTATCTCTGTATCAAATTTCATTTATATCGGTCCAGTAGTTTTGGCGTGAAAGCGTAACAGACAGACAGACAGACAGAGTTACTTTCGCATTTATAATACTAGCTGTTTCCCGCGTTTTCACCCGCATTCCGAGGGAACTACTTAGCGCACCCGGGTAAAAAGCCTATGTTGTTCCTCAGGGTCTATTCTATCTCTGTACCAAATTTCATTTATATCGGTCCAGTAGTTTTGGCGTGAAAGCGTAACAGACAGACAGACAGACAGACAGAGTTACTTTCGCATTTATAATATTAGTAAGGATTAGTAAGGATGGATAATTTCTACCAATGCCTGAAATCGTGTACAATACCTAATACTACTATTAAGGGTTCCGTAGTTAGGGCCCAAACTAAAGTAATTTGGCATGAGTCGACGTATTCGGTATTACCCATTAAAAACACAGCGAATTAGGATTTGAAGGATCTTATAAAAAAAAACTGGATTGAAAAAAAAACTTTATTACTTAATTAAAAACATATTATTATTTATTTGGAAGGTGTTTATCAAAAAGCTCGCAAGTATAATGAAGACCAACTTACCGAGAAGGGCCAGTTATTACGGGTTGTCAGAAGTCAGAAAGTAGGACAAGCTAGCAAGTAAGATTAACATGGAGCGATTATCTATCTGACCACCACAACTCAGTGACCGGGTAACACGATACCCCTTGGTAAGACTGGTTGTCAGACATTCAGGCTTCTGACTACCCGTAACGACTGTCAAAGATGTACAAATGACAGCTTGGCCCAACAGCTTAACGTGCTTTCCGAAGCACGGAGGAGTCTCGGTATGACATAGATGGTCCCACCACGAGCCGACCGCGCCAAGCGTAGCTTAACCTTTGATCGATCCGTGCGGCTGTTACTTAGCCACGAGCTCCTCAACTACTTCTTCATGTGTGGTCTCCATTTATCCCTGCAAGCTTCTTGTCGTTAATCAAAAATGTTCATATCTTCTCTCTTTTAGTTTGATGTGTGAGTCCCGCCCTGGTAATGTCTAAAGATATTGTCTCCTTCTGCACACTCCGCCCCTGAAAACCAGAACAGAGTTACATAGCATAACACTATGAATGCCACATTGGTCTATACTTCATCTTCTATACTTGTATACTTGTAATAAATCTGTAGAGAGGTCAATTCTGTACATGAAATATATTTCCAAAATAACTATCAGGGGGTGATTAGAGATCGATACTGATGCCAAAAATGCAATCAGTAAAATTTTTGTCTGTCTGTCTGTCTGTATAATCGTTATAGAAACAAAAACTACTCGACGGATTTTAACGAAACTTGGTACAATTATTTGTCATACTCTTGAGCTGGTTATAGTATACTTTTCATCACGCTACAATCAATAGGAGCAGAGCAGTGAATGGAAATGTTGGGAAAACGGGAGAAGTTACTCCATTTTGTTTAAACGCGCTAATCTCAGGAACCGCTGGTCCGATTTGAAAAATTCTTTCAGTGTTTGATAGTCCATTTATAGAGGAAGGCTACGCTAAGATCAATAGGAGCGAAGCACCAATATTCCACGCGGAAGAAGTCGCTGGCAGAAGCTAGTTTACAATAAAATTAGAAACTCTTTCAATCAAATCAGAAAAACTTCCAAACTCTTTTTGCAGGATATTGAACCGATTTTGAGTTCTATTCCCTACTGATAAGGATGGTGTTGAAAGCAAAATAATGTTTACAATCTATCTATCTTCTATATCTATACTTATAATAAATCTGTAGAGAGGTCAATTCTGTACGTGAAATATATTTCCAAAATAACTATCAGGGGGTGATTAGGGATCGATACTGATGCCAAAAATGCAATCAGTAAAATTTTTGTCTGTCTGTCTGTCCGTCTGTCTGTCTGTCTGTCTGTATAAACTCTATAGAAACAAAAACTACTCGACGGATTTTAACGAAACTTGGTACAATTATTTGTCATACTCCTGAGGTGGTTATAGTATACTTTTCATCACGCTACGATCAATAGGAGCAGAGCACCACTATTCCACGCGGACGAAGTCGCTGGCAGAAGCTAGTAATAAATATATTCTGCATCTGTTTTTGTCATGTCGCCTTAGCAATAGAGCTCAAAATCGTTTGAACAAGCGGTAAATGAATTATAGTAATCGCAAACGCGACACGATCTCGAGTTAAATTTCAGGACGGACCGCTTCGTGGGTTTTAAAAATTTCATAAAGCAGTCTGGAGTCACGTAGTTGGCGGTGTTACACCCCCGTGCCTGGCACGTTAAGCCGTCGTCCCCGACTGCTTGATAGCAGTCGTTGTTACAATTCCATGTCAGAGGCCGTCAGGCGGGTTTGAGACAACTCTGACACTAGGGCTTGTTAGGTTGGTAAACCTGCCGCCCACACGATAAGAAGAATACCAAACAGAGACAATATTATTAATCCTGTATATGTAGATAAGTCCTATGTCTGTTTGTTGCTCTTTCACGGTAAAACAGCAGATTCAATTTATATAAAACTATTTTTCACGGTTTCATCCGTTTCCTGTGGAAACTAATTCACGCATCCACATAGAAACTACCCTATGTCCTTCCTCAATCTTCAGTCTATTTCCTTACCAAATTTCATCAAAATCTTTCCAGCCGTTTTTCCGTAAAAGCGTAACAAACAGACAGACTTTCGGTTTTATAACATGAAAGTGTGAAAGTAAAGCATAGATAAATAAAAGTCTCCGCGCCGCTCCGACTAGACGCCGCGCTTCCTAAAAACAATAGCTCCGTGAATGCGGCAACTTATTACTGTAGTGTGTGTAAGTGAACAGTGTTTTTCTTATTCTTCTAGTATTATTTTCACACAATTACACTACAAAAACGGGCATTTTACTTCGGATTATATCTTAAAATTATTTAAATCATTCGGGACGCCTTCCTTGCCACGGCTTGATGACTTCGGCATAGTATTTGTTGCCGCAGTTTACAAGTACACTGGCGGTATCTACTCGGAGTTTAGTCTTAAAGATTTATTTTACCCTTCATCATCATCAGCCTGTATATCATCCCACTGCTGGACACAGGCCTCTTCTCACACAGAGAAGGCATGAGCATTGATCACCACGTGCGCTCAAGGCGGATTGGCGATTTCAGACTTTTAAAGTCCAGGTTTTCTCACGATGTTTTTCCTTTACCGTTAGTCAGTGACGCCTAAGATATACTTAGAAAGTACGTATGACTTTAGAAAAGTCACATTGGTACTTGCCAGTTTTCGAACCCGCACACTCGTACACGAGAGGCCTTAACCACTAGCCCACCACGACTTACCCTTCGCATAGGCAGAACTTCTCGCCTAACTCTGGGTTGTAGATGCACGGACAGAACTGAGGACATTGGTAGTCAAATGTGCAGCGCGATCGCTGCCTCAACTCCGCCGCTGCAAACAACGAAACAACAGAACTATTGATTTTAAGAAAAATGAAAACTAAATCATAACCTATTTTGTTCTAATTTTCCCCCCCATAATGATGTTTAGAGCATGAAATTGATATAAATGCGCCATCCTTACGCCATTTTGTTAATTTCTGTGGCAGAATTAGAACAAAATAGGTTACGACTTTGTTTACATTTTTCTTAAAATCAATTAGAACAGTCTATATAAAGCTTTTGAAGAAGAAAGATTTTTGTTTCGCCATGGCCGTCTGTCTGTCTGTCCGCGGCATAGCTCAGAGGTTCTTGGTACTAGAAAGCTGAAATTATTTTCGCCGACAAAGTGGTAAAATAAAATTATGAAAAATATTTTTTTAGGGTAGCTCCCAAACACGTAAAGTGGGGATGAATATTTTTTCTCTTTTATCCCGTGGTGTGGGGTATCGTTGGATAGGTCTTTCAAAAATATGATAGCTGTGTGAAGATAATTTTCGGTTAAGTGAGCCATTTGCGAAATATTTAACTTTTAAGTGCAAATTTTGTTCGACAGACAGACAGACGGACATGGCGAAACTATAAGGGTTCCTGTTGTCGGCTACGGAACCCTAAAAAGCTGTTGAGACATTACAAACAGACACTCTCATTTCATTTATTTGTGTAGAACGAAAAGCACGTGGCTAAGTAACAGCCGCACGGGTCGATCGATCAAAGGTTAAGCTACGCTTGGCGCGGTCGAACCGTGGATACACCATCTAAATTATAGCAGACTATCTTTCAGGTAGTCAGAATCCAGAAAGTCTGACAACCAGTCTTACCAAGAGGTATCGTGTTACCCGGTAACCGGTAATTGTGGAGGTCAGATAGGCAGTCGCTCCATGTAAAACGCCGGTACTCAGCTGCGTCCGGTCAGACTGGAAGCCGACCCTAACATAGTTGGGAAAAGGCTAGGCATTTTGTGTATTACTCACGAGTATAAGCAGCCACGTTAGCCACGAAGACCACAAGCAGAGCCACGTATAACCACTTCATGTTAGCTTCAGTGAACAGAAGGCGAGCGCCCGCGCCGGTATTATAGTAATCCCAGTTAATCGATTCGAAACGCATTCTTTACAATAGTGTTTCGCGTGATTATTACAAGTTGTAATTATAGTGTGATGTTAATACAAGGTTATATTCTAAGCAGGTTCTTTGAAAAAGCCAATCGTTAAACTCTGTGACGGGGCCCATAGCCTGCCGGGGCTACGGGACGTTCGAATGAGATACCACGCCCCCGGAACACAATAAAAGGCTGAGGAAGGTACATGGATGGGTTTTGAGATAGTATGTTTGGCCGACTATGGTGTTATCTACATACAGTTTTGAGTGGTCCTCCCCATGTCGATTTTACTGCGTATATATTTCCTTTCGAAGTCCGGAACCCTCGCTCGCGAGCCTGACTCGTACTTGGCCGGTTTTTTATTGACTAAAACTGGTGCTTACAGATTATGCAACATGTTGTGCAACTTGTGTTATATTTAACCTGTTGTATGCCCGAAGCGTGGATCCGCGCGAGACACAATTGATTTCTGTTGTCTTTAATTACCTGGCATACGATGGGTTAAACAAGTTGTGTTACACATTATTAATATTGACAAATGTATTAACATAACATTCGGTATCCACGTTATTCAAACATGTTATAACTAGCTGTTTCCCGCGGTTTCACCCGCATCCCGAGGGAACTACTCCGCGCACCCGGGTAAAAAGTATCCTATATGTTAATCTAGGTTAAAAGCTATATGTGTACCAAATTTCATCCAAATCCGTTCAGTAGTTTTTGCGTGAAAGAGTAACAAACATCCATACATCCATACATCCATACATCCATACATACAAACTTTCGCATTTATAATATTAGTAGGATATAACATGTTATGTTGTGTAATACGCACCATTAGGTAGACTAAGGGGCTAATACATTTTGTTATAAAAATTCTTTAGTCATAAAATCGACGTGTTCTATGACTCTAGTCAAATATGTCTTGTAAACACTTAATTGAACATTGTTTGACAAAATAAACATGAGCTTAATCATTAATCATTTTAGACTAGGTAATTTAATTTGCTGTTTCCCCGAAAAGTATACTCAGATAATGAATTTTTACATGACTAAGTAGGTACGAAACATAATTAAAAAACTAATAAATAATCGAAACCCGGGGACGGACATGTCTTAGTTTGACCCAGATACGTGGAGGAGACAAGGACCCCCCCCCCCGTGACTTAAGAAGTTTATATGGTCACCCATCCACGGACCGGCCGCGGCTAACGCTAAACCCGTGCGGCTGTTACTTAGCCACGAGTTCTTCTGAAATAAACGTGCCATTTTATATCGAGAAACAATTTTGATATTGTAATTAAATCGTAAGCAAATTTGCAATGAGTGTCAGCCACTTTGCTGCGTGTTGGCCATTTCGCTGAGTGTCAGCAACTTCACAATGAGTGTCAGTCACTGCCCTATAGGTGTCAGCAACGTCATTATGAGTGTCAGCAACTTCATTATGAGTGTCAGCAATTTCGCTATGAAATTAAATATCAAATTGTAAATGAAGTTAAAAATTAAAAACAAAATTCAAAATTTTCGTAAGCAACTTTGCAATGAGCGTCAGCCATTTCGCTGAGTGTCAGACACCTCACTATGAGTGTCGGACACTTCACTATGAGTGTCAGACACTTGACTTTGAGTATCGGACACTTCACTATGAGTGTCAACAACCACACTGTGAGTGTCAGACACCTGACTTTGAGTTCCAGCCACCTGACTATGAGTGTCAGACACCTGACTATGAGTGTCAGACACTTCACTATGAGTGTCAGACACCTGACTGTGAGTGTCAGACACCTGATTATGAGTGTCAGACACTTCACTATGAGTGTCAGACACCTGACTATGAGTGTCAGACACTTCACTATGAGAGTCAGCAATTTCTTTATGAAATTAAAATATCAAATTGGTAATGAATTTGAAAATAAAATTCGAAATTTTCGTAAGCAATTTGCAGTGAGTGTCAGACACTTAACTATGAGTGTCAGACACTTCACTATGAGTGTCAGACACTTCACTATGAGTGTCAGACACCTGACTATGAGTGTCAGCAACTTCACCATGAGAGTCAGCAATTTCGCTATGAGTGTCAGACACTTCACTATGAGTGTCAGACACTTCACTATGAGAGTCAGCAATTTCGTTATGAAATTAAAATATCAAATTGGTAATGAATTTGAAAATAAAATTCGAAATTTTTGTAAGCAATTTGCAGTCAGTGTCAGACACTTCACTATGAGTGTCAGACCCTTCACTATGAGTGACAGCAATTTCGCTATGAGTGTCAGCAATTTTGCTATGAGTGTCAGACACTTCACTATGAGTGTCAGACACTTCACTATGAGTGTCAGCAACTTCACTATGAGAGTCAGCAATTTCGCTATGAAATTAAATATCAAATTGGTAATGAATTTGAAAATGAAAATGTAATTCGAAATATTCGTAAGAAACTTAGCAATCAGTGTCAGCCATTTCGCTGAGTGTCAACAACCTCACTATGAGTGTCAGACACTTCACTATGAGTGTCAGACACCTCACTATGAGTGTCAGACACCTCACTATGAGTGTCAGACACTTCACTATGAGTGTCAGACACTTCACTATGAGTGTCAGACACCTGACTATGAGTGTCAGCAACTTCACTATGAGTGTCAGACACCTGACTATGAATGCCACACACCTGACTATGAGTGTCAGCAACTTCACTATGAGTGTCAGCGATTTCGCTATGAGTGTCAGCAATTTCGCTATGAAATAAAATATTTTTTAAATGAAAATGAAATTCGAAATTTTCGTAAGCAACTTAGCAATGAGTGTCAGCCATTTCGCTGAGTGTCAATAACCTCACTATGAGTGTCAGACACTTCACTATGAGTGTCAGAAACTTCACTATGAGTGTCAGACACTTCACTATGAGTGTCAGCGATTTCGCTATGAGTGTCAGCAATTTCGCTATGAAATAAAATATTTTTTTAATGAAAATGAAATTCGAAATTTTCGTAAGCAACTTAACTATGAGTGTCAGACACTTCACTATGAGTGTCAGACACTTCACTATGAGTGTCAGACACCTGACTATGAGTGTCAGCAACTTCACTATGAGAGTCAGCAATTTCGCTATGAGTGTCAGCAATTTCGCTATGAGTGTCAGAGACTTCACTATGAGTGTCAGACACTTCACTGCGAGTGTCATTAATTTCGCAATGAAATTAAATATCAAATCGGTAATGAATTTTATAATGAAAATTTAATTCAAACTTTGCAATGAGTGTCAGCCATTTCGCTGAGTGTCAGACACTTCACTATGAGTGTCAGACACTTCACTATGAGTGTCAGACACTTCACTATGAGTGTCAGCAACTTCACTATGAGAGTCAGCAATTTCACTATGAAATAAAATATTTTTTAAATGAAAATGAAATTCGAAATTTTCGTAAGCAACTTAGCAATGAGTGTCAGTCACTTCACTATGAGTGTCAGCAACTTCACTATGAGTGTCAGACACCTGACTATGAATGTCAGACACCTGACTATGAGTGTCAGCAACTTCACTATGAGTGTCAGCGATTTCGCTATGAGTGTCAGCAATTTCGCTATGAAATAAAATATTTTTTAAATGAAAATGAAATTCGAAATTTTCGTAAGCAACTTAGCAATGAGTGTCAGCCATTTCGCTGAGTGTCAATAACCTCACTATGAGTGTCAGACACTTCACTATGAGTGTCAGAAACTTCACTATGAGTGTCAGACACTTTACTATGAGTGTCAGACACTTCACTATGAGTGACAGCGATTTCGCTATGAGTGTCAGCAATTTCGCTATGAAATAAAATATTTTTTTAATGAAAATGAAATTCGAAATTTTCGTAAGCAACTTAACTATGAGTGTCAGACACTTCACTATGAGTGTCAGACACTTAACTATGAGTGTCAGACACTTCACTATGAGTGTCAGACACTTCACTATGAGTGTCAGACACCTGACTATGAGTGTCAGCAACTTCACTATGAGAGTCAGCAATTTCGCTATGAGTGTCAGCAATTTCGCTGTGAGTGTCAGAGACTTCACTATGAGTGTCAGACACTTCACTATGAGTGTCAGACACTTCACTGCGAGTGTCATTAATTTCGCAATGAAATTAAATATCAAATCGGTAATGAATTTTATAATGAAAATGTAATTCAAACTTTGCAATGAGTGTCAGCCATTTCGCTGAGTGTCAGACACTTCACTATGAGTGTCAGACACTTCACTATGAGTGTTAGACACTTCACTATGAGTGT
Organism: Pyrrhia umbra; assembly: GCA_963891755.1. Lineage (NCBI taxonomy): Eukaryota > Metazoa > Arthropoda > Insecta > Lepidoptera > Noctuidae > Pyrrhia > Pyrrhia umbra. Next base: position 6,642,892 of record OY982946.1, read on the forward strand.
CAGACACTTCACTATGAGTGACAGCAATTTCGCTATGAGTGTCAGCAATTATGCTATGAGTGTCAGCAATTATGCTATGAGTGTCAGACACTTCACTATGAGTGTCAGACACTTCACTATGAGTGTCAGCAACTTCACTATGAGAGTCAGCAATTTCGCTATAGAATTAAATATCAAATTGGTAATGAATTTGAAAATGAAAATGTAATTCGAAATTTTCGTAAGAAACTTAGCAATCAGTGTCAGCCATTTTGCTGAGTGTCAACAACCTCACTATGAGTGTCAGAGACTTCACTATGAGTGTCAGACACCTCACTATGAGTGTCAGACACTTCATTATGAGTGTCAGACATCTCTTTATGAGTGTCAGCAACTTCACTATGAGTGTCAGCGATTTCGCTATGAGTGTCAGCAATTTCGCTATGAAATAAAATATTTTTTAAATGAAAATGAAATTTGAAATTTTCGTAAGCAACTTAGCAATGAGTGTCAGCCATTTCGCTGAGTGTCAACAACCTCACTATGAGTGTCAGACACTTCACTATGAGTGTCAGCAACTTCACTATGAGAGTCAGCAATTTCGCTATGAAATTAAATATCAAATTGGTAATGAATTTGAAAATGAAAATGTAATTCGAAATTTTCGTAAGAAACTTAGCAATCAGTGTCAGCCATTTTGCTGAGTGTCAACAACCTCACTATGAGTGTCAGAGACTTCACTATGAGTGTCAGACACCTCACTATGAGTGTCAGACACTTCATTATGAGTGTCAGACATCTCTTTATGAGTGTCAGCAACTTCACTATGAGTGTCAGCGATTTCGCTATGAGTGTCAGCAATTTCGCTATGAAATAAAATATTTTTTAAATGAAAATGAAATTTGAAATTTTCGTAAGCAACTTAGCAATGAGTGTCAGCCATTTCGCTGAGTGTCAACAACCTCACTATGAGTGTCAGACATCTCTTTATGAGTGTCAGACACTACACTATGAGTGTCAGCAATTTCGCTATGAGTGTCAGAGACTTCACTATGAGTGTCAGACACTTCACTATGAGTGTCAGACACTTCACTGCGAGTGTCATTAATTTCGCAATGAAATTAAATATCAAATCGGTAATGAATTTTATAATGAAAATTTAATTCAAACTTTGCAATGAGTGTCAGCCATTTCGCTGAGTGTCAGACACTTCACTATGAGTGTCAGACACTTTACTATGAGAGTCAGACACTTCACTATGAGTGTCAGACACCTGACTATGAGTGTCAGCAACTTCACTATGAGAGTCAGCAATTTCGCTATGAGTGTCAGCAATTTCGCTATGAGTGTCAGAGACTTCACTATGAGTGTCAGACACTTCACTATGAGTGTCAGACACTTCACTGCGAGTGTCATTAATTTCGCAATGAAATTAAATTTCAAATCGGTAATGAATTTTATAATGAAAATTTAATTCAAACTTTGCAATGAGTGTCAGCCATTTCGCTGAGTGTCAGACACTTCACTATGAGTGTCAGACACTTCACTATGAGTGTCAGACACTTCACTATGAGTGTCAGACACTTCGCTATGAGTGTCAGCAATTTCGCTATGAAATAAAATATTTTTTAAATGAAAATGAAATTTGAAATTTTCGTAAGCAACTTAGCAATGAGTGTCAGCCATTTCGCTGAGTGTCAACAACCTCACTATGAGTGTCAGACATCTCTTTATGAGTGTCAGACACTACACTATGAGTGTCAGCAATTTCGCTATGAGTGTCAGAGACTTCACTATGAGTGTCAGACACTTCACTATGAGTGTCAGACACTTCACTGCGAGTGTCATTAATTTCGCAATGAAATTAAATATCAAATCGGTAATGAATTTTATAATGAAAATTTAATTCAAACTTTGCAATGAGTGTCAGCCATTTCGCTGAGTGTCAACAACCTCAATATGAGTGTCAGACATCTGACTATGAGTGTCAGACACTTCACTGCGAGTGTCATTCATTTCGCAATGAAATTAAATATCAAATCGGTAATGAATTTTATACTGAAAATGAAATTCGAACTTTGCAATGAGTGTCAGCCATTTCGCTGAGTGTCAGACACTTCACTATGAGTGTCAGACACTTTACTATGAGAGTCAGACACTTCACTATGAGTGTCAGACACCTGACTATGAGTGTCAGCAACTTCACTATGAGAGTCAGCAATTTCGCTATGAGTGTCAGCAATTTCGCTATGAGTGTCAGAGACTTCACTATGAGTGTCAGACACTTCACTATGAGTGTCAGACACTTCACTGCGAGTGTCATTAATTTCGCAATGAAATTAAATATCAAATCGGTAATGAATTTTATAATGAAAATTTAATTCAAACTTTGCAATGAGTGTCAGCCATTTCGCTGAGTGTCAGACACTTCACTATGAGTGTCAGACACTTCACTATGAGTGTCAGACACTTCACTATGAGTGTCAGACACTTCACTATGAGTGTCAGACACTTCACTATGAGTGACAGCAATTTCGCTATGAGTGTCAGCAATTATGCTATTGTTGTCAGACACTTCACTATGAGTGTCAGACACTTCACTATGAGTGTCAGCAACTTCACTATGAGAGTCAGCAATTTCACTATGAAATTAAATATCAAATTGGTAATGAATTTGAAAATGAAAATGTAATTCGAAATTTTCGTGTGTCAACAACCTCACTATGAGTGTCAGAGACTTCACTATGAGTGTCAGACACCTCACTATGAGTGTCAGACACTTCACTATGAGTGTCAGACATCTCTTTATGAGTGTCAGCAACTTCACTATGAGTGTCAGCGATTTCGCTATGAGTGTCAGCAATTTCGCTATGAAATAAAATATTTTTTAAATGAAAATGAAATTCGAAATTTTCGTAAGCAACTTAGCAATGAGTGTCAGCCATTTCGCTGAGTGTCAACAACCTCACTATGAGTGTCAGACATCTCTTTATGAGTTTCATAGTGAAGTGACTGACACTCATAGTGAAGTGTCTGACACTCATAGTGTAGTGTCTGACACTTCACTATGAGTGTCAGTCACTTCACTATGAGTGTCAGCAACTTCACTATGAGTGTCAGACACCTGACTATGAATGTCAGACACCTGACTATGAGTGTCAGCAACTTCACTATGAGTGTCAGCGATTTCGCTATGAGTGTCAGCAATTTCGCTATGAAATAAAATATTAAGAAAATGTAATTCGAAATTTTCGTAAGCAACTTAGCAATGAGTGTCAGCCATTTCGCTGAGTGTCAATAACCTCACTATGAGTGTCAAACACTTCACTATGAGTGTCAGAAACTTCACTATGAGTGTCAGCAACTTCACTATGAGTGTCAGCGATTTCGCTATGAGTGTCAGCAATTTCGCTATGAAATAAAATATTTTTTAAATGAAAATGAAATTCGAAATTTTCGTAAGCAACTTAGCAATGAGTGTCAGCCATTTCGCTGAGTGTCAACAACCTCACTATGAGTGTCAGACATCTCTTTATGAGTTTCATAGTGAAGTGACTGACACTCATAGTGAAGTGTCTGACACTCATAGTGTAGTGTCTGACACTTCACTATGAGTGTCAGTCACTTCACTATGAGTGTCAGCAACTTCACTATGAGTGTCAGACACCTGACTATGAATGTCAGACACCTGACTATGAGTGTCAGCAACTTCACTATGAGTGTCAGCGATTTCACTATGAGTGTCAGCGATTTCGCTATGAGTGTCAGCAATTTCGCTATGAAATAAAATATTTAGAAAATGAAATTCGAAATTTTCGTAAGCAACTTAGCAATGAGTGTCAGCCATTTCGCTGAGTGTCAATAACCTCACTATGAGTGTCAAACACTTCACTATGAGTGTCAGAAACTTCACTATGAGTGTCAGACACTTCACTATGAGTGTCAGCGATTTCGCTATGAGTGTCAGCAATTTCGCTATGAAATAAAATATTTTTTTAATGAAAATGAAATTCGAAATTTTCGTAAGCAACTTAACTATGAGTGTCAGACACTTCACTATGAGTGTCAGACACTTCACTATGAGTGTCAGACACCTGACTATGAGTGTCAGACACTTCACTATGAGTGTCAGACACTTCACTATGAGTGACAGCAAATTCGCTATGAGTGTCAGCAATTATGCTATGAGTGTCAGACACTTCACTATGAGTGTCAGACACTTCACTATGAGTGTCAGACACCTGACTATGAGAGTCAGCAATTTCACTATGAGTGTCAGCAATTTCGCTATGAGTGTCAGAGACTTCACTATGAGTGTCAGACACTTCACTATGAGTGTCAGACACTTCACTGCGAGTGTCATTAATTTCGCAATGAAATTAAATATCAAATCGGTAATGAATTTTATAATGAAAATGTAATTCAAACTTTGCAATGAGTGTCAGCCATTTCGCTGAGTGTCAGACACTTCACTATGAGTGTCAGACACTTCACTATGAGTGTTAGACACTTCACTATGAGTGTCAGACACTTCACTATGAGTGACAGCAATTTCGCTATGAGTGTCAGCAATTATGCTATGAGTGTCAGCAATTATGCTATGAGTGTCAGACACTTCACTATGAGTGTCAGACACTTCACTATGAGTGTCAGACACTTCACTATGAGTGTCAGCGATTTCGCTATGAGTGTCAGCAATTTCGCTATGAAATAAAATATTTTTTTAATGAAAATGAAATTCGAAATTTTCGTAAGCAACTTAACTATGAGTGTCAGACACTTCACTATGAGTGTCAGACACTTCACTATGAGTGTCAGACACCTGACTATGAGTGTCAGCAACTTCACTATGAGAGTCAGCAATTTCAATATGAGTGTCAGCAATTTCGCTATGAGTGTCAGAGACTTCACTATGAGTGTCAGACACTTCACTATGAGTGTCAGACACTTCACTGCGAGTGTCATTAATTTCGCAATGAAATTAAATATCAAATCGGTAATGAATTTTATAATGAAAATTTAATTCAAACTTTGCAATGAGTGTCAGCCATTTCGCTGAGTGTCAACAACCTCAATATGAGTGTCAGACATCTGACTATGAGTGTCAGACACTTCACTGCGAGTGTCATTCATTTCGCAATGAAATTAAATATCAAATCGGTAATGAATTTTATACTGAAAATGAAATTCGAACTTTGCAATGAGTGTCAGCCATTTCGCTGAGTGTCAGACACTTCACTATGAGTGTCAGACACTTTACTATGAGAGTCAGACACTTCACTATGAGTGTCAGACACCTGACTATGAGTGTCAGCAACTTCACTATGAGAGTCAGCAATTTCGCTATGAGTGTCAGCAATTTCGCTATGAGTGTCAGAGACTTCACTATGAGTGTCAGACACTTCACTATGAGTGTCAGACACTTCACTGCGAGTGTCATTAATTTCGCAATGAAATTAAATATCAAATCGGTAATGAATTTTATAATGAAAATTTAATTCAAACTTTGCAATGAGTGTCAGCCATTTCGCTGAGTGTCAGACACTTCACTATGAGTGTCAGACACTTCACTATGAGTGTCAGACACTTCACTATGAGTGTCAGACACTTCACTATGAGTGTCAGACACTTCGCTATGAGTGTCAGCAATTTCGCTATGAAATAAAATATTTTTTAAATGAAAATGAAATTTGAAATTTTCGTAAGCAACTTAGCAATGAGTGTCAGCCATTTCGCTGAGTGTCAACAACCTCACTATGAGTGTCAGACATCTCTTTATGAGTGTCAGACACTACACTATGAGTGTCAGCAATTTCGCTATGAGTGTCAGAGACTTCACTATGAGTGTCAGACACTTCACTATGAGTGTCAGACACTTCACTGCGAGTGTCATTAATTTCGCAATGAAATTAAATATCAAATCGGTAATGAATTTTATAATGAAAATTTAATTCAAACTTTGCAATGAGTGTCAGCCATTTCGCTGAGTGTCAACAACCTCAATATGAGTGTCAGACATCTGACTATGAGTGTCAGACACTTCACTGCGAGTGTCATTCATTTCGCAATGAAATTAAATATCAAATCGGTAATGAATTTTATACTGAAAATGAAATTCGAACTTTGCAATGAGTGTCAGCCATTTCGCTGAGTGTCAGACACTTCACTATGAGTGTCAGACACTTTACTATGAGAGTCAGACACTTCACTATGAGTGTCAGACACCTGACTATGAGTGTCAGCAACTTCACTATGAGAGTCAGCAATTTCGCTATGAGTGTCAGCAATTTCGCTATGAGTGTCAGAGACTTCACTATGAGTGTCAGACACTTCACTATGAGTGTCAGACACTTCACTGCGAGTGTCATTAATTTCGCAATGAAATTAAATATCAAATCGGTAATGAATTTTATAATGAAAATTTAATTCAAACTTTGCAATGAGTGTCAGCCATTTCGCTGAGTGTCAGACACTTCACTATGAGTGTCAGACACTTCACTATGAGTGTCAGACACTTCACTATGAGTGTCAGACACTTCGCTATGAGTGTCAGCAATTTCGCTATGAAATAAAATATTTTTTAAATGAAAATGAAATTTGAAATTTTCGTAAGCAACTTAGCAATGAGTGTCAGCCATTTCGCTGAGTGTCAACAACCTCACTATGAGTGTCAGACATCTCTTTATGAGTGTCAGACACTACACTATGAGTGTCAGCAATTTCGCTATGAGTGTCAGAGACTTCACTATGAGTGTCAGACACTTCACTATGAGTGTCAGACACTTCACTGCGAGTGTCATTAATTTCGCAATGAAATTAAATATCAAATCGGTAATGAATTTTATAATGAAAATTTAATTCAAACTTTGCAATGAGTGTCAGCCATTTCGCTGAGTGTCAACAACCTCAATATGAGTGTCAGACATCTGACTATGAGTGTCAGACACTTCACTGCGAGTGTCATTCATTTCGCAATGAAATTAAATATCAAATCGGTAATGAATTTTATACTGAAAATGAAATTCGAACTTTGCAATGAGTGTCAGCCATTTCGCTGAGTGTCAGACACTTCACTATGAGTGTCAGACACTTTACTATGAGAGTCAGACACTTCACTATGAGTGTCAGACACCTGACTATGAGTGTCAGCAACTTCACTATGAGAGTCAGCAATTTCGCTATGAGTGTCAGCAATTTCGCTATGAGTGTCAGAGACTTCACTATGAGTGTCAGACACTTCACTATGAGTGTCAGACACTTCACTGCGAGTGTCATTAATTTCGCAATGAAATTAAATATCAAATCGGTAATGAATTTTATAATGAAAATTTAATTCAAACTTTGCAATGAGTGTCAGCCATTTCGCTGAGTGTCAGACACTTCACTATGAGTGTCAGACACTTCACTATGAGTGTCAGACACTTCACTATGAGTGTCAGACACTTCACTATGAGTGACAGCAATTTCGCTATGAGTGTCAGCAATTATGCTATTGTTGTCAGACACTTCACTATGAGTGTCAGACACTTCACTATGAGTGTCAGCAACTTCACTATGAGAGTCAGCAATTTCACTATGAAATTAAATATCAAATTGGTAATGAATTTGAAAATGAAAATGTAATTCGAAATTTTCGTGTGTCAACAACCTCACTATGAGTGTCAGAGACTTCACTATGAGTGTCAGACACCTCACTATGAGTGTCAGACACTTCACTATGAGTGTCAGACATCTCTTTATGAGTGTCAGCAACTTCACTATGAGTGTCAGCGATTTCGCTATGAGTGTCAGCAATTTCGCTATGAAATAAAATATTTTTTAAATGAAAATGAAATTCGAAATTTTCGTAAGCAACTTAGCAATGAGTGTCAGCCATTTCGCTGAGTGTCAACAACCTCACTATGAGTGTCAGACATCTCTTTATGAGTTTCATAGTGAAGAACTGACACTCATAGTGAAGTGTCTGACACTCATAGTGTAGTGTCTGACACTTCACTATGAGTGTCAGTCACTTCACTATGAGTGTCAGCAACTTCACTATGAGTGTCAGACACCTGACTATGAATGTCAGACACCTGACTATGAGTGTCAGCAACTTCACTATGAGTGTCAGCGATTTCGCTATGAGTGTCAGCAATTTCGCTATGAAATAAAATATTAAGAAAATGTAATTCGAAATTTTCGTAAGCAACTTAGCAATGAGTGTCAGCCATTTCGCTGAGTGTCAATAACCTCACTATGAGTGTCAAACACTTCACTATGAGTGTCAGAAACTTCACTATGAGTGTCAGCAACTTCACTATGAGTGTCAGCGATTTCGCTATGAGTGTCAGCAATTTCGCTATGAAATAAAATATTTTTTAAATGAAAATGAAATTCGAAATTTTCGTAAGCAACTTAGCAATGAGTGTCAGCCATTTCGCTGAGTGTCAACAACCTCACTATGAGTGTCAGACATCTCTTTATGAGTTTCATAGTGAAGTGACTGACACTCATAGTGAAGTGTCTGACACTCATAGTGTAGTGTCTGACACTTCACTATGAGTGTCAGTCACTTCACTATGAGTGTCAGCAACTTCACTATGAGTGTCAGACACCTGACTATGAATGTCAGACACCTGACTATGAGTGTCAGCAACTTCACTATGAGTGTCAGCGATTTCACTATGAGTGTCAGCGATTTCGCTATGAGTGTCAGCAATTTCGCTATGAAATAAAATATTTAGAAAATGAAATTCGAAATTTTCGTAAGCAACTTAGCAATGAGTGTCAGCCATTTCGCTGAGTGTCAATAACCTCACTATGAGTGTCAAACACTTCACTATGAGTGTCAGAAACTTCACTATGAGTGTCAGACACTTCACTATGAGTGTCAGCGATTTCGCTATGAGTGTCAGCAATTTCGCTATGAAATAAAATATTTTTTTAATGAAAATGAAATTCGAAATTTTCGTAAGCAACTTAACTATGAGTGTCAGACACTTCACTATGAGTGTCAGACACTTCACTATGAGTGTCAGACACCTGACTATGAGTGTCAGACACTTCACTATGAGTGTCAGACACTTCACTATGAGTGACAGCAAATTCGCTATGAGTGTCAGCAATTATGCTATGAGTGTCAGACACTTCACTATGAGTGTCAGACACTTCACTATGAGTGTCAGACACCTGACTATGAGTGTCAGCAACTTCACTATGAGAGTCAGCAATTTCACTATGAGTGTCAGCAATTTCGCTATGAGTGTCAGAGACTTCACTATGAGTGTCAGACACTTCACTATGAGTGTCAGACACTTCACTGCGAGTGTCATTAATTTCGCAATGAAATTAAATATCAAATCGGTAATGAATTTTATAATGAAAATGTAATTCAAACTTTGCAATGAGTGTCAGCCATTTCGCTGAGTGTCAGACACTTCACTATGAGTGTCAGACACTTCACTATGAGTGTTAGACACTTCACTATGAGTGTCAGACACTTCACTATGAGTGACAGCAATTTCGCTATGAGTGTCAGCAATTATGCTATGAGTGTCAGCAATTATGCTATGAGTGTCAGACACTTCACTATGAGTGTCAGACACTTCACTATGAGTGTCAGCAACTTCACTATGAGAGTCAGCAATTTCACTATAGAATTAAATATCAAATTGGTAATGAATTTGAAAATGAAAATGTAATTCGAAATTTTCGTAAGAAACTTAGCAATCAGTGTCAGCCATTTTGCTGAGTGTCAACAACCTCACTATGAGTGTCAGAGACTTCACTATGAGTGTCAGACACCTCACTATGAGTGTCAGACACTTCATTATGAGTGTCAGACATCTCTTTATGAGTGTCAGCAACTTCACTATGAGTGTCAGCGATTTCGCTATGAGTGTCAGCAATTTCGCTATGAAATAAAATATTTTTTAAATGAAAATGAAATTTGAAATTTTCGTAAGCAACTTAGCAATGAGTGTCAGCCATTTCGCTGAGTGTCAACAACCTCACTATGAGTGTCAGACATCTCTTTATGAGTGTCAGACACTACACTATGAGTGTCAGCAATTTCGCTATGAGTGTCAGAGACTTCACTATGAGTGTCAGACACTTCACTATGAGTGTCAGACACTTCACTGCGAGTGTCATTAATTTCGCAATGAAATTAAATATCAAATCGGTAATGAATTTTATAATGAAAATTTAATTCAAACTTTGCAATGAGTGTCAGCCATTTCGCTGAGTGTCAACAACCTCAATATGAGTGTCAGACATCTGACTATGAGTGTCAGACACTTCACTGCGAGTGTCATTCATTTCGCAATGAAATTAAATATCAAATCGGTAATGAATTTTATACTGAAAATGAAATTCGAACTTTGCAATGAGTGTCAGCCATTTCGCTGAGTGTCAGACACTTCACTATGAGTGTCAGACACTTTACTATGAGAGTCAGACACTTCACTATGAGTGTCAGACACCTGACTATGAGTGTCAGCAACTTCACTATGAGAGTCAGCAATTTCGCTATGAGTGTCAGCAATTTCGCTATGAGTGTCAGAGACTTCACTATGAGTGTCAGACACTTCACTATGAGTGTCAGACACTTCACTGCGAGTGTCATTAATTTCGCAATGAAATTAAATTTCAAATCGGTAATGAATTTTATAATGAAAATTTAATTCAAACTTTGCAATGAGTGTCAGCCATTTCGCTGAGTGTCAGACACTTCACTATGAGTGTCAGACACTTCACTATGAGTGTCAGACACTTCACTATGAGTGTCAGACACTTCGCTATGAGTGTCAGCAATTTCGCTATGAAATAAAATATTTTTTAAATGAAAATGAAATTTGAAATTTTCGTAAGCAACTTAGCAATGAGTGTCAGCCATTTCGCTGAGTGTCAACAACCTCACTATGAGTGTCAGACATCTCTTTATGAGTGTCAGACACTACACTATGAGTGTCAGCAATTTCGCTATGAGTGTCAGAGACTTCACTATGAGTGTCAGACACTTCACTATGAGTGTCAGACTCTTCACTGCGAGTGTCATTAATTTCGCAATGAAATTAAATATCAAATCGGTAATGAATTTTATAATGAAAATTTAATTCAAACTTTGCAATGAGTGTCAGCCATTTCGCTGAGTGTCAACAACCTCAATATGAGTGTCAGACATCTGACTATGAGTGTCAGACACTTCACTGCGAGTGTCATTCATTTCGCAATGAAATTAAATATCAAATCGGTAATGAATTTTATACTGAAAATGAAATTCGAACTTTGCAATGAGTGTCAGCCATTTCGCTGAGTGTCAGACACTTCACTATGAGTGTCAGACACTTTACTATGAGAGTCAGACACTTCACTATGAGTGTCAGACACCTGACTATGAGTGTCAGCAACTTCACTATGAGAGTCAGCAATTTCGCTATGAGTGTCAGCAATTTCGCTATGAGTGTCAGAGACTTCACTATGAGTGTCAGACACTTCACTATGAGTGTCAGACACTTCACTGCGAGTGTCATTAATTTCGCAATGAAATTAAATATCAAATCGGTAATGAATTTTATAATGAAAATTTAATTCAAACTTTGCAATGAGTGTCAGCCATTTCGCTGAGTGTCAGACACTTCACTATGAGTGTCAGACACTTCACTATGAGTGTCAGACACTTCACTATGAGTGTCAGACACTTCACTATGAGTGTCAGACACTTCACTATGAGTGACAGCAATTTCGCTATGAGTGTCAGCAATTATGCTATTGTTGTCAGACACTTCACTATGAGTGTCAGACACTTCACTATGAGTGTCAGCAACTTCACTATGAGAGTCAGCAATTTCACTATGAAATTAAATATCAAATTGGTAATGAATTTGAAAATGAAAATGTAATTCGAAATTTTCGTGTGTCAACAACCTCACTATGAGTGTCAGAGACTTCACTATGAGTGTCAGACACCTCACTATGAGTGTCAGACACTTCACTATGAGTGTCAGACATCTCTTTATGAGTGTCAGCAACTTCACTATGAGTGTCAGACACTTCACTATGAGTGTCAGACACTTCACTGCGAGTGTCATTAATTTCGCAATGAAATTAAATATCAAATCGGTAATGAATTTTATAATGAAAATGTAATTCAAACTTTGCAATGAGTGTCAGCCATTTCGCTGAGTGTCAGACACTTCACTATGAGTATCAGACACTTCACTATGAGTGTTAGACACTTCACTATGAGTGTCAGACACTTCACTATGAGTGACAGCAATTTCGCTATGAGTGTCAGCAATTATGCTATGAGTGTCAGCAATTATGCTATGAGTGTCAGACACTTCACTATGAGTGTCAGACACTTCACTATGAGTGTCAGCAACTTCACTATGAGAGTCAGCAATTTCGCTATGAAATTAAATATCAAATTGGTAATGAATTTGAAAATGAAAATGTAATTCGAAATTTTCGTGTGTCAACAACCTCACTATGAGTGTCAGAGACTTCACTATGAGTGTCAGACACCTCACTATGAGTGTCAGACACTTCACTATGAGTGTCAGACACTTCACTGCGAGTGTCATTAATTTCGCAATGAAATTAAATATCAAATCGGTAATGAATTTTATAATGAAAATGTAATTCAAACTTTGCAATGAGTGTCAGCCATTTCGCTGAGTGTCAGACACTTCACTATGAGTATCAGACACTTCACTATGAGTGTTAGACACTTCACTATGAGTGTCAGACACTTCACTATGAGTGACAGCAATTTCGCTATGAGTGTCAGCAATTATGCTATGAGTGTCAGCAATTATGCTATGAGTGTCAGACACTTCACTATGAGTGTCAGACACTTCACTATGAGTGTCAGCAACTTCACTATGAGAGTCAGCAATTTCGCTATGAAATTAAATATCAAATTGGTAATGAATTTGAAAATGAAAATGTAATTCGAAATTTTCGTAAGAAACTTAGCAATCAGTGTCAGCCATTTTGCTGAGTGTCAACAACCTCACTATGAGTGTCAGAGACTTCACTATGAGTGTCAGACACCTCACTATGAGTGTCAGACACTTCACTATGAGTGTCAGACATCTCTTTATGAGTGTCAGCAACTTCACTATGAGTGTCAGCGATTTCACTATGAGTGTCAGCAATTTCGCTATGAAATAAAATATTTTTTAAATGAAAATGAAATTTGAAATTTTCGTAAGCAACTTAGCAATGAGTGTCAGCCATTTCGCTGAGTGTCAACAACCTCACTATGAGTGTCAGACATCTCTTTATGAGTGTCAGACACTACACTATGAGTGTCAGCAATTTCGCTATGAGTGTCAGAGACTTCACTATGAGTGTCAGACACTTCACTATGAGTGTCAGACACTTCACTGCGAGTGTCCTTAATTTCGCAATGAAATTAAATATCAAATCGGTAATGAATTTTATAATGAAAATGAAATTCGAACTTTGCAATGAGTGTCAGCCATTTCGCTGAGTGTCAGACACTTCACTATGAGTGTCAGACACTTCACTATGAGAGTCAGACACTTCACTTTGAGTGTCAGACACTTAACTATGAGTGTCAGACACTTCACTGTGAGTGTCAGCAATTTCGCCATGAGTGTCAGCAATTTCGCTTTGAGTGTCAGACACCTCACTATGAGTGTCAGCAACTTCACTATGAGAGTCAGCAATTTCGCTATGAAATTAAATATCAAATTGGTAATGAATTTGAAAATGAAAATGTAATTCGAAATTTTCGTAAGAAACTTAACTATGAGTGTCAGACAATTCACTATGAGTGTCAGATAATTAACTATGAGTGTCAGACACTTCACTATGAGTGTCAGACACTTCACTATGAGTGTCAGACACTTCACTATGAGTGTCAGACACTTCACTATGAGTGACAGCAATTTCGCTATGAGTGTCAGCAATTATGCTATGAGTGTCAGACACTTCACTATGAGTGTCAGACACTTCACTATGAGTGTCAGCAACTTCACTATGAGAGTCAGCAATTTCACTATGAAATTAAATATCAAATTGGTAATGAATTTGAAAATGAAAATGTAATTCGAAATTTTCGTGTGTCAACAACCTCACTATGAGTGTCAGAGACTTCACTATGAGTGTCAGACACCTCACTATGAGTGTCAGACACTTCACTATGAGTGTCAGACATCTCTTTATGAGTGTCAGCAACTTCACTATGAGTGTCAGCGATTTCGCTATGAGTGTCAGCAATTTCGCTATGAAATAAAATATTTTTTAAATGAAAATGAAATTCGAAATTTTCGTAAGCAACTTAGCAATGAGTGTCAGCCATTTCGCTGAGTGTCAACAACCTCACTATGAGTGTCAGACATCTCTTTATGAGTTTCATAGTGAAGTGACTGACACTCATAGTGAAGTGTCTGACACTCATAGTGTAGTGTCTGACACTTCACTATGAGTGTCAGTCACTTCACTATGAGTGTCAGCAACTTCACTATGAGTGTCAGACACCTGACTATGAATGTCAGACACCTGACTATGAGTGTCAGCAACTTCACTATGAGTGTCAGCGATTTCGCTATGAGTGTCAGCAATTTCGCTATGAAATAAAATATTAAGAAAATGTAATTCGAAATTTTCGTAAGCAACTTAGCAATGAGTGTCAGCCATTTCGCTGAGTGTCAATAACCTCACTATGAGTGTCAAACACTTCACTATGAGTGTCAGAAACTTCACTATGAGTGTCAGCAACTTCACTATGAGTGTCAGCGATTTCGCTATGAGTGTCAGCAATTTCGCTATGAAATAAAATATTTTTTAAATGAAAATGAAATTCGAAATTTTCGTAAGCAACTTAGCAATGAGTGTCAGCCATTTCGCTGAGTGTCAACAACCTCACTATGAGTGTCAGACATCTCTTTATGAGTTTCATAGTGAAGTGACTGACACTCATAGTGAAGTGTCTGACACTCATAGTGTAGTGTCTGACACTTCACTATGAGTGTCAGTCACTTCACTATGAGTGTCAGCAACTTCACTATGAGTGTCAGACACCTGACTATGAATGTCAGACACCTGACTATGAGTGTCAGCAACTTCACTATGAGTGTCAGCGATTTCACTATGAGTGTCAGCGATTTCGCTATGAGTGTCAGCAATTTCGCTATGAAATAAAATATTTAGAAAATGAAATTCGAAATTTTCGTAAGCAACTTAGCAATGAGTGTCAGCCATTTCGCTGAGTGTCAATAACCTCACTATGAGTGTCAAACACTTCACTATGAGTGTCAGAAACTTCACTATGAGTGTCAGACACTTCACTATGAGTGTCAGCGATTTCGCTATGAGTGTCAGCAATTTCGCTATGAAATAAAATATTTTTTAATGAAAATGAAATTCGAAATTTTCGTAAGCAACTTAACTATGAGTGTCAGACACTTCACTATGAGTGTCAGACACTTCACTATGAGTGTCAGACACCTGACTATGAGTGTCAGACACTTCACTATGAGTGTCAGACACTTCACTATGAGTGACAGCAATTTCACTATGAGTGTCAGCAATTATGCTATGAGTGTCAGACACTTCACTATGAGTGTCAGACACTTCACTATGAGTGTCAGACACCTGACTATGAGTGTCAGCAACTTCACTATGAGAGTCAGCAATTTCACTATGAGTGTCAGCAATTTCGCTATGAGTGTCAGAGACTTCACTATGAGTGTCAGACACTTCACTATGAGTGTCAGACACTTCACTGCGAGTGTCATTAATTTCGCAATGAAATTAAATATCAAATCGGTAATGAATTTTATAATGAAAATTTAATTCAAACTTTGCAATGAGTGTCAGCCATTTCGCTGAGTGTCAGACACTTCACTATGAGTGTCAGACACTTCACTATGAGTGTCAGACACTTCACTATGAGTGTCAGACACTTCACTATGAGTGTCAGACACTTCACTATGAGTGACAGCAATTTCGCTATGAGTGTCAGCAATTATGCTATTGTTGTCAGACACTTCACTATGAGTGTCAGACACTTCACTATGAGTGTCAGCAACTTCACTATGAGAGTCAGCAATTTCACTATGAAATTAAATATCAAATTGGTAATGAATTTGAAAATGAAAATGTAATTCGAAATTTTCGTGTGTCAACAACCTCACTATGAGTGTCAGAGACTTCACTATGAGTGTCAGACACCTCACTATGAGTGTCAGACACTTCACTATGAGTGTCAGACATCTCTTTATGAGTGTCAGCAACTTCACTATGAGTGTCAGCGATTTCGCTATGAGTGTCAGCAATTTCGCTATGAAATAAAATATTTTTTAAATGAAAATGAAATTCGAAATTTTCGTAAGCAACTTAGCAATGAGTGTCAGCCATTTCGCTGAGTGTCAACAACCTCACTATGAGTGTCAGACATCTCTTTATGAGTTTCATAGTGAAGTGACTGACACTCATAGTGAAGTGTCTGACACTCATAGTGTAGTGTCTGACACTTCACTATGAGTGTCAGTCACTTCACTATGAGTGTCAGCAACTTCACTATGAGTGTCAGACACCTGACTATGAATGTCAGACACCTGACTATGAGTGTCAGCAACTTCACTATGAGTGTCAGCGATTTCGCTATGAGTGTCAGCAATTTCGCTATGAAATAAAATATTAAGAAAATTTAATTCGAAATTTTCGTAAGCAACTTAGCAATGAGTGTCAGCCATTTCGCTGAGTGTCAATAACCTCACTATGAGTGTCAAACACTTCACTATGAGTGTCAGAAACTTCACTATGAGTGTCAGCAACTTCACTATGAGTGTCAGCGATTTCGCTATGAGTGTCAGCAATTTCGCTATGAAATAAAATATTTTTTAAATGAAAATGAAATTCGAAATTTTCGTAAGCAACTTAGCAATGAGTGTCAGCCATTTCGCTGAGTGTCAACAACCTCACTATGAGTGTCAGACATCTCTTTATGAGTTTCATAGTGAAGTGACTGACACTCATAGTGAAGTGTCTGACACTCATAGTGTAGTGTCTGACACTTCACTATGAGTGTCAGTCACTTCACTATGAGTGTCAGCAACTTCACTATGAGTGTCAGACACCTGACTATGAATGTCAGACACCTGACTATGAGTGTCAGCAACTTCACTATGAGTGTCAGCGATTTCACTATGAGTGTCAGCGATTTCGCTATGAGTGTCAGCAATTTCGCTATGAAATAAAATATTTAGAAAATGAAATTCGAAATTTTCGTAAGCAACTTAGCAATGAGTGTCAGCCATTTCGCTGAGTGTCAATAACCTCACTATGAGTGTCAAACACTTCACTATGAGTGTCAGAAACTTCACTATGAGTGTCAGACACTTCACTATGAGTGTCAGCGATTTCGCTATGAGTGTCAGCAATTTCGCTATGAAATAAAATATTTTTTTAATGAAAATGAAATTCGAAATTTTCGTAAGCAACTTAACTATGAGTGTCAGACACTTCACTATGAGTGTCAGACACTTCACTATGAGTGTCAGACACCTGACTATGAGTGTCAGACACTTCACTATGAGTGTCAGACACTTCACTATGAGTGACAGCAAATTCGCTATGAGTGTCAGACACTTCACTATGAGTGTCAGACACTTCACTATGAGTGTCAGACACCTGACTATGAGTGTCAGCAACTTCACTATGAGAGTCAGCAATTTCACTATGAGTGTCAGCAATTTCGCTATGAGTGTCAGAGACTTCACTATGAGTGTCAGACACTTCACTATGAGTGTCAGACACTTCACTGCGAGTGTCATTAATTTCGCAATGAAATTAAATATCAAATCGGTAATGAATTTTATAATGAAAATGTAATTCAAACTTTGCAATGAGTGTCAGCCATTTCGCTGAGTGTCAGACACTTCACTATGAGTGTCAGACACTTCACTATGAGTGTTAGACACTTCACTATGAGTGTCAGACACTTCACTATGAGTGACAGCAATTTCGCTATGAGTGTCAGCAATTATGCTATGAGTGTCAGCAATTATGCTATGAGTGTCAGACACTTCACTATGAGTGTCAGACACTTCACTATGAGTGTCAGCAACTTCACTATGAGAGTCAGCAATTTCGCTATAGAATTAAATATCAAATTGGTAATGAATTTGAAAATGAAAATGTAATTCGAAATTTTCGTAAGAAACTTAGCAATCAGTGTCAGCCATTTTGCTGAGTGTCAACAACCTCACTATGAGTGTCAGAGACTTCACTATGAGTGTCAGACACCTCACTATGAGTGTCAGACACTTCATTATGAGTGTCAGACATCTCTTTATGAGTGTCAGCAACTTCACTATGAGTGTCAGCGATTTCGCTATGAGTGTCAGCAATTTCGCTATGAAATAAAATATTTTTTAAATGAAAATGAAATTTGAAATTTTCGTAAGCAACTTAGCAATGAGTGTCAGCCATTTCGCTGAGTGTCAACAACCTCACTATGAGTGTCAGACATCTCTTTATGAGTGTCAGACACTACACTATGAGTGTCAGCAATTTCGCTATGAGTGTCAGAGACTTCACTATGAGTGTCAGACACTTCACTATGAGTGTCAGACACTTCACTGCGAGTGTCATTAATTTCGCAATGAAATTAAATATCAAATCGGTAATGAATTTTATAATGAAAATTTAATTCAAACTTTGCAACTAGTGTCAGCCATTTCGCTGAGTGTCAACAACCTCAATATGAGTGTCAGACATCTGACTATGAGTGTCAGACACTTCACTGCGAGTGTCATTCATTTCGCAATGAAATTAAATATCAAATCGGTAATGAATTTTATACTGAAAATGAAATTCGAACTTTGCAATGAGTGTCAGCCATTTCGCTGAGTGTCAGACACTTCACTATGAGTGTCAGACACTTTACTATGAGAGTCAGACACTTCACTATGAGTGTCAGACACCTGACTATGAGTGTCAGCAACTTCACTATGAGAGTCAGCAATTTCGCTATGAGTGTCAGCAATTTCGCTATGAGTGTCAGAGACTTCACTATGAGTGTCAGACACTTCACTATGAGTGTCAGACACTTCACTGCGAGTGTCATTAATTTCGCAATGAAATTAAATATCAAATCGGTAATGAATTTTATAATGAAAATTTAATTCAAACTTTGCAATGAGTGTCAGCCATTTCGCTGAGTGTCAGACACTTCACTATGAGTGTCAGACACTTCACTATGAGTGTCAGACACTTCACTATGAGTGTCAGACACTTCGCTATGAGTGTCAGCAATTTCGCTATGAAATAAAATATTTTTTAAATGAAAATGAAATTTGAAATTTTCGTAAGCAACTTAGCAATGAGTGTCAGCCATTTCGCTGAGTGTCAACAACCTCACTATGAGTGTCAGACATCTCTTTATGAGTGTCAGACACTACACTATGAGTGTCAGCAATTTCGCTATGAGTGTCAGAGACTTCACTATGAGTGTCAGACACTTCACTATGAGTGTCAGACACTTCACTGCGAGTGTCATTAATTTCGCAATGAAATTAAATATCAAATCGGTAATGAATTTTATAATGAAAATTTAATTCAAACTTTGCAATGAGTGTCAGCCATTTCGCTGAGTGTCAACAACCTCAATATGAGTGTCAGACATCTGACTATGAGTGTCAGACACTTCACTGCGAGTGTCATTCATTTCGCAATGAAATTAAATATCAAATCGGTAATGAATTTTATACTGAAAATGAAATTCGAACTTTGCAATGAGTGTCAGCCATTTCGCTGAGTGTCAGACACTTCACTATGAGTGTCAGACACTTTACTATGAGAGTCAGACACTTCACTATGAGTGTCAGACACCTGACTATGAGTGTCAGCAACTTCACTATGAGAGTCAGCAATTTCGCTATGAGTGTCAGCAATTTCGCTATGAGTGTCAGAGACTTCACTATGAGTGTCAGACACTTCACTATGAGTGTCAGACACTTCACTGCGAGTGTCATTAATTTCGCAATGAAATTAAATATCAAATCGGTAATGAATTTTATAATGAAAATTTAATTCAAACTTTGCAATGAGTGTCAGCCATTTCGCTGAGTGTCAACAACCTCAATATGAGTGTCAGACATCTGACTATGAGTGTCAGACACTTCACTGCGAGTGTCATTCATTTCGCAATGAAATTAAATATCAAATCGGTAATGAATTTTATACTGAAAATGAAATTCGAACTTTGCAATGAGTGTCAGCCATTTCGCTGAGTGTCAGACACTTCACTATGAGTGTCAGACACTTTACTATGAGAGTCAGACACTTCACTATGAGTGTCAGACACCTGACTATGAGTGTCAGCAACTTCACTATGAGAGTCAGCAATTTCGCTATGAGTGTCAGCAATTTCGCTATGAGTGTCAGAGACTTCACTATGAGTGTCAGACACTTCACTATGAGTGTCAGACATCTCTTTATGAGTGTCAGACACTACACTATGAGTGTCAGCAATTTCGCTATGAGTGTCAGAGACTTCACTATGAGTGTCAGACACTTCACTATGAGTGTCAGACACTTCACTGCGAGTGTCATTAATTTCGCAATGAAATTAAATATCAAATCGGTAATGAATTTTATAATGAAAATTTAATTCAAACTTTGCAATGAGTGTCAGCCATTTCGCTGAGTGTCAACAACCTCAATATGAGTGTCAGACATCTGACTATGAGTGTCAGACACTTCACTGCGAGTGTCATTCATTTCGCAATGAAATTAAATATCAAATCGGTAATGAATTTTATACTGAAAATGAAATTCGAACTTTGCAATGAGTGTCAGCCATTTCGCTGAGTGTCAGACACTTCACTATGAGTGTCAGACACTTTACTATGAGAGTCAGACACTTCACTATGAGTGTCAGACACCTGACTATGAGTGTCAGCAACTTCACTATGAGAGTCAGCAATTTCGCTATGAGTGTCAGCAATTTCGCTATGAGTGTCAGAGACTTTACTATGAGTGTCAGACACTTCACTATGAGTGTCAGACACTTCACTGCGAGTGTCATTAATTTCGCAATGAAATTAAATATCAAATCGGTAATGAATTTTATAATGAAAATTTAATTCAAACTTTGCAATGAGTGTCAGCCATTTCGCTGAGTGTCAGACACTTCACTATGAGTGTCAGACACTTCACTATGAGTGTCAGACACTTCACTATGAGTGTCAGACACTTCACTATGAGTGTCAGACACTTCACTATGAGTGACAGCAATTTCGCTATGAGTGTCAGCAATTATGCTATTGTTGTCAGACACTTCACTATGAGTGTCAGCAACTTCACTATGAGAGTCAGCAATTTCACTATGAAATTAAATATCAAATTGGTAATGAATTTGAAAATGAAAATGTAATTCGAAATTTTCGTGTGTCAACAACCTCACTATGAGTGTCAGAGACTTCACTATGAGTGTCAGACACCTCACTATGAGTGTCAGACACTTCACTATGAGTGTCAGACATCTCTTTATGAGTGTCAGCAACTTCACTATGAGTGTCAGCGATTTCGCTATGAGTGTCAGCAATTTCGCTATGAAATAAAATATTTTTTAAATGAAAATGAAATTCGAAATTTTCGTAAGCAACTTAGCAATGAGTGTCAGCCATTTCGCTGAGTGTCAACAACCTCACTATGAGTGTCAGACATCTCTTTATGAGTTTCATAGTGAAGAACTGACACTCATAGTGAAGTGTCTGACACTCATAGTGTAGTGTCTGACACTTCACTATGAGTGTCAGTCACTTCACTATGAGTGTCAGCAACTTCACTATGAGTGTCAGACACCTGACTATGAATGTCAGACACCTGACTATGAGTGTCAGCAACTTCACTATGAGTGTCAGCGATTTCGCTATGAGTGTCAGCAATTTCGCTATGAAATAAAATATTAAGAAAATGTAATTCGAAATTTTCGTAAGCAACTTAGCAATGAGTGTCAGCCATTTCGCTGAGTGTCAATAACCTCACTATGAGTGTCAAACACTTCACTATGAGTGTCAGAAACTTCACTATGAGTGTCAGCAACTTCACTATGAGTGTCAGCGATTTCGCTATGAGTGTCAGCAATTTCGCTATGAAATAAAATATTTTTTAAATGAAAATGAAATTCGAAATTTTCGTAAGCAACTTAGCAATGAGTGTCAGCCATTTCGCTGAGTGTCAACAACCTCACTATGAGTGTCAGACATCTCTTTATGAGTTTCATAGTGAAGTGACTGACACTCATAGTGAAGTGTCTGACACTCATAGTGTAGTGTCTGACACTTCACTATGAGTGTCAGTCACTTCACTATGAGTGTCAGCAACTTCACTATGAGTGTCAGACACCTGACTATGAATGTCAGACACCTGACTATGAGTGTCAGCAACTTCACTATGAGTGTCAGCGATTTCACTATGAGTGTCAGCGATTTCGCTATGAGTGTCAGCAATTTCGCTATGAAATAAAATATTTAGAAAATGAAATTCGAAATTTTCGTAAGCAACTTAGCAATGAGTGTCAGCCATTTCGCTGAGTGTCAATAACCTCACTATGAGTGTCAAACACTTCACTATGAGTGTCAGAAACTTCACTATGAGTGTCAGACACTTCACTATGAGTGTCAGCGATTTCGCTATGAGTGTCAGCAATTTCGCTATGAAATAAAATATTTTTTTAATGAAAATGAAATTCGAAATTTTCGTAAGCAACTTAACTATGAGTGTCAGACACTTCACTATGAGTGTCAGACACTTCACTATGAGTGTCAGACACCTGACTATGAGTGTCAGACACTTCACTATGAGTGTCAGACACTTCACTATGAGTGACAGCAAATTCGCTATGAGTGTCAGCAATTATGCTATGAGTGTCAGACACTTCACTATGAGTGTCAGACACTTCACTATGAGTGTCAGACACCTGACTATGAGTGTCAGCAACTTCACTATGAGAGTCAGCAATTTCACTATGAGTGTCAGCAATTTCGCTATGAGTGTCAGAGACTTCACTATGAGTGTCAGACACTTCACTATGAGTGTCAGACACTTCACTGCGAGTGTCATTAATTTCGCAATGAAATTAAATATCAAATCGGTAATGAATTTTATAATGAAAATGTAATTCAAACTTTGCAATGAGTGTCAGCCATTTCGCTGAGTGTCAGACACTTCACTATGAGTGTCAGACACTTCACTATGAGTGTTAGACACTTCACTATGAGTGTCAGACACTTCACTATGAGTGACAGCAATTTCGCTATGAGTGTCAGCAATTATGCTATGAGTGTCAGCAATTATGCTATGAGTGTCAGACACTTCACTATGAGTGTCAGACACTTCACTATGAGTGTCAGCAACTTCACTATGAGAGTCAGCAATTTCGCTATAGAATTAAATATCAAATTGGTAATGAATTTGAAAATGAAAATGTAATTCGAAATTTTCGTAAGAAACTTAGCAATCAGTGTCAGCCATTTTGCTGAGTGTCAATAACCTCACTATGAGTGTCAGAGACTTCACTATGAGTGTCAGACACCTCACTATGAGTGTCAGACACTTCATTATGAGTGTCAGACATCTCTTTATGAGTGTCAGCAACTTCACTATGAGTGTCAGCGATTTCGCTATGAGTGTCAGCAATTTCGCTATGAAATAAAATATTTTTTAAATGAAAATGAAATTTGAAATTTTCGTAAGCAACTTAGCAATGAGTGTCAGCCATTTCGCTGAGTGTCAACAACCTCACTATGAGTGTCAGACATCTCTTTATGAGTGTCAGACACTACACTATGAGTGTCAGCAATTTCGCTATGAGTGTCAGAGACTTCACTATGAGTGTCAGACACTTCACTATGAGTGTCAGACACTTCACTGCGAGTGTCATTAATTTCGCAATGAAATTAAATATCAAATCGGTAATGAATTTTATAATGAAAATTTAATTCAAACTTTGCAATGAGTGTCAGCCATTTCGCTGAGTGTCAACAACCTCAATATGAGTGTCAGACATCTGACTATGAGTGTCAGACACTTCACTGCGAGTGTCATTCATTTCGCAATGAAATTAAATATCAAATCGGTAATGAATTTTATACTGAAAATGAAATTCGAACTTTGCAATGAGTGTCAGCCATTTCGCTGAGTGTCAGACACTTCACTATGAGTGTCAGACACTTTACTATGAGAGTCAGACACTTCACTATGAGTGTCAGACACCTGACTATGAGTGTCAGCAACTTCACTATGAGAGTCAGCAATTTCGCTATGAGTGTCAGCAATTTCGCTATGAGTGTCAGAGACTTCACTATGAGTGTCAGACACTTCACTATGAGTGTCAGACACTTCACTGCGAGTGTCATTAATTTCGCAATGAAATTAAATATCAAATCGGTAATGAATTTTATAATGAAAATTTAATTCAAACTTTGCAATGAGTGTCAGCCATTTCGCTGAGTGTCAGACACTTCACTATGAGTGTCAGACACTTCACTATGAGTGTCAGACACTTCACTATGAGTGTCAGACACTTCGCTATGAGTGTCAGCAATTTCGCTATGAAATAAAATATTTTTTAAATGAAAATGAAATTTGAAATTTTCGTAAGCAACTTAGCAATGAGTGTCAGCCATTTCGCTGAGTGTCAACAACCTCACTATGAGTGTCAGACATCTCTTTATGAGTGTCAGACACTACACTATGAGTGTCAGCAATTTCGCTATGAGTGTCAGAGACTTCACTATGAGTGTCAGACACTTCACTATGAGTGTCAGACACTTCACTGCGAGTGTCATTAATTTCGCAATGAAATTAAATATCAAATCGGTAATGAATTTTATAATGAAAATTTAATTCAAACTTTGCAATGAGTGTCAGCCATTTCGCTGAGTGTCAACAACCTCAATATGAGTGTCAGACATCTGACTATGAGTGTCAGACACTTCACTGCGAGTGTCATTCATTTCGCAATGAAATTAAATATCAAATCGGTAATGAATTTTATACTGAAAATGAAATTCGAACTTTGCAATGAGTGTCAGCCATTTCGCTGAGTGTCAGACACTTCACTATGAGTGTCAGACACTTTACTATGAGAGTCAGACACTTCACTATGAGTGTCAGACACCTGACTATGAGTGTCAGCAACTTCACTATGAGAGTCAGCAATTTCGCTATGAGTGTCAGCAATTTCGCTATGAGTGTCAGAGACTTCACTATGAGTGTCAGACACTTCACTATGAGTGTCAGACACCTCACTGCGAGTGTCATTAATTTCGCAATGAAATTAAATATCAAATCGGTAATGAATTTTATAATGAAAATTTAATTCAAACTTTGCAATGAGTGTCAGCCATTTCGCTGAGTGTCAGACACTTCACTATGAGTGTCAGACACTTCACTATGAGTGTCAGACACTTCACTATGAGTGTCAGACACTTCACTATGAGTGTCAGACACTTCACTATGAGTGACAGCAATTTCGCTATGAGTGTCAGCAATTATGCTATTGTTGTCAGACACTTCACTATGAGTGTCAGACACTTCACTATGAGTGTCAGCAACTTCACTATGAGAGTCAGCAATTTCACTATGAAATTAAATATCAAATTGGTAATGAATTTGAAAATGAAAATGTAATTCGAAATTTTCGTGTGTCAACAACCTCACTATGAGTGTCAGAGACTTCACTATGAGTGTCAGACACCTCACTATGAGTGTCAGACACTTCACTATGAGTGTCAGACATCTCTTTATGAGTGTCAGCAACTTCACTATGAGTGTCAGACACTTCACTATGAGTGTCAGACACTTCACTGCGAGTGTCATTAATTTCGCAATGAAATTAAATATCAAATCGGTAATGAATTTTATAATGAAAATGTAATTCAAACTTTGCAATGAGTGTCAGCCATTTCGCTGAGTGTCAGACACTTCACTATGAGTATCAGACACTTCACTATGAGTGTTAGACACTTCACTATGAGTGTCAGACACTTCACTATGAGTGACAGCAATTTCGCTATGAGTGTCAGCAATTATGCTATGAGTGTCAGCAATTATGCTATGAGTGTCAGACACTTCACTATGAGTGTCAGACACTTCACTATGAGTGTCAGCAACTTCACTATGAGAGTCAGCAATTTCGCTATGAAATTAAATATCAAATTGGTAATGAATTTGAAAATGAAAATGTAATTCGAAATTTTCGTGTGTCAACAACCTCACTATGAGTGTCAGAGACTTCACTATGAGTGTCAGACACCTCACTATGAGTGTCAGACACTTCACTATGAGTGTCAGACACTTCACTGCGAGTGTCATTAATTTCGCAATGAAATTAAATATCAAATCGGTAATGAATTTTATAATGAAAATGTAATTCAAACTTTGCAATGAGTGTCAGCCATTTCGCTGAGTGTCAGACACTTCACTATGAGTATCAGACACTTCACTATGAGTGTTAGACACTTCACTATGAGTGTCAGACACTTCACTATGAGTGACAGCAATTTCGCTATGAGTGTCAGCAATTATGCTATGAGTGTCAGCAATTATGCTATGAGTGTCAGACACTTCACTATGAGTGTCAGACACTTCACTATGAGTGTCAGCAACTTCACTATGAGAGTCAGCAATTTCGCTATGAAATTAAATATCAAATTGGTAATGAATTTGAAAATGAAAATGTAATTCGAAATTTTCGTAAGAAACTTAGCAATCAGTGTCAGCCATTTTGCTGAGTGTCAACAACCTCACTATGAGTGTCAGAGACTTCACTATGAGTGTCAGACACCTCACTATGAGTGTCAGACACTTCACTATGAGTGTCAGACATCTCTTTATGAGTGTCAGCAACTTCACTATGAGTGTCAGCGATTTCACTATGAGTGTCAGCAATTTCGCTATGAAATAAAATATTTTTTAAATGAAAATGAAATTTGAAATTTTCGTAAGCAACTTAGCAATGAGTGTCAGCCATTTCGCTGAGTGTCAACAACCTCACTATGAGTGTCAGACATCTCTTTATGAGTGTCAGACACTACACTATGAGTGTCAGCAATTTCGCTATGAGTGTCAGAGACTTCACTATGAGTGTCAGACACTTCACTATGAGTGTCAGACACTTCACTGCGAGTGTCCTTAATTTCGCAATGAAATTAAATATCAAATCGGTAATGAATTTTATAATGAAAATGAAATTCGAACTTTGCAATGAGTGTCAGCCATTTCGCTGAGTGTCAGACACTTCACTATGAGTGTCAGACACTTCACTATGAGAGTCAGACACTTCACTTTGAGTGTCAGACACTTAACTATGAGTGTCAGACACTTCACTGTGAGTGTCAGCAATTTCGCCATGAGTGTCAGCAATTTCGCTTTGAGTGTCAGACACCTCACTATGAGTGTCAGCAACTTCACTATGAGAGTCAGCAATTTCGCTATGAAATTAAATATCAAATTGGTAATGAATTTGAAAATGAAAATGTAATTCGAAATTTTCGTAAGAAACTTAACTATGAGTGTCAGACAATTCACTATGAGTGTCAGATAATTAACTATGAGTGTCAGACACTTCACTATGAGTGTCAGACACTTCACTATGAGTGTCAGACACTTCACTATGAGTGTCAGACACTTCACTATGAGTGACAGCAATTTCGCTATGAGTGTCAGCAATTATGCTATGAGTGTCAGACACTTCACTATGAGTGTCAGACACTTCACTATGAGTGTCAGCAACTTCACTATGAGAGTCAGCAATTTCACTATGAAATTAAATATCAAATTGGTAATGAATTTGAAAATGAAAATGTAATTCGAAATTTTCGTGTGTCAACAACCTCACTATGAGTGTCAGAGACTTCACTATGAGTGTCAGACACCTCACTATGAGTGTCAGACACTTCACTATGAGTGTCAGACATCTCTTTATGAGTGTCAGCAACTTCACTATGAGTGTCAGCGATTTCGCTATGAGTGTCAGCAATTTCGCTATGAAATAAAATATTTTTTAAATGAAAATGAAATTCGAAATTTTCGTAAGCAACTTAGCAATGAGTGTCAGCCATTTCGCTGAGTGTCAACAACCTCACTATGAGTGTCAGACATCTCTTTATGAGTTTCATAGTGAAGTGACTGACACTCATAGTGAAGTGTCTGACACTCATAGTGTAGTGTCTGACACTTCACTATGAGTGTCAGTCACTTCACTATGAGTGTCAGCAACTTCACTATGAGTGTCAGACACCTGACTATGAATGTCAGACACCTGACTATGAGTGTCAGCAACTTCACTATGAGTGTCAGCGATTTCGCTATGAGTGTCAGCAATTTCGCTATGAAATAAAATATTAAGAAAATGTAATTCGAAATTTTCGTAAGCAACTTAGCAATGAGTGTCAGCCATTTCGCTGAGTGTCAATAACCTCACTATGAGTGTCAAACACTTCACTATGAGTGTCAGAAACTTCACTATGAGTGTCAGCAACTTCACTATGAGTGTCAGCGATTTCGCTATGAGTGTCAGCAATTTCGCTATGAAATAAAATATTTTTTAAATGAAAATGAAATTCGAAATTTTCGTAAGCAACTTAGCAATGAGTGTCAGCCATTTCGCTGAGTGTCAACAACCTCACTATGAGTGTCAGACATCTCTTTATGAGTTTCATAGTGAAGTGACTGACACTCATAGTGAAGTGTCTGACACTCATAGTGTAGTGTCTGACACTTCACTATGAGTGTCAGTCACTTCACTATGAGTGTCAGCAACTTCACTATGAGTGTCAGACACCTGACTATGAATGTCAGACACCTGACTATGAGTGTCAGCAACTTCACTATGAGTGTCAGCGATTTCACTATGAGTGTCAGCGATTTCGCTATGAGTGTCAGCAATTTCGCTATGAAATAAAATATTTAGAAAATGAAATTCGAAATTTTCGTAAGCAACTTAGCAATGAGTGTCAGCCATTTCGCTGAGTGTCAATAACCTCACTATGAGTGTCAAACACTTCACTATGAGTGTCAGAAACTTCACTATGAGTGTCAGACACTTCACTATGAGTGTCAGCGATTTCGCTATGAGTGTCAGCAATTTCGCTATGAAATAAAATATTTTTTAATGAAAATGAAATTCGAAATTTTCGTAAGCAACTTAACTATGAGTGTCAGACACTTCACTATGAGTGTCAGACACTTCACTATGAGTGTCAGACACCTGACTATGAGTGTCAGACACTTCACTATGAGTGTCAGACACTTCACTATGAGTGACAGCAATTTCGCTATGAGTGTCAGCAATTATGCTATGAGTGTCAGACACTTCACTATGAGTGTCAGACACTTCACTATGAGTGTCAGACACCTGACTATGAGTGTCAGCAACTTCACTATGAGAGTCAGCAATTTCACTATGAGTGTCAGCAATTTCGCTATGAGTGTCAGAGACTTCACTATGAGTGTCAGACACTTCACTATGAGTGTCAGACACTTCACTGCGAGTGTCATTAATTTCGCAATGAAATTAAATATCAAATCGGTAATGAATTTTATAATGAAAATGTAATTCAAACTTTGCAATGAGTGTCAGCCATTTCGCTGAGTGTCAGACACTTCACTATGAGTATCAGACACTTCACTATGAGTGTTAGACACTTCACTATGAGTGTCAGACACTTCACTATGAGTGACAGCAATTTCGCTATGAGTGTCAGCAATTATGCTATGAGTGTCAGCAATTATGCTATGAGTGTCAACAACCTCACTATGAGTGTCAGAGACTTCACTATGAGTGTCAGACACCTCACTATGAGTGTCAGACACTTCACTATGAGTGTCAGACATCTCTTTATGAGTGTCAGCAACTTCACTATGAGTGTCAGCGATTTCACTATGAGTGTCAGCAATTTCGCTATGAAATAAAATATTTTTTAAATGAAAATGAAATTTGAAATTTTCGTAAGCAACTTAGCAATGAGTGTCAGCCATTTCGCTGAGTGTCAACAACCTCACTATGAGTGTCAGACATCTCTTTATGAGTGTCAGACACTACACTATGAGTGTCAGCAATTTCGCTATGAGTGTCAGAGACTTCACTATGAGTGTCAGACACTTCACTATGAGTGTCAGACACTTCACTGCGAGTGTCCTTAATTTCGCAATGAAATTAAATATCAAATCGGTAATGAATTTTATAATGAAAATGAAATTCGAACTTTGCAATGAGTGTCAGCCATTTCGCTGAGTGTCAGACACTTCACTATGAGTGTCAGACACCTCACTTTGAGTGTCAGACACCTCACTATGAGTGTCAGCAACTTCACTATGAGAGTCAGCAATTTCGCTATGAAATTAAATATCAAATTGGTAATGAATTTGAAAATGAAAATGTAATTCGAAATTTTCGTAAGAAACTTAACTATGAGTGTCAGACAATTCACTATGAGTGTCAGACACTTCACTATGAGTGTCAGACACTTCACTATGAGTGTCAGACACTTCACTATGAGTGTCAGACACTTCACTATGAGTGACAGCAATTTCGCTATGAGTGTCAGCAATTATGCTATGAGTGTCATACACTTCACTATGAATGTCAGAAACTTCACTATGAGTGTCAGACACTTCACTACGAGTGTCAGCAATTTCATTATGAAATTAAATATGAAATTGGTAATGAATTTGAAAATAAAATTCGAAATTTTTGTAAGCAACTTGCAGTGAGTGTCAGACACTTCACTTTGAGTGTCAGACACCTGACTATGAGTGTCAGCAACTGCACTATGAAATAAAATATTTTTTATATGAAAATGAAATTCAAAATTTTCGTAAGCAACTTAGCAATGAGTGTCAGCCATTTCGCTGAGTGTCAACATCCTCATTATGAGTGTCAGACACTTCACTATGAGTGTCAGACACCTGACTATGAGTTTCAGACACTTTACTACGAGTGTCAGACACCTGACTATGAGTGTCAGACACCTGACCATGAGTGTCAGACACCTCACTATGAGTGTCAGACACTTCACTATGAATGTCAGAAACTTCACTATGAGTGTCAGACACTTCACTACGAGTGTCAGCAATTTCATTATGAAATTAAATATCAAATTGGTAATGAATTTGAAAATAAAATTCGAAATTTTTGTAAGCAACTTGCAGTGAGTGTCAGACACTTCACTTTGAGTGTCAGACACTTCACTATGAGTGTCAGACACTTCACTATGAGTGTCAGACACTTCACTATGAGTGTCAGACACCTGACTATAAGTGTCAGACACCTCACTATGAGTGTCAGACACTTCACTATGAATGTCAGAAACTTCACTATGAGTGTCAGACACTTCACTACGAGTGTCAGCAATTTCATTATGAAATTAAATATGAAATTGGTAATGAATTTGAAAATAAAATTCGAAATTTTTGTAAGCAACTTGCAGTGAGTGTCAGACACTTCACTTTGAGTGTCAGACACCTGTCTATGAGTGTCAGCAACTGCACTATGAAATAAAATATTTTTTATATGAAAATGAAATTCAAAATTTTCGTAAGCAACTTAGCAATGAGTGTCAGCCATTTCGCTGAGTGTCAACATCCTCATTATGAGTGTCAGACACTTCACTATGAGTGTCAGACACCTGACTATGACTTTCAGACACTTTACTACGAGTGTCAGACACCTGACTATGAGTGTCAGACACCTGACCATGAGTGTCAGACACCTCACTATGAGTGTCAGACACTTCACTATGAATGTCAGAAACTTCACTATGAGTGTCAGACACTTCACTACGAGTGTCAGCAATTTCATTATGAAATTAAATATTAAATTGGTAATGAATTTGAAAATAAAATTCGAAATTTTTGTAAGCAACTTGCAGTGAGTGTCAGACACTTCACTTTGAGTGTCAGACACTTCACTATGAGTGTCAGACACTTAACTATGAGTGTCAGACACTTCATTTTGAGTGTCAGACACCTGACTATGAGTGTCAGACACTTCACTATGAGTGTCAGCGATTTCGCTATGAGTGTCAGCAATTTCGCTATGAAATAAAATATTTTTTAAATGAAAATGTAATTCGAAATTTTCGTAAGGAACTTTGTAATCAGTGTCAGCCATTTCGCTGAGTGTCAACAACCTCACTATGAGTGTCAGAGACTTCACTATGAGTGTCAGACACCTCACTATGAGTGTCAGACACTTAACTATGAGTGTCAGACACTTCACTATGAGTGTCAGACACTTCGCTATGAGTGTCAGACACTTCACTATGAGTGTCAGACACTTCACTTTGAGTGTCAGACACCTGACTATGAGTGTCAGACACTTCAACACGAGTGTCTTTAATTTCGCTATGAAATTAAATATCAAATTGATAATGCATTTTAAAATGAAAATGAAATTCGAAATTTTCGTTAGCAATTTGCAGTGAGTGTCAGCCATTTCGCTGTAACTTGTAACCACTTCATGTTGAATCCAATATGAATGCTTTGATAGAAATTGAAGTTTATGTTTTATACTATTTTAAGATATACGAGTATCATCTGCCTAGCCTTTTCCCAACTATGTAGGGGTCGGCTTCCAGTCTAAACCGGATGCAGCTGAGTTCCAGTGTTTTACATGGAGCGACTGCCTATCTGACCTCCACAACCCAGTTACCGGGTAACACGATACCCCTTGGTAAGACTGGTTGTCAGACTTTCTGGCTTCTGACTACCCGTAACGACTGTCAAAGATATAAACAACCGGGACAACCGGGACCGACAGCTTAACGTGCTTTCCGAGGCACGGAGTAGTCTCGCTATGGCATAGATGGTCACCCATCCACATCCACGGACAGACGGCGCCAAGCGCAGCTTAACCTTTGATCGGTCAAACCGTGCGGCTGTTACTCAGCCACGAGCTCCTCAAATATTAAATTTTACTAATGGAAAAATATAATAATTCAACCTTTGACAACAACACAATTATTAATATACAATTATTAGTATACAATTATAATTAAATTAAATGTATATATATTAAATTAGATTTCAATTGAATTATATTTAATTAAATTATGCACGCTTACAAGAAATAAATTAATTTGTTGGTAGGTATTCAAATTGGCAAATAAAATTGAATTAGAACATCTAATAATACAATTTAATGTTTTGCCATCAGTAATCAGATATAATAAGCTTGGGCTCGTAGCTAACAGCGGTCCAGATCAATAGATTAGCAAGGTTAAACTGCACTGGCTGCGGTCAATCCATGGATGGGTGACCATTTTCTGAACATAGCTCGACCCCTCCGTGCCTCGGAGAGCACGTGTCGCGTGTCGCTGTCGGTCCTGCGCCTGATCTCTCCCCGGTCGTGTCGGATTGTGTCCTCTCCCTGAGAACTGTGAGAGTGAGGGAATAGAGAGTGCACCTGTGTCTGCAAGCGTGCATGCACTATAATGTCTCCTGCGTACAAAATATATATATATTTTTATATTTTTAAACAAGAGTAAATATTTAAGTAATTCATTGCTTGAGTTCTTGGATATAGGTACTACTAATGGAGTGTGCTAGTCAACATGTGTAAAAATGTTACCTAATTAAATGTATTTTTTTTTTACAATTATTTAATGTTGTATAAAGATGGTTCTTCAAACCTTACAGACAGACATGTGTTGCTGGGGAGTTTGTTGCGCCACTTCTTCTTCCCAGCTAAAACACATAGGAAGTGGTGAAGGGCGGGCATTTTGGGGGCTGTCTTTTGTAAATTTGACGTTCAAAAAGTGCTAATTTTCAGCCTAATTTGAATAAACGATTTTTGAATTTGAATTTGTACCTGGCTAGTCTACATTGAGATTGGCCGCATAATATTGAAGATCATTTTTCGGTTAAGAGAGCCATTTGCGAAATATCTACGTTTTAAATGCAAATTTTGTTCGCTACGAGGGTCCCAGCCCCTCTAACTTTTGAATGGATGTACTTAGACATATGAAAATGGCAAAGAAAAACTATCACATCTAAGTAGGTTTTACCGGTTACAGAGTTATAGTCGCCTAACTACGGGACCCAATTGCATATAGCTTACGTTTACGTATTACTAAGCCACATGATTGTTACATCATGGGACTTATCCAAAAAACTTTTAAATCCCGTAGGATGTCGTAAAAGGCGACTGGCGAGGAATATCCCATGTCGAGCCCAACCACGCGCTCGTAACGAAACCATAGCGCGATTCAGGATAGTACAACGCCATCTATCGGCGACGAAAGTAAACCTTTGCAATACTCCCCATTTATTTTACACTGGCTTTCCGCCAGCGTAGTCTTTTCGAATTTAAAATTTAAATGACAGTTTCATAACTTTGTCCCCCTTACTCACTCCCTTAGGGGTAGAATTTCGGAAAATCCTTTCTTATCGGATGCCTACGTCATACAAAGAACACACCCTCCAAGTTTTACTGGCAAGAAACTCCATAGATACTTATTCTAATCTAATCTAGGTATATCTCTGTACACGACGCGGGAATCGAACCGCGGATCGTATGCTTCGCAGTAGCGTTCGCGAAAACTAGAACGAGGAAATAAAAAATAAAAAAACAAATAGTTTAATAAAATATTTTTTATTTATAAAATTCTTGTTTTTTATAACTGCATGCATTGAGGAATTTATTTCTTTAGAAAATTAATAAATTCACTTTTATTCATAAAAAGGTTTACTTAATACCATTAGCCTTCGAAAAAACTTATCTGTCAGATAAATTTATAAAAATAACGTTCTCATTATGAACTAACATGGTTGGTAGTTTATGCGGAAGCGGAGTGTACTTGTGACAAAAAACAAAGTAACATTTTCATTAGGCCATCATCTGCCTAGCCTTTTCCCTATGTTGGGGTCGGCTTCCAGTCTAACCGGACCCAGCTGAGTACCAGTGTTTTACATGGAGAGACTACCTATTTGACCTCCACAACCCAGTTACCGGGTAACACGATACCCCTTAAGACTGGTTGTCACACTTTCTGGAATCTTCTGATTGGGTATCGCTGTTAATATGGTGATATATTTTCTTTATTAATATAAGTTTCTCATTATTTTAAAGAACGAAATCACCCACAATGTGTTGGTGAAATATATTATTAAAAAAATACAAACATTTTCATATGGCCGATATTAGGCGTAATGCCGGATTTTGGCTGTTGCCTTGTGTGTCTTAAAAGTGAATTTATTTATTTCAATCTTATGCTGTAGTAATGTAAAAATTATTATAATTATCCTTATTAACTATAAATCTATTTATTTACAAATATAGTATAAGACATATATTGCTAGTTGTGTCTTTGTAACAAGACAAACTAAATCCCCTCCAATGATCTTAGTAGATATATAAGAATTATCTATCAGGCGATTAAATCAGACAAGTTTATAGACAATAAATATAGAATAAACATCAGAAAGTTCAATTAACAAAAGCTGCTAAAACTACTTGGAATCAGAAGTTTTTTTCTGGTTTCAAAAACATGATGTATCTAATATTTCAAATGTACGTTATTTTTTAATCCGTTTAGGCTTAAAGTTAAAGGCATTCCAAAATATTTTTTTACATTAATTTACAAAAAAATATTCTTCTTATTGGGCAGTAGAATAAAATAAATACATTTTAACCGACCATAGATATCTCAATCATAAGAGGGGATGAAAGCTGTGTTGCTATATTGAAAAAGTTAAATACAAAATAAAAGATTCATATTTGAGATATGTCAGAAGATATCAAGTGTAATCTGACTAGAACAATGATTATAACATAGACTGCCGACTGATTTAGAGCAAGATATTATACATTGAGGTAAATTAAGTTTTCACAGATATAATTCGTTAACAGAAACGAATTAATTAAAGCGACCATAGTTTTGTATCTGTATTTATAATTGACGTTAAAATTAGGCTTAGAAGCGTGGACGTTCTAAGACATTAAATTACGAAATTACTTTTGAAAATAAAAGGCCTTATTTTTTGCCATTTATCTTGGCTGTATTCTCTTGTCAATTTTAATCAAAATGTCCCTACAAAGTTAAATTTACTTATAGAATTGTACATAACAAGTTAAGGTGGGAGAGTTACGCTGCCATTTTGTTTTTATTAATGTTGTTGTAATTGTATTTAACAAAAAACTACGAGGTTATAAGCGCCGGGCATAAATTACTAAGGTAAGACTTTTTCAATAAGATACAAAAAAATGAATAAAATAATCTGTTAAAAAGGCTAACGCTCGGTTATAAAATGTTACTGCCATCGTAGTTCTGTCGCGTCTTACGTTCTATTTAGGACAATGTATATACTTTGAAGAAGCAGTAAAATATATTAAGTATTTTATGTAGGTATTGCTTTGAGACCCTCGGGGGCCCACCGCTTCTTGTTTAATTATATTTTATATCTTTGCAGGTACATAGTTTTAATGTATTATACAAGAATAATTCTTAAAAATGAAATATGAATTTATATAAAATCAGATCAGAAATATAATCTTATTACTAGTCTAAGTTAAAATATCAAAATTATTGCTTTGATGCGTTCCTTATTCTAATTACAAAAATAACTTAAAAACAATTAAAAAAACATTAACTTCAGTACACATATTTAAAGATATGATATGATTTTAATAAAGAAAAAAAAAATCGCCGATAATAGGTTTGCCTTAATATCAGCCGTTTTTTTTTGTAATATCAAAAATGTATTATGTTAATTTTAGCTACAAATACAATTATGTATAGTCAGGGTCAGCACCACTAGTTAAAGGCACCGTTTTGAAAAAAAAATATCTAAAAATAACAAGATTCTTAACATTTTATGTACAAAAATAGCAGCTTTGAGTTTATTATTATTTAAATGTACTTTTAATTGAGAAAAGAAAACCCTCCCTTTATATACAGAAGCTACTTAAAATAAAATAAAAAAAACTTATAAAAAATATTTTAGAAAAAAGTGCTGCAAAATTGGCTCATTAAAGATTAGTGACGTTTTTTTAAAAACAAAAAAGGATTTTATTGTATTTCAACCTAGACTAAAAATTGTAACTACCCAAAATATATTCTAAAATTGCTTTTGATAATTAAATAAAATCATAATTGCATTTAAAAAATATTAAAGAAAATCCTTTTGAAAAAAAAACGTCACTTTATAAAATAGATCAGTTTAAGGACAAAACGTTTAAAATAACTGTCATCGTCTGAAGAACCCGAGAAAATTATCGTCCATCATATTGTCATAATTCCCCAATTACTGTTGCAAAATCAAAATGTTCAGTTTTAAATCCTAATTTGATTCTTATTTATTTACAAACAAGGTGCAAAATAGCACTAAAATTGAATACAAGCGACTTTTGTAACCTGTCCTTAGATTAACTAGATATATAGTTTTGACATAAAGTCCATACATCTAATGTCAAAGTCTTATCATATAATTATTATAAGCAAATCTAAGGACAGATAAGTTATTGAAAATAGCCGTTTAAATATTAAGTAAGAATAATGACAGTTACTTTAAACGTATTGTATGTAGTTTGACGATTACTCTTAAAAAACTACTTAAATAAGACTTAAATATTAAAAAAATGGCTCTTTTTTATTATAACTAAGATAATATAGAGATTCAATGCAAGCCTTAATGTTTCATAGTTGCAATGTCAGGCTGCCGGTATTAGGGTACCACGGTATTAGGTTCAAATCTCTGATTGTACAAAAAGTTTGTCAGAAAGTTATATTAGGACAATGTAATTTTCAAAAAAAAATAATGTAAGAATTGCATCGAAATTTGTCGACCCGTATTTGTGACATAAAAATAACATTTTTTGTATTCGTTTTTTTAAATACAGTATTTAATTTTATTTACTTCTTGATTTTTAATTAAAAAAAATAACAAAAAAAGATCATTCAGTGTACTAAATAATATTTTTCCAACAATAACGCCTTACCAGCTAGACCAATTTCGATGCAATTAAACACAGAGATTAACCAAACCCTCAATCAGACATAGAAAAACATACTTACCACAGAAAAACCGAATACAAAGAGATAAATTGCTAGTTTTAGTCAAAATAAACTCTTTCCTCAAACAACATCTTTATTAGCGATATTAACTAGCTGCCCATTAATATTCAAATGCACGTCTAAACCAGGTTTAACAGATTTCTCTTGGACCTGTTTAAAAACGTTAGAAAACACAAATTTCTTATTATGTTTCAATGGCAACGCCCTCTGCAACTTTTCAGAGAACCGAAAATCATCGTATTTTAGATACGTGTTCATCTTCATATGAATACTCAATTCCTCGGACAACTTTTCATGTTTAGTGACATCTTCTAGAAGAATCAGTATGACTCTAGTTTTTCCTTCTTTCAAAGCTAAATTGTGCGCTGCCCTAAACTCCATGTTAGCGTAATCTGAATCTAAGAAATTATTCGACAACAAAATGAGGGTTCGTCTAGACTTTTCTACAGATTTGTTTATTTGGTCTGGAATAAAATCACCGACAGACCAATCTCTGTAATGGACACAGGTTTTTAAACCAAATTCATTTTCGAGTTTGGGTAGTAATTTCGACACGTATTGCCTATCCTTGTGGGCGTATGAGACGAATACGTCATACTCCTTGTTGATGTCATCGGGATCGTCGACAAAGCACGAAGGGAATAATCCTTTTTCTATGATAAAAACTAGGATTTGTCGTGAAAATTTGTAAATGATGGCTATTAGAATAGCCATTATTATTACTAGGGTTACGAACGTGCCTGTGGCTACCACAGCAGCTCTTTTACCACTGCACAACGAAATAGCATCTTTCAATTTCAACTTATCGCCATTATCACAAGTGATAAACTCCAGATCTTTCACAAAAATACTTTGTTTAACCAGAGAGATTTCTTCAGAATTCGAACACTGACATTCGAATGGATTATTCGATAGGTACAGCGTCGTATTCGATTTTAAGAACTGTATAGGTATTTTAGACAAATCATTATTCGATAGATCGATTGTTTTAACAGTCTTTGATGGTTTAAAATTAATTTCTTGTAAATTAATGCCTGATAGGTTTAGTAATTCTAAATTAAAGTCGCCTATATAAGCCGGTGGGGTATCTAATTTTACAGATATAGATTTAAGACTGAACATTTCAGGATTCGGTAAAGAAATAGGCATATTGTTACATTTGTAATATAAATCGCTTCTCCCAGGCCTCATCTCACAAGAACAGTTACTATAACAATATTCAGGCGGCAGATCGCAATTTAAGTCATTCGGTGATACGTTTTTGAACAAATCACCGAATAAGTCAGGTGGTGATACGCATTTGGCGTTTCCTACCACGAATTTGGGTTCCGCAGTCTCGGGTCTGTGTCCTCGGAGACGCATGGCGAGGTTGTATAACCCACAGTCGCAATTTAAAGGGTTGTTGTCAATGAGAATTTTGCTGGTGGGTGAGTGTGGTGATTGCGGGTCGGTGGGTGAGTCTGGTGATATGGTCGCGTGGTTCAGGTACAGACCGGTGATGTTGTTGTGTTGCAGGTCAACGATGATATTCTCACTCACGAATTGGCAGTCTGTCGCCTGGAAAAAATATTAATGAAAAGTTATAGTATTCGAATAATATTATATTAATCATAGGTTGTATCAATGTTTTTGTTATTAATCACTACATAGTATGAAACAAAGTCGCTTCCTCTGTCCCTATATCCCTATGTATGCTTAAATCTTTAAAACTACGCAACGGATTTTGATGCGGTTTTTTTAATAAATAGAGTGATTAATGAGAAAGGTTTTAGTATATCATTTGTCAAGTTTTTGTATCTATTAGCTAATATATCGCGGGCGAAGCCGCTGTCGGGAAGCTAGTACTTTTATAAAATTATTACAAAATATTGCATTAAAAAATATGCGGTTACTTATACGTGAAACGGAACTGTCATTCAAGACCTGTCAAAATGGAGGATGGAATGGAATAATTTTGCTATTATTTCATGTTCTTTGTGTTAATATTTATGATTTATGTTTACTTAATTATTTTATCTATGTATTGATATCATTAATAATATTAAAAGTATCCGTACTAATTATTGATTTTTATGGCCAGTTGCATAAAACAGTTTATCATTAAATACTGTTACGAATATCACAAAACATGATATCAATAATTAGCGTACTTTTAATACTATTTCTGGTATCAATACACACACACAATAATAAAATAAAAATATATCATAATTATTAATACTAAAAACACAAAATAATAGCAAAATTATTCAATTTTATCCACCATTTGACAGATCTTGAATGACATTTCTTCCGTTTCACGTATAAGTAACCATATATTTTTTTGCTTGAGAAAAAAAAGACGTGTGGCACTCGGGGACTGCCGCGGTAAAGCTATTGCATAGCATTTTTTATCAACTTATGCAATTATAATTAAATAAAAATTAATAACGCCGATACAACCAATGCCACCTAGAGGCGAGTTGCTGAACTAAAGTGACAAGCGTGATATTTCAAAAATTCATTAAAAGTTCTGCTATTCATCGATAGATAGCAAAACTAAAAAGTATCACCGCTGTGGCGGTCGGAGTGGGGGGTGTTAGGTTTTTTTTCGTTACGGAATTTCTGGATTCGGTCTCCACGCTCAAGGCCCGCGATAGAAGCTATGCAATAGCTTAAAAATAATCTGACTATAAAAATAGGCCCTAAGTATGATATAATAAAAAAAAATACTCACATCAAGAATAGAAAAATTATTCAGCGTCAAATTTAAAATCTCCAACTTAGTGAGCACCATTCTCCAGTCAGCGAATATAGAATCTATTTTGTTATCATTAAGGTACAAATTCCTTAATTCTATCAGCATATTAAATGGCGAGTACTCTTCGAAATTATTATATTCGTTTTGCAAATTGTCGGTAGACTTGAGTGTCAGCTTGTTGGCTATTAGGGATATCGTTTGGAGCCCTATAGCACCTTGGAAGGCTATTGGGCTGATGGTGGTCAAGCCATTGTGGTCCATTGAGACGTACTTCAAGTTTTTTAGACCGGAGAATAGGAAGCTAGAACAAACAAGAAAATATTAAATCCTTACTAATATTATAAATGCGAAAGTAACTCTGTCTGTCTGTCTGTCTGTCTGTTACGCTTGCACGCCAAAACTACTGGACCGATATAAATGAAATTTGGTACAGAGATAGAATAGACCCTGAGGAACAACATAAGCTTTCTTTCTACTTTTTACCCAGGTGCGCTAAGTAGTTCCCTCGGGATGCGGGTGAAACCGCGGGAAACAGCTAGTTAAACATAAAAAAAAATCCCCTACGCAAAAATGCCTTACATCATTTTGGAAGAGCTGCTACTCTTACACTGCTAGACCGATATTAACCAAACATAGCTAAGAACCACCGCAAGGAAACTGGCTTTCAAATGAAAAAAACCGCATCGAAATCGGTCCATCCGTTTGAGAGCTACGATGCCACAGACAGACATCGACGTCAAACTTATAACACCCCTCTTTTTGCGTCGGGGGTTAAAAATATAAATGTATTAGATTATGTGGCTGTCTCTCTCTTTTGTATGGTGTTGGATAGAGAGAGGAAATGTTTAAAACGAGTTTTGTAATATACTGGCGATTAATTTTGATTTATGAAATTGGAAAAAGATTTAATTTTTAAATACTACTGTCTCTTTCTTTGATATAAGAAATAGAAAGAGAGAGATAATTTTGATATTTTTTTTAGGTATCTATACATATAAAATGCTTTGTCCTGAACGACTGACGGATCAACGCACAGCCTAAACCACTGATCGTAGAGACCTGAAACTTGGAGGGTGTGTTCTTTGTATAACATAGTCATTCCGATAAGAAAGGACTTTCCAAAATCCTACCTCTAAGGGGGTTTAAAATGGGGACAAAGTTTGTATGAACTCTGTCATTTTTCAATTTGAATTCGTATAGGCCACGCGGGCGAAGCCGCAGGCGGAAAGCTAGTTAGTATTTTTATTTATTTATTTTATACTCTTACCACTATCATTACAGGTACATAACCTTATGCGAAATTGAAGCATTTTAAATTAGCTATTATTATATAAGCTACTAGCTTCTGCCCGCGACTTCGTCCGCGTGGAATAGTGGTGCTCCGCTCCTATTGGTTTTAGCGTGATGATATATAGCCTATAGCCTTCTTCAATAAATGGGCTATGAGATAATATGGAGGAGGAGGAGGAGGAGTCTCCGAAAAACCCAAATATCTTACGGAACCCTATTTTTTTCCAAAATAAAATTTAGCCTATGTTACTCAGGGATAATGTAGCTTTCGAATGGTGAAAGAATTTTTAAAATCGGTCCAGTAGTTTTTGAGCCTATTCATTACAAACAAAGTTTTCTTCTTTATAATATTAGTGTAGATACTCACTCAGGCAAAGCTTCCAAATGATTTCTATTCAAATTAAGATATTCTAATTTCTTCAATGGCGCAAACACACCACTCTCCAACTTACTTATTCTATTGTAACTCAAGTCTAATCTTTGCAAAGATCTCATATCTTTGAAGAACGTCAACGGTATTTCTTTTATCTTGTTGAAGGAGAGGGAGAGGTGTTTTATGATGTCACATCCTATGATTAGGTCTTCTGGCAGGGTCAAGTCACATCCTTCTATGATAAGGTTTGTCAAAGAGGATAGATTTGAAAATGAGTGATTGTTTAGTTTTAATGGAATCGCGTTGTTTTGTATTGTAATCTGAAAAATTAAAATAAAATATATTATAGTACTTTAATAAAATTAGATTAGAAAAAAACACTACCAAATCAAAAATCCTTTTTAGCAAAAAAAAAATTTTTGCTCATTAGTTCCGGGTAATCGTCCAAAATGGCTGTATCGATTTTGATGGTATTTCCATTGAAAGATAGCTGATGTTATAAGAAGTAACTTACCTATCATTTTAGAAAAAAAAAGATTTTATAAATGCTAAAGTGAGTTTGTTTGTTTGTTACGCTTTCACGGTGAAACGGCTTAACCGATTTAGATGAAATTTGGTACGGAGATAGATGGGGTCCTGGAGACGGTTAAGTGCAGTTTTTATCCAGATGCGTTTAGTAGTTCCCTTAGGACGCGGGTGAAACCGCGGGAAACAGCCCATCCATCTCCATACCACATTACATTCAAATACATTCAGCCGTTCTACCATAAAAGCGTGACAGACAGACAGACAGACATTCGCATTTATAAAGTACTAGCTTTCCGCCCGCGGCTTCGCCCGCGTGGACATTTTTTTTTACACCTTGAGTTACATTATTCAAGTTTTAGTAGGGATCCCTAATTATTTCTGGAAATAAATATAGCCTATGACACTTTGTAAAGACGTAGCTTTCTAACGGTGAAATAATTTTTAAAATCGGTCCAGAAGTTTTTGAGTTAAAACCCTACAAACAAACAAATCTTTCCTCTTGATAATATTAGTATAGAAGAAATAATACTTACATTTTCAAGTTTTTTCAGATTATGAAACAAGCCAGCCGGAATCTCTTCCAGCCGATCTCTTACTAAGGATATAGATCTCAACTCCGGCACGTGGGACAGAGACCCGGCCGCCATCTTGGTTATATGATTGGAGTTCAATGATAATATCTCTAAGGAATCCAGACCTGTTGACATACAGACAAAGTTAATCTTTTTACCCGACTGCAAGGAAATGGGTTATGTTTTTCGCGCCTATTCTTTTTTTAATGTTCTTTATCCCCTCATTTCTTCTAAACCACTCGATGGATTTCTTTAATTAAAGCGATACCTTTAATTAAAGAAATCCATCGAGTGGTTTAGATAAGTGTTCTTAGATAGGTGACATAAAAAAAAAATGGGGGTGCTATATTTCATTGTATAACGTGATTTTCTTTTTTCTGCAATATGGTAAAAAGATAAAGATAAAGATATTTATTCGCTAAGGATATGGTACAAAAGTTAGTGGCACATATTGGTATAGTTCTTAGACACATCCGCCTCTGTAAGAGGCATACGAATATTTTACATTGTTTTACACTTGTTTTTATAATTTTACACAATTTTGCTTTACAAAATTATTACTATAAAGAAATTGAGGAGCTCGTGGCTAAGTAACAGCCGCACGGTTCGACCGATCAAAGGTTAAGCTGCGCTTAGCGCGGTCGGTCCGTGGTGGGACCATCTATGTCATAGCGAGACTCCTCCGTGCCTCGGAAAGCACGTTAAGCTGTTGGTCCCGGTTGTCATTTGTAGATCTTTGACAGTCGTTACGGGTAGTCAGAAGCCAGAAAGTGTGACCACCAGTCTTACCAAGGGGTACCGTTTTACTCGGTAACTGGGTTATGGAGGTCAGATAGGCAGTCGCTCCATATAAAACACTGGTATT
This sequence comes from Pyrrhia umbra, assembly GCA_963891755.1. Classification (NCBI taxonomy): domain Eukaryota; kingdom Metazoa; phylum Arthropoda; class Insecta; order Lepidoptera; family Noctuidae; genus Pyrrhia; species Pyrrhia umbra. Next base: position 6,687,287 of record OY982946.1, read on the forward strand.
CAGCTACATCTAGGTAGACAAGCAGCTGACCTAGATAGTTGGGAAAAGCCTTTTTTTCGGATGGGAAATCATCAAATGACCTCTCCCGCCGATAAGTGGGAGTGTCAGACTCTTACTGACTAAAACCCATCCATGTTCCTTGCTCAGCCCAGCGTTCCATTGGCGCGGTAACTCTTCCAAACTTCCCACAGCTGGGAAAAGGCTAGCCAGATGATAAAGACACTTAAAATCGTACCTCTTAAAGAGTTGACCTCAATTTCGCTGAAGTTATTCCCCCAAACATTGAGGGTCTGCAGACTGGAGAGTCCGTCGAAGGCATCCTCCGGCACCGCAGCTATCCTCCCGGTGGACAGCTCCAGGAACAGCAGGGGCGTGGAGTTGGAGAACTCGTGACTCCGCAGGCTGATGTGGGTACCAGTCATGCGGAAATTCTCTAAAGACGTCAGAGATTTGATCGCTGACATCGGTATAGTTTTGTCGGCACCTGGAAATATGATTTTGGTTTTAAAATATCCATTCCTGAACCTCTCTGATAGTTGCTTAACTGTCTATCTCTACTATGCACGGGACTACAGAGTCCTGGACCATTGGGAGGTGGATGTGGAGTCTAAGACTACACGTAGAAGCCCTTTGAGACAACTTTAATGAAATGTAATGGTAACATGTATCTAATTTTTAGCTCCATCAAAATTTCCTAAGCGACACCCATCCGTTTCTAGACATTAACAGCATTTACTTTACGTCAATGTTCATGAAATGGTTTCATTTTGATTTGCCTATGAAACCCATCCAAACCCAACCTCCTATCAGTAACTTAACCCCATCCATCCGAAAAACAACCTCACCAACAGTAATTTAACCCCACCCATCTATAACCCAACCTCACGAATAGTTGTTAAACCCCACCCATCCATTTCTCAACCTCTACAAACGTTGTTTATCCTCACCTTTGATAATCACCAAGTTCCGCACGTCTCCCAACCCTTGAACATGCTCTTCCTCCAGAGGCACTGTTCCATTGATGAGCGTGACATAGCTGATGGAAGGCGTCTCCAAGACCTGGTTGAGGCAGGGGAGTATGGCTGGGGAGCAGCCCTTCATCCCCAACGAGGGGAGGGGCATATTGCCCCCGAAATTTATGGTCGGCAGGTCTTTGCATGTGAAATTTGTACCCTGGGAAGTAGAAAAAGTTACATTATTATCTAAATTCGAATGTCATTAATTGAAACTTGTTGACACTTCCCGTGACCCAAAGACTGGCTTTGTCCACTTTGGCCAAAGGCTAAGCATTGCCATCCAACGTGGCAATGCTGCCAGCCTCTTGGGCACACTTCCAGTTGACGGCGATGAGGAAGAATTTTGACGCCATTTTTTTGAAATTTTATATTAGAGTTGATTGTTGATTTATACCTTTTTTTAAGTTTTCCAAATGTAAATAATGTAAATACTTTCTGTAAATAAATAATTGGAACTAGGCTGATAATTAGCACCTTTTTGAACGACAAATTTACAAAAGACAGTCCCCGAAACGCCAGACTTCTCTCGAGTGACGTCGAGAGCCAAGCTCGACGAGCCAGCCCGCGAGCTGAGCCAATAGCTTTAAAGTTCCCGATTATAATAATCATATATATTCTAATCCAGCCTGTCCCTTGTTGTCCTCCCCCAGCGACGCCCTAACCCCGTACCCCACTAGGAGGTGCCCTTAGCGTGTAGTCGCTTAGTTTTGTAAGTTAAGCCCTGGCTGGAGGCCCTAAATTCATTTAAGGCACTTCACAGGCAAGCCCGGTTAAGCAGTCGACAACCTTCTAGGTTGACCTGCGAGAGTCAAGGGATATCCAGTCTTATTGTATTACAGCAAAGCTGCAATGTTTACATGTTTGCCAATAAGGGTGCTGGATTTAAAATTTAAATTATTTGGGCAAGTGTACCTGAGAATGTGAGAACGGGTGTACCTTTCTCATCGTCAATTCCAAGCAAAATATTGAGTAAATAATTTAGAATTTGTTTTGTGTTCATGACTGTATTAGGTCGCCATATTGAATTAAATAAGTCTTGACCAGTGGACAATGCAGAAGTTTCCAACGATACATAATTCGTCAAATGCTGAGAAGTTTAGAAGGTATGGAACAGATGAACATACGGTTAAAAATAACCCTCGTTTTTGCTTTGGATAAAAAATATTTATGTGCTCTTCCGTCATATGTCATGATAACACAAAAGAGCTTTAAGGATGAGTTAAAAAAACCTTTTGGTCTTCAAATACAACTTACCCCTATTTATTTGGTATTTCGTCCCTAAATACAACTTACCCCCTACCTATACCTGGTCTTTCGTCTCCAGACACAACTTACCCCCTACCTGGTCTTTCGTCTTCAGACAAAACTTACCCCCTAACTGGTCTTTATTCTTCAGACACAACTTACCCCCTATCTATAATAACAATACTCACCGCACAATGAATAATAACATATTCGTTATTCCTCCCATTGAAGGTGACATTAGTGTCCCCCACAGCGCAGTAGTACTCTAGCTCGTCCCCCGTGACGCAGCTGCACTGTGACGGGCAGTGGAAGGCGTGGGTAGCTGCCACGCAAGCTGCTAGGATCAGCAGTAGCATCGTGTTATCTTGGGAAACACATCACTGGAAAAGAAAGAAAAAAGTCTATTTAAAAAAGAGCTGATACTCTTACACTGCTGGACTGATATTAACCAAACATATCTAAGAACCACCGCAAGGAAACTGGCTTTCGAATGAAAAATACCGCATCGAAATCTGTCCATCTGTTTGGGAGCTACGATGCCACAGACAAGGGGACAACGCATCTGCTACGCTAGGGGTATTTAAAAAACACTAAGATATTTGTATCATCTGCCTTGCGTTTCTCAACTATATTAGATTCGGTTTCCAAATACCAGGGAGGTTAGACAAGTGGCAAAAACGCTAGTAGAATAGAAAAGAAAATGTATGGGAATGACAGATAGCTAGTCGTAAACGAATGTCATTCCCATACATTTTGTTTTCTATCGTACTAGCGTTTTTGCCACTTGTCTAATCCCTCAGTTCTCCCTTTCTATCGTGTGGACTGCAAGTTTACCAACCTAACTAACAAGCCCTAGTGTCAGAGTTTCCTCAAATCCGCCTGACGGCCTCTGACTAGGGAGAGACTGACTCTGACTAAGGGAATGCCATATTTAAATGGAGCGTTTGCCTAACTGACCTTCACAACACAATTACCGGGTAACACGATATCCTCTGTTGTTCTTCCTGGCTTCCGACAACTAGAAACGACAGTCAAAGATCTACAAATGGCAGCAACTTAATATGCTATCTGAGGGGACAAGTGGATGGGCTGTAAGGTGGACCCCTGTGTACCCTTTTAAGGAAAGCATTCGCGATGGATGATACATCTATACTTATAATAATATAGCTTCTGCCAGCGACTTCGTCCGCGTGGAATAGTGGTGCTCCGCTCCTATTGGTCTTAGCGTGATGATATAGTCTATAGCCTTCCTCGATAAATGAACTATCTAACACTGAAAGAATTATTTAAATCGGACCAGCGGTTCCTGAGATTAGCGCGTTTAAACAAAATGACAACATTTCCCTTCACTGCTCTGCTCCTATTGATTGTAGCGTGATGAAAAGTATACTATAACCATCTCAGAAGTATGACAAATAATTGTACCAAGTTTCGTTAAAATCCGTCGAGTAGTTTTTGTTTCTATAGAGTTTATACAGACAGACAGACAGACAGACAGACAAAAATTTTACTGATTGCATTTTTGGCATCAGTATCGATACCTAATCACCCCCTGATAGTTATTTTGGAAATATATTTCATGTACAGAATTGACCTCTCTACAGATTTATTATAAGTATAGAAGATAAAGCTGAAGAGTTTGTTTGTTTTTTTAAACGCGCTAATCTCGGGAACTACTGGTCCGATTTGAAAAATTCTTTCAGTGTCAGATAGCTCATTTATCGAGGAAGGCTATAGGCTATATATCTTCACGCTAAGACCAATAGGAGCGGAGCACTACTATTCCACGCGGACGGAGTCGCGGGCAGCTAGTAATGTTATAAGAAAGGAAGTAATGTTTGTAAGCGATTAACAAGCATTACTTCAGCCAAATATGAACCATACATGATTCATACAACTTCCACTAATTTCAGAGTATTTACACTGTGTTGCAAAAAACCGGGTCAGATAAAAAAAAACGAAAATATCTTTAAAATTGAGAATTTATCTGCCTACTTGTATTATAAATGGGTAACTATATAATGATGGATGTATGTTTGTTACTCTTTCACGCAAAAACTACTGAATGTATTTGGATGGGATTTGCTACACACATACACTCGGCGTCACAAAAATCGCACCTCTTTGAATATGAGTTTTAAGCATGCCCCGCCATCAAGGAATCAATTGAACCCAATTAATACTAGTATCAATTGAAAGTATATTTAATGACCTTTAATTTAACAATAGTTAGAATTCCCAAACACATCAAATCTCATTAGCACGTAACGTTAAACAAAATGTTGTCAAAATACGCATCACATAATCACTAATTGCACCCCTCTAGAAGGGTATAAAACGGGCGACCCGGGTTAAATGTGAGTCATTCGCTCTCCAACCGTTGAAGTGAACACACGTGAACAGCTACATTAAGAAAAATACCCCTGAAGATGGATACCACTGCAGATGAAGCCGCTCAAGTCATTGCACTACTGCAATCAGGGATGCGGCAATGTGATGTTGCTCGGCAACTGAACTTGAGTCGATTTTCCGTTCGACGAGTGTTCCAACGGTTCCAAGAGACTGGTGGCTATATTCGAAGACGTGGATCTGGAAGACAACGCTGCACATCCGAAAGAGACGATCGCTTCATTGTTTCGACGTCTTTACGAAATCGGTTCTCCAATGCTGTTGAGCTGCAACAACAACTCCGATCAGCTCGCAGAACTTCTGTGAGTGTCTCCACGGTTAGAAGAAGGTTGCGGGAGAAGAAAATTGCAGCTCATAGGGCTGCTACAGGGCCAAAATTGACTGCACAGCATAGGAGAGACCGGTTACAATTTGCTCGGGAACATGTGGATTGGACAATCGAACAATGGAGGACTGTGCTCTTCTCAGATGAGACAAGGGTTTGTCTTTTCTGTAACGACAGGCGTAGGAGGGTGTACAGAAAGCAAGGGGAACGATTCACACATGCCTGTATTCAAGAGACAGTAGAATACGGGGGTGGCTCGTGCATGTTCTGGGGCGGCATGTCAATCGACGGCAAGACGAACCTTGTGTGCGTTTCTCGGACTGGAGGTGCTCGCGGGCAAGGGTCGCTGACTGCTCCTCGGTACATAACAGAGATCTTAGAGGAGCACGTGGTCCCTTATGCGGGTTATATTGGCAGTGGGTTCATGTTAATGCATGATAACGCCCGCTGTCACACCGCATTAATTGTAAGGGACTACCTGCAAGAAGTTGGGATACCTGTTATGCGCTGGCCAGCGAGAAGTCCAGACCTGAACCCAATTGAGCACCTTTGGGATGAACTGAAACGGCGAGTACGGGCACGGGATCCTGCCCCTACCACGCTTCAGGACCTCCAAGATGCCGCCGTAGCAGAATGGGACAACATTCCTCAGGAGACTGTTGTAACATTAATTAGGTCCATGAGGGAACGCATGGAAGCAGTTATCAGGGCTAGGGGGGGCAACACTAGGTTTTAAGTTGTTTTTAAGGACTCTTTTGTATATTTTTTTTTGTTGTAAATAAACATGTTTTAGTCATTTGCATAATCAACTTGCTTTTTTTTATTCCCTGGTAAACAAAAACGAAATCTTTTGTTTTATTCTTAAATTTAAATAAATTACCTTTCGAATGATACCCCATAGTCATATGTCTACCATTGATTAATAGGGTTAAAATGACTTTGAAAAGAATTCTTGATGAGGTGCGATTTTTGTGACGCCGAGTGTAGTTTATAACCTGGATTAAAACATAGTATACTTTTTATCCAGGTTCCACAAGACCACTTCTAATACCACGCAGACAAAATCGCAGACGACAATATTGTGCCAAGTCATTCGCAGATATCGTGGTAAAAAAAATACTGGCCCGTTTTCAGTGCTACCAAGTGTATGTTCCCATATATTTGTTCAGCCGTATCTCAGATACCGTGTGTGTATGTACTTCGTCACGTAAACCTAAAATTCACAGGAAACTATGACGTCAGGCGAGGAATTCTTCGGTATTTTAATGTGGAATAGATTCTTCTCATCGTGCGGGCTGCAGGTTCACCAACCTAACAAGCCCTAGTGTCAGAGTTGTCTCAAACCCGCCTGACGGCCTCTGACATGGAATTGTAACAACGACTGCTATCAAGCAGCCGGGGACGACGGCTTAACGTGCCAGGCACGGGGGTGCGACACCGGCAACTGCCTGACTGCGAGCTGCCTTATTTAAAAAGCCAATGCAATTTCGGCAAAGATCGACAAATGACAGCCGGGACTAACTATTGTAACAGCTTAACGTGCTTTCCGAGGCACGGAGGAGTCTCGCTACGACTAGATGGTCACATCCACGGACCGACGCGCCAAGAGAACCTAAACCTTTGATTGAACCCGTGCGGCTGTTACTTAGCCACGTGCTCCTCTAATGGTATGGAGATAGATTGACATAAGCAGGTCCGAGGGGGTCACAGTCACAGGGGACATGACCCCCCCTCGGAATAAACAATTTATGAGACTTTTAAGTGTAACAACGTATTGGTAGGTCGTAATCGTAATAGATCGGTCAATTTCGGAGCTAGCTTGACACCTTCGGCTTCGGACAACACTTCGGCCAGTATTGGTTGGTGATGAACCCCCCTCCCCCCAATATTTGGCTGTGACCGCGCCTGGACATAGGGTAGTTTTTTTATCCGGGGAAGGACAGGGTAGGATTTTATCCGGGTGTTTAAAGTTATCGTCTCAGGATGGGGTTGAAACTACGTGAATTTTTTTTTTAATAAATAAATAAATAAATATCTTTGGACAATTTCACACAGCGCCATCTAGCCCCAAAGTAAGCAATGCAAGCAAGCGTGCTTGTGTTATGGGTGCTAGCTTAACGGATATACTACTTATATACCTTTATAAATACATACATATTATACATAGCAACACCCAGACCCGTTACAGAAATTAAAATTCATCATTTCAATTTCTGCCCGGCCGGGAATCGAACCCGGGACCTCTTGCATGGCATTCCGGCATGTTGACCACTAAACCAATCAGGTCGTCAATTGGCTTGTTTGTTCTTATCTGACTTGTAGTAAAATAATACAACATTAAAGTTTCATACACAATTAATCATTCGCTTATAAAAACCCATTTGATAACAAATATCGTCATACAGAAAATAACATTATTATCTATACATATAAAATGCTTTGTCCTGAATGACTGACGGATCAACGCACAGCCTAAACCGCGGATCGTAGAGACCTGAAACTTGGAGGTTGTGTTCTTTGTATGACGTAGGTATCCGATAAGAAAGGATTTTCCGAAATTCTATATCTTATCATCATCATCAGCCTAGATATATTGTCCCACGGCTGGGCACAGGCCTCTTCTCACACAGAGAAAGCATGAGCATTGATCACCACGTGCGCTCAAGGTAGATTGGCGATTTCAGACTTTTCAAGTCCAGGTTTCCTCACGATGTTTTCCTTCACCGTTAGTCAGTGACATCTAAGATATACTTAGAAAGTACTGACGTTAGTATCACAATTCCTGCCGTAGTGTAGTCTAGCTACATCCTTTGTGGCAAACAAACGCCCCCTTGGCCAATGTTGGCCCAACACTGGCTGTAATAACATGCCATTGGACCAATCAATAAGATAATGCAAATTATTTGTATGATACTACCACATGTGTATGTATGAAAAGATAAGGGGATATTATTGGAATATAAATCATTTGTTCCCTGTTCCAAGGATTGCTCTTACAGCCGGTTGCATCAAACTTTTAATCATTAATCTATACTAATATAATAAAGCTGAAGAGTTTGTTTGTTTGTTTGAACGCGCTAATCCCAGAAACCGCTGGTCCGATTTGAAAAATTATTTCAGTGTTGGATAGCCCATTTATCGAGGAAGGCTATAGGCCATAGGCTATATATATAATCACGCTAAGACTAATAGGAGCGGAGCACCACTATTCCTCGTACTAGAAGCTAGTACTTTTACTAATATCACAAAACATGATATCAATAATTAGCATACTTTTAATATTTTTTATGATATCAATACAAGCATATAATAATTAAGTAAACATATTTCATAAATATTTCGACGAAAAACATAAATGAATAGCAAAATTATTCAATTTTATGAACCATTTTGACAGATCTTGGATGACAGTTCTTCCGTTTCACGTATAAGTAACCTGATACTTTAAGAAAGGATAGCACTATAGTCTGTACCAATTAATTTTACGAAAAATATTAAAAAAACTAGCTTTCCGCCTGCGGTTTCGCCCGCGTGGACATTTTTTTTCACACCTTGGGTTACATTATTCAAATTTTAGTAGGGATCCCTAATTATTTCTGGAAATAAATATAGCCACTTCGTAAATATAGACACTTTGTAAAGTTAAATGACTGTAGCTTTCTAACGGTGATAGAATTTTTAAATTCGGTCCAGTAATTTTTGAGTTAAAACCCTATAAACAAACAAATATTTCCTCTTTATAATATTAGCATAGATATCATAACCTTTGTATGACGTAGGAATCCGATAAGAAAGGATTTTCCGAAAAATCTACCCCTAAGGGGGTGAAAAAGGGGGGCAAAGTTTGTATGAAATTGTCATTTTTAATTTGAATTCAACCACGCGGGCGAAACCGCTGGCGAAAAGCTAGTCTGTTATATAAAATCAGTTGGTGGAATCACGCATGATATTATATTGAGAACATAACATTTAACGAGCAACGCCGACGCAGGAGAGGAGTATCCAACATTATGTTTTTTATAGAATACTTGTTTACGTTCGGCGAATTTATTTTTATACACATTTCATTCTGAGAAGACGTAGGGACGTGTTTTTATTCGGCAGATTATACATGCTTGTTATTTTGGCGTTTTAATTCCGCTAACTATGTGTTCAGAATTAATTACTGAGCATCTTTTGTTTTTATAGTTGAGCTAACAAAGACCGACACTTGCGTGCCAACCGAATGGACAGGCCCACTCGGATCTGTATGACTCTTTCTTCAAAAGATCATTTCAGACTCGAGCCTACGTTGTACATCCATGATGCAATTACATTATGTCTGGACCTTAAAAGAGACTGTGACCCTTGAGTTTGTTTCGGTGTTTCTTCTCAAGGCAGTCAGATAGGAAACACAGGCCTCATCTAGCTTTAAAAAAAATGACGTGTAAAAGTGTTGTTTTATAACCTATTTGCAAAATAAATATCATTTATCATTTACAACTTTTTAACCGACCGATCTAAGCATACATAGGGACAGGCACACAGCGGGAAGCGACTTTGTTTTATACTATGTAGTGATGGTTGTTATCAATATTATGAGTGGTCAGACGTGTGACCTGTCACAGATAACAAGGTTTTGTGTCTGCTATATAATATATTATGTATCTATCAGTATATACATGTTATCAGTAATTAATAAACAAATGTGCAGAACACTGCACACATTTTATTAAACTACAAGTATTCCGCCAGCGGCTATACGAATTCAAATTAAAAATGACAGAATTCCATACAAACTTTGCCCCCCTTTTCACCCCCTTCATCATCATCATCATCATCCTCCTGCCCTTATCCCAATTTTATTTGGGGTCGGCGCAGCATGTTTTCTTCTTCCATACTCTTCTATCTGCCGTCATCTCGCTAGTAACATTCATTCTAATCATATCAACCTTCACACAATCCATCCATCGTTTCCTCGGTCGTCCCCTTCCTCTATATCCATCCACATTCATGTCCAATACCTTTCTCACTACATAATCCTCATTCCTCCTCATCACATGCCCATACCATGATAACCGATTTAGCCTTTTCACCCCCTTAGGGATAGAATAACGGAAAATCCTAATTTGACTGGGGTCCTCAAGGAACAGTGCCTGTCGGGGCTGTGGGATTTTTTGAAGAGTTATCGCAGTCCCGCAAAGGGCTGAGAAAGGAACATGGATGGGTTTTAGTCAGTAAGAGTCTGACACTCTCTCCCGCTCCGCCCACAGCGGGAGGGGTCAATAATGATATCCTATCCTAAATAGGTCGTGACTAAGAACTCCAGATGGGAAAACCCAACGTACCCAGGAGATAGGATGAACCCTATTATGTGCCAGATTAAGTAATTGTATGAACGGATTCAAATCTATCTATCTATACATATAAAATGCTTTGTCCTGAATGACTGACGGATCAACGCACAGCCTAAACCGCTGATCGTAGAGACTTGAAACTTGGAGGGTGTGTTCTTTGTATAACGTAGGCATCAGATAAGAAAGGATTTTCCGAATTTCTACCTCTAAGGGGGTAAAAAAGAGGGGCAAAGTTTTTATGAAACTCTGTCATTTTCAATTTAAATTCGTATAGCCATGGGCGAAGCCGCTGGCGGAAACCTAGTGCAAGCATATTATTATAGATAATCTATATAATATCAACATTGTACCCAAGCGAGTCGCTACACAGCTCATAAAACGAAAAAAAAAAATGTCAACACTTACATTTAACTACAAAAAATTTGCTTCAAAATTATTAATTTAACACCGTTTTCACTAAAACACATTTCACATAATTATTATAATATAATTAACTTAGAAAACAATCAGAGTAGTTAATTTAATAAAAATATTATTTAAAAAACAAACACGACTGCACTAGATAAGTTTTGCACTACATATGATAATAATTATGATTTGAGCTGTTTTCGTCTTGGTCAAATAATGACTTATATATATACCACATCATTGGAATATCAGCCTTCACACCACAACATAGTGTTCTGATTTAAAAAGCACGTTCGGCACTGCATATGATAGTATGATTTGAGCTGTTTTCATCTCGGTCAAATAATGACTTATCTCATATACCACATCATTGGAATATCAGCCTTCACACCACAGTATAAAGTTCTGATTTAAAAAGCACGTTCGATTATTCTGAAGAACTTGTTGCTAGCCGCGGTTTCACTCGCGTCCCAAGGAAACTACTGCACTCACCCGGATAAAAACTACCCTATGTCCTTTACTAGAGTTTAAGCTATATCCATGCTCAATTTTATCTAAATCGGTCCAGCCGTTTTGGCGTGAAGATGTAATAAACAAACTCTAAATTTGCATTTGCAATGTGATAATTTTGTTGATCATTCCCACCTTAACGGCTGAACGAATTGCGATGAAATTTGGCACACTGGTCGACTATTACCTGGACTGACGAATGGTAATGTTTATCCAGGCAATATATCAGGAATGTGGGTGAAAAACGCTCACCAACCATCAAAGAAAAACCACCGACTTCCAAAACACTAAAAAGAGAATAATAAATTTACTTCCAACTAAAACGTTTGTGGAACAACACGTCGCGTTAGAAGTCGGTGTCTCTATTACTGTTGTATGTATTTTGTCACCGACTTCCAGAATATTCCAAATCGATCCAGGCGTCTTCAAATAATCAGGTAATAACATAGACATTTTGACGTATTGGAACTTCCTTCTTTTTTGAAGTCGGTTACAACTTCTTTTATATTAAGTCAAATCTATTTCGACAGGATTAAAAAGCTAGGCGGCAATTAATACGGGGCCTAAAATAAAATTCATCGAAATGAGTTCGAACCCGCGACCCCGAGGTCAGCATGAAGTTATGTAAACATGATCATATCCGAGACATTTAAGAACAAAAACAATACAATACGGTTTTTCCAGAACACATATTATATTATCTGTTTTTTTTTAGGGTTCCTTGTCGACTACGGAACCCTTATAGTTTCGCCATGTCCGTCTGTCTGTCTGTCCGCGGCATAGCTCCGAGGTTCTTGATACTAGAAAGCTGAAATTTGGTATGGATATGTATATTGATCACGCTGACAAAATGGTAAAATAAAATTATGAAAAAAAAAATTTTTTAGGGTATCTCCCAAACACGTTAAGTAGAGATAAATATTTTTTTCAGGCGCATCTCTTCGCGTGGGGTATTAAAATAAAGCAGCCGTGTGTAGACCAATTTTCGATTAAGCGAGCCATTTTCGAAATATCAATTTTAAAGTGCTGTTCGATAGGTTCTAGGGCTATCGCCCCCTCACTTTTGAATGGCTGTACCTAGATATGTGAAAGAAATCTCAGATGTAGCACATATAACGAACTTTAAAGTTTTTTTTTTTGTATAATGACCTCTTGCAGGGTGCTTCTAACAGCATTCAACCTGCTTAACCGGACAATGTGGCGAGGTCCTAATTTAATTAATTAAATCAAGATTAAGGCCTCCAGCCGTGGCCGTCGTGGTGGCCTAGTGGTTACAGCACCTGCCTCTCGTGTACGAGTGTGCAGGTTCGAAACCTGGCAAGTACCAATGTGACTTTTCTAAAGTCATATGTACTTTCTAAGTATATCTTAGACGTCACTGACTAACGGTGAAGGAAGACATCGTGAGGAAACCTGGACTTAAATAGTCTGAAATCGCCAATCCGCCTTGAGCAAGCGTGGTGATCAATGCTCATGCCTTCTCTGTATGAGAAGAGGCCTGTGCCCAGCAGTGGGACAATGTATAGGCTGATGATGATGAAGGCCTCCAGCCAAGGAAAACTATCACGGCTAAATAGGCTTTACCGGTTACAGAGTTATAGTCGACCAACTAAAACGTTTTACGGAACCATACTGCGCGTGACCCGACACGCACTTAGCCGGTTTTTTATTATTGTGGTCAATAATATTTACTTGAAATCAAATATGTGGTTTAGAAGTAACATTAATTTATAACACATCTTTCCCAATTTAAAGTAGATAAAATCCTTGCTAATAATAAATGCGAAAGTGAGTTTGTTTGTTACGCTTTCACGGTAAAACGACTGAACCGATCTGGATGAAATTTGGTACGGAGATAGATAGGATTCTGAAGACGGATATAGGCTATTATCCGGTGCGTTTAGCAGTTCCCAAGGGACGCGGGTGAAACCGCGGGAAACAGCTAGTACTTTATCATCTATCTATATCTATGTATACTTATAATAAATCTGTAGAGAGGTCAATTCTGTACATGAAATATATTACCAAAATAACTATCAGGGGGTGATTAGGGATCGATACTGATGCCAAAAATGCAATCAGTAAAATTTTTGTCTGTCTGTATAAACTCTATAGAAACAAAAACTACTCGACGGATTTTAACGAAACTTGGTACAATTATTTGTCATACTCCTAAGATGGTTATAGTATACTTTTCATCACGCTACAATCAATAGGAGCAGAGCAGTGAAGGGAAATGTTGTCATTTTGTTTAAACGCGCTAATCTCAGGAACCGCTGAAAAATTCTTTCAGTGTTAGATAGTCCATTTATCGAGGAAGGCTATAGGCTATATATCATCACGCTAAGACCAATAGGAGCGGAGCACCACTATTCCACGCGGACGAAGTCGCTGGTAATAAATAAAAAAACAACTTGAAAAATACTACCAAAGGTTAAAAATAACTAATACATCGTTCTAGAAGTCGGTGGCGAAAATACACAAAACAATTGGTGACACCGACTTCAAAAATTTAAATGGTAAAAAGTTTGGTGCAACCACCACCATTTCTCAATCATTAGTTACCGCAGCAGTAAATTGGATATCTCCGCCAGTTCGGGGTTTATCCAATAGCTACATAGTTTTGTAATAAGTTAACGGATCTTACTGAGTACTTAATATAGTCTTTACCAATTGATTTTACGAAAAATATAAATATATTGTTCTAATTTACACTACTATTATAAAGAGGAAAGATTTGTATTTTTGACCGACTTCAAAAAAGGAGGAGGTTCTCAATTCGACGGTATGTTTTTTTTTTTGTATATTTGTTACGCGATTACTCCGCCAATTGTGGACCGATTTTGAAAATTCTTTTTTTGTTCGAAAGGAGATACTTCCGAAGTGTGGGACCATATAAATTTTATCACTACCGGTTCCGCAGTTTTATAAATATATCAAAAATAACGATTTATCTCTACTTGCTGATATGCCAAATACTTAGATGATTTGGTTATTTACGCTTATTACAACCTAAAAAAGTGGTGTGTTTAATTTGTTAAGATAGCAAGACCGAGACACTGAAAAGCGAAAAAATAAAAAAAACTTTTTACAAATAAATAAAACCAACTTCCAAAATAAAACTGAAGAGTAAAAAATAATTTTTATTTAAACGCTTTACGACCGAAACATCGCTTTCGAAGTCGGTGGCGAAATACTAACTATAGTAACTTACAAGACACCGACTTCTAGAGCGATGTTTTGGTCGTAAAGCGTTTAAATAAAAATTATTTTTTACTTTTCAGTTTTTTTTTGGAAGTCGGTTTTTTTTTGTGTGTATGTTTGTAATGAATAAACTCAAAAACTACTGCGCCGATTTCAAAAATTCTTTCACCATTGGTAAGCTACATTCACCCTGAGTAACATAGGCTACCCGTGCGAAGCCGGGACGGGCCGCTAGTTTTAATTAAAAGGGCATTAAATGATTATGTTTAGAGCATGAAATTGACATAAATGCGCCATCCTTACGCCATATTGTTAATTTCTGTGGCAGAATTAGAACAAAATAGGTTACCACTTTGTTTACATTTTTAGTAAAATCAATTAACACAGACTATAGGATGAAAAACTAATGGAAGAATTTTTTATAATGACGTCACAACGGTACAATAGCCAAGTCAAAATTAAGTATTTTTAAATACGATTCAATCTAAAAGTCGTTGACATCTTCATGTTGTAATCACGCGTTAATTGTTGAATCAATTAATAATTAATTGTGACTCTGCATTTTATTACGTCTTTAAGTGTCGTAGTACATCTATCTATATATACTAATATTATAAAGCTGAAGAGTTTGTTTGTTTGAACGCGCTAATCTCAGGAACTACTGGTCCGATTTGAAAAATTCTTTCAATGTTGGATAGCCCATTTATTTATATCATCACGCTAAGACCAATAGGAGCGGAGCACCACTATTCCACGCGGAGGAAGTCGCGGGCACAAGCTAGTCTATAATATAAAATGCTTTGTCCTGAATGACTGACGGATCAACGCACAGCCTAAACTGCTGATCGTAGAGACCTGAAACTTGGAGGGTGCGTTTTTGGATGACGTAGACATCCAATAAGAAAGGATTTTCCGAAATTCTACCTCTAAAGGGATGAAAAAGGGGGGGCAAAGTTTGTTTTAAACTCAGACATTTTTAATTTGTATTCGTATAGACCACGCGGGCAAAGGCGCTGGTGGAAAGCTAGTGGATATATAATAATAATAATCTCTCTAGTCCGACTTCGGTCACGGCGGCCAATCTCAATGTAGACTAGCCTTTTTTTTTTCTACATGACCTCTTGCAGGGTGCTTCTAACAGCATTCGACCTGCTTAACCGGACAATTGTAGACTAGCCAGGTACGCAGGAGATATTATAGTGCACGCACGCTTGCAGACACAGGTGCACTCTCTACTCCCTCACTCTCACAGTCCTCTCTTTCCCAGGCTGCTTGATAGCAGTCGTTACAATTCCATGTCAGAGGCCGTCAGGCGGGTTTGAGACAACTCTGACACTAGGGCTTGTTAGGTTGGTAAACCTGTCGCCCACACGATAAGAAGTTGACATTCTAGTTAAACCCGACTCGATGCCTAATGACGAAATAAGCGTTACGTCATTAATAAACTAAAATTGCTGGGAAAATCAATGTTTTATCTTGGGAAATTTATACACCAAATCCGGTTATACAAGTTTTTTGATCAAATAGCACTTTCTTGGCTTTAATTTGGTAATTCCAATTAGTTATATATCACGGAAATACTAAGGAAGAGCTCGTGGCTAAGTAACAGCCGCACGGGTCGACCGATCAAAGGTTAAGCTGCGCTTGGCGCGGTCGGTCCGTGGTGGGACCATCTATGTCATAGCGAGACTCCTCCGTGCCTCGGAAAGCACGTTAAGCTGTTGGTCCTGGTTGTCATTTGTAGATCTTTGACAGTAGTTACAGGTAGTCAGAAGTCCAACCAGTCTTACCAAGGAGTACCGTGTTACCCGGTAACTGGGTTGTGGAGGTCAGATAGGCAGACGCTCCATGTAAAACACTGGTACTCAGCTGCATCCTGTTAGACTGCAAGCCGACCCCAACATAGTTGGTAAAAGGCTAGGCAGATGAGGCTCTACAAAATTCCCCTGAACTCGCAAGGTCTTGGACTTTTACTTATTGACACAGTATTGGACAAGGATTTTCCGTTTTCGATAACTTTAGTAAAAGCTGCGGTTAACATGCTAACTGGCGAGGCCGTTTGACCACACAAGTGTGTGGTTAATAGTTAACGGAGATATTTATCTTATTATATTTGAAGTAGATATACCTACATAAAATATATATTATTATTATATATATTATTTATTATTATATTAAGTATGATGATCCCATCAAAAAGATCGTGTAAAAAAAAAACATTTTTGCAAAATTAGAACAGACTTCATAAGACTATAAATTGAAAATTAACTAATACATCGTTCTAGAAGTCGGTGTCTCCAATTAGGTATTGTTTTGTGTATTTACGCCA
The DNA here is from genome assembly GCA_963891755.1 of Pyrrhia umbra. Taxonomy (NCBI): domain Eukaryota; kingdom Metazoa; phylum Arthropoda; class Insecta; order Lepidoptera; family Noctuidae; genus Pyrrhia; species Pyrrhia umbra. The sequence continues at coordinate 6,704,069 of OY982946.1, forward strand.
CCGACTTCTAGCACGATGTATTGGTTATTTTTCAATTTGTAGTGTTTTTGAAGTCTGTTTATTCCCCATGACCTTCGTCAGGTTCCAATGTATCTCCATACCAAATTTTATCTAAATCGATCCAGCCGTTTTACCGCGAAACCTAATAAATTCGGATCTATAATATTTTACGAGTATAATCACAGAATATAGTCGATAGCGTAACAAAACCAATTAGATTGTCAGCGAAAACCATTCTAGTATTACAACCAATGTTATCGACCTGTGATACAAAATGTTTATATTTATATCTTCAGCTAAACCGGTTGTACAAACAGACAGGTTTACCACGGAAAATAACAAGTGCATTCACGCTTGTCGAATGATTTTATATACACTTAAATCTATCAATACATATTAAATGCTTTGTCCTGAATGACTGATGGATTAAGACTCACCCTAAACCGCTGATCGTAGAGACCTGAAACTTGGAGGGTGTGTTCTTTGTATGACGTAGGCATTCGATAAGAAAGGATTTTCCGAAATTCTTCCCCTAAAGGGTGAGAAGGGGGTCAAAGTTTGTATGAAATTTCGTCCTTTTTAATTTGAATTCGTATAGCCCACGCGGGCGAATCGCTGGCGGATAGCTTGTCTATACTAAATACTAATAATTATAGTCTGGCAACTCAGTTCTTCTACCGTATAATGTTGCGAGATCCATGTCATACCAAGTCGGTTAATTTATTCAGTCCCTCCTTTTAATTTAAGTTATTGCGTAATTAGCTAACCTAACAACATCTCATAATGACCATATCAATATTAATTTATTTTATTTATTTATTTATTTGTAGGAAGGCTTACAGACTAATAACATATTTTAGATAACAACTATAGTTTTAACAAATTGCTAATAACAAGCCCCCACATATGTGTTGCTGGGGAGTTTGTTGCGCCACTTCTTCTTCCCAGCAATGGCGGGCGGGAAAGGGCGGGCGTTTTGGGGGCTGTCTTTTGTACATTTGACGTTCAAAAAGTGCTGATTTTCAGCCTAATTTGAATAAATGACTTTTGAATTTTGAATAAAAAAGCTTTCCTCAGCCCTTTGTATTCCGGAGGCGCAGTACTTGTTTCGAACGTCCCGCAGCCCCGGCAGGCTGCGGGACGTTCCTGCCGGGGCTGCGGGACGTTCGAAACAGGCAGGGCCCCATTACTTCTCCTGACATCACTTTGAGGGGCGCATGGAACAGAAACGCGCCGTCGCCACGGGAGGCAGATAGAACTCAAGATCCTAATAATAACACGAGCGAGACGACCTACCAATTCGGAGAATCGAACGGACACCGTCAAGGTTGCGAGCCTTTCGTCCAATCATTTTAAGAGGAAAAATTCTATTAACTGTTTCTTCCTCATCTTCCTACTTAATGTACCCGGATACTGTAAGTAATTAAATAGGTTCACACTACGACACTACACCGTGCACTCACTGTCTTACTTATAAAAAACCTGTTATCTGAAGTTTAACCATTTCTCACCTAATCCTTACTTAACATCGTAATCCAGGATTAATATACTAACTTAAGTTCGGATTAACGCTAAACAGACGATGATAAACGCAAAAACCTTGCTCGTAAATGTATGATGGTTTCTACTAATCCGTTGCTAAGAGGCAGATTAAACATTAATCGGTATTTATAAGGTGTATACAGCGAGTGTCGGTGTGTAAACAGGTGTGGAATATTTATTGCGGCACGAGAATTGTGTCGCGGTAACATCACAAAGAAACTTGAAGGGTGAACAGTATAAAAAAACAAATATTTGCGAAGTAAAGGTTGTAAGGTTTGTTGGACCGACGATTTAAGGAAGGTGGCAGGCAGCGGATGGATGCAAGCTGCCCAAGACCGGGATAGTTCGCGCTCTTTGGGGGAGGCCTACGTTCAGCAGTGGACGGCGATAGGCTGATATGATGGCTGAGGCTTTAGTTATATTTTTAAACAAGAGTAAATATTTAAGTAATTCATTGCTTGAGTTCTTGGATATAGGTACTACTAATGGAGTGTGCTAGTCAACATGTGTAAAAATGTTACCTAATTAAATGTATTTTTTTTACAATTATTTAATGTTGTATAAAGATGGTTCTTCAAACCTTACAGACAGACATGTGTTGCTGGGGAGTTTGTTGCGCCACTTCTTCTTCCCAGCTAAAACACATAGGAAGTGGTGAAGGGCGGGCATTTTGGGGGCTGTCTTTTGTAAATTTGACGTTCAAAAAGTGCTGATTTTCAGCCTAATTTGAATAAACGATTTTGAATTTTGTTTTTTTTTGAATTTTGATGATGATGATGTTGAAGGGTTGTAAGTTGGTATGTAATGCTAATCTCAGAAACGAGGGGCTCGTAGCTAAGTAACAGCCGTGCCGATAGATAGATTAACAGGGTTAAGCTGCGCTAGCCCCAGTTAATCCATGGATGGGTTACCGTTTTAGGAACATAGCGAGACTCCTCCGTGCCTCGGAGAGCACGTATTGCTGTCGGCCCTGCGCCTGACCTCTCCCCGGTCGTGTCGGATTGTGTCCCTGAGGACTGTGAGAGTGAGGGAATAGAGAGTGCACCTGTGTCTGCAAGCGTGCGTGCACTATAATATCTCCTGCGTACCTGGCTAGTCTACATTGAGATTGGCCGCCGTCACCGAAGTCGGTCTTCAACAACGAAATAGACAATCAATTTTTATAATTTAATTAAATTTTAGATAGAAGAATGCATAGTTATTCATGCCTTTATAATTAACTAGCTTCTGCCCGCGACTTCGTCCGCGTGGAATAGTGGTGCTCCGTTCCTATTGGTTTTATCGTGATGAAATATAGCCTATAGCCTTCTTCAATAAATGGGCTATCTCACACTGAAAGAATTTTCAAATCGGACCAGTAGTTCCTGAGATTAGTAGCGTACGCAAAAAAGTAACTTTTCCGGTTGATTTCTTAAACCTTGTGTCCGAAAACCCAAATATGTTACGGAAACCTATTTTTTTTCCAAAATAAAATTTAGCCTATGTTACTCGTCAATAATGTAGCTTTCGAATGGTGAAAGAATTTTTAAAATCGGTCCAGTAGTTTTTGAGCCTATTCATTACAAACAAACAAACAAACAAAGTATTCCTCTTTATAATATTAGTGTAGATAAAAGTTATTACAAAGACAACTGAATACACGATTTAGTGCACCTGCAATGGAAAAATAATTAAATTATGTATTTTCCAAGCCATTAATTTAAATGATTAATGAGTCATATAGCAATCAGAGCATAAAATAGCATCTTTACGACCATCCCAGTAAAGGATTGGTAGAGATAAAAGTTGATATAATTTCGTCATCATCATCTACCTGCCATCTATTGTCCCACTGCTGGGCACAGGCCTCTTCTCACACAGAAAAGGCATGAGCATTGATCACCACGTGCGCTCAAGGCGGATTGTCGATTTCAGACTTTTTAGTCCAGGTTTCCTCACGTTTTCCTTCACCGTTAGTCGGTGACGTCTAAGATACACTTAGAAAGTACACATGACTTTAGAAAATTCACCCAATAGGCCACCGGAAATTACGTTGTCCACGTAAACAAACATTTTTATAAAATGAAAACTACTGGGCCAAACTTTATACTAGCAACTATACCGCATTAAACTAAAGAAGAATCACGTAAATCGGATCATAAATCTCAGCGGAATCGGTGTACATACAAAAAAAAATCAATCTAATTGAGAACCTCCTCCTTTTTGAAGTCGGTTAAACAATCACATTAGTACTTGCCAGGTTTCGAATACTCATAATTGCTCTTAGAAAACTGGTCACGGGGTCTCTGACATTAGAGGCAGAAGCGTGGCCATCCCAGAGCCAGCGCAGACTTGTCTCGCACGTGTAACCACAGTCCACACCGCCCCCCACACCCCCCACACTGACACAGCGACGCGTAGCCACAGACAAGCGTGTGCCAACCGCCAGGAGTACGCACACCTACCAGCTAAGCGACAAGATCTAATAATAACAACCCTTTTTAGGGCTCCGTACCTTTCTTGTCCGTCAGTCTGTCCGTGTATCACCACCGATTTTCTCCGGAGTCCGGAGCGAGACGGAATGGGGGGGCCGTCACCTCCTTTTGCAAAGATTCCGGTTAACGCTGAAAATCAGCGCCGTGGACTGGTGCCTTAGCTTGCGTTAGCCGTTTCGCGTAGTGGTGACGCATTGATTAGATAGTTTTATTATTATACCTGTGCCTAGTGTTAGATGATACACTCATTTGTTTTTCGTCGTATGTGTGTTACTGCACACGAATAAACTGTTTTTCTTTCTTTCTTTCAAAGCAGTAATGCTGGAAAAGGAGGTGACAGACCTCACGCCCCAGCAACCGCGGGAGACGCCACGGGCGTCGGGAGCCGCGATACTACTCCCGGCCACCGCGCGGAGCGTATGGGTAGCTCGCCGTCCGGCAAGGATCAGACCCGCGTCGACGGCGCGTTCGTGTTCCACGCGCGCCTCAAAGAGCTGGCAGGACAAATGACGCCCGCCCCCCCACAGGGTCATTAGCTGCCAGGGCTGCGGGACGTTCGAAAGAGATACCGCACCCCCGGAACAGAAAGGCCTAAGGAAGGAACATGGATGGGTTTTAGTCAGTAAGAGTCTGACACTCTCGCCTCACCTAAGACGGAAAGAATCATTTGATGGTTTCCCGTTCGGAAAAAGAGGCCGTTTACCTTATTTGGCATAAAAGACTACAAATAGGTATATGTATGTAAATTGTGATATTGAGCCAATCCTAATATAGTTGGGAAAAGGCTAGGCAGATGACAAGGTCTTGTTACCTCATTGTAGCTAGCTAAATTAATGGGTATGAGTACTACGTGCAGTGCAAGTGTCATTGTGCGTAATAAATTAATGAACAATCATTTGACACCACATCATATAGCGTATTGTGTGAGCAATTTAATGTAAATTTTGCATCTGTTCGTCTATACTTATATATATGTATGCAGTGGAGCTCGTGGCTAAGTAACAGTCGCACGGGTCGACCGATCAAAGGTTAAGCTGCGCTTGGCGCGGTCGGTCCGTGGATGGGACCATCTATGTCATAGCGTGCTCCTCCTTCGTGCCTCAGAAAGCACGTTAAGATGTTGGTCCCGGCTGTCATTTGTAGATCTTTGAAGTCGTTACGGGTAGTCAGAAGCCAGAAAGTGTGACCACCAGTCTTACTAAGGGGTCTCGTGTTACTCGGTAACGCCATTTTTAACACACTTAGGCCCAAGTTTACCGACAAGATAACAGTCCGATTACCTTAAAACAGCTGTTTACCATAAATTCAAGCTTCCAACTTTCGATGGGTAAAGTATTAAATTTGAGATTTTTATTCTTGAAACGGTCGATTACCAAACTAGGGTTGAACTAGAAGTGGGTAATATGAAAATTCCAGCTTCCTGGTTAAAAAACTTTTTTGTTTAACGGACCGATTGTGTAACCATCTATTGGTGAACTTGGCCCTTAGTGAAAAAGGTTATTTCGGACCATAAGTTTGTAATAATAATATTGTTAGAATTATGTATGTTTATATCTTTTTTAAATAAATCATAACCGACTTTTAAAACACTTACCGTCTTACTAATAAAAAACCTGTAATCTGAAGTTTAACCATTTCTCAACTAATCCTTACTTAACGCCGTAATCCAGGATTAAGCTACTAACTTACTACTTAACAGATTAACGATAAACAGCATTTATGAGTGAGTTTTTGCTAATCCGTCGCTAATCTGTGGATTAAAAAAAAATATTTTTAAATTCCGATGTTTCAGTGGAAATTAATTTTTTTAACCGCCTTCCTAAAAAGGGGTATCAATTCGACCACAGTGCATCATATATCAAATATTAATATTGTAAATAAAATATGTCATATTTATATTATGAAGTAAAATTGTGATAGACAGCTGTGTTGCTGGGAAGTTTGTTCATCACTGCTTCTTCTTTCCAGCCATAACACTAGGAAGCAGTGAAGGGTGGGCGTTGGGGTGCTGTCATAATGTATTTTGACGTGAAAAAGTGCTTATTTAATTAGTCTAATTTCAATAAATGTTTTTAGGGTTCCGTAGTCCGAAAAGGAACCCTTATAGTTTCGCCATGTCCGTCTGTCTGTCTGTCCGTGGCATAGCTCCGAGGTTCTTGATACTAGAAAGCTGAAATTTGGTATGGATATGTATATTGATCACGCCGAAAAAATGGTAAAATAAAAATTTTAAAAATATTTTTTTTAGGGTAGCTCCCAAACACGTAAAGTGGGGATGAATATTTTTTTCTCGCGTACCCCTCCGTGTGGGGTATCGTTAGATAGGTCTTTCAAAAATATTATGGGTGTGTGAAGACCATTTTAGGTTAAGCGAGCCATTTGCGAAATATCTAGCTTTTCAGTGCAAATTTTTGTTCGATACGAGTTACCCCCCCCTCTAACTTTTGAATGGCTGTACCTAGAAATGTGAAAAAAATCACAGACGTAGTACATGTAATGAACTTACAAGGAAAACTAACACGGCTAAGTAGGCTTAACCGGTTACAGAGTTATAGTCGACTAACTAACTCCTACTACGGAACCCTACTGCGCGTGGCCCGACACGCACTTGGCCGGTTTTTTGTAATATTGTTTTAATTTAATAATTTCCGTATAGGTAAGTATGTAAACCTACTACGTATACAATGACGTATTATAGACTAGTCATTCCTCAACGTCACGGCTCTCAAAAACAGCGTAAATACTGGGAATAGCTATTTAAACGCGCGAAGAAAGGGAAAGGACATCGTATGGTGTACTTGTTAGAGAGAGATGATTACACATCGTTAGTTACGTTGCGATTGATTGCTGCAAGCTTGGTCAAGCTGGCCAGTGGAATTAGGTCAATTGCCTTCATTTTTTGCCATTTCTGACAACGCATTTTTATTTTTAATATATCATTGGCGTATAAACTCGTGTGTGGAATTTCACAAGTCTATGTGTACCTATGTATTGTTAAGAACGAAAAAATAAATTAAGTTTCTGCTAAAACATCGCTCTAAAAGTCGGTGTCTTAGGCGGTGTCCTGCGTGAGCGACGAACGCGACGCGACACGATGTGACTAACGCGACTGTCACATAGGCCGCAAGTAGGGTAGCCGTTGAGTTGATCGCGTTCGTCGCGTTCGCAGCGTCGCGTCGCGTCGCGTTCGTCGCTCACGCAGGACACCGCGTTACATTAAGTTACATTCATTCCATTGTGTGTATTTTTGCCACCGACTTCTAAAGCGATGTTTCGGCGGCAAATTTTACTGTTTTCTTTTAAATGTTTTGGAAGTCGGTTGTAGGTATTTATTGTAAAAAGATTTTTTTTGTTTTTCGTGATGTTAAACCTTATTTATTATACCTTACTGATTTTGATGAAATTTAGTACCTATGCAAGGGAAAATTTCCTTCAGGGGCGTTCCGGGGGGGGGGGGGTCACAAGGAACATGACCCCCAAATCGTACACATCTAATTGACAAACATCCTCAAAATAAACAATCCTTACTAATATTATAAATGCGAAAGTAACTCTGTCTGTCTGTTACGCTTTCACGCCAAAACTACTGGACCGATATAAATAAAATTTGGTACAGAGAAAGAATAGACCCTGAGGAACAACATAGGCTACTTTTTACCCGGGTGCGCTAAGTAGTTCCCTCGGGATGCGGGTGAAACCGCGGGAAACAGCTAGTTTATGATAATTTTAAGTTACGTTACTTCGGCCAGCTGATGACCTTCCCCCCACGGTCAAGATGACCCCCCCAAATAATTGGCGCTTGATTACCTTAACAATTCAATGAAGGACACAGATGATATTTTTCCCCTCACGCGTGAAGTAGGTATTTCTTTTATAATACGTGCGAATCCGCGCGAAAAAGCTAGTCACAGGTGTTATGACTTTCATAAAATTAGAATTTCTGATTTCGTCTTGCCTACGCGACAAGAATGCGAGTTTTCTTTTCAGATGTTTTGCTCAATTAATCATGAAATAGGCGTGCACAAAATAGTTTGAAATAAAAACGACGAAACAAAAATCGCTCTAATTGTTTGTTAGAAAATTAAAAAAACCCGGCCAAGTGCGTGTCGGGCCATGCGCAGTAGGGATCCGTATTACGTTTTAGTTAGACGACTATAACTCTGTAACCGGTTAAGCCTACTTAGCCGTGATAGTTTTCCTTTGAAGTTCATTATATGTGCTTCGTCTGTGAATTTTTTCACATAAATCTAGGTACAGCCATTCAAAAGTTAGAGGGGGGACGCTCCCATCGAACAAAAATTTGCACCTCAAAGCTAGATATTTCGCAAATGGCTCTCTTAACCGAAAAATGGTCTGCACACACCCATAATATTTTTGAAAGACCCATCTAACGACACCCCACACGAAGGGGTACGCGAGAAAAAAAATATTCATCCCCACTTTACGTGTTTGGGAGCTACCCTAAAAAAATATATTTTTCAATATTTAGTTTTACCACTTTGTCGGCATAATCAATATGCATATCCATACTAAATTTCAGCTTTCTAGTACCAAGAACATCTGAGCTATGCCGCGGACAGACAGACAGACGGACATGGCGGAACTGTAAGGGTTCCTTGTCACTACGGAACCCTAAAGAATCTCTCCATCCCTCAGAAGACCTACCGACGATCATTTTAATAATTAGTTAGAAACTTAAGAAAAAATACAGCGACAAAATAGTTGTGATTGTAACACATACCTTAACACCTTGACGAAAAGTAGCAATTCCAATGAAATCTTCAAATAAAACACAGATTGAAGCCACTTAATCTTATTTTTAGCACTGTAACACTTCATAAAAGCACTTTTTACATCACTTTGTTACACATTACATAGTTGAAAACGTAAATAAACGAATTTAAAGTTTGTTTTATTTATAAAATTACAGGTCGACGGAACACAAGATATTGCGACGTCAAAATACGTCACAGACTAACAATTTGTTTCGTAGTAACCAGTGTTGCTATACTAGATTTCAAATTCCCATTGGGCACAGATTAAAAATAGTGGTAAAATATTTCGGTTGTCATAATTTTTACTATTTATGCGAACTTTAGAGTTGAATAATTGATTAAATTGTTGAAAATATATTTATTTAGGCTTACGAATAATAATACAATTGAAAATATATGAATTAACCAATCAGCTATGTAGTATTTTTAACTTGTCTTCCTAATTAATTGTTCTTCACGCGTCTTGTAAATACACGCGTCAGTATTTTTTTATTTACCTGTGCAATAAAAAAATACACGATGCTGGTATTTACATGGCTGATAATCCACCACGTGGTACTTATGGTATTGGACAGTTGCTTGTTTTGTTAACCTTAGATTCACGCTTTAGCAGATTTTATCATAAAGAAGCATGTAATAAGTCATAAAGCTATTGTTCTAAAAAATCTAATTAGGTTATTTTTTTGCCATTTATAAGTACTTCATTTACAATAAGATTAGAACAACTTTTCTTTTTCCAGCTTATTCAAACGATTTTGAGTTATATTCCGTCCAGATAAGGAGGTATAATTACTTATATATAATTTGAAAGTGGTAATTTGTGTTGAAAGCAAAAAATATTTTTTACAAAAACAAATATTTCTGCATCTGTTTTTGTCTTGTCACCTTAGTAATAGCCCTTTAAATCGTTTGAATAAACGGTAAATAGGATGCGTTTAAATGTCTTATCTTAATATAAATGGAACATAGTTAGCAATTAAGCTGTTAATATTAAAAATAAAACATTTTTAAGAAAACATTGAGAACAGGCCCTAAACCACTTTTTTTATTTATTATTTAGTGAGACTTGTTCTATCAATCACATTAAATAAATTAGCTATCTTAAGTAAATTTAATCCATATCTTAAAAATCTTAAAAAATAAAGCCTCAATGTGACAAACAGTTTCCCACAAATCAAGCAAAACTTTACTAATCTGGCAACATTGCCATCTGGTTTTGGTCGCACAACAGATACGGATGTAACACAACCAATTTATATTTGCGTAAAGTACACCTCTACGGCACAGACATAAAGGCGAATTTCAATCGATTTCAAACGTTAATTTTGTTTGAATGATCTTACGATGCATAAGTATTTGCAGTTGTCATGACCTTTAGTGCTTTAGTTTAAAGTTGAGATTGGTTTAAATAGTGTTGTATTCATGTATGTTTGTTCAGTCCATACAAGACGAGTTTCTTGGTATGGTATTATTGAGGTCTTACGACGCGACGCGTCCTTGTACGAGCATTGGTTTGCAAAATACAAAATAAGATCTATAATGTCGGCCATCTTGCGGATTTGCTGTCGACGTAAAATCCATATTTTTGTTTACAAATTGGGAATAAGTAACTACCGATCTTTTCTATGAAGATTATTACTGTTACAAATTATAATTAATTTTATCTTTTCTTGGTAATGATCAGTTCCTATTAGTCTAATTTTATTGTTAAACTAGCTTCCCGCAAGCGCCTTTGCCCGCGTGGGCTATATACGAATTCAAATTAAAAATTACAGAGTTTCATACAATCTTTGTCCCCCTTACCTTACTCCCTTAGGGATAGAATTTCGGAAAATCCTTTCTTATCGGATGCCTACGTCATACAAAGAACACACCCTCCAAGTTTCAGGTCTCTACGATCAGCGGTTTAGGCTGTGCGTTGATCCGTCAGTTGTTCAGGACAAAGCATTTTATATGTATAGATTCCTTCCTATCCTGTTTTCAGATCGCTGCGGCACGCCGCGCCGCCATATCTTACCCATGTTGAATTTGTCATGTGATTTATTTTAAGCACAATTCGTTGTAGGTAGTAAGGAATTCATCGTGTCTTAAGCGACTCTTTAAACCTTTGAGATGTCAGCATTTGACAGGGCACAATGCTTGCCGGGGCTGTGGGATGTCCGAAAGAGATACCGCGCCCCCGGAATACAAATAGCTGAGGAAGGAACATGGATGGGTTTCAGTCAGTAACCGTCTTACTTATAAAAAACCTGTTTCACCAAAAACCATTTCTCACCTAATCCTTACTTAATGCCGTAATCCAGGTTTAAGCTACTAACTTAATTTCGGATTAACGCTATACAGCATTTATATGAGTGATTTTTTTTTCAAATCCATTGCTAAGCAACAGATTAAAAAAATTCGGACTTTTTAAGTAAGACGGTTATAGTCTGACACTTCTTCCCGCTCACCCACAGCTGGAGAAGATATTTCATGATTTTCCATTACGAAAAAACCCCGTGGTAAGGTTTTTAACCCAAAATTAGAGTGTATTTTTTTAATAAAAAACATATTTATCTGTAACTAATATATTTTGCGGAACTCAGAACGGGCGTGGTGATTAATTTGTAATGAGAAGAGGTGTTCGCCTAACTTACTAATTATCATATTAACAATAGTGTGTAGGTGTTTAACGGGAAGATCTGCAAAAATCAGTCAAGTGCGAGTCGGACTCGCGTACGAAGGATTCCGTACCACTATCGACGTTAGACACTACATATAGTAAATTATATATAACCTTTTTTTAAAATCAAGTAAAATACGGCAAAGAAATCCCGTTTTTTGTATGGGAGCCCTCTTAAATACCTATTTATTTTATTCTGATTTTTAGTATTTGTTGTTATAGCGGAAACAGAAATACATCATCTGTGAAAACTTCAACTGTCTAGCTATCACGGTTCTTGAGATACAGCCTGGCGACAGACAGACGGACTGACAGTGAAGTCTTAGTAATAGGGTTCCATTTTTACCCTTAGGGTACGAAACCCTTAAAGCGACTAAATTATTGTCTATTTTTCGAATTCAACATCCACCAACATTTCCACCGTGGTAAGTGCAGCTTAAACTGTCGTGGTGGGTCAGTGGTTAAGGCACCTGCATCTCATCGTACGAGTTCGAAACCTGGCAAGTACCAATGTGACTTTTCTAATATCATATGTACTTTCTTAGTGTATCTTAGACGCCACTGACTAACGGTGAAGGAAAACATCGTGAGGAAACCTGGGCTTAAAAGTCTGAAATCGCCAATCCGCCTTGAGCGCACGTGGTGATCAATGCTCATGCCTTCTCTGTGTGAGAAGAGGCCTGTGCCCAGCAGTGGGACAGTATATAAGCTGATGATATCTTATTATAAATGGCGTATACATACAATTGAATAGTATAATAGATAACCATATTGTGTGTGGGTGTACAGAAAGACATTCTCTAACTATAATCTGTACCAATATTGATAAAACGAAAAATATAAACAAAATCATATCTATACTTACTAATATAATAAAGCTGAAGAGTTTGTTTGTTTGAACTCGCTAATCTCAGGAGCTACTGGTACGATTTGAAAAATTATTTCAGTATTAGATAGCCCATTTATTGAGGAAGGCTATCCTTACTATCCTTACTAATATTATAAATGCGAAAGTAACTCTGTCTGTCTGTCTGTTACGCTTTTACGCCAAAACTACTGGACCGATATAAATGAAATTTGGTACAGAGATAGAATAGACCCTGAGGAACAACATAGGCTACTTTTTACCCGGGTGCGCTAAGTAGTTCCCTCGGGATGCGGGTGAAACCGCGGGAAACAGCTAGTAATATAATAAAGCTGAAGAGTTTGTCTGTTTGAACGCGCTAATCTCAGTAACTACTGGTCCGATTTGAAAAATTCTTTCAGTGTTAGATAGCCCATTTATTCAGGGTGGTTATAGGCTATATATCATCACGCTAAGACTAATAGGAGCGGAGCACCACTATTCCACGCGGACGAAGTCGCTGGCAGAAGCTAGTTAGTAATAATTTGTTGTAATTTTTATTTTAGTCAGTAACCTAAGTCTAACTTATAAAAAAACCTGTAATCTGAAGTTTAACCATTTCTCACCTAATCCTTACTTAACGTCGTACTCCAGGATTAAGCTACTAACTTAAGTTCAGATTAACGCTAAACAGCGTTTATGCGTGAGATTTTTGCTAATCCATTACTAAGCAGCAGATTAAAAATGAATCGGGCTTTATAAGTAAGACTACAAGAGTATGACACTCCCTACCACCCCTCACCCCCCCCCCCACACCCTCGTCATTTGATAATTTTTCATCCAAAAGAAAGACCAAAAGATTTCAAAATAAACTAAACTGTTTAGTTGAACTAACGTTTTATAAAAGTTATGTAATAAACAGTTAAATGTTGAACCACTCGTATTTACTTAACTGTGACAATAACTGGCATTAGTGTCGCTACGATGCGCGTGAGTCGATTTTTAACTCGGTATTCAAGTTATTCACGCGCGACAGAGATATATGGTACAATGTTACGTAGGTGAGAGCGTGATGGGTATATTTTGTTGGTTGCATTGTGATTGCGTGACGGTATTTTGGTATTTTTATTAAGTGGTCATTGTACCAATTTTTTGTTCTATGTTTGCAATATAGTATTTTTAATAGTTTTTTTCAGCGGTTTCTCTCCCATCATCTGCCTAGCCTTTTCCCAACTATGTTAGGGTCGGCTTCCAGACTAAACCAGATGCAGCTGAGTACCAGTGACCTTAACCTTTACCGATGAACTAATATTTAATTGGATCTTTAAAATAAAAAAAAATATTTTATGAATGGAAAATCCCATGTTTACGAAATGGGTATTTTTCAATACTAAATCCATACTAAAGCTAAAGAGTTTGCTTGAATGCGCTTATCTCAGGAACTACTGGTCCGAATTGAAAAATTCTTTCAGTGTTAGATAGCCCATTTATCGTCTAGCCCCCTTTCGCAACGCGCGATAAGGAACTTCGTTCCAAAAATGCTTGTCAAAAACTCAAGTAATTTCTCAAAATGAAAAAATACTTCAACCCATCTATATTTTGACCTGTCGCAGTGGCAGCTTCGAACCAATACAATCACATCCTTAAACACAAACATATTTATAAATAAATGGGAAACCCCATATTGACAAAATTGGTATTTTTTTTCAATTAAAAATATAATTAGGTAGGTAAGTTAAAATAAAAGAGTTTACGTTGTACCTACCTACTAAGTTTATTATTATTGTTACAGCACGAGTGTGAATAAATTATTTACTTCATGTTTCTTAGAATAGATGCACTGACTAACATTATTACACATATAATGTGTGTGTGTCTATGTATATCTTTATAGGAAAGGAACGTTGGATTATGCGTGAAAAGGGAATGTAATGAGTGAATAAGAATGAAGAAAAAGAGAGATTGACGCTATGGACGGGTAGACGTACGACTAGTTTTTTGTGCCAAAGAAATTGATTTAAAACTTGTAAAAGAGTGCGTTTTCAATGCTCTTTGCCCTGCTCCAACCCTACATCTATACATAGAAAATGCTTTGTCCCGAATGACTGACGGATCAACGCACAGCCTAAACCGCTGATCGTAGAGACCTGAAACTTTGAGACTGTGTTCTTTGTATGACGTAGGCATTCGATAAGAAAAGATATTCCGAAATTCTACCCCTAAGAGAGTGAAAAAGGGGGGCAAAGTTTGTATGAAACTCTGCTATTTTTAATTTGAATTCGTATTGTCCACGCGGGCGAAGCCGCTGGCGGAAAGCTATTAAGATTATAAATAAATAGGTATATTAAAACTGTTCTTAATTAGGTTTTGAAAACCACAGACGATGAACGGAATCTTCCAAGAATAAACACTAGAATTAGTGCTCACAATGACTATTAGCATACCTAATTAGTTAGCGTAGAGTTCCTAGTTATTAAGTTGGATTTCACGGCCATATATAATACCGACTAGTGAACGATGTATGTAGGACTATTATCTATAAAAAACATAACATTTGCATCGTTCTCACATAAAAAAAAATCATTATTGATGGAACATTGTAAAACATGTTGAAAAAGAGTAACCATGGAGTTTCTTGCCCGTTCTTCTCCATAGGAATCTACGCTTTGGAACGGGCAAATAGCTTCAACTTTCTTTTCGACAAACTGACAGACTTATGACTCTTTGACAATTCAAAAGTACTTGTAAATGGTCTAGTTGAAATAAATGATTTGAATTTTGAATAGATTTTACGAAAAATTTAAACAAAGTCGTAACCTATTTTGTTCTAATTCTGTCACAGAAATTAACAAAATGGCGTAAGGATGGCGCATTTATGTCAATAACTTGCTTTAAACATCACATCATTTAATGCCTCTTTATTAATCTATGTGGGAAAATTAGAACAAAATAGGTTATGATTTTGTTACGTTTGTCGTAAAATCAATTGGTATTGGTACAGACTATATCTGATTTCGCTACCGGGTAAAAAGACAT
Organism: Pyrrhia umbra; assembly: GCA_963891755.1. Taxonomy (NCBI): domain Eukaryota; kingdom Metazoa; phylum Arthropoda; class Insecta; order Lepidoptera; family Noctuidae; genus Pyrrhia; species Pyrrhia umbra. Next base: position 6,719,402 of record OY982946.1, read on the forward strand.
CATCTGCCTAGCCTTTTTCCAAGTATGTTGGGGTCGGCTTCCAGTCTAACCGGATGCAACTAAGTACGAGTTACATGGAGCGACTGCCTATCTGACCTCCAAAACCCAGTTACTGGGTAACACGGTACCCCTTGGTAAGACTGGTTGTCAGACTTTCTGGCTTCTGACTACCTGTAACGACTGTCAAAGATCTACAAATGACAGCCGGGACCAACAGCTTAACATGCTTTCCGAGGCACGGAGGAGTCTCGGTATGACATAGATGGTCACCCATCCACGAACTGCGCCAAGCGCAGTTTAACCTTTGATCGAACCCGTGCGACTGTTACTTAGCCACGAGGTCCTAGTTTTGGTTATGAGTTGACTAATAACTAAAAAGTCACTAAGCGAAGTCGCTTTTGTATGTTGAAAAAAAGAAAAACCGGCCAAGTGCGTGTCGGGCCGCGCGCAGTAGGGTTCCGTAGTACGTTTTAGTTGGTCGACTATACTATAACTATGTAACCGGTTAAGCCTACTTAACCGTGATAGTTTTACTAGTAAGTTCATTACATGTGCTAGGTCTGTGATTTTTTTCACATTTTTAGGGATGGCCAAAGCAATTCAAAAGTTAGAGGGGGGGGGACGCTCGACAGACAGACAGACGGCCATGGCGAAACTATAAGGGTTCCTTGTCGACTACTGACTACGGAACCCTAAGAAGTCATGAGTCCCGTCGCTTTATACCTACCTAATGTATTTATTTACGTTGAAAAAAAAAGAAAAAATGCCAAAAAACTCTACCCCACTTTACCAAAAATTAACCCACCCACCATTAAAACAAAGGGTTCCAACCCCTTTCCATTACCATACATATTTTATAAGGGATGTGGGGCGTGGTCTAAACCCACCCCCTTAAGAAGGCTGTGCTTAATATCGCCACGCCCACACAGCCCACCCTCCGCGGCAGTATCAATCCATCGAGCTTGCAGAAAGCTAGTCGGAAAGAGGTGAAATTTATCAAAAAGTCCTATGTATATGTGTGTGGTAGTGCAGTTGTGTCCTTTCTGAATTGAGTGCCGTGAGATTACTGTGAAGTGGTTTTGAAGAAAATTGTTCATTATCAAAAAAGGTTGGTATTAATATATTTTTAACCCCCAACGAAAAAAGAGGGGTGTTATAAGTTTGACGTCGATGTCTGTCTGTCTGTGTGTGTATCCGTCTGTAGCATCCTAGCCCTCAAACGGATCGACCGAGTTCGATGCGGTTTTTTCATTAAAAGCCAGTTTCCTTGCGGTGGTTCTTAGCTATGCTTGGTTAATATCGGTCCAGCAGTGTAAGAATCAGCTCTTTTCCAAAATGATTGAAGGCATTTTTGCGTAGGGAGTTTTTTAAATTTTTAATGTAATACTTGTAATATTCATCTGCCTAGCCTTTTCTGTAATATAGTAGGGTAGGTTTCCAGTCTAGTCAGATGCAGCTGAGTACCAGTGTTTTACATGGAGCGACTGCCTATCTGACCTCCACAACCCAGTTACCGGGTAACACGATACCCCTTGGTAAGACTGGTTGTCACACTTTCTAGCTTCTGACTACCCGTAACGACTGTCAAAGATCTACAAATGACAGCCGGGATCAACAGCTTAACGGAGGAGTCTCGGCGTGATGAAGAGGATCACCCATCCACGGTAAGCATCGTTTAACCTAGATCGACCCATACGACTTTTCCCTCATCCATACATATAAAATGCTTTGTCCTGAATGACTGATGGATCATCGCACAGCCTAAACCGCTGATCGTAGACACCTGAAACTTGGAGGGTGTGTTCTTTGTATGACTTAGGCATCCTATAAGAAAGGATTTTCCGAAATTCTATCCCTAAGGTAGTGAGTAAGGGGACAAAGTTTGTTTGAAACTCTGTCATTTTTAATTTGAATTCTTATGTACCTATGCCACGCTTGCGGAAAGATAGTTTAAAATATGTAAAACATTGCTCCCCACTAGGAATAACTCCTGTATCGTGGGTACGTTTACAAACATACATTACACATGCACAAACACCCAGACCCGGAACAATTTTAGTTGTCCCGTACGGGAATCGAACCCGCTACACGCAGCGTATTAGCAGCCAATTGCTACGCCATACGTGCCGGCGGATACACTTGCTAAATATATAACACCCCTTCTAATTTAGGGTTCCGTACCTCAAAAGGTAAAAAAGGAACCCTTATAAGATCACTCTCTTGTCGTCTGTCCGTGTGTCACCACCGATTTTCTCAGGAACGGGTGGACCTAGCAAGTTGAAATTTACACCAGATATTGAGGTTTATAGTCCCTATTAGGTGTATAAAAATCAAGTCAAAACAATAAAAAGATGGGCAAATTTAGATTTGGACAAAATTTACCTTAATTTTCTACTTTTTTTTTTGGTCGGCGGTTTAAAAAGAAATCTGTCACGGTTAAGTAGACTTTACCGCTTACTAAGTTATAGTCGATTAACCAAAATAACCTCGTTGGTCCAGTGGTCACATAAGACGATTGCTGTAAACGTAAAAACTGTAAAAACATTGGTAAGGATTAACAAAATTTTTTCAGCCATTTTAACTACCACAAAATTACAACTAACGGGCAGAGTAATTTTAGTTGTTTGTTTGTTACGCTTGCACGGTACATCGGCTAAACAGATTTAGATGAAATTTTGTATAGATATAGACAGAACCCTGGAGACAGTTGTAGGCTACTTTTTATGCTACAGGATTTTCGAAAGAGTTACCGCGCCCCCGGAATACAAAGGGCTGAGGAAGGAACATGGATGGGTTTTAGTCAGTAAGAGTCTGACACTCCCTCCCGCCCCACCCACGGCGGGAGGAGACATTTGATGATTTCCCATCTGAAAAAAAACTTCTTTTTATCCGGGTGCGTGAGGTAGTCTCTTTGAAACCGTGGGAGTTAGTTATATAGTTACAATATATTTTCAAGCGTTTCTAAAAATATTTCCGCCACACTTCAAGCTTAAATTAGTTCCAAATTAAACTTAAAAACCAATGACCCCTTCATATTCCGTTGCTATGGTAACGGATCGGAGGTTATCTCTGACAATTCTAAACAACCACTAAGCTGTTTTGTTAATTAAAAATTACTCGGGACACGATATACGACGGTTAATCCTAATCTAACTAAAATTATAAGTGCGAAAGTACGGAAAAACGGCTGAACCAATTTTGATGAAAATTGGAACGAAGATAGATGGGAATTGATGGGATCCTCATCATCATCAGCCTATATATCGCCCCACTGCTGGGCACAGGCCTCTTCTCATACAGAGCAGGCATGAGCACGTGCGCTCAAGGCGGATTATTCGCGGATGCAGCTGAGTACCAGTGTTTTACATGGAGCGACTGCCTATCTGACCTCCACAACCCAGTTACCGGGTAACACGATACCCCTTGGTAAGACCGGTTGTCAAACTTTCTGGCTTCTGACTACCCGTAACGACTGTCAAAGATCTACAAATAACAGCCGGGACCAACAGCTTAACGTGCTTTCCGAGGCACGGAGGAGTCTCGCTATGGCATAGATGGTCACCCATCCACGGACCGACCGCGCCAAGCGCAGCTTAACCTTGCTCGGTCAACCCGTGCGGCTGTTACTTAGCCACGAGCTCCTCCGAGCTAGTCCCCGTATTATTGAAATGTTCGTCACCCAGCAGGGTGTCTGTTTACCCTCTAAACGGATACAACCGCGAAGACTTCGAAAATTTCATTCCTTTCATCTTATAATCAGTTCAAAATTGTTGACAGACTTATCTCAGAATACCACATGTATTTACTATCGATAAATGATTCTATGACTCTTATTTTGTAGGCTATAAAGTCGATAATCCTCTTTAAATTTAGTTTTATAAACGCATGTCATAAAGTTGTCAATTTCATTTGCAGTTGAACGTTTAATAAAAATTGTAACTCGTATGTGTATGATGTTAAGGTTTAAAATTGTTCGGCAGTAACTTTGACAACTGTATGAAAAAGTTTGTTAATAATTTCGGAGTAACTTATTTTTGATTCGCTCCGCGGGATGTCACCTTCGTCAGGGTGACATTGGTTTGAGAAAAACAAAGGACATTTTAGAAAAAAAATATGCAAAAGATTCTCAGTAATATTATCTATCTGAAATTCGGTCTGTCTATCTGATGGCTTAACGGATTGAGATGAAATTTGGTATGGAGAGAGCTTGACTCCTAAGGAACGGCATAGAGTGGTTAATTTCTTTGAGACGCAAGAAATAGCTTGTAGTTCTATAATTATTGCATTGCAAATATCTTCAATCTTGGATATTCGTGGTAACTATGATACCACAAGAATCTTTTACTTTTCTGTAATAGGACGTAGTCCATCTGCCTCTTCAGCACATAAGTTTATATCTATACATATAAAATGCTTTGTCCTGAATGACTGACGGATCAACGCACAGCCTAAAGCGCTGATCGTAGACACCTGAAACTTGGAGGGTGCGTTCTTTGTATGATGTAGGCATCCGATAAGAAAGGATTTTCCTCCGAAATTCTACTCCTAACTAAGGGGATGAAAAAGGGGGGAAAGTTTGTATGAAACTCTGTTGTTTTTAATTTGAATTCGTATACCTAGCACACGCGGGCGAAGCCGCTGGCGGAAACTAGTATATATATATAAAAGAGGAAAATGAGTGGCTGACTGATCGATCAACGCACAGGTCAAACCGCTGTTTCTAGATATGAAATTTTGCACAAATGTTCCTTAAATGACGTAAGTGTGCACAAAGAAACGATTTTCCCAAATTCAACCCTTGAGGGGTAAAAATAGGTGATCATAGTTTGTAAGAAACCAGACGCTGGACCTAGCTAGCTAACTGTTAGCACTTTTACATGCGTTGACACAGTGCCACAAACATAACAAACAAACATAGTATATTTTTTTTATGGGACAAGCCCGCCACACTATTCCCAACCACTGCAACTCCTGAAAGCCAGAATCAACAGTGGCAACCACAAGAAAACGCCGAGGCAATGAAGCTCGACGAGTCCTAGAGTTTTTTTTTTTTTTTTTGTATCTAGCTAACTATATACTGTTTTTTTTTTAGTTAGCTAACTCTATAGAAAACATGTCAATCCATTGCTCCGTTGCTCCGTGAACCAGCACGAAAACACGATAGTACTTATCCCACATTTTCCCCAACCCATGGTCACCTTACCCCAGCCTGATCTTGACATTCGCGACGACGTTTGATCACTGACTTCACCCCGTGACGTCACTCCCCCACCCGCCCCACCCCGCCCCCCGCTGCGACAATTATACACCAATATTTTATATGCTATAACCAAATATTAGGGGGAGATAGATACCAGTAACGATTTCAAAGATAAAACGGCCAGTAGGGTTCCGTAGTAGGTCTTAGTTAATCGACTATAACTTTGTAACCGGTTAAGTCTACTTAGCCGTGATAGTTTTCCTTGTAAGTTCATTACTTGTGCTACGTCTGTGATTTTTTTCACATTTCTAGGAGCAGCCATTCTAAAGTTAGAGGGGGCTCGTATCGAGCAAAAATTGTACTTAAAAGCTAGACATTTCGCAAATGGCCCACTTAACCAAAAAATTGTCCCTCACAGGAGGGAATACGCACGAAAAAAATATTCATCCCCACTTTACGTGTTTAGGAGCTACTCTAAAAAAAATGTTCATAATTTTATTTTTTACCCTTTGTCAGCGTGATCAATAGACATACCCATAGCAAATTTCAGCTGTCTAGTATCAAGAACCTCTGAGCTATGCCGCAGACAGACAGACGGACATGGCGAAACTATAAGAGTTCTTTGTCGACTACGGAACCCTAAAAAAGCTTTATTAAGCTATAGTTTGTGTGCTTAGATCACGCGTAACGCCGTGAGCGGAACGTAGTTAATAATACGAATATACTACGCTAGCGACCCGCCCGCGACTTCTCACGGGTGCAATGAAGATATTACATAGATTCTCTACTATAATATGCATGTATTATACACTAGCTTATGCCCGCGACTTCGTCCGCGTGGAATAGTAACTATCGCTAACTTTAACCCCCGATTTTGAAACATCCTTCATTGATGCTCCGCTCCTATTGATTTTAGCGTGATGATATATAACCTATGGCCTTCCTCAATAAATGGGCTATCTAACACTGAAAGATTTTTTTAAATCGGTCCAGTAGTTCCTGAGATTAGCGCGTTCAAACAAACAAACTCTTCAGCTTTATTATATTAGTATAGATATAAACCTTCCTCTTGAATCACTCTGTCTATTAATGAAAACCGCATTAAAATCCGTTGCGTAGTTTAAGAGGTCTAACCGTACAGACGGCGCGAAGCGACTTTGTTTTTAACTGACTTTAAAAAAGGAGGCGGTTCTCTTTATTCGATTGTGTTTTTTTTTCTTAAAAGAAGTCGGTGGCAAGATACTAGCAATAACTTACGAGACACAGACTTCAAAAGCGATGTTTTGGTCGACAAGCGCGTTTAAATAAAATTTATTTTTCTCTGTTCAGTGTTTCTGGATGCCGGTTTTGTTTGTCAAAAGTTTTTATACTAGGTATGTAGTTATTGACAATTACAGCCGGTTGCATAATTAAGTAAACATATATCATAAGTATTCAGACGAAAAACATAAAAATTATCTTAAATTTTGACAGATCTTGAATTTTCTTGGTGCAACTGGGTGTTAATGTTTTATACTACGTACACTTAACCCTTTCTTACCCGCGTGGGGTACAAGTGTCCATAATATTTGTGACGGACACCTGTGGAGTGTCCATAACCCCATCACTGCAACCCCTTACATTTTCCCGTCCGAAGGGACACTTAATATAATGTCATTTATTTGTGCCCGTGACAATATTGGTGTGGACACTGTGTTGATTCAATTTAAAAACCGGCCTATTGCGTGTCGGGCTGAGAGTTTTGTAGGGTTCCATGCTTACCCGTAAACTATAACATCTAAGGCTTCTTCATCTTCAGAAAAACTCAGGTTTCAGTTTTGTAAAGTGTATTATAATTGACTAACTTCCCGCCAGCGTCTTTGCCTGCGATATTTTAGCTAATGGATACAAAAACTTGACAAATTATATACTTAAACCTTACTCATTAATCACCCTATCTATTAAAAAAAACCGCATCAAAATCCGTTGCGTAGTTTTAAAGATTTAAGCATACATAAGGATATAGGGACAGAGAAAGCGACTTTGTTTTATACTATGTAGTGATGTTTCTGTATTTTCGTATGCGTTACACTAATTGCTTATCCTAGGCACCATATACATATAGGATATACAAATTAACTAACTTAAAACAACTATAATTAACTTGAGCGTCTATTCTATAATCATACAAATGCGATAGTCCAAAAACTCTGTTTGGCTGTTAGGTATGCTTTCACGGGGAAGCGGCTGATCCGATTGAAATGAGATTTGATATGGAGATAGATAGAAACCTAAAGAAGGACCTGGGATAGTTTTTATCCGGCTGCACAAAGTAGAGAACTTAGGATACAGAAGAAACCGTGGCACGCAGTTAGTTAAACATAAATTACCTTCGACATCATCTGCCTAGTCATTTCCCAACTAATTTAAGGGTCGGCTTCCAGACCTAAACCGGGTGCAGCTGAGTACCAGTGTTTTACATGGAGCGACTGCCTATCTGACCTCCACAGCCCAGTTACCGGGTAACACGATACCCCTTGGTAAGACTGGTTGTCAGACTTCCTGGCTTTGACTACCCGTAACGACTGTCAAAGATTTACAAATGACAGCCGGGACCAACAGCTTAACGTGCTTTCCGAGGCACGGAGGAGTCTCGCTATGACATAGATGGTCACACATCCACGGGCAGACCGCGCCAAACTTTGATCGGTCGACCTGCGGCTGTTACTTAGCCACGAGCTCCTCTATAAATAACCTTAGACATAATAGGCTTAAAGTTACATCTTTAAGACCCACCTGTGGCTCACACTTCAAGTTAACCCCTTCGCCGCGACGGGTAATGAAACCCTGACCGACACTGACACTCAACTTAATGAGTGAGACCCCCCGGGGGTCTTGTTGACACTACGCGTGTTTGTCAACCCTTGTTTGTTATGTCTGATGGGGCATTATAGTGTTTTGTGACATATAAATTTGTGTCTATATTCTTAAAAATCTTTTGAATAAAAGCACATGTCGATTTGTTGCTCACTAAGATACTGACTCTCCCTTGTCCTGTTATGTCCTGTGTCTTACATCTATGAGAATCTTTCAATAGTTTAGGTAAGTACATAATTGTAATCGCGATAATTCAAATAATTTTGAATGCACCCAATCTTGCTAGCTCTGCGTGCTGTGCTGGCTCCGCCGCTGCGGCTGCGGAGAACCTCAAGCGGCGCAAGTATAGTAGCCTCATCGGAAACTATACTTTTGAGCCGTTTGGGGTTGAAACTCTCGGGTCGTGGGGTCAGAGCGCCGCACAAGCCGCTTGGCTATTTCTTTAAAAAGAAAGTGTTTTAAAGAAATAGCCAAGCGGCTTGTTGACACTTCCTGTGACCCAAAGGCTGGCCTTTATTTTGGTCAAAAGCCATCCAACGTGGCAATGCCGCCTGTCTCTTGGGTACACTCCCAGTTGACGGCGATGAGGATGAATTTTTTGACGCAATATTTTAATATTATAGTTTTTTTTATTATTTATATTAAGAATGTATATATATTGTAAATAAAATTTTAAATTTAAATAAAAAAACACGACTTCTCAATCATTGACGCCAGTCTCAGAATACCTCTTGCACTCTCGTTTCTAATTCGAGAAATTTATTTATTTATTTGGCTATGAATATGGTGGGTACACAATATGCTAAATTAAATTATAGCACAGGTCATATTTCACCCTAGTTACGGGCATGCAAAAATATAGTTTATTGACAAAAATTATTTGAATAGAATTACAATTCTTACAACTGTTTGAATTACTAGCTATCCGCCAGCGGATTCGCCCGCGCGGGCTTAATGAATTCAAATTAAAAATGACAGAGTTTCATACAAACTTTGCCCCCCTTTTTCAGCCCCTTAGGGGTAGAATTTCGGAAAATCCTTTCTTATCGGATGCCTACGTCATACAAAGAACACGCCCTCTAAGTTTCAGGTCTCTACGATCAGCGGTTTAGGCTGTGCGTTGATCCATCAGTTATTCAGGACAAAGCGTTTTAGATGTTTTAAATATAAGTCTTTGCAAGCTTTTTCCTTGAAACGTCAAATAATAAGAAGTAATTGTACAGTTCTAAGCAAGAACCACTCGGTCTTATGGGGAAGAAACTCCATAGACACCCTTTTAAAAAATAATTACTTGCAATCCATCCCATCTATCATCTACAAAACATCCGAACTGGTTTTTAGCCGTTTTCCTTGAAACCGTAGAAATCAAACAAACTCACTTTCGCATTTTTAATATTAGTTAGGTTAAATTTTCCATATTTAATCATTTATAGTCTGTTGCGATCTTGCAATAGTAGATCAGCGTACACATTTTAAACCCGTATAAGGAATCTGACACGCCAGTGTTGGTTTAGCAGAGGCCTTATTTAAATATGTCCTCTACTTAAACCCACACAATTTTACGCAATTTCTTTCAATTAAATACTCCAATAACAAAAACTCCTAAAAAAACCGTTCACAAATTAAAATTACATCGTCCACGTAAACAAAAATGTTAAAAAAAATATCATAAAATGAAAACTACCGGGCCTATGTTAATTTTTTCCGAGACCAAATGGCAACCATTCCGCATCAAACTAAAGAAGAATCACGTAAATCGGATCGTAAATCTCAGCGGAATCGGTGTACATACAAAAAAAATACCAATCGAATTGACAACCTCCTCCTTTTTGAAGTCGGTTAAAAAACAGCGTGAGGAAACCAGTGGGTCTAGCGACGAATCACTTTTGAAAAAGTATTCGTATCGAAAGTGATTTTTGAATGGAATATACTCGCTTCAAATTCTATTTATTTAAATTGATGACATCAATCAGATCTTTGGATGCTGCAAATTGTTATTTATGCATTTTAAATATACATTTTGCTTTGGTATGGTTGTATTTATGATTCGAACAGCGCTTACATTAACGATACGATTAGGGCGTTCGTGATTGGCCCACTGGACTTATCTATCTATACTAATATTATAAAGAGGAAAGATTTGTTTGTAGAGTTTTAACTCAAAAACTACTGAACCGATTTTAAAAATTATTTCACCGTTAGCAAGCTACATCTTTATGAAGTGTCATAGGCTATATTTATTTCCAGAAATAATTAGGGATCCCTACTAAATTTGAATAATGTAAACCCAAGGTGTAAAAAAATGTCGGAAAGCTAGTCTATACTTATAATAAATCTGTGGAGAGGTCAATTCTGTACATGAAATATATTTCCAAAATAACTCTCAGGGGGTGATTAGGGATTGATACTGATGCCAAAAATGCAATCAGTAAAATTTTTGTCTGTCTGTCTGTCTGTATAAACTCTATAGAAACAAAAACTACTCGACGGATTTTAACGAAACTTGGTACAATTATTTGTCATACTCCTGAGATGGTTATAGTATACTTTTCATCACGCTACAATCAATAGGAGCAGAGCAGTGAAGGGAAATGTTGTCATTTTGTTTAAACGTGCTAATCTCAGTAACCGCTGGTCCGATTTAAATAATTCTTTCAGTGTTAGATAGTCCATTTATCGAGGAAGGCTATAGGCTATATACGAGTATCATCACGCTAAGACCAATAGGAGCGGAGCACCACTATTCCACGCGATAGTTGTAAATACAATCTAAAGTAAAAATACTTCATTGTTTCATCAATTAATAAAACAGCAGCCTTAGGTAGGTCCTGCTAGTATGAGGGATGTCAGAGTACAGTCACTTAGCTATAGAGTGGAGAAAGCAAATAATTAATGTGATACCAACATGATACGCGTGTTGGGCCGTGAGAGTAGCGGGCAAGATGAATAATACTTTTTAGGGTTCCGTAGTCCGACAAGGAACCCTTATAGTTTCGCCATGTCCGTCTGTCTGTCTGTCCGCGGCATAGCTCCGAGGTTCTTGATACTAGAAAGCTGAAATTTGGTATGGATATGTATATTGATCACGCCGAGAAAGTGGTAAAATAAAATTTTGAAAAATATTTTTTTCTCGCGTACCCCTCCGTGTGGGGTATCGTTAGATAGGTCTTTCAAAAATATTATGGGTATGTGAAGACCATTTTTTGGTTAAGCGAGCCATTTGCGAAATATCTAGCTTTTCAGTGCAAATTTTTGTTCGATACGAGTTACCCCCCCTCTAACTTTTGAATGGCTGTACCTAGAAATGTGAAAAAAATCACAGACGTAGTACATGTAATGAATTTACAAGGAAAACTATCACGGCTAAGTAGGCTTAACCGGTTACAGAGTTATAGTCGACTAACTAACTCCTACTACGGAACCCTACTGCGCGTGGCCCGACACGCACTTGGCCGGTTTTTTTTGTAGTCTTATTTGTGCATTGTTGTATGGAGGAGCTCGTGGCTAAGTAACAGCCGCACGGTACGACCGATCAAAGGTTAAGCTGCGCTTGGCGCGGTCGGTCCGTGGTGGGACCATCTTTGTCATAGCGAGACTCCTCCGTGCGGAAAGCACGTTAAGCTGTTGCTCCCGGTCATTTGTAGATCTTTGACAGTCGTTACGGGTAGTCAGAAGCCAGAAAGTGTGACAACCAGTCTTGCCAAGGGGTATCGTGTTACAGTTGCTCCATGTAAAACACTAGTACTCAGCTGCATCAGGTTAGACTGGAAGCCGACCACAACGTAGTAGGGAAAAGGCTAGGTGGATGATGTTTGTACATAGTTGTATGTAAATAGAGTTCATGGTACAACGGACTTGACGTATCCGTGTGGATATAACCTCTTATACCAAAGTTTTAGAAGATGGATGTATGTTTGTTACTCTTTCACGTTAAAACTGCTGAATAAATTTGAAGGAAATTTGAATGAAATTTGAATGAAATTTGAATGAAATTTGAATGAAATTTGAATGAAATTTGAATGAAATTTGAATGAAATTTGAATGAAATTTGAATGAAATTTGAATGAAATTTGAATGAAATTTGAATGAAATTTGAATGAAATTTGAATGAAATTTGAATGAAATTTGAATAGTATACACTTTTTTTTATGGAGAATGTATTAATATTAGTTTATTTAGTAGGGTATTTTACATTTAAACAAAAAAAAACTTACTATAGCTAAAAATCCTTACTTTTCCTTACTAATATTATAAATGCGAAAGTAACTCTGTCTGTCTGTTACGCTTTCACGCCAAAACTACTGGACCGATATAAATGAATTTGGTACAGAGATAGAATAGACTCTGAGGAACAACATAGGCCACTTTTTACCCGGGTGCGCTAAGTAGTTCCCTCGGGATGCGGGTGAAACCGCGGGAAACAGCTAGTATATATATATACACTACACTACTAACTAATACAGGGCGTCAAAAAATTATAGCGTACCCAAGAGGCTGGCTGCATTGCCACGCTGGATAGCTATGCTTATCCGTTGGGCAAAATAACAGCCAGCCTTTGGGTCTCGAGAAGCGTCAATCAGCCGCCTGGATATTTCTTTAAATAAAAGGTGAGCATTCGGACCCCACGACCCAAGAGTTTCAATCCCAAACGGCTCGAAAATATAGTTGAATGAAATTGAAGTTTTAATTTGATGAAATTTGATAGAGATATAGTTTATAACCTGGATTAACACATAGGATACTTTATATCCGGGTGCGTGAAGTTGTTCCCTTAGAATGCGGGGGAAACCACGGGAAACAGCTAGCACATTGATGATTGAGTAAATTAAAAGAAATAAATTCAATCCTTCCCCTCCAGTTCTGTGGCCCAACACGAATGTAAAGCTTTTAATGAAAAGAGCAAGCTAGTTAACCCTCTGTTTGCTGACGGAGCGGCCGGGGGCCCACGGGAGCGGGGCGCGGGCCCAGCGGGGCCCACGGCGATAATGTTATGAATTTTATTGTTTGCTCCGTGTCAATTTTGATTTGGGCCCGTCAATAAAGTTTTTTATTGAGTCATGCTCAGTTAGTTAGTGTGTTTTTGTTATTTATACAGTTTTTTAATCTGTGTGAGATCTTATGTCTATTAAATAAATTACCTAAATTATAAAATCCAATTAAGTATACGAACAAAATACTGCTGTTCCGATTCTACATTTTTCAAGTTAGTAATTTTTATAAGTTACACTATACTTATTGTTTAGTAGGTATTACATATAACTAAATTGTCTATGCTTGTAAAAATTAATATCTCGAGTCTATGGTGGTTTCCGCTTCCCTTTTTAAAACTACAACGGCACTACGCACATCGTTCTTTTTAAATTTTATCATATAAGTGAACTAGCTTCTGCTCGCGACTTCGTCCGCGTGGCATAGTGGTGCTCCGCTCCTATTGGTTTTAGCGTGATGATATATAGCCTACAGCCTTTCTCAATAAATGGGCTATCTAACACTGAAAGAATTTTTCAAATCGTATCCGTAGTTCCTGAGATTAGCGCCTTCAACCAAACAAACTCTTCAGCTTTATTATATTAGTATAGATAGTTTATATCTATTGTGACTGTGAATACAACACTAAACAAAACAAAACAATTTTAATCTATTAATACAGACACATAAAATCTCTTAATTACCTAGGTATACTCGTATTAGCTACAGTCTAAATAAATATTGCAACGGCAAAACGACTTTAAACTGCCAAAAAACAACCCTTCACTTCTAAGCCGTGTTGACTGACATGCAACCCGACGCGCCGTGTAATAGCCAATGTAAATAATTCACGCTAGACAATGAACTACCACTAAATTATTTTGGGGCCCCTCAGACCCGCCGCGGCGGCGGTGAGAGGGTTAATTTTGCTAATCTGATCATTTATTTTTGTACATTTTGTACATTAAAAAGGTATACATTTGTAAAAAAAGGTGTACATTTTGTAATAAAAAGGTACCGTGTTACCCGGTAACTGGGTTGTGGAGGTCAGATAGGCAGTCGCTCCATGTAAAACACTGGTACTCAGCTGCATTCGGTTAGACTGGAAGCCGACCACAACATATTTGGGAAAAGGCTAGGCATCTGCCTGATCTGTCATGATCTGATGAAGATGACTAAGAAGTTATCGTGGTCAAGGCACCTGTAACTCGTATACGAGGGCGCGTGTTGTAAACCTGGCATATGTACTCTGTAACGTCGCTCGGCAGTGAAAACCTCGTAAAGCACAAATTAAATGAACATATTATGTTTGTTTCTAATAGTGCTTGACGGAGGTTTTCTCTCCAAAAAATAAATAAAATAAAAAACCATGAATCTGTGCTTTACGAGTTTTTCACTGCCGAGCGACGATAAGTATATCTTAGACACCACTGACTAACGGTGAAGGAAAACATCGTGAGGAAACCTGGACTACAAAGTCTGAAATCGCCAATCCGCCTTGAGCGCACGTGGTGATCAATGCTCATGCCTTCTCTGTGTGAGAAGAGGCCTGTGCCCAGCAGTGGGGTAGTTAATAAGCCGATAATTATGATGCTGAAATATTAAATTAGCATTATAATTAGTGTCCTCGGAAAGCCATTGCATCATTGACAGTGGTGGTCCGAGGAGAGGGACATGACCCCTCCTAAGATCGTACACATCTAATTGACAAAATTTTAATTGTAACATTTCATTGGTAGGTCGTAATCGTAATAGATCGGTCAATTTCGGAGCTAGCTTGACACCTTCGGCTTCGGACAACACTTCGGCCAGTATTGGTTGATGATAGCCCCCCCCCCCCCAATATTTGGCTGTGACCGCGCCTGGACATAGGGTAGTTTTTTATCCGGGGAAGGACAGGGTAGGATTTTATCCGGGTGTTTAAAGATATCCTCTCAGGATGGGGGTGAAACTGTTGTAGAATTGGCGTTATGGAATTTTATGTGTTTTGTAACTGGTTGGTTAAAACTCTATGATGTGACTTTATGGTGCGTTCTAGCTTCGGTTTAAATATTTGGAAGGGTATTGTCACACATAGGAAAAAACAGTTGATTTTGTGAAGTATTTCAAGACGGATGAGTAAATTATATTAATGTAGAATATTATTGTGAGACGAATTTTGTATAGGTTTATTTTATATATACTATGTTTATGTGAAAAAGAAATTAAAAACAATGTTCAAGAGCAAGATGTAATTTTTGTTGTATCAGAAGGACTTCCCATGTAAGTAAGATATTTTCACAAGTTTAGAAGTTTTACAAGAAATATACAAGAGAAACAACGTGTTTGGTTTTGAACCTCCCCCCCCAATATTTTGCAGTGACCGTTCCTGATGAGACAAAAGACATGTCCCTCCAACTAAACACGTTGGAACACCCTCACAATACACATAACGTGTACAATGGGACGACAAGCACAGGTGTAGTGTATTGTCACGTCGTAGTACACAATTAGCTAATGAATTAGGGTTCGGGACAATTATCTGTGTGTCTATTGTTGGGGTGTATAGAAAAAAAACTGGTTAAGGGCGAGTCGGACTCGCGCACCGAGGGTTCCGACCTTTGAAAAGATTATTATACGCAACAAAGTCGCAATTATCTTGTTTCTTCCGGACGCATAATTAAATTTGTTTGGTAAAGGACAATTGCTGATTACTAAAAAAAACTGCGATACTAGAATATAGTTTAGTTTAAAACCATAGTTTTATTTTTTCTGTAATGTTGATTTTAATGTCTATTGATCCTATTTTTTCTGATTTCTCCCTTCCCAAACTTCGGATAAGGGGGCGGTAATTTTTTTGTGCAATATTTCATTTCTAATTCGGAAATTAAAAGACGTGCAAGCATAAAAAATATTAGAATTTGCAAATCAAGGCCTTACATTAATAATATGATACACCACATGACCTAGTAACAATACATTGAATTTCAACTTTTTCCATAAAAGCTATAATAATGATTTTCAACTTTTTTGCGATACGCATGGGTAATCGTTCTTAGTAACTGTTCAAAATTTCAAGTCGAAAGCATGAGTAGTTCCTGCAATAATCAACTATGACAGACGGACAGACGAAGTTGAACTCACAATTTTTGGTCGGAACCCTAAAAATAGGGGTGTTTAATTTTTGAAGAAATTCGGTGTCTTTTTGACACCTTGTTTGAACAAAAGTTTTGTTAAGTAATTTTGTTTGGAGTTCGCCTTTGGAAGTCGACTACTTAATAGAGGATCCATCCATGGTGTTTTTAATGGTTTTTCTCTACAGGACCTTTACTTAGAACATGATATGCTGTGGCGAACTCGATGGCCTAGTAGTTAAGGCACCTGCATTTCGTATGAGAGTTCGAAACCTGGCAAGTACCAATGTGACTTTTCTAAAGTCATATGTACCTTCCAAGTGTATCATTAGACGTCACTGACTAACGGTGAAGGAAAACATCGTGAGGAAACCTGGACTAAAAAGTCTGAAATCGCCAATCCGCCTTGAGCGCACGTGGTGATCAATGCTCATGCCTTCTCTGTGTGAGAAGAGACCTGTGCCCAACAGTGGGACAATATATAGACACAGGCATTTTACAGTCACACACCTATAACAGTTTGTGTTTGTCTGTCCTAAAAATCGAATCTAGAATCTAGAACTCATGCCAAAAACTTTCCTTGAAAAGTATGCATTTAAGTAGGTAACGAAAACTCCATCCAAATCCCATCAGTAGTTTTTGAGAAAATCTCGGACATACAAACATACATACCTCCTTTACTCACAGAACCTCCTATTTTGAAGTCAGTTAAAAAGAAGTCAGTCAGGGGGGTTAGACAAGTGGCAAAACGCTAACGCTAACGCTATAGAATAGAAAACAAAATGTATGGGAATGACATTCGTTTACGACTAGCTATATGTCATTCCCATACATTTTGTTTTCTATTCTATAGCGTTAGCGTTTTGCCACTTGTCTAGCCCCCCAGTACTTAATTTAATCTGTTGTGTAACAGTACTATTTTTACATTTCTCAACATGAACATTCCCCCGGCTATTAGTAATCCTATTTAATATTTAACAAGTCACTACCCCTCCCCTACTCCCCCCACGCCTCGAGGGAATACACTGTGTATCTGCACTTAGCAACAATGCATTCTATACAACTCACAGCTTCTTGCATATGTTTAACTAGCTATGTTCTTCGGTATTCCTTGCATCCTAAGGAAACTACTACTCGCACCTGGTTCCTCTGGTTACAGTCTGTCTCCAAACCAAGTTTCAACCAAATCTGTCTCTGTGTGTTATTTTCGCAATAAATTGAAGGAGCTCATCATCATCATCCTCCTGCCCTTATCCCAATTTTATTTGGGGTCGGCGCAGCATGTTTTCTTCTTCCATACTCTTCGATCTGCCGTCATCTCGCTAGTAACATTCATTCTAATCATATCAACCTTCACACAATCCATCCATCGTTTCTTCGGTCGTCCCCTTCCTCTATATCCATCCACATTCTACACACCTCACTCTATCTCATTCACTCTATGTCCAAAACCTTTCTCACTACATGATCCTCATTCCTCCTCATCACATGCCCATGATAACCGATTTATACATAGTTTTTCGGTTACCGGTGCCCCTTTCAAATTGGAAGAGTGATCAAATAGTTCAATATATGTAATGAGCTTTGTCATCGTCATACGGTGGGGGAATGTCAGTGATGGGGTAACGGCATATGTCAAAAAAAAATGGACTTCTACTTTTACCCGACTGCAGGGAAAGGGTTATGTTTTTCGCGGGTTATCTTTGTTTATTTGTAATCTATACTAATATTATAAAGCTGAAGAGTTTGTTTGTTTGAACGCACTAATCTCAGGAACCGCTGGTCCGATTTGAAAAATTCTTTCAGTGTTAGATAGCCCATTTATCGAGGAAGGCTACAGGCTATATATCATCACGCTAAAATCAATAGGAGCGGAGCATCAATGAAGAATGATTCAAAAACAGGGGTTAAAGTTACTATCCCAAGTTACTATTCCACGCGGACGAAATCGCGGGCAGAAGCTAGTATTCTTTATAAGCGAAGCGACTTGTGGACACTTCCCGTGACCCAAAGGCTGGCTTTTACTTTGGCCAAAGGCTAAGCATTGCCATCCAACGTGGCAATGCTGCCAGCCTCTTGGGTACACTTCCAGTTGACGGCGATGAGGAAGAATTTTTTGACGCCATATTTTAGTAATTTTAAATTATAATATTTATACTGTCTTTTAAAGTTTTCCAAATGTCAATAATATTCTTTATTCCCTCATATCTTCCAAACCACTCGGTGGATTTCTTTGATTAAGGTATCGTTAGATTCGTCTCATTAGTCCAAGGTGTTCTTAGATAGGTGACATAAAACATGGGGGTGCTAGATTTCATTGTTTAAGGTGAAATAACGTGAATAAACTTACTAATAAATCGTTTAAGAAGTCGGTGTCTCCAATTAGGTATTGTTTTTTTGTATATTTTCGCCACCGACTTTCAGGACGATGTTTTGGTTATTTTTCAATTTGTAGTTAGGCTGGCTGTTATTTTGCCCAACGGATAAGCATAGCTATCCAACGTGGCAATGCAGCCAGCCTCTTGGGTACGCTCCCAGTTGACCGCGATGAGGAGGATTTTTTTGACGCCCTGTATTAGTTAGTAGTGTAGTGTATATATATATTTTTAGCTATAGTACGTTTTTTTTTGTTAATATGTAAAATTTGTAGTGTTTTTGGAGTCGGTTCTATTTTAGCTAAAACGTTTTTTAATTCTCGCCTTTCAGTGGATCGGTTTGTAATTAGTCTAAATTACAATATGTCTAGTGCTCATCACCTTTAATAAGGATGTGCTCTATACCTCTGCTTTCTCCTTTAGAGCTTAGAGGCGTGATGTTATGTTATGGAATGGTGAAAGTAATACATAGGCATGCGATCGCAGCAATCGCGGATCCTTTGCTGTTAGTAATTGAAGAGTTCCATTGTCTATCACCGAAGATCTTCATCAGATCCTCTTATATACTATATACTAAAACCGGTTAATGAAAATGGAATAATTATTGATTTTCAAATTTTCCTCTGTTGTGATTATGCTAGCTTTTAGACATTTTTTTACCCCTTGCAGATTATTCAAGTTTTAGTAGGGATCCCTAATTATTTCTGGAAGTAAATATAGCTTATGACACATCGTAAAGATGTAGCTTTCTAAAGGTGAAGGAATTTATAAAATCTGTCCAGTAGTTTTCGAGTTAAAACGCTACAAACAAACAATCAAATCTTTCCTCTTTATAATATTAGTATAGATAGAAGTACAATTCAACTTACTCCTTACGGAGAAACTAGCGTGATATTTTGACTATGGTGTGCGTATACGTATATCGTAAAAGTAAAACATTGGAAATCGACTTGCCCTGCAGTGTAGAAGCTAGTTGGGCGGGCGGGCGGTGGGCGGGGCCGGAACCGGAAGCGCCCCACTTGTACTCCACGTTTCAAATTGAGAACAGATGAGGATGTGACGTAGTATAATCGATACAAAGACGACACAATTCATTTTAAAAATTACAATCTTTTGTACTAATGTGAAAAATAAATCAAAATTATACTTGTCTGTCTGTTACGCATTCACGATGAAATGACTGCACCTATTCCTATGAAATTTGGTAGGTGTGAAAATAAATTGTTTTTACCGAGGTGCGTGTAGTGGTGCCCGCAGAATGCTGGAGAAACCACGGGACGCAACTATAGTTATAATAAACTCTATTGAAGAAAAACCTTCCCTATAAAAACGTAATTAAATAACGAACAAATTACTTTTTGAGAAAATCACGTGCGTACAAACAATATATCGTCGTTGCGCGTGCATCACCGCGTATGAGCAGTTTGTGCACTATATTGCAGGCGGCAGGGAAAACTTAATGCCCTCCCGACCCTAGCTCGACGAGCCAGCCCGCGAGCTGAGCTAATAGTTTTTAAATTCCCGATTATAATAATCATAATTTATTCTGATCCAGCCTGTCCCTTGCTGTCCTCCCCCAGCGACACCCTAAGCCGAGGCCCGTACCCCACTAGGGGGTGCCCTTAGCGTGTAGACGCTTAGTTTTGTAAGTTAAGCCCTGGCTGGAGGCCCTAAATTTATTTAAGGCACTTCACAGGCAAGCCCGGTTAAGCAGTCGACAACCTTCTAGGTTGACCTGCGAGATGCCATACACAAAAAAAAAAAAAGGAAAACTTAATGTTTTAGCCATTTAACTGTAATGTTATCGACTACACTTTATAGCAACTCATTTGTGACAAATGAATTGTACTACTTATATAAATTCTGCGACGTTTAAATAAACCTAATTCAGGTAAACAATTAGTTTGCGCGATGTGTAATTTTTTAAACGGGTAATTAAGACGCTTCCAATGATACCTCATAAAAGTAGTATAAAAGTTTTAAGGAATATACACAAATACCGATAAAAATCATAACACTAATTTCTGCTTCGCCGTAGTCGTGCAAAAATGGAGATAAAATAATCAATTTCACAATCAAAATTTGATTGATATTATAACACGCGCTTATTATAATTCACACCACAACACTGAGAAGAATTGATGAATAATATTCAATAAGGAATATCGTCCAACCTCCCCTTGTATATCGCCTGGGGGTAAGATTTTTGCACCAATTTTTAAATGAGTATAAAAAGGGAGTTTGTAAAGCATTCTTTGCCGCAGTTTTACCCGGGAACTACTTAACCCACCGGATAAAAAGTAGCCTATAACCGTCTCCAGGGTCCCAGCTATCTACGTACCAAATTTCATTTAAATCGGTTCAGCCGTTTTGCCGTAAAAGCGTAACAAACAACAATCAAATTAGCATTTGTATTATTAGGTTGTTTCTTGTAGTCCTGTGTCCTGAAGGAACTATAAGTCGCATCCAGATATTTACTATGTTATGTACTTCCCCAGGCTTTAGTCTATCTTTCTACTAAATTGCATCTAAATTGGATCAGCCGTTTTACTGTAAAAGCGCAACATACAGATAGAGTAACTTTCACATTTAAAATATTGGTTAAGATCTGTCATGTGGTTTCTTACAAAATTACATCTAAATTGGTTCAGTTCTTTAACTGTGAAAGCATAACTAACAAACAAATGAACAAACTCACAATTCCATTCATAATATTAGCCAGAATACCTGAATGACTGATCTTTTTAAAGCTCACCTTATATTTGATCCTCCAGCCACGGCGAAAAGTAAAATAACTAGCTTTTAGCCCGCGGCTTCGCCCGCGTAGACTTTTCTTTTAAACCTCGGGTTACATTATTCAAGAAATAAATATAGCCTATGAAACTTCGTAAAGATGTAGCTTTCTAACGGTGAAAGAATTTTTAAAATCGGTCCAGTAGTTTTTGAGTTAAAGCCCTACAAACTAACAAACCAATCTTTCCACTTTATAATATTAGTATAGACTAGCTTTCCGCCCGCGGCTTCGCCCACGTGGTATTTCTTTTTAAACCTTGGGTTACATTTTTCAAGTTTTAGTAGGGATCCCTAATTATTTCTGGAAATAATAATAGCCAATGACACTTCGTAAAGATGTAGCTTTCTAACGGTGAAAGAACTTTTCTGGTTGATTTTTTACACCTTGTATCCGAAAAACCCAAATATCTTACGGAACCCTATGTTTTTTCCAAAATTAAATTTAGCCTATGTTACTCGTGGATAATATGTAGCTTTCGAATAGTGAAAGAATTTTTAAAATCGGTCCACTAGTTTTTGAGCCTATTCATTACAAACAAACAAACGAAGTTTTCCTCTTTATTAGTATAGACAAACAAACAAACAAACTCTGCGAGATCGATACAGCGCTCATAATCTTAAGATTGTTTGAAAATGTGATTGTCGGGCCGGAAACTAGACCCGCGTTCATTTCCCGCAGTCGTGCCGTAGTCGTGCGGGTGTCGGGCCGGTGTCGGGCCCGGGCTGGAATATTCACTCGATTGAGAATCGAATTTGATTTGTTATCTAGTTGGTAGTGCAGAAACAATTTTGTTTTGTTATTCAAGTAGTGAGGAGCTCGTGGCTAAGTAACAGCCGCATGGTTCAACCGATCATAGGTTAAGCTGCGCTTGGCGCGGTCTGTCCGTGGATGAGTGACCATCTATGTCATAGCGAGACTCCTCCGTGCCTCGGAAAGCACGTTAAGCTGTTTGTCCTGTACTGTAAAAAGACTATTGTAAACATTTCCTTTTGAAAAAAGTGTCTATGGAGTTTCTTGCCGGTTCTTCTCCGTAAGACCCACTCCTTGGAATCGTGCAACTAGCTTGACGTTTCATAAGTACCTGCAAAGACCATTTGAAATAAAAACATTTGAGTTTGACCCGGCTGTCATTTGTAGATATTTGACAGTCGTTACGGGTAGTCAGAAGCCAGAAAGTGTGACAACCAGTCTTACCAAGGGGTATCGTGTTACTCGGTAACTGGGTTGTGGAGGTCAGATAGGCAGTCGCTCCGTGTAAAACGCTGGTACTCAGCTGCATCCGGTTAGACTGGAAGCCGACCCCAACATAGTTGGGAAAAGGCTAGGCAGATGATGAGTCAATAAGAATTGTTGTTAGTAAAGTTAATTTTTACCTTTATTGGGATAGTTATCCTTGGTCTTTCAGTCTTCACCTTGACGCATCAGGTTTACCAACCTAACAAGCCTTAGTGTCAGAGTTGTCTCAAACCCGCCTGACGGCCTCTGACATGGAATTGTAACAACGACTGCTATCAAGCAGCCGGGGACGACGGCTTAACGTACCAGGCACGGGGGTGTAATATCACCAACTATGTAACTCCGGGCTGCTTTGTGACATTTTGGAAAAACCCTCAAAGCGACCCCGTTCGTAACCCCTCTTTTTAACCGACTTCAAAAAAAGGACGAGGTTCTCAATTCGACTATATTTTTTTCTCTCTAGAAGTCGGTGGTAAAATACTAACGGTAACTTACGAGACACCGACTTCTAGAGCGATGTTTTGGTCGACAAGCGTTTAAGTAAATTGTAAATTTTATTTTTCTCTTTTTAATGTTTTTGGAAATCGGTTTGTTTTTGCTTTGCTGCAGTCGTATGCCTTTTAAAGACATGCCTGATGCCACGTCGGAGATATTTCAATGGACAATAAACCGTTTGATTGAGTGACAGCTCAACAATTTGATTACTGTGTATTCGCGGAACGAAAGCAGAGAAGGTGGGCGCGCTCTGAATAGTAATGAGCGAGTACCGGTTTTTTAAAACATATTTGACTAGTTGTTACTCGCGGTTTCCCTCGCATACTGGTAAAAAACTACGGCATATACCCTGATAAGAAGTATCCTATATTCTTCCCCAGGTTTTAATCTACCTTTATACCAAATTTTATCTAAATTGATTCAGCCATTTTGCCGTGACAGCGTCCCAATTAAACTCACATTCGTATTCATAATACTAGCTTCTGCCAGCGACTTCATCTACGTGAATTTGAGAACTGGGTCCAGATTTCTAGATAAAAAATATTGTATGTTATAAACTAGAATATGGGTTATCTTTGTGCCGAGTTTTATACAAATCTGTCCAGTATTTTTTGCGTGAAATAGTAATAATCATACATCCATTTCACGTTTAAAATATCACTCGTTATTTCCTGCGGTTTCGTCCGTATCCTAAGAGAACTAACTAACGCACCCGGATAAAAAGAGTTCCAGCTATCTCTATACAAAATTTCACCCAAATCCGTTCAGTCGAAAGCGTAAAAGACGGACAGACAGACTTTCGCATGTATAATATTAGCAAGGACAAGTAGTATAAGATTAGAATTCGCAGCCGGCTGCCTGATACAATGGTCGCACGAAAGTTTAGCATGTCTTGGATTCAATTTTGGGGTCAGACACTGTATTGTGTGGTTTTCCCATTTGACACTTTTCTATAGCAGCTCACTGGTCTAAAAATAAGTGGCGAAATGTATGTAGGTGTCGTATGTACATTATTTACATTACGAAAAATAAAAAAAAAGTAAGTATAAATATATTCTAATATAAATCTAACTAAAATATTGCGTCAAAAATTCTTCCTCATCGCCGTCAACTGGAAGTGTACCCAAGAGGCTGGCGGCATTGCCACGTTGGATGGCAATGCTTAGCCTTTGGCCAAAGTAAAAGCCAGCCTTTGGGTCACGGGAAGTGTCCACAAGCCGCTTCGCTAATTCTTTAAAAAGAAGGTGGGCACTCGGACCCCTAGAGACCTAGACCCTAGAGTTTCAACCCCAAACGGCTCAAAAATATAGTTACCAATAAGGTTACTATACTTACGCCGCTTGAGGTTCACCGCAGCCGCAGCAGCGGAGCCGTCGGATGTCGTATGTTATATTTTTTGGTTTGTATAACTGAGTAGCTTACTTTGTATTATATAATTTTCTTAGCTTTTACTATGTAACCAAGTTATTGTGATCACCATTACTTTTTTTAAAAGAGTATCCATGGAGTTTCTTGCCGGTTCTTCTCCATAGGACCTACTCTTTGGAACCGTGCAACTAGTGTGACTTTTCATAAGAGCCTGTAAAGGCCTATTTGAAATTAAAATTTTGACTTGACTTGACATGGTTACCTTTATCTAAATCAGGTAATATTGTTACTTTTAAGTCGCAAATCTATAGGCCAAGTGAGGTCATCATCTGCCTAGCCTTTTCTCAACTATATTGTGGTCGGCTTCCCGTCTAAGCGGATGCACCTAAATACTAGCGTACTTCTTACGTGGAGCGACTGTCTATCTGACTTCCACAACACAGTTGCCGGGTAACATGATACCCATTGGTAAGACTGGTTGTCAGACTTTCTGGCTGATTACCTGTAACGACTGTCAAAGATCTACAAATGACAGCCGGGACCAACGGCTGTCATTTGTAATTTGAATTCGTATAGCCCACGCGGGCGAAGCCCTTCTACTACTATACTACTAATTCAATTAAAAAATGACAAAGTTTCATACCAACTTTGCCCCCCTTTTTCACGACCTTCGAGGTAGAATTTCGGAAAATCCTTTCTTATCGAATACCTACGTCATACAAAGAACACACCCTCCAAGTTTCAGGTCTCTACGATCAGCGGTTTAGGCTGTGCGTTGATCCGTCAGTCATTCAGGACAAAGCATTTTATATGTTACTAGCTTCTGCTCGCGACTTCGTCCGCGTGGAATAGTGGGGCTCCGCTCCTATTGGTTTTAGCGTGATGATATATAGCCTATAGCCTTCCTCGATAAATGGACTATCTAACACTGAAAGAATTTTTCAAATCGTACCAGTAGTTCCTGAGATTAGCGCGTTCAAACTCTTCAGCTTTATTATTCCTATTAGTATAAATAGAATATAAAAGATATCTTCACGTGTTATTCTTAAAATTCTATACCTTATCTTTAAAATTGTTTGGTGATTTAAAAAAAACATTTTCAACAATTGCTTTTAAAGAATCCCGTCACCCCAGAGCGTCTGATTAAAGATTAGCGCTCGCCTGCTTTCCATTCCTCGCTCGTCTCCGGCGACTGATTGATTTGTGGCGCGCGTACCACTCATATCCGGGGGGGACTCGCTAGCTGTTGCATGCGGGTTCGCTTGCTGTTTGTTTTTGTACTTTTTCAATTGGCGTTTTTGATAGACAAACAATTTGGGGTTGTTTTTCTGATCATCATCTGCTTCCAGTAACAGTTTTACATGGAGCGGGTCATCGGTCCTCCACAACCCAGTTTTACCGGGTAACACGATACCTCTTGGTAAGACTAGCTGTCAGACTTTCTGGCTTGTGACTACCCGTCACGACTGTCAAAGATCTACAAATGACAGCCGGGAGACACGGAGGAGTTTCACTATGTTATAAATGGTCACCCATCCACGGACCGACCGCGACAAGCGGAGCTTTTATTTGATCAATCGACCTGTGCGGCCATTACTTAGCCACGAGCTCCTCTTTCCAATTATTACTAATTTATAATATTTATAAAGGTATTAAAAAAAATCATAGAAGCGAGCGGCGTAATCTGACGAGTATAATATGTAAGACTGGTTGTCAGACTTTCTGGCTTCTGACTACCCGTAACGAGTGTCAAAGATCTAAAAAAGACAGCCGGGACCAACAGCTTAACGTGCTTTCCAACCAAACGCTGCAAATGTCTAGTCAAAAAGAAAGTCTAGACTCAATTCGATTGAGCTAGGTTACCAAGTTATGATACCTACTGAAGTCTAGGATCTATTATCAACGGGAAATACCATTACAGCTTGGAGTCTGAAGCTCTGCATTTTTTATAAAGGTTGTTCAAGGACTTATAGGGTTTTTAACCGAGTTCAAAAAAGGATGATCTGGCGTTGACGTCGGATTTTAACATCAGCGTTGGTGTCGGTAATATCGTGGTGGCCTAGTGGTTAAGGCACCTGCCTCTCGTGTACGATTGTGCGGGTTCGAAACCTGGCAAGTACCAATGTGACTTTCCTAAAGTCATAATGTACTTTCTAAGTGTATCTTAGACGTCACTAACTAACGGTGAAGGAAAACATCGTGAGGAAACCTCGACTACAAAGTCTGAAATCGCCAATCCGCCTTGAGCGCACGTGGTGATCAATGCTCATGCCTTCTGTGTGAGAAGAGGCCTGTGCCCAGCAGTGGGATAATATATAGGCTGATGATGATGATGTTGGTGTCGGTGTCGGAATTGGCGAATACGAATTACTATAGTCTGTTCCAATTGATTTTACGAAAAATTTAAGTAAAATCATAACCTATTTTGTTCTAATTCTCCCACTTAAATTCATAAAATGGCATTTTAATGATGATGATGTTTAGAGCATGAAATTGACATAATTGCGCCATCCTTACGCCATTTTGTTAATTTCTGTGGCAGAATTAGAACATAATAGGTTACGACTTAGTTTACATTTTTCATCAAATCAATTGCTACCGACACATCATCATCCTACTTATATTATAGATGCCAAAGTTTGTGAGAATAGATGGACGGATGTTTGTTACTCTTTCACGCGAAAACTACTGAACAGATTCGGATGAAATTTGGTACACACACAGCTTACAACCTTTTTATTCGGGTCCATGCAGTAGTTCCTCAGAGGATGCGGGTGAAAACGCGAGAAACGGCTAGTATTTTCATAAAACTGCTTATACATGCCTTCCGTCTTACTTATAATAAACCTGTAATTTGAAGTATAACCATTTCCCACCTAATCCTTACTTAACGTTATAATCCAGGATTAAACTACTAACTTAATTTCGAATTAACGCTAAACAGCATTTGCGAGTAAGATTTTTAGAAATCCATTGCTAAGCAGCAGATTAAAAATTAATCGCACTTTAGAAGTAAGACGGTTAAGGTTTGATAATCCTATTCTTGTCCACAGTTCCTCACGATGATGACCACGTTGAAGACCTGTTCTGATGTCTGGTGATATGGCTCAACAGGGGCAGCCGTACCCCATACCCTGGGGCCTGCACTACCAGCACAGGTGACCATCTTCTTCTTCTTATCGTGTGGGCGGCAAGTTTACCAACCTAACAAACCTTAGTGTCAGAGTTGTCTCAAACCCGCCTGACGGCCTCTGACATGGAATTGTAACAACGACTGCTATCAAGCAGCCGGGGACGACGGCTTAACGTGCCAGGCACAGGGATGTAACACTGCTAACTACCAGTTGAGAATACCAAAAAAAACTCAAAGTAATGGTGCCTTGAATCGAAATAGAGATGATACTTCTAACTTTAAAACCGATTTAAGTGGCAAAAAGACTGAGTAACCAAATAGACTGCGAGCCAGGAACAGATTTTGATGACCAATAACCTCCCGGGCGAGAACTTGATTTGATACATTTGATTCGGGAGGAAATTACTGAAAAATATTTTTTTTCTACATACTTGGGAGACCACCGCTGCTTATCTCACCAACCGAACTGCAGCTGACGTTCACTAGGCTTCATAATAAACCTATCTTAAGCATCATACGAGTTTTCGCCCGGGAGGTAATCATTGACGAAATTTGCGGTTAGCTTGCAGTCTAAAAGCAGGAATGTCGCTCTTCAAATTGAGCTAGGAACGTATATTAAACTGTAAAAGGTATACCTCAACTTAACTCCTTGGGGAATACTGTCATTATGTTAAGATATGTGATCGTCCAACAACCTTCATACTCCCTGTATCATTTTCAGGGAGTCATCGACGCCGACGTCCACCGCGCGGCCGTACGACCACCCCCACACTCACACACACGCACAGCTGTACGCCAGACACGCACACACACATGCACACACGATTATCGACCAACACGAACCGTGAGTAACTTGGTGCTGATGATCTTTTAATAAATATATTGTGAAGAATAAAAAATGGTGAAGGAAAACATGATGAAGTCTAAGCTAAGAGCCAGTTGGACGTGTTGGAACCTGTGCTGCCTCGCTCAGAGGCACTTGATTAGATTCATCATCTGCCTAGCCTTTTCCCGACTATATTGGGATGGGCTTCCAGTCTAACTGTATGCAGCTGAGTACCAGTGTTTTACATGGAGCGACTGCCTATCCGACCTCCACAATCCAGTTACCGGATAACACGATATCCCTTGGTAAGACTGGTTGTCACACTTTCTGGCTTCTGACTACCCGTAACGACTGTCAAAGATCTACAAATGACGTGCTTAACGTGCTTAACTACTAGCTTAACGTGCTTTCCGAGGCACGGAGGAGACTACGACATAGATGGTCACCCATCCAGGTTACCTTCAGTCAATCGACCGAAGCGGCACATAAAAACCTGAATAAACTAAATTTTATTTGTTTTACAACAGATGCAAAGGTGAAGGCGAGGACACTAGACCAGATTACAGGGAACAATACACGGGACAATTGCACAGGTAAGGGATATTTCTTGACATCATCAGCCTAGTCTTCTACCAAGTAAATTGTGTTATCTCCCAGTGTAACTGGATACAGCTGAATATCACAGCGATTGCCGTCTGACAAACGCAGGACACAAAGTACTAATTAATAACATCATTTTTTCTTCGGATGGGAAATCATTAAATAACCCCTCCCGCCGTGAGTGGGACAGAAGGGAGTGTAAGACTCTTTCTTACTGACTAAAACCCATCCATGTTCCTTACTCAGCCCTTTGTATTTAAGGACGCGGTATCTCTTTCGAACGTCCTGCAGAATTAATAACATCCTTAGATATACATATATTGGGCGATACCCATGCTTAGCAGACACAGTGCTACCCAGAGGGGGAGTCTTGTCCGTGTAACCACACCGCCCCCCACACCCCGCACACTGACACAGCAACGCATAGCCACAGACACACGTGTGCTGAGAGTACGCAAACACACCAGCTAGAAGCTATGAGCTCTCATCAGCAGTATTGTACATGGAGCGACCACCTATCTGATCTCCGCGACCCAGTTACCACTGGGTATTGCGATACTCTTTCGTACTTCTTCTTATCGTGTGAGCTGCAGGTTTACTAACCTAACAAACCTTAGTGTCAGAGTTGTCTCAAACCCGCCTGACGGCCTCTGACATGGAATTGTAACAACGACTGCTATCAAGCAGCCGGGGACGACGGCTTAACGTGCCAGGCAGGGGGGTGCAACACCACCAACTTCCAGACTCCGGGCTGCTCTGTGATTTTTTCTAAAACAAATCGATTTTGGCCCACCGTATTGAGAGAAATGTTTTGAAGTAAAGTTTGAATACTCAGCGTCTATAGTATTGGCGGAACTAACATACAACAAAAAGAATACCTAAAGGTGAATCCTCGCCCACACCAATCATAGCGAAGCCGCAATAAAGCCCACGTACCTTGGCCATCCAGAGATCCCCACTCAGACCCTGGCGGTGCGAAGATATCTTCATCGTGCGTGCGTGGTGACTTCGTAGGTATGGGCTGCCGGCCGGCGAGCTAAATCTTCTTAAATCCACCGGTGGACTGGTCAGGATTCCAAAAACGGACACTGCACTGTAAGTCCTGAACGAATCACAGATGCAGGTCCAGTCATTTCACGAGATTCTTCAAGAATTCACCAAAAGGGGATTTTTCAAAAGCAGAGCGGCGCGCACTTGCTGTGTCGCGAACGGTGGCGGGAACGGAAGACAATTCTTCCGCTAACGCCATCTATTGGCCATTTTGCGAGAACGCTCGAGAAAGCCTCGATACGTGGGCTTTTTTTTTGTGTATGGCATCTCGCAGGTCAACCTAGAAGGTTGTCGACTGCTTAACCGGGCTCTCGATACGTGGGCGTTGCAACAGATATTGGCACGAGGATTCATCAAATTAGACACTGAATATATTAATTTACGAAATTAATTTATTATCGCTATGTGGAAAATCCTATTTTAATTTTATAATATTTAAAAAACCGGCCAAGTGCGTGTCGGGCCACGCGCAGTAGGGTTCCGTAGTAGGTCTCAGTTAGTCGACTATAACTCAGTAACCGGTTAAGCCTACTTAGCCGTGATAGTTTTCCTTGTAAGTTCATTATATGTGCTACGTCTGTGATTTTCTTCACATTTCTAGGTACAGCCATTCAAAAGTTAGAGGGGGGGTAACTCGTATCGAACAAAAATTTTCACTTAAAATCTAGATATTTCGCAAATGGCTCGCTTAACCGAAAAATGGTCTTCACACACCCATAATATTTTTGAAAGACCTATCTAACGATACCCCACACAAAGGGGTACGCGAGAAAAAAAATATTCATCCCTACTTTACATGTTTGGGAGCTACCGTAAAAAAAAATATTTTTCAAAACTTTATTTTACCACTTTCTCGGCGTGATCAATATACATATTCAGACCAAATTTCAGCTTTCTAATAACAAAAACCACGGAGCTATGCCGCGGACAGACAGACAGACAGACAGACAGACAGACAGACAGACGGACAGAGCGAAACTATAAGGGTTCCTTGTCGGACTACGGAACCCTAAAAAGGCATTGACGCTTCACCATTAGGAATCCGAGACTAACGCGGCAATCCCCTTTCGTACTGTTTGGCAAAGATCTCTCCTACTAGGAGGTTTATACTGTGTTTGCGTGTAGATGCAGCTCCTACGGCAAATGTGGCGAGGATGTGACGGAGGAGCCCCGCGAGAGAGACGAGGCTGTCACCAGCACAGAACACCACCAGCATTGGGATGAGAAGATTGGTGAGTGTTCAACCATTATACAATCTTTATGTGTAAGTAAGTGTCTGTCTGTCTGTTGCACCGATTGGGATTGGGATGAAATTTGTTGTAGGGATACATAGAGGACTCTAAAGATTGTTACAATTCGCTTTTAATAATAATCTTTGCCACTATCTTCTTAAGTCAAGATGAGTTGCTGATTATGTAAATTTTTCGATCACGGTCCATAAATTTTATTCCCAAAAAAAAGAAACTTTAAACCATCTTTATAAACGCTGAAATTGAAAATCTCTCACTACTCTTATTACAATACATCGTTCTTGAAGTTGGTGTCTTATTATCTTTGCCACCGACTTCCAGCACGATATTCCTGTTGGTCTTTTATCCAGCGTCAAGTAGTTACCTAAGCATGTCAATGAAACAGCTAGATATGACATGGTACTCTTTCTCCCCCCAGTGAGCAGCTCGCTGTGCTCCACGGCGGCGCCCGCCACCTCCACCAGAACTGATGCGGCCTCTCCCCACCAACACGTCACGACTACACACGCTGGTAAATATTCAACCACCATTCCCTTAGCTTCTCTCACGACAAAAATCATCATCTGCCTGGTCTTTTCCCAACTATGTTTTGGTTGGCTTCTAGTCTAACTGGATGCAGCAGTGTTGTACATGAAGCGACTGCCTATCTGACCTTCATAACACACTTGCTGGGTAATACGATATCCCTTGGTAAACTGGATGTCGCTTTCTAGCTTCTGACTAACCGTAACGACTGTTAAAGATCTACAAATGACAGCCGGGACCAACAGCTTAACGTGCTTTCGCGAATTACAGGAGGTGGTCGCCGAGGAGCGCTACAGCTATGGCAGTTCCTGGTGTCTTTGCTGGCGGAGGGGGCACGCTGCGTCGCCTGGACTGGGAGGGGGCTGGAGTTCAAACTACATGAGCCAGAGGAGGTAGGTAGAATTTTATTTTGTAGTATCGGGTTGAACTGTTGTGACTAAAAGAGTAATGGATATTGTGGTGAGATGTATAAAAAATTGGATTGTCGAGGATGGGAGGGTATACTGAGGTCATGCGTGGAAGGGAAGAATAGAAGAAATTCATATTGAATAAGGAATAAGACATAGGGCAGGGAGTTGAGGGTTTTAGCATGCTCATCGCCACTGTATTTATTGTTCCACTGTCAACACAGGCCTCTCACACAAAGAACGGTGAATAGGTAACTTCAAAATTTTATCTTTCAAGATTTCCTCACAAATCACGATGTCATCTTTTAAAACTGTAATCAGTGGCATCCAAGATGAACACCTTGAGTGGCTTCAAGTTAGAAGGCGTGATAATTGGTCCTGCCGGGGCTGCGGGACGTTCGAAAGAGTTACCGCGCCCCCGGAATACAAAGGGCTGAGGAAGGAACATGGATGGGTTTTAGTCAGTAAGAGTGTGACACTAACGGCGGGAGGGGTCATTTGATGATTTCCCATCCGAAAAAAAGGCGTGATAATTGGTAAGATTTGATGGCCTGTATCTGTCTCCAGGTTGCTCGACGTTGGGGCGCCCAGAAGAACCGCCCAGCGATGAACTACGACAAGCTGTCGAGGTCTCTGAGGTACTACTACGAGAAGGGCATCATGCAGAAAGTCGCAGGTACTCCTCATTCTATTAATTTGGTTTATATCCACCAGATAGTAAATGGTGATTGCTTATAGACCATAGGATCATCCTGTTGAACCCAGGATTATCTGTTCGCTCCCAGGATCAAATAGGTATATTTGTTCATTTATACTATAGATTTCATCACATTGCATTTCACTCAGTGTTACTCTGCGATTAAGCACACTATTGTGCTACCAAGGAAAATCTTACAAGCTTCCTGCGGGACAGGCCCAGCCTAGTGCAGGAAGCCTTGAAATCATCTTGTCTATAACTCTTTAAAGAAATCTAATTCAAAACCATGTAAACTTTATTTTCTTTTAATTTTATCTTAAAAACATCCTATTCAACCCACGGTATTCCCATTCATCCCAGAACCATTCCATTGATCACGGGATCATCCCATTGGTACCAAGCTCATGCCTTTGATTTTAGAATCATCCCAGAATCATACCAACATGCTAAAAGCTTCCAAATTAATTGAACTCTCATATCTCCTACCACTTCTCTAGCTCTACTTATGTTTTACAAATAAACTATTTGATTGATTGATCTCCAGGAGAACGCTACGTCTACAAGTTCGTGTGTGACCCAGAAGCCCTCTTCAGCATGGCGGCGCCCCCCCGCGCCCGCTCCCCGCCCACCCCCGCGCCCTACGACGTGCTGACGTCACTGTACGGGGGCGTGTACCCCCAGTACCTGCAGCCCCCCCCACAGGCGGAGTACCAGAGGAGATACTACCACCATCATATCAATCACACGGGACATTATGATACGTAGGGAGGCACATAGATGGCGCTGGTTTCAAATGCTAGTTTTTTTTATATTATATACCATAGAACTAGCAAGAGAATAGACAAGGAATCCCTAATTTAAGTTAGTTTTGTTTGTTACCCTTTCACGGTCAAACGGCTGAACCGATTTGGATGAAATTTGGTGCGGAAATAAAGAGAACCCTGGAGATGGTTATAGGCTACTTTTTATCCGGGTGCTTTAAGCAATTCTGCCGGGACGCGGGTGAAACCGTAGCAAGCAGCCAGAACCCTCATAAAATTGACCATTCTCTAGAAAGAGAACGTACCTGCTTCTCTTACCATAGGTCTATATCTTTACTAGCTTTTCCCCGCAACTTCGTCTCCATGGTCTAACAAATGCTGGGCTAAACTAATCATTGCCTACAAAAATCATTCAAATTGCTACAGCCATAGGTAACATAGATACAAACATCGATTTTTGTGACAAGAATTGTTCCTTTCTTTTTCTTGGATTGGACGTAAACTAGAAGTGGTTCTCCCGAGTTCTAGAAGCTAAATATCCTAACTTCTCATATTGTACAGTATAATTAATTACTATAGATATTACTTACAATATTTCTGATCTTAAAATACTCAACATTAATTTAAGATTAACTCGTAAAGTTGACGTTCCGATTGCTCTAATAAAACTTACCTTTCATCATCATCTGCCTAGCCTTTTCCCAATTATGTTGTTTTAGTTTCCAGTCTACCTATATGCAGCTGAGTAACAGTATTTTACATGGAACGACTGCCTATGTGACCTCCACAACCCAGTTACCGGGTAACACGATACCCCTTGGTAAGACTGGTTGTCACACTTTCTGGCTTCTGACTACCCGTAACGACTGGCGAAGATCTACAAACGACAGCCGGGACCAACAGCTTAACGTGCTTTCCGAGGCACGGAGGAGTCTCGCTGTGACATTGATGGTCACCCATCCACGGATCATCTGCAATATCCTTAGCTTAACTTTGATCTAACTAAACCAAGTTTCAAGAATTCATCATGATCATTGTACGTACATAAGTAGGTAGATAAATAAGTCATTATTTAGTTAAAATTGAACCCGAATAACATTTCAATGGTTAAATAAGTTAAACTTAAGATTTCCTAGTCAATAGTTTATGTAATTAATAAGTTAAATTGTGCAATATTATTACTTAGTCACGTGGCGACGACTTATCTTTGTGAAAATATAAGCAATCATGTGAATATTACGATTAAAGTATTTAATAAAATTAAAATGCATTTTTTATTATTAAATTAATTTACTGTTTTACCCAACTATTAAAAATCCGCCCCTAAGATGACCCACCGACCTCCAACTACTCTAAAGCTAAAAGATAGGGTTATGTTTTTACCCGACTGCGCCGGAAGGAGGGTTATGATTTTCGAGAGTATGTATGTGAATGAGTATCGCGTCGAGCCAGGGACGCTTCGGTTATCCTTACTAATATTATAAATGCGAAAGTAACTCTGTCTGCCTGTCTGTCTGTTACGCTTTCACGCCAAAACTACTGGACCGATATAAATGAAATTTGGTACAGAGATAGAATAGACCCTGAGGAACAATATAGGCTACTTTTTACCCGGGTGCGCTAAGTAGTTCCCTCGGGATGCGGGTGAAACCGCGGGAAACAGCTAGTATTATAAATGCGAAAGTAACTCTGTCTGTCTGTCTGTTACGCTTTCACGCCAAAACTACTGGACCGATATAAATGAAATTTGGTACAGAGATAGAATAGACCCTGAGGAACAACAAAGGCTACTTTTTACCCGGGTGCGCTAAGTAGTTCCCTCGGGATGCGGGTGAAACCGCGGGAAACAGCTAGTTATCCATATACAAAACAGGCTGAAGGATAAAAATTATAGGTGGTCAGGTACTCACAGGATGCTGGGAGCCAGGAGATCACCACACTGTATCACTAGTTGTCGTATTTCACGGTATTTTGGGTTTTTTTCTCCGCGCGCGGAGGTTGTTGCCGGCCGGCGGTTTTGTTGAGTTCGAACTGAAGTTTCGTTTGGTTCCCCGCTAGATGGCGGGGCCGGTGAATGTTCCGTATCACACTCAGCGGTGCGCGAGTACAATTAGCGGTAAATTTGAATTAGGAAGGAAAAGGATGGGACTAAGGAAATCATCCCAAAGCCTGTTCAGTATGTATGTATAATTGATTGTGCACGCTCTGCAGCCTGAACGGCTCGATGGATTTTAGCTTGCGAGGTGTCGTTAGTTCGTATTTACTGTGAGAGTGACACTGGGTATATCAAAATAGGTCCTAGGTCCAGTTGAAAACCAGCGTCAGGCACTAGCTGTCTGGCATAATGCTGAACTGGACCTATTTGGCACAACACTCTTTTATTTTTGTACCTTTTTTTATTCAACATTGTGATTGTCCTTTGTTGTGTCAATAAATGTTTTTTCTTTCAACATAAAAAAAAATGAAAAACGGTACCTAATTAAAAAAAAAACAAAATAAGAGAAAAACCTCAGATAAAACAAAATTAAATAAAAACCCGACTGCAAAAAAACTTAAAAGAAAAAGCAAGTGACGACGGGAGGTCAGGGACGGGGAAAAAATCGGTTACATACATCTTGTACGAACTCGTTCACACATCTCCGTGTCAGGGGCATCCGGATCGTCAGTGTCCCGGTGCACGGACGCTCTGACAGGGCTATCAGATTTTTATCTAGGTACATTGACAGCCGTTTGCCGGCTGATAGTCTTCTTAGTGATCTGCTTGTTCTTCTAGCGCTATTGCAATGATTGCTAATACTTCATTGTTAAATAAAGACATCGTGTTTGAATACGGGTGACGGATGGCACGTCCCTGACGGAACACTGACACGGATAACTCGGAACACGGATAGCACTGACCCGGAAATGTGTGGATAGCGTCTAAATCGTCACAATAGTGGTATACGGGTTAAGGGATATAAACTAGTTATAAATAAAACATACAAAAGCTATATAATAAACATTTATTATACAATTCTCTAGGCTTATACGAGCAGTCGCTGTAGTACAACTGTAGTTAATCAACAATAACAACTGAGATATTACTAATTAATATACATTAATACACTAGCATCCGCCAGCGGCGTCGCCTTCAAATTAAAAATGATAGGTTCATAAAAACTTTGCCCCCCTTTTTCACCCCCTTAGGGGTAGAATTTCGGAAAATCCTTTCTCATCGGATGCCTACGTCATACAAAGAACACACCCTCCAAGTTTCAGGTCTCTACGATCAGCGGTTTAGGCTGTGCGTTGATCCGTCAGTCATTCAGGACAAAGCATTTTATATGTACCTATAGATTATATAATATCACGCTTGTACTACCCAAGGGGTAAGTAGAAGATATCTTGTTACTGAGTAATTAATTACACATAGAAAAGACATTACGAAATTTAGTTTCACCTGGGTATCGAATCTGGGACCCTGGGGAATACGATGGCGTGTCAGAGCAGGGATATATTTGCTGTGCAAAAAGAGACAGTGCTGTACGACGGTAGTTGTGTGTCATTCTCACACCTGAATCGTGATTGCGAAAGTAGGGCGTGGCCGGTGGTCATTATTTATATAAGTATATAATATTGTATTGTATATCTCAGTAGTACGTCAATTTTCAATAAAATTAATACTTTTCCTAAAAATTAAAACTATTAAACGAAATAAAAAGAAAATATTGAGTCTAACTCGGGTTCCGCATGATTAAAGGACTAGATACCACAAAATTAGGGTTCCACAAATGTGCTCGTGCCATTTTGAGCTCTATTGCACATTAAAATGCCCAAAATTGATTCTAAATTGCACTTAAATATGACGTCAGAAGCGAAGAATTTTGTCATCTGACAACTCGTACTTGGACACATTTTGACGTCAAGTACCTTTTATATAAAAAAAATATTATAATAATAATAATATCTACTTTTTACCAAAATCTCAAAAAAAAAATAACAAAAAAAAATTTTTTTAAACAATTTGATATTTTTTCCTAAATATTTACGTAGGACGTATATGATTATTTTACATTTCGATATAGAAAAGTGAGATAATATTTGCATTTTTTAAATACATAACTTAAGTACCTAATATAAAATGTATATAAACAAAATTGATGATACAAACTTAATTATTATAAAACCACTCTAAATCGTTAATATGATTTTAACACTTTTAACACAATAATACAACACTAATTAAAAAAAACACTTTTGTTTTATCGCAAAAACGTCACAGTTCTGTATTGCCATCTTTGTCTAACGTATACGAGTGAAAGAGACAGATACCCCTGCAACCACAATATCAAAATAAGCTAAGACAAACAGATTGGTAGTTCGCATTTTTTTTTATATTATGATCAAAATGAGCATTATATTGTAATAATTGAGTTGCTAACTGCTCAAGTATATTTTTTTCCCCTAATACTTAGTTCCTTAATGATGCACATTTGTATGTCTGCTTTTTTTTAACTTTTTATGCCAATTCGTGGACAATGGTGTGGGTTACATGTATGACAACATAAATAGAAATAGATGATGTATCAATGTATATTTAAGTGTTAATTTATAATTCTTTAGTTAAGCTCTGGCATGTAGCTGTTTTTTGTCCCAGCAAATAAAATAAAAATTAAAAATAAAATCATATTAACAATTTAGTTAGAGTAATCAATTCAACTATTTACGTTTAACGAACATTTACAAACATAACAATTTATATTTATTTACAAACTACACTACATATTTAATTATACATACGGAGTGAATTCCCCTACATATAGACAGAGGTTCTCAAAATACTTTATCGACCTCGCCGCCGAGGTCCGTCGCGACGACCTTGTCCATGCCCTCCCGACCCTAGCTCGACGAGCCAGCCCGCGAGCTGAGCTAACAACTTTAAAATTCCCGATTATAATAATCATAATTTATTCTGATCCAGCCTGTCCCTTGCTGTCCTCCCCCAGCGACGCCCTAAGCCAAGGCCCGTACCCCACTAGGGGGTGCCCTTAGCGTGTAGTCGCTTAGTTTTGTAAGTTAAGCCCTGGCTGGAGGCCCTAAATTTATTTAAGGCACTTCACAGGCAAACCCGTTTAAGTAGTCGACAACCTTCTAGGTTGACCTGCGAGATGCCATACACAAAAAAAAAACTCAAAATACTGTTTTAAAAAAATGGGAAGTGTTCAAAAAATCTTTTGAAAAATAAAACTTCTTAAAAACCAACTTCGGCCCCTGGCGTTGTCTGTGTCATACATTAAACATAGCTTATAGTATTCAGGTATAATATAGTATTCTGTTAATGAGAGAATCATTGGAATCGGTTCAGTGGTTACAGATATAAACATTTACATACAAACATACAAGTTTAACATCTTTACAATATTAATAATAATGTTAGGCAGGATGTCAAACGGGGTACGAAAAGAAAGTACTTTTAGTATTGTCGTTTTTTTGTTAATTTGTAATTTTCTTTAATTTAAGATACCTACTATACATATTACTTAGAACGAATTATAAATATTATAATAAATAAAAATACAAGGTTTCTTGTCGATCCCAGATTTAAAAATCTTTGAATGCATTTTAAACTTCAAAACTAATAAAATGTCTTCATGAAACAAAATATTCCATCTGGCTATATTTTTTTTTAATAATTATTTTGTGTCGAGTCGCGGACACCCAGTATAAAATGAAAAAAAAAAAAACCTTAATGTAAAGTACAATACTATAATAAGGGTATTCAACAAAAGAAAGAGAAAGAAAGAAAAGTAACTAGTAATGTAATACTAATAACTTACAAAAGTAAAATAAAATGCGCTAAAATACTGCGATATTTACTATTCATATACATACCTTCTGATTCATAATAAAACGCTCAAGCTCAAAATGTCCTTTGGTTTCAAATAGTCCCTTTCCCGAAACGTCCATTTCGAAAAAAGCTCCCTTCCAAAATGGACCCTTCGTTTCAAATAGACCCTTTCCGAAATGACCCTTTCTCAAGGAATCTTATAAACATAAATTACCTTTATGGTCAAGTTCTGTTTGACAAATGGACATTATGGGGAGGGGAGCATTTTGGGAAAGGGACTATTTGAAACCAAGGGACATTTTGGGAAAGCGACATTCCAAGCCTAAACGCTTTCGTCTTATAAGCCTCCTTTTTGCTATTCAACTGTTTTGTCCTTATTTGTCAAGTTAAAATGTAGTTTGTCAGAAAGGGACAAAACAATTCTATAGTTAAGAGACTTTTAAGATGAAAGGTGTAATTAGTAATAAGAGGAATACTCTTTTAGAGTTAATTATTTTCCACCCATGGCGTCACTTGCGATATATACACATAAAACGTAGCTTTCAAGGATTATGTAACATAGAATTAATGAAAAAAAAAACACTATAAAATTCAATCATCATCTGCCTAGCCTTTTCCCAACTATGTTGGGGTCACCTTCGAGTCTAACCGGATGCAGCTGAGTACCAGTGTTTTATAGAGCGACTGCCTATCTGACATCAACAACCCAGTTACCGGGTAACACAGTACCTCTTGGTAAGACTGGTTATCACACTTTTCTGCTTCTGACTACCCGTAACGACTGTCAAAGATCTACAAATGACAGCCGGGACCAACAGCTTAACGTGCTTTCCGAGGCACGGAGGAGTCTCGCTATGACAGAGATGGTAACTCATCCACGGACCGAAAAACAAAAATTGAATTGCTACAGTTTACATATGACATACAATATTAGATAAAGAATATTATTTGAGAACCACTGTCCATTGTAAGGTGAACAAAAAAAATGTCTAAAAACTAAAAATTACAATAATAATATCTGTGTGTGCGTTAAAGTATTCTTAACAATGATTTTTGAAGATACGTTTTATAATAGCGGAGACATTTTGGTGCGAGCCGCAACTAAAGTGAGGATTCCGAGCTTGCTATACACAATACCACGGTTTCACTCGCAAATTCAAGGAACTACTTCACGTACCCTGATAAAAGGTACCCTATGTTCTTCCCCAAGCATCAGTCTATCTTCATACCAAATTTCATCGCAATCGGTTCAGGATTACTCTCGAAAACGATTAAAAAATATTATAATTATGTCCTACCATGGGATTCAAGCTATAATCTCTTTACCAAATTTTATCCCAATCGGTTCAGGAATTTACTATTAAAGGATTTCACGCGTCCCGATAAAAATATGATATGTTTCCATGGGATTCAAGTTATTTCCTTACTAAATTTTATGTAAATCGGTTCAGTGGTTTACCCGGTAAAGCATTACAGAATGACATTCGCTTTTCTAATATTTGTTAGTAAAAAATTAAGGTACGTTTCGTTGCGGTCCTTAACTATGTACTATATTCAACAATATAAAGATGCTACTACTCTAAGGCCCAAGTTCACCGACAAGATAACGGTCCGATTAACTTAAAACAGCTGTTTACCATAAATTCAAACTTCCAACTTTCGATGGGTAACGTATTATTATTTGAGATTTTTATTCCTGAAACGGTCGATAGCCAAACCAGGGTTGAACAAGAAGTGGGTAGCACGAAAATTCCAGCTTCCTGGTTAACAAAACCTTTTCGTTTAACGGGCTGATTACGAAACCATCACTTGGTGAACTTGAACTAAAATATATTCGTTGCGCGGCTAAAACATTGCTTTTTTCGCTCCAAAATGTCACCGCTTAATATGTATATATAAGTCTGCAGATAGCTATCGATAAATTTGATATTCCGTTAGTATCTATATGAGAATAGTTCATATTCTAAGTCTAACTCTAAATTCAGAGTAATTGTCAGAATTTTCTGACATTCCATAAGAACCGTCTAACATGATATTTAATTTTGTATTTCATTAGTATCTAAGATATGAGAATAGTGCACATTCTAACTTTAAGTTCAGAGTGATTGTCAGAATTTTCTCACATTCCATACGAACCGTCTAACATGATATTTTTTGCGATATCTTAAAAATTTAGACTAAAAGGTTAAACGATAAACGTCAGACGATGTCAGAACCTCCTATGTTCACCAGGACATAGTCTGACGTTATTTTTCTGACCATCTGCAGACTTGGTAGTAAAGATATTTCTATAATATCAATTCGTAGAATATTATTGTCGAAATTCAGTCGTAATTTTAACATTGAAAGCGAAAAATTTTTGAAGGACCTATTTTACCACTTCTTGATAAGACTTATCTACCAGATTCATTATTCAGAATTCATTATTTATTGAATTAATTTTTGGATCTTCATTTGTAAGCAATTATCTGATAGATAAGTTTAACAGGTACTTATCAGGAGGTGGTGAAATTTGCCTTAAGTATCGAAGGAAGTCGACGTAATAGTGTATATATATCTATACTACAGCAGTCTATAATATGAAGACGTTTACATTGAATTGACATTGACAGCCCGCGTGACATTATACAGGGTGTTATTTTTTTTTACTTCAACTTCAAGTCGCTATCCAATTCACAATCGGATTCATCATGGATCTATTTTTTTTAAATTTTTTATCTCCCCAAAATTCCTTTTTTTTTAATTAAAAAATCTTTCATTTTGTTATCATAAAATTGTCGCCTAAGCATTTTCATATTGGCGTAGAAATTGACCATTCCTACAGTTAATATTTTTTTTAAGTGTAAAAATAATATATTTTAACAAAAAATACTTAAAATACACTATACCTACTTCAAGAAATATAAATTATCAGATTGGATCCGTTTGCGTTTAAGCCTTGCTTTTGTCTCCCTCTCTCAGTGCGGTGAGGCAGTCGATGTCAAAAGTGCTATGTGTATTGTATTATTTTCCTTGTATATAGCTGTACCTCTCGGATTGAGAATTCATAATTATCATACAATGAAATATTATTTCGAATTGATAACACTTTTCTACGTTATTATAACTGTTTTAAAAACCTATCTTTAAACAATTTTCGTCTGCTCTTTGATTCGAATAAGCAAGACAAAAATACTATTGATTTTCTTGTAATTAATGCAATAAATATATCTTTATCCGTCTAGGACTACCTAAGACTTCCTTTAGAGCGACAAATATATTCCCCTTCCCCTTTTTTTTGGCCAAATATATCTTCATCTTTCTAGGCGTATCTAAGACTTCCTTTGGGGCGACAAATATATTTCCCCCTTTTTTGGTAAAATTTTGGATTTTCTTGTAATTAATGCAATAAATATCTTCATCTTTCGAGAACCATCTAAGTCTCCCTGTATAGCGACATATATACCGCCCCCCCTTTTTTCTCCGAATTTTTGTGTGAAATAATTACCTTTTCCGTTCCAATATCAATTTCAAAGCGATTGTGGGCATGCCTTCTTCCAGCACAGCTCTGTCGACTAGCTGTAGACGTGCACGGCTATATCTCTGAGGGTGCTCTTGATGGCGTCGTAAGTAGCGAACGAGATGCCCACGGCGATGGGGCCCTTCACCCAGTTCATGCTAAGGCCCTTGAAGAACCCGCGCCAGCCCTCTGATCTGGTGGACGAGGAATTATAATAAGTATCTTGGTGTCGTGATGGCCTAGTGGCTAAGGCACCTATCTCTCGTGTGTGGGAAACCTAGCAAGTACTGATGTGACTTTTCTGAAGTCTTACTGTTACTATATGTACTTTCTAAGCATATCTTAGACGTCACTGACCAACGGTGAAGGAAAACATCGTGAGGTAACCTGTTATTTTTTATTGCACAATTGGGTTTATATTGTCCATATGCATAAACCTGTATAAATATTTTTTTTTTTAATATTACGTATTTAACGTCATTTACAAATCATATATGGGAACAAGTATTATATTTACAATGAATAAGTGGACAATCTAAAGCCAATTGTACAATAAAAAAAGAACTGCCATTTTCGACATGTCCTTTTGTACGTAGGGACCGTCGATATACTTATGGTATAAGTCATAAAAAGTTTTAATGCAACCGGCTGCTAGTGGGGGGTAAAGTGGAGGTGCCTAGACTCACTTGTAGACGAGCACGAGGGTGTCGGCGATGCTGGCGTAGGGGTAGGAGCCGTCGGCGCGGCGGCGCGCGGTCTGCATGCGGCGGCGCACGATGTCGAGCGGGTAGGACGCCGTCTGCGCCACCGCGCCCGCCGCGCCGCCCAGGCACACGTTCACCAGCGCGCCCTGCGGCTTGCCGAAGTACTCTACGCGATTGGATATTTTACACTCATCTAGGAAATGCAAATCTCGCGAGATTGGGGCTCAAGCGAGATCTCGCGGGTTTCTTAATAATAATACTGCAAGATCTCGCCAATTTTGAGATCGCGAGATTGGCAGTTTTGTGTTTTTTTTTTGCAAATAATCATAATATTTTAATAAATTAAGAAAAAAATTATAAAAGTCATAAGTATTATAAGATTAACATTTATTTTTACGACTATTTAAAAGACTTTTATGCGTCAAACATTGTTTGATCTATCTATCAAATAACAAATGAAAGAAACAACCAGTCTTCTCTTCTAATATTAAACAAAAATCTTTTAGTAATAAAACTGTCTTTAATAACAAACAAAACAACGAGAAAACAAAAAAAAAAAACTAATTATATAAGTTCAGTTGACAATTAAACTAACATATTATTATCAATTAAATAAAACTACATAATATCTACTCGGTAGATCCATTAGATATCACAGATTATAAG
Organism: Pyrrhia umbra; assembly: GCA_963891755.1. Lineage (NCBI taxonomy): Eukaryota > Metazoa > Arthropoda > Insecta > Lepidoptera > Noctuidae > Pyrrhia > Pyrrhia umbra. The sequence continues at coordinate 6,763,752 of OY982946.1, forward strand.
ACGTTTTTATGCTCGAGTGCAATCTCGTTAAACTCGCGAGATCTCGCTCGCCCATTTTTCGTCCGAGATTAATCTCGCTAAAAAAGGCCGAGATCTCGCAAGAACAAGATTTCGCGAGAACTAGATTGCATTCCCTACACTCATCATCTGCCTAGCTTTTTTCCAACTATGTTGGGGTCATCTTCAAGTCTAAGCCGGATGAAGCTGAGTACCAGTGTTGTACATAGAGCGACTGCCTATCTGACCTCCACAACCCAGTTACCGGGTAACACGGTACCCCTTGGTAAGACTGGTTGTCAGACTTTCTGGCTTCTGACTACCCGTAACGACTGTCAAAGTTCTACAAATGACAACCGGGACCAACTGCTGAGGCACGGAGGAGTCTCGCTATGACAAAGATGTTTTACACTATAAACCGGCCAAGTGCGAGTCGGACTCGAGCACCGAGGGTTCCGTACTCTCTCTCTATTTCTCCGTCTATCACTGTAGTAAGTAAAAAAAAAACAGCCCCTCTTTAATATTTGTTTTATTCTGTTTTTAGTTATAGCGGCAACAGAAATACATCATCTGTGAAAATTTCAACTGTCTAGCTATCATGGTTCATGAGATACAGCCTGGTGACAGACGGACGGACAGTGAATATGTGTAATGTCTTAGTAATAGGGTCGCTTTTTACCCTTTGGGTACGGAACCCTGAAAAACACTATTCTATACCTAGAAACTCCATTATTTTTTCAACTGAACAAAATTAATCAATTGAATTGGAAAATAAAATACATCACAACTTACTATTATATCACAAAATCTATTAGAGAGAGATCTCGTGAATGCCAGACATGACACACATCGCAACTGTTACTGCAACACCACGTGTAACATGTAACAATCGTTACAGTACCGACGCTACACTAACGCAACTTGTAACATATTCACTAACAGACAGTCACAGCAGCACATCACACCTGTTACTGCAACACCACGTGTAACATTTAACAAACGTTACAGCACCGACGACGCTACACTCACCCAACTTGAAACATACTACACTAACATACAGAGTCACAGCAACACATCGCAACTGTTACTGCAATACCACGTGTAACATGTAACAGTCGTTACAGTAACGCCACACTCACCCGAGTACTTCTGCTTGAGCGTGTCGTACGTGTAGAAGGACACGCCGGCGTACGGGATCACGCCCAGCACGGTCGCGGAGTAGCCTCTGCGGGAGATGATATACATACATAAAAAAATGGAAAAAGAAATACTATTAAAAATCGATTAAACAAACTAAGTTCTAAAATGAATATTTTTCGTAAACGATAACTTTTTTTTTGTACTAAGACCTAACAAACTGAAAAAAACGTGTTTGTTAAAAAGTGTTCAAGTTTGTCTTGTATAGTAACCATCGAGATATATCAATAGAGATGCAATCCCGAACATTACGCGGTAACAAAAACGTAACCATTTTTTAGAATGCAGACGTAGCTTTGAAACTAGTAATCATTTTAAAGTAAAATTATATCTATCTCTCTCACACTAACCGAAACGTAATTTTCATGACATCTGTATGATAAGGATGGCATTTACTACACATTTGCCCATATTATTGTTAAAATCGTCCTGCTGTCACTTTGATAGATTCAAGCTGACTACCAAGTGACAGATGTCATGAATTATGACTGGTCACAACCTTTATGGCACGTATTTTGCTTGGTGATTGCACATCATCTAGTTACTTTAGTAACATATATATCTACTAGCTTCTGCCCGCGACTTCGTCCGCGTGGAATAGTGGTGCTCCGCTCCTATTGGTTTTAGCGTGATGAAATATAGCCTATAGCCTTCTTCAATAAATGGGCTATCTAACGCTGAAAGAATTTTCAAATCGGACCAGTAGTTCCTGAGATTAGTAGCATACGCAAAAAAAAGTAACTTTTCTGGTTGATTTCTTACACCTCGTGTCCGAAAAACCCAAATATCTTACGGAACCCTATTTTTTTCCAAAATAAAATTTAGCCTATGTTACTCGTGGATAATGTAGCTTTCGAATGGTGAAAGAATTTTTAAAATCGGCCCAGTAGTTTTTGAGCCTTTTCATTACAAACAAACAAACAAAGTTTTCCTCTTTATAATATTAGTGTAGATGTAGATATATCTATGTATAGTGACTGTGTCTGTGCGTACCTGTACAAGGTCCTCAGTCCCTCGTCCCGCGCCACCCGCGCGAACACGCAGCGCAGCGAGCTGTACTCGCGCGAGTTCGTCACCGCCATGCGCGCGCGCGCCACGTCCAGCGGGTACGTGGCCGACTGCGACGTCACGCCCGCCAGCGAGCCCGCCATCAGGTGCAGCAGCGGGTGCGCCCTGGGAGGGGAAGGGGGGGCGGTCAGGTGCTGACGATCTCAGGTCAGGGGGGTTACGCGGTGTCCTGCGTGAGCGACGAACGCGACGCGACGCTGCGAACGCGACGAACGCGATCAACTCAACGGCTACCCTACTTGCGGCCTATGTGACAGAGACAAGTGGCAAAAACGCTAGTAGAATAGAAAACAAAATGTATGGGAATGACATTCATTTACGACTAGCTATCTGTCATTACCATACATTTTGTTTTCTATTCTACTAGCGTTTTTGCCACTTGTCTAGCCCCCCAGGTATACTCTGTACCAATAAGGGCCACCGCGCTTGCATTCGCCACTAGAGGGGCTAGGTCCCAAGAAATGTCAAATGTAGTTAAAAGAGATCTTTAATTCGAGCACTTTTATCGCTGATTTCACAAATCATTGATGTTTATTGTACATACAAGTTATTGATGTTTATTGCAAATATTGTGCCAATCCTAATGAATTATGGCAGATATACTTTATAGCTCAATTACTGCTTTGCAAGAAAAGCTGAGAATAGGTGGCAAATAAGTGGGCCTTAAAAACAGCTAATTTAAAGTTAGTTGCAGTAGTTACTATAGCCTGTACCAATTGATTTTAAGAAAAATGTTAACAATATTGTAACCTACTTTGTTCTAATTCTGCCACAGAAATTAACAAAATGGCGTAAGGATGGCGCATTTATGTCAAATTCATGCTCTAAACATAATCATTCATCAATTAATGCCATTTTATTTATCTATGAAGGAGAATTAGAACAAAATAGGTTATGATTTTGTTCATATTTTTCGTAATATTTAAACGTATTATAGTCGTATACTTAAACTTCAGATAACAGGTTTTTTATAAGTAAAACGGTCTGTGTGCGAAGGGGTACAAAGTTTTTGCTTCACGTATTAATATATAGATTTCAAGGACTCGACTCACTTGGCACTCTGCGGCGTGTCCACCCCCAGCACTTTCTTCCACTGCTCGTGCGCCGTGAACTGTATGGCGGCGTAGGGGATGATGCGCGCCATGGTGGCGCTGTTCCCGCGCCACAGCGCTAGGAACCCCTCCGTGCTCGCGCTCTTCATCAGGAACGAGACGGCTGCGCGCCACGAGTACGGGGTTTGGCTGGCGAGGGCAGAGAGCAGTTCTAGTCAGTCTATATCATCTGAGGAACCCTTCCACTTATAAAGTCCGATTAATATTTAATCTGCTGCTTAGCCAAAATCTGTTAAGCGTTAATTTGAACTAAGTTAGTAGGTTAATCCTGGATTACGACGATAAGTAAGGATTAGATGATAAATGGTTAAACTCCAGATTACAGATTTTATATAAGTGAGACGGTTTAACAGCTCGTGGCTAAGTAACACCTGCGAGGGTCGATTGGCCAAAGGTTAAGCCGTTCTTCGCTCGTGTGGGACCATCTATGTCATAGCGAGACTCCTCCGTGCCTCGGAAAGCACGTTAAGCTGTTAGTCCCGGCTGTTATTTGTAGATCTTTGTCAGTCGTTACGTCAGAAGCCAGAAAGTCTGACAACTAGTCTTACCAAGGGGTATCGTGTTACCCGGTAACTGGGTTGAGGAGGTTAGATATACAGTCGCTCCATGTAAAAGCTCCACTGGTACTCAGCTGCATCCAGTTAGATTGAAAACTGACCCCAACATAGTTGGGAAAAGGCTAGGCAGATGATGATATTTTCTTCATACTCACGAGATCTGGAAATTGATCTTAGTCCTGTCGAGTGGCGCAATGGCAGTCTTGGCGATGGCGCCGGCCGTGGCGCCCGCAATGAGTGACGTCACCACCGTGACGCCGCCGCCCAGCTGGGAGTGGTCCAGGGGGCCCTTGTGGCTCGGAGACTCTGACGGAACAACGGAAATCCATATAATAATACTTGTACTAGTTGAAATGGTTGCCGAAGTCCCGAATCGCATCGCCCGCCCGTACTTTTTATCCTTTTACTCAGCTCCTAAAGGTCGTAGCGTGATCTTACATAGCTTATAGTCTGCCCAAAGAAATGGGCTATTATATGCAAAAAGATTCATTCAAATCCGACTGGTAGTTCTAGAGATTGGCGCGTTCAAACAAACAAACTCTTCAGATAGATAGAAGGGTTCAAACAGAAATATCCATAACTAGCTGTTTCCCGCGTTTTCACCCGCATACCGAGGAAACTACTTCGCTCACCCGGGTAAAAAGTATCCTATATGTTAATCCAGCTTATAAACTATGTGTGTACCAAATTTCATCCAAATCCGTTCAGTAGTTTTTGCGTGAAAGCGTAACAAACATACATCCACACATTCTTACAAACTTTGGCGTTATTATATTAATATATAGTAGGAAAAGCAGCCATTTGCCAACCGGATACTAAGAAGGAGTAACTAAGGTTTTCCGACTTGGGTATTGAACGCACGACCTCATAGTTCCCCGTCCATGCCCTCCCCGACCCCTGCTTGACGAGCCAGCCCGCGCGCTGAGCCAGTAGCATAAAAAGTCCCCTAATAATAATATTGATATGATCCAGCTGGTCCCTAATTGTCCTCCCTAGTGACGCCTTAAGACGAGGTTTGTTCACCACTAGAGAGAGCCCTTAGCGCGCTGTCACTTAATTTTAAACTTAGTTGTAAGCCTTGGCTAGAGGCTTTAATTTAATTAATTAAATTAGGACCTTGCCACATTGTCTGGTTAAGCAGGTTGAATGCTGTTAGAAGCACCCTGCAAGAGTTCATGTAGAAAGAAAAACGACCTCATAGTGAGCAGTTAGCTAAGCTAACAGACAGTTGAAAATACAATCCGAGGCACAAAGACATCTCAAAGTGTAGTCCGTAGATCGGGAACACAAAGGTATCACCGCGATTGATAACAGATAAACATTAGTAGTAGTTACTTATCAAATGGTTGTAAATTACTGTCTTATCTCACAACAGCTATCTGTAGAGCTGTGCTGTGCGAAGATATATCCGATCACTAGCCATATTGGTGACTGGTTTCTCTTTGACGCCGACACCAACTCTGACAGCGACGCCAACGCCAAGTCCGAAACGAACTCCGATGCCGGCGCTGACACCGACAACAAATCCGACGCTGACGTAATCTACGATCTCCGATGTTGACGCCACCTTTGACTACGAAACGCGACGCTGAAAAGTTCGTTGTTAATTTGAACACCCTAATGTCAGAATCTGTCGCGCGGACGGGCAATGCAAAAGTACGCGCTCGGTTCGAAGTAAAAGGCGTGATTTATAATATCACTTTTGATATTGTAAATTGTACAATTGTATTTGTATATTAAATTGTTTTGCATATTGTAAACTACTGTTTTACATAAGCTATATACTCATAATATCTATACTTGTATTTAATCTACGATATTCATACTTACGTACTTAATATATCTAGCTACTAATAGAATATACTACTAATAAACCTAGCTCATAAGATCTTAGCGATAAGTACTATACATACATAACATTATATAATTCTACTTTATGATATTTAGAATTAATAAAAATACACTATAATATGTAATTGTAAATTTAGTTCATAAGATATAAGTAAAGAACAATAATTTTGATCCAACAGACAAACTATGTGTATAGTTTTGTTGGACATTATGTACGTTACAAAACTTAAAATGTGCCTTTTTGATCAATAAATAAATAAAATAAATAAATCCGCAAAACCCCCACGTATCCGCATACATCACTAATTTTATCAATGAACAAGACAGTAAGTGAACAAGCGTCATTATCTCAGTTATCAGTTAGTAATGTTGTGTTTACCGGCAGCTTGAGATATCGTCACACGACGTATCCGAGACAGGAGGATTGTATCTCATACGATTGCGCTCGTATCTAAAGAAAACAACATTCTAAACTCATTCATCGTGTTTCATGCTTCGCCGCTGTAACTATGTGTCCTTGTATAATTTCAAGGTAATTTATATAAATACTAGCTTCTGCCCGCGACTTCGTCCGCGTGGAATAGTGGTGCTCCACTCCTATTGGTTTTAGCGTGATGAAATATAGCCTATAGCCTTCTTCAATAAATGGGCTATCTAACACTGAAAGAATTTTCAAATCGGACCAGTAGTTCCTGAGATTAGTAGCGTACGCAAAAAAAGTAACTTTTCTGGTTGATTTCTTACACCTTGTGTCCGAAAAACCCAAATATCTTACGGAACCCTATTTTTTTTCCAAAATAAAATTTAGCCTATGTTACCCGTGGATAATGTAGCTTTCGAATGGTGAAAGAATTTTTAAAACCGGTCCAGTAGTTTTTGAGCCTATTCATTACAAACAAACAAACAAAGTTTTCCTCTTTATAATATTAGTGTAGATAAGGTAAGGTTTGAAACAAAACAAGCAAATATTAAAAATTTAATAAACCCCCTACGCAAAAATGCCTTACATCATTTTTGGAAAAGAGCTGATACTCTTACACTGCTGGACCGATATTAACCAAACATAGCTAAAAACCACCGCAAGGAAACTGGTTTTCAAATGAAAAACAAACACATCGAAATCGGTCCATCCGTTTGAGAGCTACAATGCTATAGACAGATACATACACTGACAGACAGACATCGACGTCAAACTTATAACCCCGCTTTTTGCTTCGGGGGTTAAAAAAATAGGAACGCTTGGAACGCGTCGAATCATAGATAGGCATACACAGTTACAGCGGCAAAGCATAAAACACGATGTCATGCCATTTGCCGTCACGGCACAGGGTACATTTTACCCCCAAACGCGCGCGTTTTTTATTAACTAAAAATAGTTAATAAAAAACTCGAATGTATTTGATGTCCAAACCAAGGAGCAAAGTAAACGTTTGTGTTCTCACAAACGTCTTCTAGTTTCTTCTTTCTTAACGCCTAGGCCGACGCCTACCCTAGGTCGACGTCTATCCTAGGCCGATCCCCTACCCCTAGGCCGACGCCTACCCTTGGTGGACGCCTGCCCTAGGCCGACGCCTAACATACCCCATCATTTGAATAAATGATTTTGAAATGTTTCTTCTGGAGTGATGGGTGTACTATCTTACCATGGTGCGCGTGCGCCGGCCGGTCGCCGTGCAGCAGAGGGACGCGCGCCTCGCCCACCGCCATCTTGTGAAGTCACACGGTCACATCACTAACGACATCTGTAAATAAAGGAAATTAAAATGTAAAACTATCCGTGTTTTAATGTGAGTAGCCATTTTATCGTTACTAGTATTATTAAACTTTTTTCAATTTGTAGTGTTTTTGAAATCTGTTCTATTTTTACTAAATAGTTTTTTATTTCTTGATTTTCAGTGGATCAGTTTGTAATTTGGATAAATTACAATATACTTATGTCTAGGCAAGTGATCATCACCTTTAATAAGGATTAACTATCTCCTGGGCGTGATGTTATGTTAAGGAATGGTGAAAGCAATACATAGGCATGCGCTCGCAGCAATCGCGGGTCCTTTACTATTAGTAATTGAAGAGTTGCATTGCCTATCTCCGAAGATCTTCATCAGATCCGAATATACTATATACAAAAACCTTCCTTGAAAAATATGCATTTCAATAACGAAAACCACATCCAAATCGGATTAGTAGTTTTTGAGAAAATCGCGGACTTACAAACATAAGGGTCGAACACGGAACCTCCTTTTTGGATTCGGTTAATAACTTGTAGTTTCCCGAGATTTCAGGGGGAACTACTTTAAGCAGCCTGAAAAAATGGTCCCATCTATCACCATACCGAATTTCATGCAAATCTGTTCAGCCGTAGTAGCTCTGTTATGCTTTCACGGTATATCGGCTAAAGCGATTTAGACGTAAATTTGAAAGCTTGGGAAACATTGAATAGGTTTTACCCGGGAGAGTGAACTGCTATCACGTCATACATTTAATTATGTACAATTATAATAGTGACATTGATCTACTTTTGAACAGTGACATTGTAAATACATGTGGTTAATGACCTATTAAAGTTTATATTCAACTAGAATTCCGCTAGCGGCTTCGCCCGCGAATATACGAATTCAAATCAAAATTTCAAGTCGATAGCATGATTAGTTCCTTAAATAATCGGCTGTGACGAACGGACAGACAGACGAAGTGTTACCATAAGGCTTCCTTTTTACCATTTTTGGTAAAGAACCCTAAAAAAATGACAGAGTTTTATACAAACTTTGCCCCCCTTTTTCACTCCTTTAGAGATAGAATTTCGAAAAATCCTTTCTTATCGGACGCCTACGTCATACAAAGAAACACACCCTCCAAGTTTCAGGTCTCTACGATCAGCGGTTCAGACTGTGCGTTGATCCGATCCGTCAGTTATTCAGGATCGAACCTATTGCAGAACCCCGTTACTTATAAATTTGAAAGTTACTGTCTATCTGTTACACTGTCAAGGGAAAACACTAAACAGCTGGATCGATTGATATCCATCCAAATCGCGGCCTACCGTGCCAGCGTAACAAACTCACTGTCGCTTTAATATTATAGTCTGTAGCATACCAATTGATTTTAAGAAAAACTTTTTACAAAAAAATAAAATGGCGAAATACTAACAATAGAAACTTACAACTCACCGAGTTCTAGAGTGATGTTTTGGTCGTAAAGCGTTTAAATAATTTTTTTTTAATACTTTTCAGTTTTATTTTTGGAAGTCGGTTTTATTTTTTTGTAAAAAGTTTTTTAATTTTTTCGCTTTTCAGTGTCTCGGTCTTGCTATCTTAACAAAATAAACACACCACTTCTTTAGGTTGTAATAAGCGTAAATAACCAAATCATCTAAGTATTTGGCATATCAGCAAGTAGAGATAAATCGTTATTTTTGATATATTTATAAAACGGTAGTGATAAAATTTATATGGGACCACACGGGAAGCACCAGCTTTCAAATAAAAAAAGAATCATGAAAATCGGTTCACCCAGTCGCAAGTTATGAGGTAACAAACATAAAAAAAAAACTGTCGAATTGATAACCTCCTCCTTTTTTTGAAGTCGGTTAAAAAATATAAACAAAATCATAACCAATTTTGTTCTAATTTTCCCACATGGATAAATGAAATGGCATTTAATAATGAATGGTGATGATTAAAGCATTAAATTGACATAAATGCGCCATACTTACGCACATTTTGTTAATTTCTATGGCAGAATTAGAATAAAATAGGTTACGGTTTTGTTTAAATTTTTCGTTAAATCAATTGGAACAGACTATAGCTTGAACGTCATTATTACTCCGACAGATTGGGTAAAGATATGATTTGATATTATAAACTTGCTTGAAGCTAAAAATATTGCAGGTTGGGTAAGACAAAAACTTCACGCTGTCGCTTCAAATTATTTACATAACGAGCGTCATTTGTCAAGACAAACAAAATTCGATAAACAGCGTATTGTCCTAATGATAAGGTGTTGGGAACAACCTCAATGTCATGTCATTGTCTGACACTCATTTTAATATATGTAACACTAGCTTCTGCCCGCGACTTCGTCCGCGTGGAATAGTGGTGCTCCGCTCCTATTGGTTTTAGCGTGATGAAATATAGCCTATAGCCTTCTTCAATAAATGGGCTATCTAACACTGAAAGAATTTTCAAATCGGGCCAGTAGTTCCTGAGATTAGTAGCGTACGCAAAAAAAGTAACTTTTCTGGTTGATTTCTTACACCTTGTGTCCGAAAAACCCAAATATGTTATGGAACCCTATTTCTTTCCAAAATAAAATTTAGCCTATGTTACTCGTGGATAATGTAGCTTTCGAATGATGAAAGAATTTTTAAAATCGGTCCAGTAGTTTTTGAGCCTATTCATTACAAACAAACAAAGTTTTCCTCTTTATAATATTAGTGTAGAAGTGTAGACTAACGAATTCCTGTGGTGTAACTCGTATTTTGAGAGCACTAAGTACTTACCCTATGTCTTTGTGCAGGTTATAATCTATCATCAACAGCCTATATATTACCCCACTGCTGGGCATAGGCCTCTTCTCACACAGAGAAGGCATGAGCATTGATCACCACGTGCGCTCAAGGTGGATTGCCGTTTTCAGACTTTTTAAGTCCAGGTTTCCTCACGATGTTTTCCTTCACCGTTAGTCAGTGGCGTCTAAGATATACTTAGAAAGTACGTATGACTTTAGAAAAGTCACATTGGTACTTGTCAGGTTTCGAACCCGCACACTCGTACACGAGAAGCAGGTGCCTTAACCACAAGGCCACCACGACTTTATAATCTATCTCCATATGAAATTTCATTCCATTTTTTTCAGCCGTTTTACCGTGAAAGCGTGACATACAGATGTACCTATTTACAAAATTAGTCAGGACAATGTGCAGGTCATTAGCAAATTTCAATTTCGAAGACATGACCACCGATTCTATACATATAAAATGCTTTGTCCTGTATGACTGACGGATCAACGCATAGCCTAAACCGCTGATCGTAGAGACCTGAAACTTGGAGGGCGTGTTCTTTGTATGACGTAGGCATCCGATAAGAAAAGATATTCCGAAATTCTACTCCTAAGAGAGTGAAAAAGGGGGGCAAAGTTTGCATGAAACTCTGTAATTATTTAATTTGTATTTAGCCCCCGAGGGCGAAGCCGCTGGCGGGAAGATAAAACAAAGTCGGGTTAGTTCGAACTCTTATAACTCAAGAACGGCTGGACCGATTTTCATGATTTATTATTTGTTGTATTTGTCTCCATCCCGAATAGCAGAATAACTATTAAAACAACAGAAAAATAAGGAAAAAAGGGCGGTACAAAAGTTCGCCGACTGGTTATAAATATATATCTCGCGCTGACACACTTCTTAATCGCCTTTATGCCAATTAACATTAATTAAAGACACAACATTAAAAAAAAGCGCTGATAAAAGGCCTTTCTGATATAATAAATGCGAAAGGAACACTGTCTGTCTGTCTGTCTGTGCTGATAACGTCGAAAACAGCGTTCTAATTATCACTACATAGTATAAAACAAACTTCCCGCTGTCTGTCTGTCCCTATGTATACTTGGATCTTTAAAACTACTCTAGAACTTTCTAGAAGCATGAGCTTGACATATAAATATAGAGGGTGGGCAGCGCTGCGAGTGGGTTCTTCCTGAACACGATACAGTGAACTTCAAGTGAACGGAGTGAAGAGTGATCAGTGAATCTTATTAGTGAGTGATTCTTATTAGTGTTATTGTGTTTGTATTTCTGAAGATTTGAATAGAGAGTTGCGTTTTGTGTATATTGGTGTAAAATTATTTATCCCGAATCCCAGCTCGTAACACTAGGTATGGAAATACCTTGAACCCTGAAGAAGAAATGAAATGAAACTACCGAGGCGAGATCTGAGTCGAGGTGACGAAGCGGTTAAGGCACCTGCCTCTCGTGTACGATTGTGCGGGTTCGAAACCTGGCACGTACCAATGTGATTTTTCTAAAGTCATGTGTACTTCTTAAGTGTATCTTAGACACCACTGACTGACGGTGAAGGAAAACATCGTGAGGAGACCTGGACTAAAAAGTGTGAAATCGCCAATCCGCCTTGAGCGCACGTAGTGATCAATGCTTATGCCTTCTCTGTGTGAGAAGAGGCCTGTGCCCAGCAGTGGGATAGCATAAATAGGCCTATTATGATGACTGCGGCAAGATGGTACATAAAAGGCATGTTATCATCATTCCTATTGCCTATTGTCAGAGTGATGACGTATAATCTTATCTTATCACACACTATCACATTGTTGGCAAGGGTGTGTGGCTGTAATCGGCAATCAGCAGATAGATAATTACATTGATAACCTTGTGAGACTATTGGGTAATTGACACCAATTACAATTAATTCTGAGATATTACTTTCCTAAAAAAGCACCATGAAGAACCGATCAAGTGCGTGTCGGGCCACGCGCAGTAGGGTTCCGCAAGACGTTTTAGTTGGTCGACCAATATCCATACCAAGTTTCAGCTTTCTAGTCCCAAAAAACCTATGAGCTGTGCTAGCTGCTGCATACCGCGGAGATTGCGAAAAAGGTTTCCTTGTCCACTACGGAACCCTAAAAATGATGAACCCTAATAATTTGCTATTGCCTCTAAAATTAATAATTTTTAGTTGCATTGGTATCAAATTGTCAGAGAATTGAGTATTTCTCATATTTTTATTTTGATGAATAAATGAATATATAGAGATGCAATAGAAAGGTTCTATTCTATATCATGAACTGAGTGAATTAGTCACTGTTTCCCCGATAGGTATGTACTCAGACCATCATATAGAACTTTTTAGATAGGGCTCATTATACCGTGGCTCAGATATTATAGTCCAGTCCAAGTCCAGTCCCAGTCCAGTCCAAGTCCAGTCCAAGTCCAGTCCAAGTCCAGTCCAGTCCAAGTCCAGTCCAAGTCCAGTCCAAGTCCAGTCCAAGTCCAGTCCAAGTCCAGTCCAAGTCCAGTCCAAGTCCAGTCCAAGTCCAGTCCAAGTCCAGTCCAAGTCCAGTCCAAGTCCAGTCCAAGTCCAGTCCAAGTCCGGTCCAAGTCCAGTCCAAGTCCAGTCCAAGTCCAGTCCAAGTCCAGTCCAAGTCCAGTCCAAGTCCAGTCCAAGTCCGGTCCAAGTCCAGTCCAAGTCCAGTCCAAGTCCAGTCCAAGTCCGGTCCAAGTCCAGTCCAAGTCCAGTCCAAGACCAGTCCAAGTCCAGTCCAAGTCGAGTCCAAGTCCAGTCCAAGTCCAGTCCAAGTCCAGTCCAAGTCCAGTCCAAGTCCAGTCCAAGTCCAGTCCAAGTCCAGTCCAAGTCCAGTCCAAGTCCAGTCCAAGTCCAGTCCAAGTCCAGTCCAAGTCCAGTCCAAGTCCAGTCCAAGTCCAGTCCAAGTCCAGTCCAAGTCCAGTCCAAGTCCAGTCCAAGTCCAGTCCAAGTCCAGTCCAAGTCCAGTCCAAGTCCAGTCCAAGTCCAGTCCAAGTCCAGTCCAAGTCCAGTCCAAGTCCAGTCCAAGTCCAGTCCAAGTCCAGTCCAAGTCCAGTCCAAGTCCAGTCCAAGTCCAGTCCAAGTCCAGTCCAAGTCCAGTCCAAGTCCAGTCCAAGTCCAGTCCAAGTCCAGTCCAAGTCCAGTCCAAGTCCAGTCCAAGTCCAGTCCAAGTCCAGTCCAAGTCCAGTCCAAGTCCAGTCCAAGTCCAGTCCAAGTCCAGTCCAAGTCCAGTCCAAGTCCAGTCCAAGTCCAGTCCAAGTCCAGTCCAAGTCCAGTCCAAGTCCAGTCCAAGTCCAGACCAAGTCCAGTCCAAGTCTGCGAACCACGCTTCTCCTGGTATCATAATGGATCTATAGAGTACTCCTTGCAAAGTTTATTCATTGATGATGGATTAAATACACTTAAAATAGTTAAATTGATACATAAAAGAACACCTTAACTCTTTTGTTTAGAGTTGAAAATTGCATGTCAACTATATGTTTACAGCAAGGCTTAAGCTTAATACTGAGATAACTAAATATTTATTGACATTCAATATCAGTATGACCCTTATCAGACCACTGTTTTTGTATTGTCTGACAAATTCATTGCAGTTGCAATAATAAGTATTTGTTTCATTGATTCTATTATAAACATAATATAACAACAAACTGTGGAAATATTGTATCTTACATTATAAATGCAAATGTGAGACTGTTTGTTACACTTTTATGGTGAAACGGCTGAACTAATTTAGTTGAAATTTCGTATGGAGATGTAAAGGACCCTGAAGGTTTTACTGCATGTGTGTGATCCATGGTTGAAGCGCGGAAAACAGCATTTGCATGAATTATAATAGTTAAATGATAAATGATATTTATTTTGCAAATAGGTTTTAACATAACACTCTTACACATTTTCAGGGTTCCGTAGTCCGACAAGGAACCCTTATAGTTTCGCTCTGTCCGTCTGTCTGTCTGTCTGTCCGCGGCATAGCTCCGTGGTTTTTGTTATTAGAAAGCTGAAATTTGGTATGAATATGTATATTGATCACGCCGAGAAAGTGGTAAAATAAAATTTTGAAAAATATTTTTTTTTAGGGTAGCTCCCAAACATGTAAAGTAGGGATGAATATTTTTTTTCTCGCGTACCCCTTCGTGTGAGGTATCGTTAGATAGGTCTTTCAAAAATATTATGGGTGTGCGAAGACCATTTTTCGGTTAAGCGAGCCATTTGCGAAATATCTAGATTTTAAGTGAAATTTTTTGTTCGATACGAGTTACCCCCCCTCTAACTTTTGAATGGCTGTACCTAGAAATGTGAAAAAAAAAAAAAATCTAAGACGTAGCACATGTAATGAACATACAAGGAAAACTATCAGGGCTAAGCAGGCTTAACCGGTTACAGAGTTATAGTCGACTAACTGAGACCTACTACGGAACCCTATTGCGCGTGGCCCGACATGCACTTGGCCGGTTTTTTTTTTAACTAGACGAATCCGGTGTTTCCTATCTGACTACCTTGAGAAGAAAGAGATAAATTAAGATAAATAAACTTATATTCATAAATATTATAACAGTGACAGTTGCATTAATCAAAATATTTGTTATTTGTGCAGTAGAGTGTAAAACAGATATTATTCATAACATGTTTGTGAACTATTGCAGAACTATTTGGGTCTAGAAAGTTCTGTGTAGTGTAATGTTATCTTTGACTGAGAAAATATCTTTTGCAAGCTTAATATTGAAATGATATCTGACAGACTTCATATCTACATTATTACAAAAACATAATAATATATTTTACTGAAAAAAAAAAGTTTTTTTTGTTATCTGTAAACTACACTATGATATAGTTAGCAGTTCATTTCATTTATAATTAAACAAAACAAATTTATTTAAAGCTAATTATAAACAAATATAAATTAGGCTAGAAATTGCTAAGTATTGAAAATTAAAATATTTACAAGATTAAATAAATATCCAAGTTATTTTTAAGATTTAAATAGAAAATATTTTTTTTTTCATTCAAACTTGATTTGTTCTATGACTTATTATATAAAAATAAATGATGTAAGTATGTGTATTGTTTGCATTCGGTCTGAGGAGCAAAGGGGCAGGGGGTTACGACATTTAATTGTGTCTTTGTAATATTCATATTATTAATATTAAAGTAGCCATGAGTAAACAGATTCCATAGCATGTGTTACACAAGAGATCACCGACCCAACCTTGAATTATAAATATAACTGGCATACAAACGTAGTACTTAGTTACAAAAGCTACAATATAAGTGAGCTAATTAATTGCTCACAAGATAGGATCATGGAATAATAATTAAATAAACTTTGGCAGTATGATAAGTTAACACAAAAAAAATATGATAAAGTTTTGTCAATTCGTAATCTCTATACCTAGTTTTAGATAGCAATGATGCAGCAAAAAATAAGATAACTCTATGTTAATCAAATAAAAATACTAATAGTAGTGTTTTAATTCATAAAAATAGAGCAAATAATAAATTATGTACGACGAAGGACAAATATCAAAATTGCGTCATCAGAACAGGTTTTTTTTTTTAATGTTTACAAATATGCTACAGGGCAAAGGCAACGAATGACAATTGGCCTTAAAAATATTGTTTTGAATATCATTGCTCGATAGTTCAAAGTCTACGTTTCAACCTTGAAACGATTATTTTAGGGCTAACGAGCGATAAACGACATCTATCATCTATAAATAGGTTCATGGGAAGTGTTCCTAGAGACGGCACACGAAAAACTTACCGAGAATTTGTATTTGAACATACCATCGAGATTTACGAGAAATATTTCAACTTTTTATTAAAACAATCACACAAAAGTACACTTTTAAGAGGTTATTATTAAAGTGAGGAATTTTATTTAAATAGTTTTGACACTAGAAGAGTTCGTTGTTTAGTCAATAATTTTCTAAAACAAAGAAAATTGTGAAAAACACTGTACGTAATAAATCGCCACTTCACACTCGCACAGTCAGCTGTCAAACACGAAATGACAGCCAATGACAGCTGTTCGTCGGGGATACAATGACATTTAAAATTCTACTAGTTGTGTTTCATTTCTACCAAGTTTATTTTAACGAGCTTGTTTATGTAGCATCAAAAAGCAGGTTAAACCATACGTCTTCTTCTTAAGTCGATGAAGATGTTTTTTGGCAGAAAATTAAATTTTGCGAGCTTTTTTCTGACCTCAGGACATAATAGTCCTGTCTATCGAGCCATTCCTTGAGAAGTAAATATTCATGGTTCCTCTTCCTTTATTAATTAATCATGAATTTCTAAGTTCCCTTCACAAAATATAGTTGTAACCACGATTTACATACCTAAACATTGTTAAAATTACTTTTACTTTCTCCGAGTTCAATATGACCATTACAACTCATATTTTTGGGAAGGCGTCTGCAGCTCAAACTCAAAATGTTTTCTTTCAAACAGACTTATATCAAACGTCAAATAAAATACTACTCATAAACAATAAAAAGCCCAAATTGTTAGAAAATATTTAATCAAAATATTATAATAATATGCGTTACTTTCAATTTCATTCGTACACACAATATATAACCCAAACACAACTAGCAAAATCTACCTAAATACCATAACTGGTAACTGGCAACACTACACACTTGTGCGTAAACAAAAACAGACTTTATTTTGTACAATATAAAGTTCAGATTGCGTAGCACCATTCACACATTAGTAGCATTTTTTATTTATTTTTAAAGGATTTGCAAATAAATATTGCATATATTTAAATACATTTTGTCTGCTCTAAAGCCTTTTAGAACAGACTATATTTTGCAGCAAACTTGACATCAATGGAATGAATATACTATCAAAAAACTAGCCTGTACCAATTGATTTTGACGAACAATATAAACAAAATCATAACCTATTTTGTTCTAATTTTCCCACATAGATAAATAAAATGGCATTTTAATGATGTATGATGATGTTAAGAGCATTAAATTTACATAAATGCGCCATCCTTACGCCATTTTGTTAATTTCTGTGACAGAATTAGAACAAAATATGTTACGACTTTGTTTACATTTTTCATAAAATCGTTACCTAACTATAACATTTTTCTTGTCCAGTGCAGAATATTAGTTTAATAAAAAGAATGTTTCTACAGTACGACTAAGGCCGGATAGCAACATTGTTCACGAAATACAATTAATATTTTCATCACTCTGTTTCACTCACAATCAAACAATAAATAGAGACAGAAACAAAGATTTAGCAGTATTTAGTGAACAATGGCGAAGTCGGCCAAATACCGGGCGTTAACACAATAATATAGGTAATTGTTTAGACCTATCGAATTAGTACATATTGTAGAACTCTGCATTAAAAAAAAGTCATTAACCAAGGACTGTCTCAACTTTTACAATTTCAAGAAACTATGCCTAGTTGCCAGCAAAAACAACAGTTAACATTAACGATAGCTTGTATTTATATATGACACTTTAGATGGTACCAGATTCTTGTGGAAGAGAAGGATGCATATATGTAGAACTAAAATCTCTGTTAGGCACTCTAATCCGGATAATCAACGAAGCACCAGCTTAAAACATTTCCATATCATGGCAACACAGCCATGGTATTGCCACATACAAAAATTTAGTATAAATAGTAGAAAATAGTGTTATCTGTGTGATGTAGTGTTAGTCACTTAATTCTAGGTCTGAGTCGGAGTCCGGGCGGCCTCGTATGGTTTTCTTGCTCTGTATCTGCAGCATGCGGGCCTTGCGGGCGTCTGCGGGCGGCACCAGGAGGTCGCCGTTGTATTCGATCACCTCTGATCTGGAAACAGTTGGAAATAAAGTTAGAATGATAATATTTGTTTGCGTTTGTGTTTTAGTAATGTTATAAATGCAATAGTGAATTTGTTGGGTATTTGTTACGTGTTCACGGTAAAACGGCTGAACAGATTTAGATGAAGTTTTGTGTGGCCTGAAGCTAGTTTGTACCTACCTCTACATTTATTTATTTATATACACACATGTAACTACCATTACAGTAACCTAATTCGATAGTACAGTAAACAATATCAACAATTCACTAATTAGAATAAGACAATACCATAAGAATAGCATCAACTCGTATTATTACATGATCAGTTAGGTGATCATTCATTCGTCCATTCGGTCCATCCCCATAAGTTGGTATAGTAGGCTGTACCAATTGATTTTACGAAAAAAGTTAACAAAATCATAACCTATTTTGTTCTAATTTTCCCACATAGGTAAATTAAATGACATTAAATGGTGAATGAAATGAAATGAATGAAAAACGATGTTTAGAGCATGAAATTTACATAAATGCGCCATCCTTACGGCTTCCTTATTGCTGTGGCAGAATTTGAACAAAATATGTTACGATATTGTTTACATTTTTCGCAAAATCAATCGGTACAGACTATAGTGGCTCACCTAGCTATCCGCCACTCGAGCATCTCAGTGGAGAAGTCGTCCCTGTTGCCCACGTCGGTGAAGCCCACGATGAAGTCTTTAGTCTTGTTCTCCTTCACCAGCCCGATGGTGGGGATCACGCGGATCTTCAGCCGCCCTGGAGAGGTAAGAGCAGAAATATGGTAATTGGAGCTTGTTATAGTAGTCTCAGTGTCTAAATACCCTGGGTACTCAAGACACTGAAATGGTTTCACCCGAACTGTAGTTCGCTCAGTTCACGCACAGGGATAAATAGCAGCCTTTAAAAGTCTCCAGGGTACATCTCCATCTGATCGTGTGGGCTGAAGGTTTTTACCAACCTAACAAGCCCTGGTGTCAGATTTTTCTCAAATCCGCCTCTGACATGGAGTTGTTACAACAACTGCTATCAAGATAGCAGCCGAGGACGACGGCTGAACGGCCCAGGCACAGGGGTGTAACACCGCCAACTTCACCTTAGCACCTTCTATATATTCTATAGGTTGGGTAGTCAACTCACCGGTAAGAAACGGTGCTCTCTCCACATCCAGCTTCACGAATCGGGTCTCAATATGCTTCTTGGCCAGCAGCTTGAGGTGCATGTCCACGATCTTGCAGCGAGGAGTGTCGTTCTTGTAGAAGTGACAGACTACGTTCTCACTCTTGTTGCACACTGAGAAGAAATCTTTTTCTCCGTCTATCTCTGTGTATTCTCCGTGACCCTGGAAAGATAGACATATAAAATTTTCAGCTGTTTTATAAAGAAAGAAAAACATTTATTGACACAAAATAAGACTAGAAGACAAGACAAGAAGAATCACAATATTGAATTAAAAAAATACAAAAATAAAAGAATGTTGTGCCAAATAGGTCCAGTTCAGCATTATGCCAGACAGCCAGTGCCTGACGCTGGTTTTCAACTGGACTTAAGACGAGTTTCGGTTGTTTTGCTATGTAAGTGTACCAGACAGAAATACAGTGTTACTTTCGCATATATAATACTAGACAACTACTTTCTGTAACTGGATAAGCTATTTTATGTCCTTTGTCAAGATTCAAGGTATCTCCATACAAAATTCTTCTTCTAAATTGGTGGTTCGGCCATTTCAAACAAAGTCTAGTTCGTATTTACTAACTGACTTTAAATAAGGTGGTTTTCGTGGTATTCGAGCCGTACGTTTGTGTCTGTGATTTTCTCAAAAACTACTGATTTTGTTTTGGATCGGGTTTTGTTATAAAAGTTGTTATAGTAGTTAGTTAAATGTGCTACAGCTAAACCCCTTTTATTTATTTTTTCCCTTTTATTCATGATGACCCCTCCCGCCTTGGGCGGGGCGGCAGGGAGTGTCAGACTCTTACTGACTAAACCGGGGGCGCCGTATCTCTTTTTCGAACGTCCTGCAGCACAGCTATACCCCTAGCTGCTAGCCTGCTTCACACAGGTGAGTAGATGTTGTACGTACATTAGCCATCCACTCCTGCTTGGCCTTGGCTCTCTTCTTCATCTCGGCCATGCGCTGCTGCCTGATAGCCTCCAGGTCACTTGTGTCCATGGTTTCTAACCTACGACGAAGCAGAGCTTTCAATATCATGATATATGATAACTGTCCATTCAAAGATGTTCAAATAACAGTACAGGCATGAATAAGTTATATCTGATGTTTGTATCCTGGTTAAGCAGTCGACAACCTTCTAGGTTGACCGGCGAGATCCATACAAAAAAAAAAAAAGATGTTTGTATGAAGTTGAATGTATTTATGAATGCAATAGTTTTTGCCTGTAACTTTACACATAATTATATAAGATTGAATTAAAACTGGATTTCTCTAACTGTGATGCATATCAAACTTGTAAAAGGTCTTTAAATGGAACTATTACTAAAGAAAAAGAATATAAATTAAATAACTTACTAATATAACTTTTATTGAATTTTGTATAGTTTCTCTATTTTAAATCTTACGGCTAGACAAGTGGCAAAAACGCTTGTAGAATTGAATATAAATAGTATGGGAATGACATTCGTTTACGACTAGCTATCTGTCATTCCCATACATTTTGTATTCTATTCTACTAGCGTTTTTGCCACTTGTCTAGCCCTACTGAACTTATTATGAAACCTTTTATCAAATCTCAATTTTCAATATTGGTAGAATTTTATAAGAATACATGAAGTTCATACCTCTCAATCTCACTGTCCAGCTGCTTCTCCATGTTGGAGGCAACTTGGTGGAGTAACTGGTCCATGGTCGAGGATTGATACTGAAAATAAAATCAGAATTTTTGATTATTTTTGTTCTAGGTACTTTGTTTAATGTACAATTGTTGTGTGGCTATATTAGCAAAATACTTGTTCATAAAGGGAAATTAATATTCTTGTCAGATCCATTATATTTCGTAATCCCTAAACTGACTCTCTGATAAAATTGGCCATTGATTTTCATAATTTTTTTATGTTAAAAATATATTTTATTTAATTATCCCTCATAAATTAGATTTATAACATTTTTATTCACACCTCTGTGTTAGGTATTAGGTTGTGAGACTAAGATTTAATATTAATAACTTCTAATACACAGAAAGTAGTTTTACCTCGAATAAGGCCGAGCGGAGGCGTAATAGATCTTTTTTGGTGTCAAAATATCAGAAATTGTATTTTTTAGCGCAACACATAGCCTCACACCCAGAAATAGGTGGCAAACAGTTTAATTGCAAGGTATTTAGTTTATCAACAGTAACAAATCGAGAAATATACTTTTTCTAAAGGTATACAAACTTATTTTGTTACCGATGCGATGACCTCACTCGACTCATAACACACATGTTGATCGATCTAACAATATCACAGAAACTTACCTTTTGACGCCTTATGTAAACGGTTCACTGTGTAGCGACGAAGTTAAATTTTGTAGTTAGACACTTTCTGATGATTTATAATGTCAGAATAATTAATGAAATACGATTTTAATGAATCTAGCATGGGCACCGCTATTTAATTCACAAAAAATTGACAATTGACATTAACTTGACAGTTGGTTGCGGTTTTTTTTTATTTTTGACATTGACAACTGTTTAATGTTGCAGTGATAAAAATGCTGTTTAATTTTAATTTAGTAGAAAAATTGCTGACTCGAATGCTAGTACTTGTATTCAAAGATAAGTGTCATGAGTAGTCATGATTATCCTGTTCTTGATAGATCAACTGTCGTAAGTATTACCCACAACTAATTAGTAAAACGACAGCTTCTTTTGCGGGATATCAGATACCAACTTCTGCCCGCGTGGAATAGACCACTATTCCACTCGGGCTCCGCTCCTATTTGTCTTAGCCAGGTTATGAACTCAATTCATTTAGGGAAAACTAGTCCTTACTAATATTATAAATGCGAAAGTAACTCTGTCTGTCTGTTACGCTTTCACACCAAAACTACTGGACCGATATAAATGAAATTTGGTACAGAGATAGAATAGACCCTGAGGAACAACATAGGCTTTTTACCCGGGTGCGCTAAGTAGTTCCCTCGGGATGCGGGTGAAACCGCGAGAAACAGCTAGTAGTAAATAAACACCAAATGCCCAGGAAAACGCTGACTGGAATAGAATTTTTAGTGTAGTCTGGCCCCTCATTAATATTGATGCGACTAAGTGAGAACAGTTTGAGCTTCGTAAAGAAACAAAACAAATATTATCAAATCGTTTATTAATTACATTGAGATTTTAAATTACACTCACTATAGAATTATTATTATCGGTTACATTAGGTCAGTCATATTTCTACTCCTTTGTATAAAAGAACAACTTATGATAAAAAGCCGAACGCTAAAAGCCAATTGATTTTACGAAAAATGTTTTAAACGATATACTTTTTTACCGCAGCGTGCGTTGCAACGTTCTTCTCAATGTCTGTTATGCACCTTAATGTATTCGATGTAAATTCTATGCTTAGCATCGAAAAGCACGCTGGTAAATCGTATAATTATTACACTAGCGTTAGATTGGCAATAGTCAGTAGGGCGAGACCAAAAAAAAGTACTCTAGTGTGCGTGTAACGTGCATTTTCTTTCCTAGATGAATTACAACCAGGTACTGCACACATAAACATAATTGTTTGCTTCTATTAACACCAAATCGGAACATTAAATAAAAACGAGATTTGTTTCGTTCACACCTGGCGTTGGGCCGATACAGGCCGCTAGCGTGCACGTTAATGATCTCACTTATCTATCTCGCTCTAACACATGAGTATCTATATAATTTCTCTCTCACATTGCGAATAACGCTAGTATAATAATAAATCTATGAAGTAAAAATATACAATTTCAAAAACGTTCTAATAAATACAAAATTAGTAATACAGTCTTTTGTCGGCTCTGCGAGCGTCTGACCACAGCATGCGAGCGCTTGTGCCTAGGGCCTCTACGTGTTATATTTGAGCAGAAAAATACACAACCATGTCACTTCAAGTGTTACAGGCAATCAAACAAAGAGTATCTAGTCATATTTCTTGTTCTCTGCTGAAAATACAATGCTACTATTATTATAAATACGAAAGTTTCTGAGAATGTATGTAGGTATGTTTCTTACTATTTCATGCAAAAACTTCTGAATGGACTTGGATGAAATTTGCTAAGCTGGATCCTTCTTCTTATCGTGTGGGCTGCAGGTTTTTAATCAACCTAACAAGCCCTAGTGTCAGAGTTTTGTCAAATCTGTCTTTCGCCCTCAGACATGGAATTGTAACAACGACTGCTATCAAACAGCCGGGGACGACGGCTTAACGTGCTCTCCCAGGTATCACAGAGTATATAAACACTACGTTTTACCAGGCATGGAGGTGTAACATCGTCACCTGATTCCGGGCTGTTTTGTGATTTTTTCTAAAACCCACAGTGATTTCGACCGGACTCATTAGACCAACGAGGCAGTCCCTGAGGCATAACATGGATTAATACATATAGGATAGCACTGTTTGTTGTGACCCGGATGCGGGTGTAACGGCGGAAAAATTGTTAGTTTAAGCTAACTTAGTCTTTATTTAAAGAAGAGCATTATGTGTATCCAGCTGTTTCTCGCTGTTTCACCCGCGTCCTCAGGGAACTACTGCACGGACCCTAAGAAAAAGTAAAAAAAAAAGTTGTAAGCTATGTGTGTACCAAATATCATCCAAATCTGTTAAGTAGTTTTTGCGTGAAAGATTAACAAACATCCAGGATTGCAAACTATATCTGTAATAAAGGCCATTTTCGCATTCTTCTTACGATATCTCTGAAAAAACTACTTCGATTTTTTCTGTCTGCTGGTTTTCTATCATCTGACAAAGAAGAATGACGAAGAATATACTATGGCACTGTTAGTTTTGGTCTATAATATAAGTTCGATTAGTTGGTAATCGATTACTGATATCACTTGAGCGATTTGACTTTATTTCGCTATACGTAAAAAAAGTTCTAAATGCAAAAACTGGCACCGTGAACAGCCTGCAAATTTTGTTTTTAAACAGAGAAAGGAACATTCGAGAACTCTTTAGTTGGATAATCTATCTACATTCTTGCATTTAATACAAAAATAAGGTACATTCGCCAAATATATTTACTCCAAAATATATTCAAATGATTTTAGAGGGACCAGCCCGTTTTGCTTGGCTTCGCTTGGCTTGCACCACTTCGCACTATACAATTACCTACCGCTAAATAAAACATCATTGTCCTTGTCAATCGTTTGACGTTGAAAGAGATAAAAGATGTTTAAACTAGCGGCTTGTAGTCAGTACCAATTGATAATACGAAGAAATTATGAATGATGATATTTAGAGCTTGAAATTGACATAAATGCGCCAT
This sequence comes from Pyrrhia umbra, assembly GCA_963891755.1. Lineage (NCBI taxonomy): Eukaryota > Metazoa > Arthropoda > Insecta > Lepidoptera > Noctuidae > Pyrrhia > Pyrrhia umbra. The sequence continues at coordinate 6,788,347 of OY982946.1, forward strand.
TTTCAATTTCTGTGGGACTTTGTTTATATATTTTTTTTAATCTATTGGTATCAACTATAGTGACTTATGATGCAAACCGGTCTTACATGTAGGAATGATAAATGGACTTACTTATACATTAATGGACTATTTAAAATGTATTAGAAAAATGTTAAAAGCACCTGAAAATTACACTGAAAACATCTTTATTACACCGGCGCACACAGATTATACGATTACAGAATGACCTCAAAAATTTTCGCATTACTTTCGCGTTTTATTCGCTGCGAAAACGCAGCGTAAACAATTTGTCGGTGTAATTAAGTTGTGAGTCTTGGGAGTTTTTGAAATGCTTACACACACAATTATTTTATACTGTACATATATGATACTGAGTTATTGTTTGATTGTATATTATAGAAAAAAAATTAACCCGAAAACTAGAACAATACCCAGTTTCTGAGTCTCTCAAATAATCAGAGGCAATTCTCATATTTCAACTAAGCAGATATTTAGCAGCTGTAAAATCTCAATATCACTTTATGTCAACTTTCAACCTCATTACAATAAAATTTCTGAATTTTTTGAAGTATGACATCACTTTTTCTGTATTTTCACGAGACAGTTTAAGGTATCCGGGGCTGAACTCAATAGGAACTGAATTTTGATTTCAGAGAATTGGTCTTCTGATCATAAAGTCGAGATAAACAACTGAGTATGGTTTTAGAATACGGTCAGGACACAACCAATTTGCCTATAGATAGGGTTGCCATATATTCAATAAATACAAATGGAAAGAAAAAAAAAAGGCATTTATTTTGTACATGCCGAGGTAACAGTTTTTTACGATCATGTTACGTATTATTTTCTTCAGTTTTCTTCTAATAAGGAGTATTAAGTAAGACTGGCGAATAGAGGAGCTCGTGGCTCAATAACAGCCGTACGGCTCGATGAATGTTCGACTGGAAGCCGACCCCAATATAGTTGGGAAATGGCTAGGCAGATACGTTCTGGAGACGACAAGCAAAGATACTTATAATTAAAGACCATAGAAGAAAATGGCTGAAATTGACAATAAATCCTTATTAGTTAATCGGAATTATGGTAACCCCAAATACAGATGAGATTATAGTAGGTGATTAAATATATTACACGATATTATTTCACACAATACATATTCATCAGATCGTTTTTGCCAATAAGCATGACATTGTGCAGATAAATAGATTAAACCGACGTACAATGATTGTTGATACAACAGTTCCGCATGGCGACGACCTCATGAGACCTGATAGAATAAAGGAATACACTAAATCCTGGGCCCTGAAGTCATGGTGGCCTAGTGGTTAAGGCACCTGCCTCTCTACGATGGCTCGAAACCTGGCAAGTACCAATGTGACTTTTCTAAAGTCATAAGTACTTTCTAAGTATTTCTAGACACCACTGACAAACGGTGAAGGAAAACATCGTGAGGAAAGCTGGACTTGAAAGTCTGAAATCACCAATTTGCATTGAGCGCACGTGGTGATCAATGCTCATGTCTTCTCTGTATGAGAAGAGGCCTGTGCCCAGCAGTGGGATAATAATGAGGCTGATGATGAGGGCCTTGACTTCAGGTGCAGCTATTTGCTATTTTGTAGTTGAACTTAGCACACGAGGTTGTCGTCGTGTGAAATGTAGATACAGAATCATTGTGCCGATTTTCGCTACACCCAATAGTTTAATGGCTAAGAGCCTCGACAGTGGCGGCGCAAGACCTAAACTTAATGTGGACAATGTACATTTTGCGAGGCCTTCTGGTGGTGCAAGAAGAAAATATATTTTTTTTTTCCAAAAAAAATCAACCGAATCCCGAAAATACTGAACAGTGAAAAATAAGCTTTATTTATACGCTAGTAGACCAATACATCGCTCTAGAAGTCGGTGTCTCTAAATTTTACGGCTGTGATGCGCGAGGCCCTTTGCACCACCTACGCCACACGGCCCCTGCACCTAGAGGCTCTTGTTGGGCAGTTGGATTAAGGGCTTGATGCAGAAAGCTGTATTTCTTAACATGGAGCGAATAATTTATAGAATTTGATTTTAAAACCCTGAACACCGGGATCTTGGACCCTGTCTTTTTCCCTATTTCTGGTCACTTTTTACCTGTATGATATTTTTAACCCCCGACGCAAAAACACCCCTCGTGTTATAAGTTTGAAGTCGATGTCTGTCTGTGTGTGTATGTGTCTGTGGCATCGTAGCTCTCAAACGGATGGACCGATTTCGATGCGGCTATTTTCATTTGAAAGCCAGTTTCTTTGCCGTGGTTCTTAGCTAGGTTTGGTTGCGTATTTCCCTTTCCGTGTTCATTTGGCGGCAAAAACCAGCACGGTTTTGTATTACTAACCAATTCGAAAAATCCGTGCTTAGTTCGCCTCAACTGAGCACGCTTTTGCGATCAAGCAACATTAAAAACGTTTTACAAAACATTCCCGAACATTCTCTTAAAATGCACACGGTTTTGTAAAACGTTTGTTAGCGTTGCTTGATCGCAAAAGCGTGCTCAGTTGACGCCAATTAAGCACGGGTTTGGCGAGTTGAATAGTAATACAAAACCGTGCTGATTTTTGTCGCCAACTGAACACGGAAAGGGAAATACGCGGTTTGGTTAATATGTCCAGCAGTCTAAGAATATCAGCTCTTTTCAAAATGAATTAAGGTATTTCTACGTAGGGGGTTTTTTAAATTTAACTAAACTCATTTTGTGGAGAAAACTAAAGAGTACCTATAGTAAAGCATAGAGTTTTGTTCCAGCCATTCTTCGCCTGCATAAACGGCGATGCCTAAATAGATTATTTAGAAATAGACCTTAGATTATTTGGAGAGTAACTTATTCGGTAACTAAAACATCAAGGTCAAACTTAGAGGCCTATGGCGAAGACAAAAAACATATTAGGCGGTTTTCATGGTAACCTCAGTGCAGTAAACACAAATAAGGATTCAGATCCAACGCATGAGTATCGGATGACCCGAAACTGGGGCTGGCTTGCAACATTGCTCACTAAATATAAATCATCATCCTGGCTATAACAAGCGTTTGTATGTCTATATTCAAATATATAAATTTATTGTATTTAGTGAGCAGTGATGCCCGAGCTTAGATGGTTTGTAGAACACGGCTATTGCCGCTAAAACATAAGGATTTACAAAAAATATTGACCACCCTTTCGTTGGTATTCTCATCAAACTAATTATATAATGATTTTTGCGCTATGCGTTTTAATTACAGTACAGAAATGACGTATTCCCAGTGCTCCAAACGACACTTCCACCGTCTTACTTATAAAAAACCTGTAATCTAAAGTTTAACCATTTCTCACCTAATTCTTACTTAACGTCGTGATCCAGGATTAAGCTACTAACTTAAGTTCGGATTAACGCTAAACAGCATTTATGAGTGAGATTTTAACTAATCCGTTGCTAAGCAGCAGATTAAAAATTAATCGGACTTTATAAGTAAAACGGCCAATGTTCATTAGAGCGCATGGAAACAAACCTTCACAACAAAAACTGTATTAAGATGTTTCTGTTTTTAAATGTCTACGATAGCGCAAAAATCGTTGTAGAAAAACATTAAAAAAGGAACTGGCTATTAAATCTACTAAACTGAAAAAATAAGCAATAAGAACTTTAAATTACGATTTTATTAGGCGGGCTGACTTCATAATGGGCGATAACCTAACTTAACGTTTCAAAACCCGTGTAAAACGTTTCTGATCACAAACAAATCACGATTTCCATTCATTCACGCACTCGTTGGCACTGCTTTGTAAATTCTTAATCTTGATTCGGATAAAGCTGCTAAAACACTGTTCCCGTTTAATTGCACGGAACAAATGTCGATGGCTGGCTCGGCTGCGGGCAGGGACATCGTCCTCAAGCCGTCTAGCCCGTGAAGATACAATGTGGAATCGCTCTCCGAATGAGCAGCCACCCAGGACGCGCCCGGCGCCTTCGCAAAAGTGGCTCTAGACATCAGAGAACAGGTGGTGGAGCTGTTGAAAGTCTCCTCCACGTCAGTGTACACCTCCCCCATAGGCCCACTGGCTTTCAACTTACACACAGCCAATTTAGAGCGCTCCATACCATTCACACTCGGCCTAACTGCTATCACAGCTCTGTGGCTATCACTGTCGTAGTTCAGCGACATGAAAGACCCCTCAACTGGTAACAGGCGGGGCTCCCATCGACCATTGTTCGCTTCCCAAAGCCAGCAGGAGTTTAGCTGGCAAGACATGAGACCGTACTCCGTAGAGCAGATGGAGACGACAGGAGACATGTCTACGGAATGCCCGACGCCGGTTAGCGTTTGGATGCAAGTCGAAGGGTTTCTGTAGTCGTACTGGTGTATCATGCCTCCGACTCCTCCGACGTAGAACTCGTTGGTCCTTATGGTGTCCCATGCGCACGACCACAGAGGGAACCCAGCCTGCACCGTCACGCTAGGAATGCCTCGATCTACAATCTTCGCGGTGCTGTCCAGCCCTACACTAAGTAACAAGTCTCTGGGCTGAGAGTACGCGATATCTCTGATGGGCTTAGGATGTAGATGCACGAACTGACCCATTTGGTAATCGACACAGCTCACTTTCCGGATGCCGTAGCCGGGGAATATGCAGTTGGTGCTTTTCTGTGACACGTACAGCTCGTATGTCCTGCAGTTATAAGTGAGCACTCTGCAGCCGCCATCTTTGCAGATCTCTAAGTTCTTCTCGAGAGCGAATCGCCAGGACCGTCTCGAGAGCTGTGCTTTGTTTGTCTGCGACACAACCATGGAAGTTTTCAACTCCTCTAGTTGCGCCAGGCAGGCACGATGAGCTATTTTCGTCTTCTGCAACTCTAATTCCGTTCTACTCTTCTCAGCCTGTAAGGTCTCCAACTGTTTCTGCAAGCCTGTTATTTGGGAGGTGTCTGCTGCTATTAACTTCCTAGCGTATATAAACCTCAGGTCTTTCATGGCCGCCTTGGTTTTGCAGGTGGGACAAGACCTGTCCTTCACAGGTTGAGCCTTTATCCATCTTTCTACGCACTGTGACCCGAAGAGGTGGCCGCATTTGAGAGCTACTAACCTGTGTTCGCCTGAGTTCCCCCACGGCTCCAGGCAGATGGGGCACGACTCCCCGTCCAGGTCCTCGTGACGCTGTGGGGACGTGACCTTCCTCAGCTTAGCTGGTGGTGCTTCCTCGTGATTGCTGCTGTCTCGCATGTGAGCTTCAGGTAAGGAGTTGGAGTCCTCGCTGATTGAAGACGCTGTGTTACTATCCTCACTGTGGACTGTGTCTATTGGTGGACTGGGGGCAGCTGGGACGTCGGGTGCATTTGGTACATTGAGGTTATTTGATACACTGGGGTCATTTGCCACTTCAGCTACATTTGGGTCATTATTTGCGACTGCTTCACTAGATGCAGCAGCTTCATTGAGTTCAGAATTAGCAAGGTTGGCAAGTCTTCTTGCTTCTTCTCTCTCGGCTAACCTCCTAATATGCAGTATCGTGTTATCCATGGCTATGTTGAACATCTCTAAATTCTCAAACTGCATGAAAGGCCGTAGTCGCATAGTCGCAGGGTCATTGTTAGGTTCATTCAGTTCTCGGAGTAGGTACTCATCTTGCATTGTGGACAATCTGGCATCCATTCCGGGAGGGTAAGAGGTGCCAACCTCGGGGGACTCAGGGACCAAGATGCTGGGACTCACCCTGTCCGGAGTTGAATTGGATGAGCTGCTCATTTTGAGAGTTTTACCTGTAAAGGAGAGATGGGAATTAAAGAAATTTTGTTTTAAAGGAAGTGAAGTGATTAAGAGTTTTCAAGAGGTTTCAAGTCCTAGGTACGGCAAGTGTTGTCTTTTTTCGAAGGGAATGTTTTAGTAGCATGGTGAGGACTGAATTTATGTCTTGTTGATTATGGCAACATTTTGAAGAAAAGGCTATAAAGATTTAGATGGACTCATCCAGTCAGTTGGCATGCAAGTGCTAGTCTCTGTATAGGTTAAGTTTACACAGGCTGGTTTCTGCAATCTCAGAAGATAGTGCGTGGAAGATTGATAAAAGGTGTTTACTCAATGCAACCTAACCTATCATCTCAAGAAAAGTCTTGAGCTGAAATAGTACTTTTTTTTCAGATGGGAAATCATAAAATGACTCCCCCAGCCGTGGGTGGGGTGGGTGGGAGCGTCAGACTCTTACTGACTAAAACCTATCCATGTTCCTTCCTCAGCCCTTTGTATTCCGGCGGCGCGGTATCTCTTTCGAACGTCCCACAGCCACAAACATGTTCATACTTGTTACTGTGATTAATTTAATTGTAGTAGTAAGACATTATTCAGGTTTTATTTAGCAGTACTATTACCTATGTGCTACTCCACATTATGTTTAGGTTTCTTGCTGCAAGGACACAATAGCTAGACAATAGAAAAACAAACTGAGAGTCCGAACTGGGCTTTATGAGTTTATTGCAGAAAATACTGATTTTATAACATAAACAACATAGGATATGTGTTGAAATATACACAATAATGGTAATTAATTAGTTTTTTAGTCATTGTCAATGATAATAATGAATATTTAGCAGTAAATACAGCGCACAGCTGATGAAAACGGGTACGATCGCTCGTATAGGACAAAAACGAAAATATTGATTACAGGTAACTTGAAGATATTATCAAACTAGTATTTATTACAGAGCAACACCCGATATATCTACTAGCAGGAATACATATCAATCAAAATGTTACTTACTCAATAAAATACGAGTTTCAATACGCCGCCATGCGATTCTGTTTGTATCAAAACTGTCAAATTAAAACATAAAAAACACAACATTACACCGAAATCACAGACTACGGAATGTTGTAAATGTCACTGAATCGTAGAAATACTATTTCTGTTGAAAACAAGTAGTAACGCGGTAAAATTTTATTAAAATCTCTGTTGTTTATCGTTTACAGAACAAGCGACATGAAATTCGTAATGATCGATCAATAATTCAAATTGCAATTTGACAGTTTTGTTTGACAGACTTGACAGATCAGCTCAGATCAGACATTCATAATTTAATCGGATACAAGTCCGAAATAACAACACGGGCTACACCTTTCGCCTTTTCTTACTTACAGAGAGTAGGCCTTACTTGAGGCCAAGTTTATCTAGAATTCTGGGACTCCGACATACATTAACACCTTGATATAAAATCACTACTTGACAACGGGATGCTTTGAGATAGTTGTAATTATAGCAGCAAAATAAATCATTAATTCATTAGATTTAACAGTATCACTCGTATTGCTAATACCGGTATATCATTGCAAAATTAACCCATCATCTGTTGCTTTCACACTTTATTACTTTTATAGTTTCTTTACAATGAATGGTCTGCTTTTCCAAAAAGGCAAGTGAATCCGAACGCAAAAGAGTAACTAGATGAACTCATTAATTTATCATTATTAAAATTCCATGGCAGTCGTTGGCAGTACAATGCGAGAAAGGGGCGACAATTGAGATGGCTCTGCTACTCACATCTGATTGGTTTAAAATCTAAATATGTCAGAACTTACGCCAATCAGATTCTGTTAAAGCTTATTAGCCAATAGGATTGCGTAAAACGCAGTTGGTAATGTGATGTATTTATTTATGTTCCTGTCAGTTGGCAACAGTGACAATATTGCAGTGAAACGGGGTGGCGTAGCGGATTGCGCCCGATCCCGTTTTTAACATTTTTCACTTACTACGAGCTTGATCCGTGACTTATTTGTGTAAAATAATTATAAGTCGATAGTGATAAGTGTTTCGAGTGCGCGATAGACCGCGATGGACGCCGCATGAGCTGTGAAATTGTGCCTAACAAGTTGATAGTAGATGTTGCTAATGGCGTCCAGAACCGAATAAAATCAAAATGTTTGTGTGAAAACGTGTAACAATCGGAGGAAGCTGCTGTGATGTGTTTAGTTGCTGGTCAGTACGTTGTGTTTAAATATTAAATTTAAAGTTTTACGCGTAAACGTATCGATTAATTTGCTTCTAACGGAATACAAAGTAAGGTCCTGAAAGTGTAAAAAAAATAGGTCATGAATATGTTTTGCAGCTCGATGGCGGTGTTCTAAAGAGGATATGTAGGTCGTACAGCGCGCGTGTTAGTCAATATCTGCGGTATTTCGCTCAGGGCGAGCTATGTTGACATTTTACAGAATCATGTCGCAAGGCAAGGCAGTATCTAGGTCAGCCAGTTTGGGGTCACTTGCGCGCGCAGTGACGTCAGGCCTCCCCTTGCCACCCCCCAGCACATTTCACTTTCTGTGTACACGAAAATATAAAATATATAAAAGCTAGGTCATGCTAAAAGGAGGCTGAGTAGAGACCATGCCTGGTCCTCTGAGCCTGTTTGTTTATGGTCGTTTTTTTTTCGTGTGATGGGCCAATGACCCTTTTTTGTGGATAATTTCGGTATGTGCATATTTAATTTGGGACCTAATTAATTATGTCTACTTAGCATTTTGACTGCTTTTAATTAACAATAGATATTTAATTAGTTATATTGTTATTTAAAAAAAATACCTTGATCTATTTTTTTTATAATAATATACCAAAACACCACATTATCAGTCATAGATTATGAAAGCAAGCTTGAACTCATTTTACTTAAACCTCTTTGATATGCTATTAAAGTGTAGTGCAGCCCAGAGTCACCCCTGCTGACTCCTAATAATATTATAAGTAAGTTTGTTAGTATGTATGTTCATCACTTTTTCATACAAAAACTGCTGAATGTATTTGGATAAAATTTAGTATGCAAAGTTTATAACAAGTTCTGGTGGCCTAGTGGTTAAGGCACCTGGCTCTTGTGTACAAGTCTACAGGTTCAAAACTCTGGCAAATACCAATGTGACTTTTCTGAAGTCATTTCTTTCTAAATTAGTTTTTTAACAGTGAAGGGAAACATTGTGAGGAAACCTGGACTTAAAAAGTCTGAAATCGCCAATCCGCCTTGAGCAAGTATGGTGATCAATGCTCATGCCTTCTCCCAAGTGCAGAAGCCTTTGTCCAACAGTGGGACAATGTATAGGCTGATAGGATACTTTATATTCCAGCATCTGGATCCAATTTGGAGACCAAGTAAGCAAAGAGCGGGCTGAAGCTAGTGCATAATATATAGCTTAAAGTGGTGAATGATGTAGCTGTCTGTTAGTTAAAAATTTCTCAGATATCACATAGGTATAGTCAATACCAATTGATTTTATGAAAAATGTAAACTAAGTTGTGTCGACACCCTTGCTCCATCCCACCTTCCCAGCACGGCGGGCTGTGCTGGTGCAGCCGCTGCAGGCGCGGAAAACCTCAAACGGCGCAAATATATAAACCTCACTGGCAATTATATATTTGAGCCGTTTGGGGTTGAAACTTTAGGGCCATGGGGACCAAGTGCCCGTCTCCTTTATCGTGACATAGGCAAGCGTTTAGTCGACTCCACGCATGACCCGAAAGCTGGCCTATATCTAGACCAAAGAATCAGCATTGCCATCCAACGTGGCAATGCAGCCAGCCTTTTGGGTACGATTCCCGCTGACAGCCATGCGGACGAATATTTTGATGCCTAACTTCTGTGTTTTATTTTTTTTATTTTTTGTATTATACATAGAAAAATAATATTAATGTAAATCTATACATATAATAAAATTGTAATAGTTGTTACTATTTAGTTATCTATATTGTGGGAAAATTAGAATAAAATTGGTTATGATTTTGTTTACATTTTTCGTAGACTATACCACTTTATCTTATGTGACTAGCAGTTTCCAGCAGTTACATCCGCATCCCGAGGGAACTACTTCGCGCACCTGGATAAAAAGTAGTTTATGTCCTTTCTCAGGCTCTAGACTATCTGTGTACCAAATTTCATTTGAATCGGTTAAGTAGTTTTGGCGTGAAAGCGCGACAAACAAACACAGTTACTTTCGCATTTACAATATTAGTATAGATTGAGTCATGGTAATACTTTGGTACAACGAAAACAGACAATATTTTCCACGAAACGCCTACAGCCCTAATTCAATGAGAATGATCATAATATTTACATACGCATCACTTGCCTGATAAGAGCTGTAATCAGTGTTCAAAAGTGTGTTATTACTGATAACACTTAAAAAACTTCACCTGGAAGTGTGACAGTGTGTTCAAAAACAATATGCAAGGCTTTATTAAATAAATAAATAGAACAAAAACATCAATGCGTTACTCAAATACTTTTTATCTTTTATTAGGGTTCTGTAGTCAGCAAGTAACCGTTTTATAGTTTCGCCAGGGCCGTCTGTCTGTCTGTCATAGCTCAGAGGTTCTTGGTACTAGAAAACAGAAATTTAGTATAGATATGTAAATTGATCACGCCGATAAAGTGGTAAAATAAAATTATTTAAAAAATATTTTGTTAGGGTAGCTCCCAAATACGTAAAGTACGGATGAATATTTTTTTCTCGCGTATCTCTTCGTCTGGGGTATCGTTAGATAGGTCTTTCAAAAATATTACAGGTATGTGAAGACCATTTTTCAGTTAAGTGAGCGATTTGCGAAATATCTAGCTTTTAAGTGCAAATTTTTGTTCGACACGAGCGTCCCCCCCTCTAACTTTTGAATGGGTGTACCCAGAAATGTGAAAAAATCACAGACGTAGAGCACATGTAATGAACTTACAAGGAAAACTGTCACGGCTAAGTAGGCTTAACCAGTTACAGAGTTATAGGCGACTAACTAAGACGATATTGCGCGTGGCCCGACACGCACTTGACCGGTATTTTTAGATTATGTAAACAATGTAGAAAAAGAGATTTTTATATCGAAACAAGCCTAGAATTAAAACCTTATTAGGGTTTTAGATTATAGGAGGAGAAATTGCTTGTAGCACCCATTTTCTAAGGAAACTATCCTTCCAAAAACACTGAAAAACTAAAAAAATATAATTATTTAGTTAGACGCTTGTCGACTAAACACCACTTTAGAAGTCGGTGGCAAAATAGTAACTTACGAGACTCCGACTTCTAGAGCGATGTTTTGGTCGACGAGCGTTTTTTGGATGAGAAATCACCATTTGCGCTCCTACAACGGTAGGGAGTGCCGGACTTTTACTGACCCACCCGAGTCGCCAAGGCTGCGGGATGTTCGAAAGAGCTAACGCCCCACCCACAGCGGGAGGAGTCATTTGATGGTTTCCCACCCGAAAAATGAACCGTGTTCCTTCAATCGCCCTTTGCAGGCCATAGTATCTCATGAAAAATCCCGCAATTCTGGCGGTATGGCAACTGTTCCACGTCCTTCAATCTACACTTCTCATCAAAAAAATCGAAACACTTTCGTTTTTATTGTTTTTGTCCTAATTTTTTACAAAAGAGAATTAATTCCATGAAAAAAAAAACATTATTGTGTAGCTGGCAGTTTGGTCATTACAGTAAGAAGAACAAAATCAAAATTCGAAATTAGAATTTCATTTGTTTATCCTATAAATGAAATTAATCACTGTTTTGAGACAAATGTGTATTTAGGGTTGGAGTACGTTTCTCGTTTAAAAACTAAAAATTAGCGCTTGTCTTTAAACTTTTTGTTTCTTATTTCATTTACTGTGACTTTGGGACGTCTGAAAAAACTTTTTTTTCTAAAACATATGGATACTTCGCCCGCAGAAGCCGCCCAAGTGGTGGCATTGCTGGATTCTGGACTTAGTCAGCGTGTTGTGGCTGCAAGATTGCATCTAAGCTTATCATCTGTTCATAGAGTCTACAAACGCTATCGGGAGACTGGTTCGTTCACGCGCCGTTCAGGATCTGGCAGGAATCGGGTCACTTCTGAGCGAGATGATCGATTTATTGTAACAACTTCTTTACGAAATCGACGCCTTAACGCTTTTCAACTGCAGCAGCAGCTTCGCGTTGTACGAAGAGTAGCTGTAAGTGACTCTACAATAAGAAGAAGGTTGAAGGAACGCGGATTGGCACCGCATAAGCCAGCGAATGGGCCGAAATTAACTGCAGACCATCGAAGAGCGCGCCTTAACTTTGCACGCGAGCACCTAACTTGGTCATACCTTCAGTGGAGCAAAGTACTGTTTTCTGATGAGTGTAAAATTATGCTGTATGGTAACGACGGAAGGAACAAGGTCTACAGAAGAGATGGAGAACGCTTTGCACAATGCTGCATTGAAGAAAAGGTCAGCTATGGTGGCGGTTCGTGGACGGTTTGGGGAGGAATCAGCGCCGACGGTAAGACAGAACTTGCCTTTGTGTCTGGGCCACGGCTGCCTGCACTAAACTCTCATCGGTACATCGAACAGTGTCTTGAACCTCATGTGATGCCCTATGCACATTTTATTGGCAACGACTTCATATTCATGCACGACAATGCTAGAGCTCACACCGCGGGCGTCGTACGAGATTATCTTACCGAAGTCGGTATCTCCATTATGGTATGGCCAGCAAGAAGCCCGGACATGAATCCCATTGAACATCTATGGGATGAATTAAAGAGACGAATTCGAGCAAGAGATCCAGCCCCAGAAACACTTAGCCAGCTGCAAAATGCAATCCAAGAGGAATGGGATAATATACCACAACATGTGATCGTGACTCTCATACGATCGATGAAGAACCGTATGGAAGCAGTAATAAGAGCTCGCGGAGGGAATACAAGTTATTAAATAAACGTTTCTTAATTATTTTTTTCATTTACGCGTGTTGTTTTACCCATTTCCTTCATATTCCATACAGGGTAAAAATTACTCATTATACAAAATACGAAATCTATGAAGACTTAATTTGAATTTAGAACAATAACATTAGGATTTAAAAACCTCATACTACTCACTATTAAATGACATTTTACATTTATTCCTAAATATACACATTTTTCTGATAATCCTTATCAAATCATAAACTGCGAGGTGTTTCGATTTTTTTGATGAGAAGTGTATGTCCATTCCTTATTTCACCTTAATAGGTTCTGTTCAGTTTTACCTTGAAAGTGTAAAAGACAGACAAACAGAGTTACTTTCAAATTTATTATATTAGTAAGGATTCAGGGTGAGAGGAGTTCGTGGCTAAGTAACAGCCGCACGGGTCGAGCGATCAAAAGTCAAGCTGCGCTTAGCGCGGTTAGCCCGTGGATGGGTGACCATCTATGTCATAGCGAGACTCCTCCGTGTCTCGGACAGCACGTTGAGCTGTTGGTCCCGGCTGTCATTTGTAGATCTTTGACAGTCGTTACGGGTAGGCAGAAGCCAGAAAGAGTGACAACCAGTCTTACCAAGGGGTATCGTGTTACTCGATAACTAGGTCCATGTAAAACACTGGTACACAGCTGTATCCGGTTTAGACTGGAAGCCGACCCCTACATAGTTGGGCTAAGGCTAAAGGCTAGGCAGATGATGATGATGAGTAAGGATTCAGGATGCGCGAAGTATTTCTCTCTGGATGCGGGTGAAGCCACAGGAAATGAGAAAGAAAGAAAATAAAGAAGATATTATGTAGTGGTAACTGTTTGGTGTTGGTTGTTACAGAGGGCGCGGGCGCTTGCATAGCGCGGTGATGGCGGTGGCGGGCGCCCCATGAGCCGGCTGCTGTGCTGTCTGTGTGAGCGGCGAGCCGACATGGGCGCCGCGCTCTCGCATCCTCAGGTACGTGTGTGCTGCCCACCCCCAGCTGCCAGCCAGCCAGGTGCAGGGCATGAGCGGTCTCCCTCACCACTGCCCCAGTAATTCCTACTGTCCTGCTGGTCTTTTCGGCCGAAAACTACAATGAGCTATTTATTTTGTTAATAAGCTACTTTTCAGCTTATGATGAGTTCAATTAAAGATCACGTCGACTCAATGCGGATTTAGAGGTTAACCTTTCTGGTTATCCTCGTGTAGCTAAGAAAGCCTGTCAGCAATCTTTTTTTTTCATGATATAGGATGTATAGTCCACCAATTGATTTTAAGAAAAATGTTAACAAAGTCGTAACCTATTTTGTTCTAATTCTGCCACAGAAATTAATAATATGGTGTAAGGATGGATTTATGTTAATTTCATGCTCTAAACATCATCATTCGTTATTTAATGCCATTTTATTTATCTCTATGAGAAAATTAGAACAAAATAGGTTATGATTTTGTTTTAATTTTTCATATTATCAATTGGTATAACATCCTATTTTTTATATATTTTTTTTGAAACTCTTGTCAATCTGATCGTTGTGTTGCCAGGAGGGCGAGGCGTGCGACGGCGCCGGCGTGGCGGCCGCACCTCCCACCATGGCAGACGTCATACGGTGAGTTGCCACTTACCACCTACCACATCAGCGTACAATGTTCAGATGTGTCCGTATACCGTTTGTTCAAACGATTTAAAGCTCTATAACTAAGGTGACATGACAAAAAACAGATGCAGAATATATTTGTTATTGTAAATATTATATTGCTTTCAACGCCATCCTTATCAGTAGGGAATAGAACTCAAAATCAGTTGAATAAGCTGCAAAAAGAGTTTGGAAGTTTTTCTAATCTAATTGTAAATGAAGTATAGGTATCAGAATTGTGCAAGCGTGGTGATTAATGCTCCATGTCCGTATGAGAAGAGGCCTTTATCCAGCAGTGGGATAGTAAGGGCCAAGTTCACCGTTGACTGTTGGTTTCGTAATTGGTCCGTTAAACGAAAAGGTTTTTTAACGAGCTAGCTGGAATTATCGTGTTACCCACTTCTAGTTCAACCCTAGGTTGGTAATCGACCGTTTCAGAAATAAATATCTCAAATAATACGTTAGTCATCGAAAGTTGGAAGTTTGAATTTTGGTAAACAGCTGTTTTAAGTTAATCGGACCGTTTTCTTTTCGGTGAACTTGGGCCTAGATAGGTCGATGATGATCCGATTTTATTGCCGACCAACAACATATGGTCCTCCAAATATTTGGTCTACCATAATCTCCATAATGCTGCCGTAATATCACCCTGATACCGCACTGTTACAGAGAGAGGAAGAAGAAGGCGGCGGGCTCGGGGCTGGGCACGCTGCGGCGCCGCATCGCTCTCGTGCGCCGCCCGCGCGACAACCGCCCCGACAGAGGTGACTAACGGCGATAATGTCTTACTATAGTTTTCAAAGACACTGTTTCTTTTTAACCGATTTCAAAAAAGAGGAGGAGAGAGGTTCTCAATTCGATTGGTATTTTTTTAGTTTTTCACTGATAGCGCTGAGATTTATGATTCGATTTACGTGATTCTTCTTTAGTTTAATGCGGAATGGTTGCCATTTGGTCCTGTAAAAATTTAACATAGTTTGGCCCAGTTGTTTTTATTTGATGGCTTTTTTTACCAGAATTTTTCAATTTTCTAGGCTTGTTCTTGCAGTCGCTCTATGTAAAACACTGGTACTCAGCTGCATTCAGTTAGACTGGAAGCCGACCCTAACATAGTTGGGAAAAGGCTAGGCAGACCATGTTTCTTACCCTTAAAATATTATTATTGGAATCTCACGGATATTCCGTATTCGCGTCGCAGTCTCTTGCGTTCCGAATTCGCATCACGTCATTCACAGTTTTAAATTTGGAGCCTAATACTTGTTTAGTAATTTCAGTCAGTCTGTCAGTCCGTCAGATAGCTCCGAATCCAGCTGATATCCAGATTCTGATATCCCCCCTCCCAGGTTGCGAGCACGCGCGCTTCATCCGCTCGGTGGTGAGCTCGTGGCGGCTGGTGGAGGTGTTCCTGCTGTGCGAGGAGCTGGAGGCGGGGGCCGCGCTGCGGGACCTGGTCACGCAGGCCGAGCTGGCGCGGGAGCCCGCCGGGGCCCTGCACGCGGACCTCGCGCAGGCCTACAAGGAGAGGTGAGGGTTTAGGAGTTTACGATCTGATTCAACAAATAGTTAATTTCAGATCTTCTCGTGTGTGCAGGTTTTACGAACTTAATAAGCCCTAGTTTTCTCAAATCCCCCTGACGGCCTCTGACATGGAGTTGTAACAATAACTACTGCTTTTAAGCTAGAGGCCGGGGACGAGGGCTTAACGTGCTCTCCCTGTGGTGGGGGTATAATACCACCAACTGGCTGACTCCAGGCTCCTCTGAGATATTTTCCAAAACCTACAAAGCGATTTCCGCCCGGCCTGGGAATCGAACGCGAGATCCCGTTCACAGCAGTCGCGTTATGCTACCTTTAGATCCAACGAAGCAGTCATTTCAGATCTAAACACACGACAGTGTATAAGTTCACTATGTTTTAGCAGTGAAAGCATAATGAACTCTACATGATATAATAACATCCAGATAGTTTTTTTTACGACTTTTTTCCATGTTACGTCATCCATTCGTATAGTATGACATAGTGAGGATGGCGTGTGTGCAGGTGGTGGTGCGACGTGGAGCTGGTGGGCAGCGGCTGGTCGCTGCCGGCGCACCGCGCCATCCTGTCCGCGCGCTGCACTTACTTCCGCGAGCTGCTGCAGCGTTACCCGCCGTGAGTGACTGTGCCCGTGTGTCCTAGTGTCTTGTGTCCTGGTGCCTCGTATCCTGGTGCCCAGTGTCTTGGTGCTCAGTGTCTTGGTGCCCTGAGCCCTATGTCCTGTCCCCTAATGTTCTGTGCTTTAGTGTCATGTGTCTTTGTGCCCGTTGTCCTAGAGCCCTAGTGTCCTGTGTCCTAGTGTCCTGTGTCCTAGTGTCCTGTGTCCTAGTGACCTGTGTCCTGTCTCCTAGTGCACTGTGTCCTAGTGCACTGTGTCCTGGTGCCCTGTGCCCTAGTGCTCTGTGCCGTAGTGAGGTGTAGCGGTCCGCAGGTCGTGCTGCCGCGTGCCGCTGGAGGGCGCGGGCGCGGGCCTGTCGCGCGAGGAGCTGGAGGCGTGCGTGCTGGCGCTGTACGGCGGCGCCGCCGTCTGCGAGCGCCGCATGCTCTGCGCCGCCTGTGCCAGTGAGTCGAACTGTCCCACTGTCCATCTGTCCGTCTGACTGTTTACTTTCATATGTGTATATAAACTAGCTGAACCGACGAACTTCATACAGCCACCTCATTTTTTTCGTGATGTTTTCTGATGTTTCATTATTGTTATTCTGCAACTCCAAGTGGAGACGAATCGAACAAACCAAAAATCATTAAAATCGGTCCAGTCGTTATTGAGATATAGGTGGTTTAATTAACACAACTTTGTTTTATATATAGATATGAATGCTGGAGTATTTAGTTGTTATAGGTATAAAAGTGTGTGCTAGCCAACTATTGGCAAAATTATTTAGTAAACAAACCTAACAGACAGACATGTGTTGCTGGGGAGTTTGTTGCGCCACTTCTTCTTCCCAGCAACAACACACAGGAAGTGGTGAAGGGCGGGCGTTTTGGGGGCTGTCTTTCAGCTAAGTTTGGTTGAATAGACTTTTGAATATATATTTTTTTTGTAATTTGTCTTGGTGTGATGACGTGACGGGTCTCGTTTCAGAGTGGGACCGCGGCGTGAACGCGGACGGTGATCTGGACATCATCAACGGGGACAACAATGGCAGTGAGTCGCATACTGCTGTTTTAAATATTGTTTTTTTTGTGTGTAAAAAAAGAATATAATTTACAGCCGCCAACTTTTAACTATGATGGATATCATAATGTTTAGACGAAAATAAAAAATAATAGCAAAATTATTTATTTTATTCGTCATTTTGACAGATCTTAACCGTCTTACTTATAAAAAAAACTTGTAATCTGAAGTTTAACGATTTCTTACCTAAACCTTACTTAACGTCGTAATCCAGGAGCTACTAACTTAAGTTCAGATTAACTCTAAACAGCATTTGTGAGTGAGATTTTTGTTTATCTGTTTTCAAAATTCAAAATTCAAATGTTTTTATTTCAAATAGGTCTTTGCAGGCACTTATGAAACGTCAAGTTAGTTGCACGGTTCCAAGGAGTGTTGCCAAGCAGTATATTAAAAATTAATCTGACTTTATAAGTAGGACGATAAATGTCAGTTCTTCTGTTTCACGTATAAGTAATCTAATATTTTTTTTGGTGCAACTGTGTGTGAGTGTTGATGCGTATCCCCGCAGCGTGCGGGCGCGGCTGCGGGCGCGGCTGGGCGGAGGCGGGCGCGCTGCGGCGGCTGGGCGCGCTGCTGGGCTTCGCGGCGGCGGCGCTGCAGCGCGACCTGCGCTACCTGCTGGACGCGGGCGAGCTGGCGGACTGCCGCCTGGCCTTCCGCCTGGAGCCGCCCGCCGCCGCCTACGGCTTCCGCGCCGCCGCCGACCTGCCCGCGCACCGCCTCGTGCTGGCCGCGCGCTCGCGCTTCTTCCGGTCAGTACACGCCGACAGTCGCGTCTATCGCGTCTGGCGCCCCTGACAACTCTGGCGACCCTCGCTTTGACATTTCTAGCGCCTCTGACACCTCTGGCGCCTCTCGCTTTTAACATTTCTAGCGCCTCTGACACCTCTGGCGCCTCTCGCTTTTGACATTTCTAGCGCTTCTGACACCTCCGGCGTATCTCTCGCTTTTGACGTTTCTGGCGTCTCTGTTGCACAGCTCAAGACCCGACAAAATATGTAATCCTACAGAAGTTTTAATTTTAATGTTTTTGATGACATGTTTGGCGTAGTGGCTGAGCAATGAGCTGCTGCTCTGCTTGTCGTGGGTTCGATTACCGTACGGGTTAATGTGATGTATGTTTGTAAACGCACCCACGATACAGGACAAATATCTAATCCTATTAAAAAATTGAGAAAATATAGGTATTATTTTTACTTCTGTCGCAGTCGAATAAAAAAATACATAACCTTACCATAATGTAAGACACTGATTTCTACTTCACTTATTTCGGTTCACTAGTGCTTCAATAATTTTTTTTAGATCATTTATATTTCAAAGCGACCCCATCGTCCAATTTCTCCTGTGCGTTAATAAAACCTTTCTTCCCCGCCGCAGGAGCGTGATGTCCCGGCGGGGCGGCGGCGCGGGCGGCCCCGGGGGCCCGGGCGTGGTGACGACGTGGTGCGTGGACGAGAAGGTGCTGCCGCGCAGGTTCGCGCGGGCCCTGCTGCACGCCGCCTACACTGATACTGTGAGTCCTGCCCCGTACGGGCGGTTGTGACGTCATACTGGGGGGTTGTGATGTCATATTGGGGGGGTTGTGATATCATATTGGGGGGGGGGTGCTGTCATATAGGGAGGTTGTGTTGTCATATTGGGGGGTTGTGATATCATTTTGGGGGATTGTGACGCCATAATACTAAGTTAATTCGTATTTCATGTATTATCTACCAGTGAAATGCCAGTAAATGAAATCAATCAGTCCAGCGGGTTTGGAGATTACTTGGAACAGTCAAATATAAAAATTGTGTTTATGCATGTCCCTGCCATGCAAGGGAATCCCGAACCTTTGGTAGGCGAACGTGGGACCGAAGCCAATACACAGAAGCACTTTGAACAACATGAAATGTGATGGTTACCATGTAAAATTCATTTATGTATTTTGTAAAAAGCTGTTATTTAAACGTTACAAACGGACAATTTAATTTTATTTCTACACTAATATCATAAAGAGGAAAACTTTGTTTGTTTGTAATGAATAGGCTCAAAAACTACTGGACCGATTTTAAAAATTCTTTCACTATTCGAAAGCTACATTATTCACGAGTAACATATGCTAAATTTTATTTTGGAAAAAAATAGGGTTCCGTAAGATATTTGGGTTTTTCGGACACAAGGTGTAAGAAATCAACCAGAAAAGTTACTAATTTTTGCATACGCTACTAATCTCAGGAACTACTGGTCCGATTTGAAAATTCTTTCAGTGTTAGATAGCCCATTTATTGAAGAAGGCTATAGGCTATATTTCATCACGCTAAAACCAATAGGAGCGGAGCACCACTATTCCACGCGGACGAAGTCGCGGGCAGAAGCTAGTATGTTATAAAGATGTTTCTTTATACTTACTCATTTATTTCAATTAGGTCTAATAACAAGCACAATTGAAAGTCGAAAATGTAAGAATTTCGTTTGTTCTGTATTCCATTTTTGATGTTGTTCCTCTAAATTGTTTATTATCTATATTCCAGGTGGATCTGAGCCTCATAGGCCGTAACTCCACGTCTCCGTCGTCCACGAACAGCACGGGCAGCGGCACGGTGAGTCGCTTCAACATGTTCTGATCACTTCTAATTGTACATCCATGATGTAATCACATCATGTCTGGACCTTTGAGACTGTGACCCTTGAGTTTGTTCGGTGTTTCTTCTCAAGGTAGTCGGATAGGAAACACCGGCCTCACCTAGCTTTAAAAAAAATATGTGTAAAAGTGTTGTTTTATAACCTATTAGCAAAATGAATATCATTTATTAATATGATCTTTTTGATGTAGTGGTCTAAGACACCATTGCTGGTTATAAAGTATTTAGCTATACCACTATACTTCATTTACAATAAGATTAGACATTTAAACGTACCCCATTTACAGTTCGTTCAAACGATTTTGAGCTGTATTGCTAAGGTGACATGACAAAAACAGAATGCAGAATATATTTGTTATTGTAAACATTATTTTGCTTTCAACACTATCCTTATCTATACGGAATAGAACTCAAAATCGTTTGAACGAACGGTAAATGGGGTGCGTTTAAATGTCTAATCTTATTGTAAATGGAGTATAGGTTGACAAAAAGTCATCATCTGCCTAGCCTTTTCCCTACTAAGTTGGAATCGGCTGAGTACTGCCTACCCCGTGTGGTGTACAGTGGTGATGTTGATGTGATACCGTGTGTGCAGGCGTGGGCGGGCGTCTCCCGCGGCGGCTCGCGCCCCGTCACCGCCGCCATGCTGGACGACGCCTTCCAGCTGTACGAGATCGCCAGGTCAGTGGGGTGGCTCAGCCTACGCTGGGCCGGCTGTGTCATGTACTGCTGTGTGTGGGCTGCAGCAATAAGATACGGACGTAACTCTTATGGCGCCTCCTCGTTCACGACGAAAACATTCGCGAAGCGTGAATGTGATCGCTTCTTGCCGTCTCGTTCTCGCGCTCGCCTGTTCTCCGATGGGTTAAATCGGTCGATCGGAAATGAATGTGTTGAGTGGGTCGAGTTTCGGGTAGTTTTAATTAGTTTGTAACAGATGCTGTCGAAATGTTGGTGGGACTTAGACTTCTAGAATGATGCATTGGCGTTCAGACCTATCAAAGTTTTTTTTTAAATTTTGAATTAATTTAATTTTTTTGTAGTAAAAATAGTTTTTTTTATTTACTAATATCCCCATCAAGGTAATACTGATTGCAGCTTGTGATGTGATGTGTGCAGGTTCCTGGAGATGCCGATCGTGGTGCAGGGCTGCGAGGACGCCATCGTGGAGGCGCTGACGCCCGACAGCCTGCCGCACGTGCTGCGCTGGGCCGCGCAGCCGCACGCCTCGCACTGGGTGCACAGGTACGTAGCAGTGGACACTACGCCGTAGCGGCGCACAGGCTACGGCGTAGGGCAACACTGGCTACATCGTAACGCAGTGGACACTACGCCGTAGCGGCGCACAGGCTACGGCGTAGGGCAACACTGGCTACATCGTAACGCAGTGGACACTACGCCGTAGCGGCGCACAGGCTACGGCGTAGGGCAACACTGGGTACATCGTAACGCAGTGGACACTACGCCGTAGCGGCGCACAGGCTACGGCGTAGTGCAACACTGGCTACACCGTAATGCAGTGAAAATTACGCCGTAGCGTAGGGCTACGACGTACTACAGTATTGATGATATCCTAGTCACTAGTGTAGTGAAGACCACGCCCCGTAGTGTAGCACAGGCTACGCCGTAGTGCAGACTATGCCATAATACCTATCTACAGTCGTAGTAGAACATTTGCGTGTGGTGTTGCAGACAAGCGATGCGCTACCTGCGCGACGAGTTCCCGACCATCATGTCGAGCAGCAGCTGCGGGCGCATCCCCACCAGCGCGCTGTCCGAGGCGCTGGCCTCGCCCTTCCTGCAGGCCAGCGAGCCGCAGGCCCTCCGCGCGCTGCTGCGCTGGGCCGCGGCGGCGCGGGCCGACCAGCCCGTGCGGGGTGAGTACCACGACATGTTGCCTGCCCGTAGGCCAGCGAGAAGTTATTCTTCTCTGATGAAAAAGCGAAATTGTAGGAGACAAGCTAAGGGTCCCGGTGGAAATCGTTGCCCCCCACTTAAAGATCAGTGAATTTAATGGATATGGTCTCTCCCCGCAGAGTCAGGGCTGGTGTGGGCGCGCGCGCAGTCGGTGGGGCGGCGCGGGGGGCGGCGGCGGGACGCGGGGGACGCGGCGCTGCGGGACGCGCTGGCGCCGCTCGCGCCGCTGCTGCGCCTGGAGCACCTGCCGCCCGACCACGAGCTGCTGCAGCAGGTCAGATATACCTACGTACTGGTAGGACGCTGCTACGGCTGCGTAGCCAGCTTGCTACGGCTACGCAGGTGGCGTGATATGATTGCGTAGCCGACGGGCTAATTATGACGTGGGATAACTACGAATGCGTAGTTTGCGTGCTACTATTTAAAGACATTATTTGGAGTCGACGTCTCTTGATTTTGTTTATTTTTATCTACTGTTGTATACGCCTAGACTAGCTGGCGTGCTACGTTCGACTGCGTAGCTAGCGAGCTACGTATGATTGCGTAGCTAGCGTGCTACGTACGACTGCGTAGCTAGCGTGCTACGTACAACTGCGTAGCTAGCGTGCTACGTAAGACTGTAGCTAGCGTGCTACGTCGACGTAGGTGCCGCAGCTATACGTCTACCCCCATAGGTGGTGCGGCGCGGCATCGTGCCGTGCGGGGCGGGCGAGGGCGCGGGCTCGGCCGCCGCCTGGCTGGCGCGCGGCTCCTACCGCCCGCCGCGCTGCTTCCTGCCCTACCTCGACGAGATCAAGGTATACCTCGACTCGCTGGCTAGCCCACTGCTGGGCAAGCGCCTCTTCTCACACAGAGAAGGCATGAACTTACACGCTGTATGCCGCAGGCGCTGCTGGAGCAGCAGGCGGTGCCGGAGGCGGAGCTGGCGCGGGCGCGGCGCGAGCGCTACCTGCACCGCATCCCCGACACGCTCTACATGGTGAGTGCACTAGCTGGAAAGTCGGGGAAACTCAGTGAAAACTCAAGAAAAGTCAGGGATAGTCAGGGAAAAATTATCATACGAGTCAAAAGTCAGGGAAAAGCTGATTCGTGAATATCTCTTTTCGCATGAAATAACGTAAATTTTACAGTCGCCATCTTTGATGCTTTGAGTTTTGAAAATGCCGCTAATTTTTTCAACAAACATTTCGACCCACCTTTATAGATGGGTCGTCGTGAGCGTGAGTCATGACGTCATAAGTGACGTTATCGCCGTGACAAAATGACCGCGGTCGTTGTGTGGAACTATTTAAGAAGCATTTTGATCGTTGTGGGCGCTTCGTGGAAAGAACCCGAAATAAAAAGATGATTCCTAAAAATTATAATGCTCATATTTTTAAATTATAAAACATGATATTGATAATTAGCATACTTTTAATATTTTTATCCGATTGTGACAGAAGGAGGGTTATGTTTTTCGAGTGTATGTATGTATGTGTGTCCATTTCTTTGGCACGCTCTACAGCCCAAATGGCTGGACGGTTTTTGACATGAGATGTCGTTGGATTTGTCTAAATTGTAGTAGTGATATAGGCTATATAGATTTTCAAAATGGCGGCATGGGGGGGGGGAGTTGAATTTTTTTCTTACCGTAGCAATATGGATATCATTTTATGATATTAATACATAGATATAATAATTAACTAATAATATACCATAATATTTAGACATAAAATTATTCAATTTTATCCCTCATGACAGATCGAATGACAGTTCTATCGTTTCACGTATAAGTCACCTGATAGTTTTAATGCAACCGTGTGTGTGTGTGCAGGTGGCGGCGGGGCGCGGGGCCCGGGCGGCGCGCGCGGCCCCGGCGCCGGACCCGGGGGCCCGCGCCTGCGTGTCGCCGCGCGTGCTGGCCGGGCTGCGCGCGCGGGCGCGGCTGCTGCGCGGGGCCCCGCCCGCCGCCCGCGCGCTGGCCCTGCACTCCGCAGACAGGACCATCGTCTACAAGCAGGTAACCAGCCGCTACATACTATAGAACAACTTTCATTTATATAAAACTCTGACATTTTTTAATAATTTGAATTCGTATAGCCCTCGCAAGCGAAGCCTCTGGCAAAAAACTAGTATTAAAATAATTATTTAAAAATATATTAATGATTTTTAAAATGTAACAGATCGCGCTGCGTGCTGTACGCGAGATGTCGCTGCCCGACGCCTGCGCCGACCTGCTGATCGCCGACCTCGACAACGACAGGTGAGACACCACCACCAGCCGCGCCCTGCGACTTCACCCGCCTGCTCAGGGCACTACACTACGGCCGATATAGCTTGGCGAGCCTGAAGTTAGCTCGACCTATGCGAAGAACAAAGTTATATATGATTATGATACCAAATCGATTTTATTGTAGTAATAAAGCTAAGCTGACCTATATTTTGTAATAGTAAAATCATTTTTTCTTAACGTTATGTAGTTTCGAAGATACCAGTCGAATAAAGTTACATGTGATTTATTTCTCCAAAGAAGAAGGCGATATGCGTACGAGTATCTTTACTCGCCGTTTCGACCCGCGCGGACGCAAGGGAACATCGGCAGTCGTCACCTTATTCTCGGGGAGGCGACCCGTGCGCACGTCTTTGTAACAATAAGCAATATTGTGAAAACGTATTTTTATCAAAGTAGTTTGTATATGATTTCAAAATGAATAACACGAGATCTCAATACATGTTAAGTCTTGTATCAAAGCGTACACTATAATCACATGTAACTTTTGAACACAATACTAATTTACATAAAACAAAGTTATATGTACACATGATTCTAATAGTTTTCCCAAGAATAAGGTTATATGTGTACATACGACGTAAACATTTCCATAGTAAATGGGTTACATATACATATAAACACTCAAAAATGCCAAAAAAACTGTTTTTAAGCAAATGTATTTATAGAAAACAATGCTAAATAGTATTTTACATGCTTAGGAAAAGAATCAGTCCTCTAGAACAATTAAGAAAAATGTTAATGCAAATTTTGTGCATGACAAATTTCAAATCGCTCTCCTCAAAAGTAACGATTTTGCAGAAGTAACTTTATTCTACGGATAGGTCGAGCTGTTTGTCTGAGCAATTACTATTTTAGGAACAAAATTCTCTACTGCGCAGCTAAACGGATAACTTTAGATCGCCAAGATACGCCAGCCGTTTTATACTTACGGCATTCCAGTGCCGGATTGAGCAAGCGCGGGGCCCGTAGCAAATTTTATCGAGGGGCCCTTGATCAGCTGTGGTTATTTAAATATGAATCTATTTCACTAAAAAAATACATGTACCAAATGCGTGGTGCTAGTTCGGAAGTGTCTGGCGATACGTTGTGTGAGCTCGCTTATGTCTAGCGATGCGTTGTGCTAGTTCGAATGTGTCTAGCAAAATACATCGTGGTAGTTCGCATATGTCTAGCAATGCGTGGTGCTAGTAAGAATGTGTCTAGCGATGTGTCGTGCGAGCTCGCATGTGTCTAGCGATACGTCGTGCTACCTTACATATGTCTAGCGATGCATCATGCGAGCTCGCGTGTGTCCAGCAAAAGAAGAAGATAATAAAGTGCAGTAGTATGTCCAGGGAGAGAGACGCGGAAGACTGGGAGTCGGCGGGCGAGCGCGAGCGGGCGCGCGAGCACGACGCCGACAGCGAGCGCTGGCCCGGGGAGCCCGCGCTCGACTGCTGCAGGTACGCGCACTACATACTATAAAACAAAGTCGCTTCCTCTGTCCCTATATCCCTATGTATGCTTAAATCTTTAAAACTACGCAACGGATTTTGATGCGGTTTTTTTTAATAGATAGAGTGATTAATGAGGAAGGTTTTAGTATATAATTTGTCAGGTTTTTGTATCCATTAGCTAATATATCGCGGGCGAAGCCGCTGGCGAGAAGCTGGTAGCATACATAGGACTGATATACCCCATTAATTATGAGACTAGCTGTTGCTCGCGGTTTCACTCGCATCCCGAGGGAACTACTCCAAGCACCCGAATAAGAAGTAGCCTAAAGCCTTCTCCAGGGTCCCCTCTATCTTCGTACCAAATTTTAACCAAATCGGTCCAGCCGCTCACGCGTGATGCCGTGACCAAGGGAAATAGGAATTTATTTATATATATATAAATATAAATAAATAGATTACACTTTTAGGCGCTATCCACACATTTCCGGGTCAGTGCTATCCGTGTTCCAAGCTGTCCGTGTCAGTGTTCCCGTCAGGGACGTGCCATCCGTCACCAGATTATATCTAGTTTTGTAGTTCTAATTTTATATTTTTTAATTTATTGTCATTAATTTTATGATGTTTTGTAATTATTTGATTGAAATATTTTATGAATTGGTATTATCGTTAATACTTACCCAAAAAAATAAAAATATTTCCTGAAAATAAATCTTTAAATCTATATATATAAAAATGAAACCCGTTTTCCGTTGTCACGACATAGCATGAAAAGGGCTTGACCGATTTGGATGAAATTTAGTACGGAGATAGAGGGGAACCTGGAGAAGGTTTTAGGCTACTTTTTATCCGGGTGCGTGTAGTAGTTCCGACGGGACGCGGGTGAAACCGCGGGTAACAGCTAGTATTACAATAATAATTAAATAAAATCAAATTACACGGAAATCCTTGACATTTGCATATGAGTATTTAGGGGGAATGTGGGTGCGAATGCCCCCCCCCCCGTACACCCCCCCTACCAGCTGAGTAATACCGCTGCCTGTGCAGGACGCTGGGCGGCAGCGGCTCGCTGCGCTGTGCGTCGGCCGGCAGCCTGCGCGCGCAGCCCGCCCTGCACATACCGCTGGGTGAGTCACATACCACATACCATACCATACCATATCACATACTCCTGCCATCATCACCAACTACACACACAAACATCTCTAGACTTAGTAATCACGTACGACCGGTTGCGCCTAAATTTTTATCATTTATACTTTATACGAATATTACAAAGAATGATATCAATAATTAATTAAATGAAATGTAAATGTGCATAAATAATACGACGAGAAATGTAAAATAATAGTAAAATTATTCAATTTTATCGTCCATTTTGACTGATCTTGTGTTTCATGTATAAGTAACTCTATCTTACCTCAATGTTATGTCTTCAAAGTTAGGATGTTTCGTTGAATTTTGTGATAATTAAATGGTGTGATATCCTAGCGCGCTCATTGGTTGATTGAATATGACGATATACACACTGAACCAGTAAAAAAAACAATTGGTTTTAACTCCACAGCTATTTTCAAATTTCAATTTTTTTTTGTGTTCCATACTCAAGGGTAGAAATGGGACTCTATTACTTCACCGTCAGTCTGTCTGTCCGTCACCAGGCAGTATCCCATAAACCGTGATAACTAGACAATTGAAATTTTCACAGATGATTTATTTCTGTTGCCGCTGTTTGTATTCACATCTTTGTCTTCGTAGGCAAGCTGCAAATTGGTCCACGCCTGATATGGTGTCTTGGCATTACGAACGTGTTGCAATGCTGTCGATCCGACAGACAGACATATCTTTGCTAAAGCCTTCTGCTTTTTCTTGTCGTCCGTGCAACCATTTTCTGACTCTATACACACGTATAAGTCCTCGTGCATGAGAATCATTTTCATCAAGAATTTCCATTGATTGTAATCCTCAATTCCCTTCAGTTTATCTATTGGAATACCAACTGAAATTCCCGTCGTAGTCGCCATTGTTTGGTCGGTCGCCGGCCGGTCTTGTTAAAATTTGTATAATTTATTTTACAAAAATAACGCGTATTTTTTCGAAATATATATCTCGCAGGGCGCAGTTTACGACCCTGGGCCCATAACCTGTTAGATTATGATCCAAATTAAAAGATATTCTTATAATTATACGGATTTAATTCCTTGAAAAATACGCACAGATCGGCTGTCAAAAGAGGAGAGACAAGACCACAGGTAATATAACCCAAATTGTCATTACTGTGTTCTGTTTACAAATCCAACACTAGGCCTTAAACTAAACACAATAATCTAGATAATCATCTAGGCCTTAAATGAAAACTATTAAGAACCTAAACTGAAGCTTTAAATATGTAATAACAATATCACACCACACAACTTATATTATTTTCAAGTTATGAACCAATGCTACATATTTAAAACATAAAATTAAATACTTAATCAATAAGTACTCTTACTTCATAACCAAAAGTAACAACCAATCTCTTAGGTCAAACAAGAAAAATATTGTAATACTTTTATAAAAATCTACACCTTCACAGTATAATGTGTAACAACTGAGATGTGTACATTACATGTTTTTCCTTTGCTAACGATTTCGTCAGTACATCAGCTAACATTTTATCAGTAGGGGTATAAAATAGGTGAACAACTTTTCTTGTAATTAAATCTCTTACAAAATGGTGACGAATATCGATGTGCTTTGTCCTAGAATGAGACAATGTACTTTTACAAATCTTCTGAGCAGACTGATTATCATTAAATAATGTTATTTTACAAACAACACCAGTACATTCACGAACAAATGTTTGCAAGAACAATGCTTCCTTACAAGAGTCTGAAATTGCCATGTATTCAGCCTCGGTACTAGAGAGAGCTACTGTACGTTGCTTACGACTTTCCCATGATATTATCGAGTTACCGACGCTAAACACATATCCGGTATATGATCTGCGATTCAGCTGATCTCCACCCCAATCGGCATCTGTAAATCCCACAATTTCAAAATTACCTTTTTCAAAAATAAGACGGTAATTCATTGTACCTTGTAGATACCGAAGAACTCTCTTTGCTGCTTTCCAGTGACTTTCCCCATAATAGTTATTAAACTGGCTCAAGTAGCTCACACTGTGCGCTATATCAGGTCTGGAACATACAGCCAAGTACATTAAATAACCAATAAGACTTCTATAGTCATGCTTACATTGTGAATGTTCTTCCTTTTGTAACTTTAAACCAACTTCCATAGGTGTCCTCATAGGTTTACAGTCTGTCATTTTAAACCTTTCTAGCATTCGTCTGATGTAACTTTGCTGATCCAATGTGATTTTACCATCATCCAATCTAGTTATTCTCATGCCTAAAATGTGATTGGATCGACCCAAATCTTTCATTTGAAACTCAGTCATCAGTTTTCCCTTTATTACATCTCTTTTCTGAGATGTTTTTGACGTAAACAGCATAATGTCGTCGACATATAATGCAATAAACATGATTTCCTTATCATGATTATAAACAAAAACACATGGTTCTGAAGATAACCGCTTAAATTGCAATTTATTGATTAAAACGTCATTTATCTTATCGTACCAAGCTTTTGCCGCCTGTTTTAGGCCATAAATTGCTTTATTGAGCCTATATACTTTCTTTATATTCTCTTGTGAAACAAACCCTGCCGGTTGTTCCATATAAACTGTTTCTGATAAATCACCATTTAAAAATGCAGTCTTGACGTCCAGATGTTCCATAATCAAGTCATATTGAGCTGCTAGAGCTAACATTACTCTTATAGTTGAATATCTGACTACCGGAGCAAATGTTTCATGATAGTCTATTCCAGGTTTTTGAGTAAAACCTTTTGCAACCAGACGTGCTTTGTATTTGAGTAATTCATCATTTAGTCCCCTCTTTTTGCAAAAGACCCACTTACACTTTATTGCTTTGTGCCCCTCTGGTAAATCTACGAGAGTCCAACATTTGTTGGTAATAAAAGAGTGATACTCATCGTTTAAGGCTTCCCTCCAATGTTCAGATTCGTCACTATCCAACGCCTCCTGAACCGTACTCGGAATATCATCGCCATTCATGATCCCTGTTAGCCCAGCGAACTCTGAACTTCCGCTGTCAGCGTCCTCGAAGGATGACATGGTCGAGTCTTCATTTTCCAAGCTGGATTCCCCTGGAACGTAAGTGAAGTCCAACGGATCATCTGTGCTTTCAATAACCTCTGAATCATCATGACTAATAGTAGTATTTAGTCTATCCTCAGTTCGCAGATCAAATATTGTCTGTCTGCGTTTGTTTATTGTGCCATCAGATCGTCCGTTTTCCTCTAAAATTAAAACGGGTCCTGGAGAGATTGACTCTATAGAGTTTTGAGTCTCTAAATCTAGTTTCTCAGTCTCAGATGAGTTACCTAGCAAAATATTATTATTTTTCTCACTTTTATCATCATGCGGCACATTCCTACCCATAAAATCATTTTCTAAAAATGTAACATGTCGTTTAGTGACACACTTCTTTGGGAATGCTGGATCAATAAGCCTGTAGCCTTTGCTATTCTCACAATAGCCTACAAATATATATTTCTTGCTTCTTGATTCAAGTTTCCGACAATTTTCAACTAGTGCATAAGCTGTGCAACCAAAAATGCGTAAATGACTCACATCAACTTTCTTAGAAGTCCACAGTTCCTCAGGAGTCGCTCCCCTCACAGCCTTTGTTGGCGAACAGTTTTTCAGGTAGACCGCAGTGTTGACAGCTTCAGCCCAAAACTGTTTACCTAGACCAGCGTCTTCTAGCATAGAGCGAACCTTATCCATAATAGTCCGATGAGCTCGTTCAGCCACACCATTTTGTTGACTACAATGTGGAATTGTTGTTTGATGTTTTATCCCGCAGGTTTTCATGTATTCCTGAAAAGCACAGTTTACAAATTCACCACCATTGTCGCTTCGCAATATTTTAATTTTCTTGGTAGTTTGGTTTTCCACAAGAGCTTTAAATATTTTAAACTTTTCGAAAACTTCATTTTTGTTTTTCAGAAAATAAACAATAGTTTTTCTTGAACAATCATCCACAAAAATGACAAAATAACGAGCACCATTGTGTGATGGCGTCTGTATAGGACCACACACATCCGTGTGCACCAAGCCTAATAATTCTGTAGCCCTACTTTGACTTTTCTTAGGAAAAGGTAGTTTTGTCTGTTTTCCTACGATACATGCAACACAAGGACTGAATGTAGTAACTTTAAAATTCATACCTGTTGCCAATCCATTTTTCAATAGGTTCATACTCCTTGAGTTGAGATGGCCCAACCGCTTGTGCCAAACCTCTTGTGATGTATGGTCCTCCTCCGACACCAATGCAATTTGATAAGCATTTTGTAATGACGCATCAGTCGTAGAACCCTCACAGACTGAATTCATGGCACTTTCAGACCTAACCTCAGAATTCATAACCAGGTCAGTAGTATCTAGTTGATAAATACCATTACAACAAGTACCTGTGGCTATAATTTTATATTTATCACAGATTTTACAACCCTGAGAATTAAAAACTACAGTAAAACCTTTCCTATTTAACTCACTCACCGATAATAAGTTTGTAGAGAGTTGAGGAACATAATGTACATTACTAATTGTCTTAACACAATTTCTCAAATTAATTTTTACATTACCATGTCCTCCAGTCATCACCTTATCTCCATTGGCTGCATTAACTTCCAAAGGCTTCGAAGTCTTAAAGTCTGACAATAATTGTTTACTGTTGCACATATGATTTGTTGCACCAGAGTCTATATACCAGACGTTATTCTTCACATTCACTGATAATGCAGTTAACAATGACTTCTCTTCGGTAGTAGATTTCTTCGCATAACTCTTCTGATTCCTCGGACAATCTTTCTTCATATGACCTGTCCTTTTACACCTAAAACATTTTATAGTTTTCTTCACCGCTAAAGCATTCATGTCTGTATGCTCACATTTTTCATCTCGACGTTGTTGCTCCTGCAATAGTTTTGTCTTGACGTTTCCAGTGGTTAGCGATAGGTTGGAATTTTCCAGAGCCATAATCAGTGGATCAAAATCAGACGTTAAACCGCTAAGCATGATGACTGCTAAGAATTCATCTTCCATCTTAGAACCGATGTCTTCCAATTGTTGCCCAAGCTCCGCAATTCGTGATAGGTAGCTCTGCATGCTCTCTTCTTCACTCAGTTTCACACCAAACAATGATCTCAGCAACCCTAGTCGCCGACACAATCCTTTGTCTTCGTAGGCAAGCTGCAAATTGGTCCACGCCTGATATGGTGTCTTGGCATTACGAACGTGTTGCAATGCTGTCGATCCGACAGACAGACATATCTTTGCTAAAGCCTTCTGCTTTTTCTTGTCGTCCGTGCAACCATTTTCTGACTCTATACACACGTATAAGTCCTCGTGCATGAGAATCATTTTCATCAAGAATTTCCATTGATTGTAATCCTCAATTCCCTTCAGTTTATCTATTGGAATACCAACTGAAATTCCTGTCGTAGTCGCCATTGTTTGGTCGGTCGCCGGCCGGTCTTGTTAAAATTTGTATAATTTATTTTACAAAAATAACGCGTAATTTTTTCGAAATAGATATCTTGCAGGGCGCAGTTTACGACCCTGGGCCCATAACCTGTTAGATTATGATCCAAATTAAAAGATATTCTTATAATTATACGGATTTAATTCCTTGAAAAATACACACAGATCGGCTGTCAAAAGAGGAGAGACAAGACCACAGGTAATATAACCCAAATTGTCATTACTGTGTTCTGTTTACAAATCCAACAATACACACTGAACCAGTAAAAAAAACAATTGGTTTTAACTCCACAGCTATTTTCAAATTTCAATTTTTTTTTGTGTTCCATACTCAAGGGTAGAAATGGGACTCTATTACTTCACCGTCAGTCTGTCTGTCCGTCACCAGGCAGTATCCCATAAACCGTGATAACTAGACAATTGAAATTTTCACAGATGATTTATTTCTGTTGCCGCTGTTACAACAAATACTAAAAAACAGAATAAAATAAATATTTAAGGGGGGCTCCCGTCAAAAAAACGTGAATTCTTTGCCGTTTTTTGCTCGATATTAATAACGGCAACAGATAGACGCTTGAAATACTCACAGAGTATTCAGTTAGTGTCTAATGTTCTATAGATAATGGTACGAAACTTTAAGTCCGACTCGCACTTGACCGATTTATAAATTTATGTTTTTCATGGTACCACTTCGTATTGTTGTAGACAACTCCCGCGCAGGCACGTGTCGGCGCGAGGGCGCGTCCCGCTCAGCCGACGCCGCGCTGCACAGGTAACTGCCGACATTCAGTGGATATCATGTTCTATAGGCAGTACCAAATGATTTTATGAAAAATGTAAACGAAGTCGTAATCTATTTTCAATACTCAAATCTTTATTAGCATTCCATATGTTACATAACAGGTGGTACAAAGTACTTATAGTATAGACACAATATGGACCCGATAGGGCACAGCTTAAAGAAGTTCAGAGAGAAATTTAAGAACTATGCAGTCATTACATAAATTATAATAGTTATATGTTATATGTTTTGTTCTAATTCTGCCACAGAAATTAACAAAATGGCGTAAGGATGGCGCAATTATGTCAATTTCTTGCTCTAAACATCATCATTCATTATTTAATGCCATTTTATTTATCTACTAGCTTTCGCCCGCGGCTTCGCCCGCGTGCATATTTTTTTATTTTTTTTTACACCTTGGTTTACATTATTCAAGTTTTTGTAGAAATCCCTAATTATTTCTGGAAATAAATTTAGTCTATGCCACTTCGTAAAGATGTAGCTTTCTAACGGTGAAAGAATTTTTAAAATCGGTCCAGTAGTTTTTGTGTTAAAACCCTACAAACAAACAAATCTTTCCTCATTATAATATTAGTATAATAGGTTATGATTTTGTTTATATTTTTCGTAAAATCAATTAGTACACTCTATAGACAGTCCACAGTGAGTGTAGCGAGTGGTGTCGTGTTCGCAGGCAGTCGCTGTCGTCGTGCTCGTCGCGGGCGTCGGCGGGGGCGGCGGGGCCCAGCGCGGGGCCCGGCGCGGGGCCGGGCGCGGGCCCCGGCGCGGCCCGGCTGTCGGCCGCGGTGCCGGACGTGGCGATGGCCCCCAACGCCAACACGCACCTGCTCACCGCGCGGGACTACTTCCGCCACGCCCCGCCCTGGGGTAACTGCTCCTATGTACTGTAGTGGCGATGGCGATGGCGATTGCACTCACGAATGGCTCCAAATGGACTCAATTATCAGAACAAAGACATAATCCAATTTTGATATAATCTCAAAACTCGCTTGCCATTGCCATTTAGAATAACTTTTTTATGATGCTGCAAATAATATCTTTGTCATATGAGACCTTCTTATCAGAACTATATATATATATATATGTCGAAGCGTCAGAGCGGCCATCAGAAGGGTCTTGGCATTTGTTTTCCATCGTGGGCGTTGATATGGTGAAAACTTCAAATAATAATATCACGATTATAACTGTTACCGTTTGTACGTGTTTAATTACACAAAGATACGAAACATAACAAGATAATATCAAGATTAAATTCAAGAGCCAATAAGTTAGCACGGGCGCAGTCTGTCACCAGTCAAGTTATATCTGTCATCCCTGTCACTCCGTATGCGCATGCGTACTACTCTATTCGGAGTTACCCGCTCTTTAAATAGTCGTTATTATTCCAAAATAGCAAATAAGGCTTTAATACGCTTCAACACAATCAAACTTCCAAACTAATAACTGATTTCGTCGCGCGCCGTCATATATATATTTCTAATTTACTAAAAACCTAATTAATTATTGTTTATTCCAGAGTACAGCGGAGGTGCCGTGCTGCAGCTAGACCTGGGCGACGGAGCCACGCATACTCCGAGACCTGGTATGAGCCCCCACTAATATTATACATACTGTTATATACTGGTTTCCTAGAATCTTTACCTGTCACGTTGACGTATGACATTAATTATTTATGACATAACAAATTTATTTGTTACTAGCTGTTTTCCGCGGTTTCACCCGCATCCCGAGGGAACTACTTAGCGCACCCGTATAAAAAGTAGCCTATGTTGTTCCTCAGGGTCTATTCTATATCTGTACCAAATTTCATTTATATCGGTCCAGTAGTTTTGGCGTGAAAGCGTAACAGACAGACAGATAGAGTTACTTTCGCATTTATAATATTAGTAAGGAAGTAAGGATTATGACGATATATTTTATTTGTGCAATCGCTTTCTAGAAATGACTTTTTAAATGCTTCTCCTTTTGCCATTGTTTAATTATTTCATTAGAATTTTCTTTGTCTCTAATCTTTTCTTTAATAGTTTATGGCATTTAAAATTAATAAAAAAATACCCAAGGTACGATTTATACTTTTATCAATACACAAAATATGATATCAATAATTAAAATACTTTTAATGATTCATGTTATCAGTACATACATATAATAATTATTTATTATATGTATGTTTATTTTTTATTGATATTGTATGGGTTTTGTGTAATAACTGTAGACACCACTATTGTATTGGGATATCCTGTAATGATAGTGTGTATGTTTTGTAATAAATAAATAAATTAAGTAAACATATTATATCATACACATTTAGACGAAAAACATAAAATAATAGCAAAATTATTCAATTTTATTCTCCATTTCGACAGATCTTGAACGACAGTTTTGCCGTTTCATGTATAAGGCCCAAGTTCACCAACAAGATAACAGCCCGATCAACACAAAACAGCTGTTTACCATAAGTTCAAACTTCTGTCTTACGATGGATACCTTATCATTTGGGTTTGTTATTCCTAAAACGGTTGATTACCCATCCGGGCTTGGACAAGAAGCGGATATTACGAAAATTCCAGCTTCCTGGTTAAAAAACGTTTTTGCTTAACGGGCCGATTACATAACCATCTGTTGGTGAACTTGGCCCTAAGTCACCTGGGGGGTTAGACAAGTGGCAAAACGCTAACGCTAACGCTATAGAATAGAAAACAAAATGTATGGGAATGACATTCGTTTACGACTAGCTATATGTCATTCCCATACATTTTGTTTTCTATTCTATAGCGTTAGCGTTAGCGTTTTGCCACTTGTCTAGCCCCCCTGATATTTGTTTGGTTCCACTGGGTGTTACTGTACTTAGTAAACTAAGTAACAGTGTGTGTGTGTGTGTGCAGGGTCGCGCGCGCAGCGAGCCGGCGCGGGGGCGCGGCAGCTGCGCGAGCACGCGCCAGTGAGTTGCCCACGCTACTGTCCCACTGCTGGGCACAGCGCCATACATACACACAGCATCTGCCTAGCCTGCCACCTACTATGTTGGCTAACTACCAGTGTTTTACAAGGAGCGACTGCCTATCTGACCTCCACAACCCAGTTGCCGGGTAACACGATACCCCTTGGTAAGACTGGTTGTCAGTCTCTGGCTTCTGACTACCCATAACGACTGACAAAGATCTACAAATGACAGCCGGGACCAATGGCTTAACGTGCTTTCCGAGGCACGGAGGAGTCTCGCTATGACATATATTATAATGTGTTTCAAACCATTAAATGTATGAAACCAGCTTAGCATACACACATGAGTATACATAATATTTTGTTAATAAAAAAGTAATCACGTACATAATTATAACATGATTATAATTTTGACGTCAATTTCGGTGGCAAACCCGAGATCCAGTGTTTCGTTGTTAGTAATAAAATTGAAGTCGAAGTCGCTAAAAATTGAAGTCGGTGTGCCTTTTATTGGAATCTATGTAGCTGACTATATTAAAGTAGATGTCTTCGACTCCTTTGAAGTCGATGACCTAGCCATAATTGAAGTCGAAGTCGCGGTCGATTTTGATGTGAATGTCAATGTTTCCATTACTATATTGAAGTCGGTGTCACCGGCTAATATTAAAAAATTCAAAAAAATTCAAAAATTCAAAAGTCATTTATTCAAATTAGGCTGAAAATCAGCACTTTTTGAACGTCAATTTACAAGAGACAGCCCCCAAAACGCCTGCCCTTCACCACTTCCTATGTGTTTTTGCTGGGAAGAAGAAGTGGCGCAACAAACTCCCCAGCAACACATATCTGTCTGTAGGGTTTGAAGAACCTTAATTTATACAATATTAATAAAAAAATGAGTAATTTTCATATTTAACATAATTAAACATACATTTTAAATAATTTTGTCACATGTTGGCTAGCACACACCTTTATACCTATAACAAGTAAATACTCAAGCATTTAATTATTATTATGAAATATTTAACTCTAAAATGTAAAAAATAAATAAAATAAAATCTATAGCCTCCGTTTGTAAAAAAATAAGGCATAAAGGGCGTACCCACGTACACGTGCAGATTTTGTTGCAACTGTAAATGTACAACACGACCATGGTAAACTAGGACTACAGTATTTCATTTTTCAGAAAAGGTAATAAATAAAGAATTATTATGACAAAAACAAATGTATCAGCAAAACGACCAGGCACCGCAAGCAGCACCCGTTCACGAGTATAACGCGAGGACCAGCCATCACCCCCTTCGCCATTTTTGAGGGAAGGAGGCAACCCGACCCCCGACGCTACCGCAAGCCATGCCGTCTAAGGGAGCATGACGTACTTGCTGCTACTCAAACAAAAATAGTAACTGATTAATGCTGCAGTCACTAGGAAGCCACAAAACATATTGCAATACAATCATTATGAAACAATTAATGAAAGTACTATGTCATAATATAAACAACAATTTAAAAAAAAAAATCATTATAAAAACAATGTCAATCAGTTTGTATAACGATAACTTCATGAAGCTGTCTTGCGTTTAACATAGCGACCAACTACTTTTATCATTCAAATAATCTGTAATGGTGTAATATGCCTTCTGGCAAAGAATAGATTTAACTCTTAATTTAAATGTGTCAAATGGCAGTTCTAGCAAAGATAAAGGAAGTTTATTATAAATGCGTATACCTAGCCCCATAAATGACCCATGCACCTTGTGAAGTCTGTGAATAGGCACACACAGTTTGTGCTTATTTCTCGTATTTATACTATGCACATCACTTTTTTTGGTGTACATGTGTATATTCTGCCTAATGTATAATATATTGGCAAGAACGAATTGCGATGCCACAGTGAGAATTCCGATTTCTTTAAAAAGTTCCCTTAGTGAATGTCTACTACCTAACTGATATATTGCTCGAACAGCTCGCTTTTGAAGAATAAATATATTTTCAATGTCTGCGGCTTTGCCCCACAACAGAATACCGTAGGACATAACGCTGTGAAAATAACTAAAATAGACTAATCGGGCTGTGTCAACGTCAGTGAATTGTCTTACTTTTCTGACGGCGTAAGCAGCAGAACTAAGCCTTCCCGAGAGGCTAGATATGTGTGAACCCCACTGAAGTTTACTATCAACTGTTATACCTAGAAATACTGTCGATTGCACAGTTTCAAGCACCTCGTCGCTAAGGAGGATGTTGGGTCCCAGGTTTTTTACATTAGGTAGGGTAAATTTTAAGCACTTCGTTTTCTTGGCATTTAGAACCAGGTTATTTGTTGTAAACCAGTGTGTAACTAATGAAAGTGCACTGTTTACATCGTCAAATTGTTCCCTATTTCTATCAACTTTAAAAATGAGTGAAGTATCATCTGCAAACAGTACAACATCACAGATATTCTTCAAATGGTAAGGTAAATCATTAATGTAAACCAAGAATAAGAATGGGCCGAGTATTGAGCCCTGTGGCACGCCTAATTGGACTGGGAGTCCTAAAGACTTCGCCCCGTTAACATCAACGCACTGCACCCTATGATGTAAATAAGACTCTATTACGCTAAGTGCTCCTTTTTGGACACCGTAATAGCGTAGTTTGCGTAAAAGCGTATCATGATGGACGCAATCGAAGGCTTTAGAGAGATCACAAAAAACTCCAATGGCGTTTTGAGAGTTTTCCCATGCACTATAAATGTGTTTCAATAGAGCTACACCCGCATCTGTAGTTGAACGACCTTTTGTAAAGCCATATTGTTCATTATGAAGGAGGCTGTTTAAATTGAAATATCTCAGTAACTGCTTGAGTATTAACTTTTCAAATATTTTACTGAAGGCAGGTAAGATGGATATTGGTCTGAAATTACTTATGTCCGTCTTATTTCCTGATTTAAATAAGGGTATGACTTTACTTTGTTTCATTAGATCGGGAAAAACACCGACGTCAACACATTTATTAAATGTAGTAGATAGATACGGGGCAACAATGTCTATTATATTATTCAAAAGTTTAATTGAAATACCCCAATAATCACCAGTGTTTTTTGACTTGAGGGTTTTAAAAACATTAATCACATCATGTGGCGTTATGTGCTCAAAACTGAAAAGAGAATTACATTTCGGCACGCTACTACACAACAGGTTTTCAGCATTTGTCGAAGAAGAGCTTAAGGAGCGAGTCGTAGATATAGGTATGTTGGCAAAGAAATCATTAAAAGCCATAGCTACGTCAGACGCATTACTAACAAGTTTGTCGTCAACTAAGATCTCAAATTTATTTTCATGACTGACTGACTTTCCAGTTTCCCTATTAATTATTTTCCAAGTTGTTTTAACTTTATTATTCGAATTTTTAATTGAATTACTAATAAATTTCGATTTAGCCACGTTGCAAACTTTTTTAAATAATTTTGAATAAGTTTTTACATAATTTAGAAATGGAGTATCAAACCTATATCGTTTCATACCGTATAACTCGTAAAGTCTCGCTCTACTTTTGTATATACCTTCAGTAGCCCATTGATTAAAATTGGTAGAGGTACCTTTGACGTTCTTAGTTTTGGTCTTAAAAGTAGACTCGAACTCTTTTTGCACAACATCAAAAAATGATCCATAGACGGCATTAGGATCCTGGTTTAATAAAATGGAAGGTATAATTTTTTTGGCGACATTACTTTTAAATCTATTACAACGACTAGCTGTATAGGGCCTGCATTCAATTTTAAGTGGCTTAGCGTGGATTTCCATGGGAAAACTAGATTTTTGTCCACAGTGGTCAGATGTAAGGTCATTAAAAACTAGGTTATTTGAAGCCTCACAATCACTAAATATATTGTCAAGGCAAGTTGACGAAGAGGCCGTGATCCTTGTTGGTTCAAAAAACAAGTTCACTAAATTAAAGGACTTAAATAAGTTAATAAGTCTAATACTTAATGGAGTAACCTCTAGAATGTTTATATTAAAGTCTCCGCATATTATTTTACCTTTATTACTAGATTTTAATTTACTAAGCGAATCTTCAATTACTGATTCAAATTTATTAAAATCACCTTGAGGGGGCCGATAAACGCAAATTATAATATATCGCTCAAGTTCTACACAAGACAACTCGATAGTGCGCTCGATAGAAAGACTGACTAAATCGGAACGCTGTTTACATTTTAACTTATTGGAAACTAAAACCAAAGACCCGCCTCGAATGGCATTCTTTCTTACGAACGCACTTTGCATAGTGAAGTTGTTATTATTTAGAAAAAATATTTCATGTTCTTTTAACCAATGTTCGGTTAAACATAACACATGAACATTATGGTGCTCCATAAATAAACTTAACTCTAATTCTTTGCCAGACAGACCTTGCATGTTTTGATGTACAAGGTTCAAAACATGTGGCCCACCCTTTGTCGCGCCTAATAGTTTAAACTACTAGGCGTATCAATAGATATGTTAGTACTGATACTAACAGTATCCTTAGGTACATAACAAGTACCTGTGTCAATGTGTATATTATATGCTAAGAGATTAGCAATGTGTCTCTTACAGCTAGCTGGCAAATACATTGAATATTCTGTCAATTTAAATCTACTCAAAAACTGGTTAATGTCAAAGTACAAAATGGCATTAACATGTTGACAAGTCCTATTATAAAGGAGCATGTTTAGATCAAATATGTGCCTATTCTGTTCCTTAGATAAGTTATATGAATATGGCAGGGCACATATAATGAATTTACTTTTATTAACCTCATTTAAATGTAGCATTAAATTCACACATTCTTTAATATCTTTTTTTGTTACAGCTAAGCTATCCCCATAGAGTAATATAATGGTAGAATTTGGAATAAACTTAGTCGATTTAATTTTTCTAATTAGGTGGCTAAACCTGGCGCCGGGTACACAATGATTTATTATATAATGTTGCGAACACTGATTAAAGATACTACCAAATCCTTGACCAAATTTGTCTGAGAAAACATATGTTACACTTTTGCCCACACTTGTAACTGAGTCAGGATTAACTACAGACTGTGGGACCAAATGTAAGGGCGTGCCATACTGGGGCTCAGATGGAGGGGTGACACGCGGGGGCTCAGGAATGGGGGTGATACATGGACGGTCAGGTGTGGGGGTGACACACGGGAGCTCAGGTATGGGGGTGACACACGGGGGCTCAGGTGATGGGAGACAAGAACAATTGCAAGAGATATTATTTGTAAGGGACTCATACCTCTCTGCATTATACTTTACTAGGTCTGCCAGTTCACAGGCCTCCTGCATGCGCTCACTCAGGTCTTGTTGAGAAGCTTCATATCGACTAAATATTTCCCTAAGAATATTTTCTTTACTATAAAGGTCCTCCTGTAAGCGTTGTGTCTCACTATTGTATTTAGTCCTACAAATCTCAAGTTCTTTTTCACGATTGTGTAAATCTTTCAGTAAACAAAGATTTTTCCTTCTAATATGATTATTTAACATGTAAACTTTTTGCCTTTTTAATGATTTTTTAATTTTTCTAATTACTCTATTAATTTTGAGATATTTTTTTATTTTGTTGTGGGAACTACATAATATATTTTTAGTTAAAGTGTCATTGGTCAAGTCTATTGTAACAATTGGTTCTTCACAAGAAAGTCTGGACACACTACCAACCAACTCATTATATAGACTGCAGGTGTTCGCAGACTGTTCGCTGACTTTGACAGATTCCAGCTGTGTAATTGTGTTGTGTGCTTTACTTAATTCAAGTTCAAGCTCAGATATCCGTCTTAAAGCCAGTTCATGTGTGTCACTGCACTGTTGAAAATTTGACACAAGTTGCCGAAGATGTTGATGTTGGTCGAGTATGTCCATGTGTTGTATGTGTAATTCAGCCAATTGGTTCTTGAGTTCAGTGTTCTTGTCAACAATAAGTTTTACTTCTATCTCGCTGTCATCCCTTTCCTGTAGCAACTGATTGCAGAGATTTTTGCTTGATTCCAACTCTTTCAACGTAGCCCTCAACTTATCCTCCAAGGATGCAGCTCTACGGGTCAACATGATGAGAAGCTAACCCCAGAGGCACCCTGGAATGTGAGAAGAGATAGCTAAGTGAAGGAAGAAGGATAAAGTAAAAAAAGTAATTAGGGACTGAGAGGAAAAATACTAAATATATAGTCTACAATTACTGAACAACTATTAATACAGAACAAGTAAAAATAGAAATAACAAGAAGGGAATCTAGACTCTGTATTAGTTAGGAATTTTTCTATTATTTGATAGATTGATAATTAGTTTCAAAAATAAAACTTTTTTAGAAAAATAAAAGTAGTTGAGGGTATATTTTTTATGTTAATTATCTGACTTAATATTTGTTGAATTACAACTTAATTATGTAGTTAACTATGAAGAATGCTCATTTATAGGATTTTAATGACCTTAATTCTTCCAGTTACTACTAATATGAGCAGCTGGTCAAGC
Source organism: Pyrrhia umbra (assembly GCA_963891755.1). Taxonomy (NCBI): domain Eukaryota; kingdom Metazoa; phylum Arthropoda; class Insecta; order Lepidoptera; family Noctuidae; genus Pyrrhia; species Pyrrhia umbra. Next base: position 6,830,979 of record OY982946.1, read on the forward strand.
ACAAATTGACATTAGAATACATGGGTTTTATTTATTTAAGACGCTGCTTGCAGGAATAAGGAGAGATTAAGCATTAAGTGAGCAGCCCACGTAATTATAGTTGATTATAAGCAATTAATTAAAGAAAAGTAAGCAAATACTCCCCGGGTTTTGTGTTTGTTTCAAATTCGTCCGTTGGGATGACAGTCGATTTCTTTTCCTTGTTTTCTTCAGTTATTTTACAACGAAATCACTCACGAACACAGATCCTTACAACTAATTACTAAAACTATTGAATTTAAGGCCTTTTAATACAAATAAGGCACTAAAAATATTTAATTTTAAATTAATTTCTAATACATATGTTTTTGACGACCGGCTACCAGTGTTGCCCGTCGGTGTCACTGTCGATATGGAAGTCGGTGTCGCGGTGCCGTAATGTGCGGTGTACACTGGTGTTGCAGGCGATGTCGTGCCTGCGCAGCCGCGCTGACGACGACGAGCTACGCGCCGCCATCGAGCTCTCCGTCATACGAGGTACGACACAGCATCCGCCTAGCCTTTTCCCAACTATGTTGTGGTCGGCTGCCAGTCTAAACCGGATGCAACTGAGTACCAGTGGTAACACGATACCCCTTGGTAAGACTGGTGGTCAGACTTTCTGCCTTCTGAATACCGCCACGAATATATTATATGCTGTAATGTTGCGCCAAGTTTCAGGTCTCTACGATCAGCGGTTTAGGCTGTGCGTTGATCCGTCAGTCATTCAGGACAAGGCATTTTATATATCTGTCTCCCGCAGCGTACTCGTCGTCCCGCGCGGGCGCCGCCCCCCTGCTGCTGGGCGCGTCGCCCCCCCGCGCCGCCCCCTCCGCCCCGCTGGCTCCCCCCGCCCCCGCCCCCGCGCCCGCCCCCGCCACGCTGCCGCAGGCGGGCCGGCCCCCGCACGTACAACATGCACCTACACACCAGCCCAACGGTGAGTCGCACTATTATTTGCTTTGCTGCGGTCAGTTCATGGATGGGTGATCATTTTTTTAACATAGCGAGACTCTTTTGTGTCTTGGAGAGCACGTGTCGCTGTCGGTCCTGCGCCTGATCTCTCCCCGGTTGTGTCGGGTTTTGTCCCTGAGGACTGTGAGAGTGAGGGAGTAGAGAGTGCACCTGTGTCTGCAAGCGTGCATGCACTATAATGTCTCCTGCGTACCTGGCTAGTCTACACTGAGATTGGCTGCTGTGACCGAAATTGATCTAAAGAGATAATTTGCTTACAGAAATTTCACGTTAATTTAACTTAAATGTTTATGTATACAAGTTTTATAATTATGTAAGTAAAATTTAATATTTGATGTCGGTGTGCGATTCCAGGCAGCAGGAGTCGCTCCAGCGCGTCCCCGCAGCGAGTGACCGAGCTGCACGCCCCCCGGCCGCACTACAGCCCCCCCGGGCCGCACTACAGCCCCCCCGGGCCGCACTACAGCCCCCCGGGCGCGGGCCGCCTGCCCAGCCGCAGCCCCAGCCCCGCCGGCGCCGCCAGCCCGCACCTCAGCCTGCAGCGCCAGCCGCGCCCGCACTACAGGTAGCACAGCACACCACAGTACAGTCTCGCACAGTACACGCGGCACAGCTCGCTACAGCTCGGTGTGTTGCAGGCTGGAGCCGCCGTACTCGGGCGGCAGCTCGGGCAGCCGACACACCTACGCGTGAGCCGCGCCCGCCTCGCCGGTAAGTCTCCAAACTCACACACACATACACATACACACATACTTACTCACACTCACACCTACTCTCACACACAAGCACACACACATACAGACTCACGCACACACTGCACGTGCTACTATTTTACCAATAACGACGACTTTGTCCAATGCAAATACAATAATTATGTTTAAAATATCTTGTGTGATTCAAAAAGTGGTGATGAAACTCATTACATTACATTTAGTAAACATTGTTTACTAAATTACTAACAATTAAATAAAAAATATTCATTCTGTCACCCTGTTTAAGCCGTTGGCCGGTTAGAATTCATTTACATTGAAATTAGATTATTAATCACTACTTTTTTTTTATGCCGAAATTACAGAAAGACAAACACTAATTTTAAAACAAAATTTAATTAAAATAAGACACTAATTAATTAAAATAACACTATTTTCCATAAAAATACCTTACTTTAATGTTGAAACGGTAATTTATTTTGTTTTTTTTTTATTGATTTAGAATCATTAAATAGCAAAATAAGTGACGTAACAGCTTGCTAATTTCATACAAAATCAATGAGACCACATACACAGAAATATTTACAGAGCACATTATTCATATAGATGTGTGTGTTCCAGTGGCGGGAGCGCCGGCCCGACTGCTAGCGCTCCGCCCCGCGAGCTGCCGCACCCTCCCCTCTCTCCTGTGCACTAACAACTTTTAATTAGCTGATATGCGCTCGAAATAACTCCCAGTAAAAAAAAAAAATTAACTAGGTAGATGTCCTGACTAAAATAAAAAAAACATTTTCATTTTTTCTCGAATTTTCAAATGGTTTAGTCAAAATCTCCAATTTGTTTAAGAAAAAAATACAGTCGTAAAACTTAATTTATGCGACACAAATGTCAGACATATGTCATGTTGTATATGTAATATTAGTGTCAGAGCTATCGCGACACAATGAATGTCACTACTGTAGTCACTCCTGTTCCCAATACACATGGTGTACACTGACCGTCTTACTTACAAAAAACCTGTAATCTGAAGTTTAACCATTTCTCACTTAATCCTTACTTAATCCCGTAATCCAGGATTAAGCTACTAATTTAAGTTCAGCATTTATGGGTGAGATTTTTGCTAATCCATTGCTAAACAGCAGATTAATCCGGCTTTATAAGTAAGACGCTGAGTGTAGAGTGTCGAGTGTCTTACTGAATATTTCGACCGCATACGCTATCTAATCACCACTACATCGCTGTGTTCCACTTCCAAGAGAGAATGTACCCCCCTTACCCCCTCCTATCCCCCCCCTCCTACCCCCCCCCCCCTCTTTGATCTCATCATTTAAGTAAATACAACATACTGTATCATATAGAGACGCTGTCAGTGCATAAGGTTTCTTATAGAAATATATTGTAATAATGATAAGTGAACAGGTATTGACCACGGACTGTTTTAAAATTGGAAATATTGCTGTCTTTTACTGTTGCGTGTTGTTAGAGAGGGATGGAACTATTGTGTTTGGATGACAGCCAGTTTTTAAGTTATTTTCAACCAAAGGTTAAGCAGGGTATCAATACTTCCATTGGTCTAGTTATGTATAAGGACTAGAGGAAGAGCTCGTGGCTAAGTAACAGCCGCACGGGTCGATCGATCAAAGATTAAGCTTGGCGCTTGGCGCGGTCGGTCCGTGGTGGGACCATCTATGTCAAAGCGAGACTCCTCTGTGCCTTGCTATTATTTAAATCCCTTGGTCCCGGCTGTCATTTGAAAATCTTTGACAGTCGTTATAGGTAGTCAGAAGCCAGAAAGTGTGACCAAAGGGTATCGTGTTACCCGGTAACTGGGTTGTGGAGGTCAGATAGGCAGTCGCTCATTGTAAAACACTGGTAATCAGCTGCTCCGAATAGACTGGAAGTGGACTCCATCATAGTAGGGAAAAGGCTAGGCTGATAGATGGTATGATCTCCGAGTTTGGTTCGGGATTACAAGCGTGACGCTATGTGATGCTTTTCTGCATTGAGATATATATAATAGAGATGCAATCCCGAACATTACGTGTCAAAAAAAACTTAACCAATTTTTTGGTATATAGACGTTGCTTTGAAACTAGTAACCACTTTGATGCAACACTCTATTTATCTCTTTCCCACTAACAGAAACATTATGTACGTGACATCTGTTCGACAAAGACGGCGACAGTCAGTTTTTCCAGACATTCAGTTGAAGTCAAGCTGACAGATGACGTGAATTGTGGCTGGGGGCTCAAACTTTCATGGCACGCATTTTGGTTGGTGATTGCAGATCTAGTTACGTTAGTAACATTATATATCATTGCTTTTCTGACACAATAGTTCAGCTCATCTTATTACAAGAAAGTAAAAAAGCAATATTTTTAGTTTTACTATAGACTCTATCTCAGACTCTATAGTATAGAGTATTCGACGGCGATACAGATCTATACACGATGATATTCTAATATTTTTTCTTTAAAAAAAACAACAGGCGAATTGAATACCTACTTTTTTTTGAAAATCAGTTGATATTTGTTGATTTCATTAACATATACAATTTAATAAATACATGTTTGATAAACCTAGCAAATAAAGGCGAGTGTTGCCAACTTAATAAAAACAATTTTTGATAGCAATGCTGCCAACAATAAAATATAAATATGATTGCGTTTCCACAACAATAAGTTAACAGCAAGTGCAGTTATAGACTGTACCATTTGATTTTAAGAATAATGTAAACAAAGTCGTAACGTATTTTGTTCTAATTCTGCCACAGAAATTAACAAAATGACGTAAGGATGGCGCATTTATGTCAATTTCATGCTCTCAACATCATTATTCATCATTTACTGCCATTTTATTCATCTATCTGGGTAAACAAGAACAAAATAGGTTTTAATTTTGTTTAAATTTTTCGTAAAATCAATTGATACAGTCTATAATATAATATCAACGTGTATACATGCTGTGTATAGTCAGTGTGATTAATAACAAGTGTATAAATATTAGTACATAGCCATTGTTATATACTACGATGTTATGTTGACATTATATTTGACAATAGAGCGCTTAGTGCGAGTTTTGGGACCGAAAATCAGTCATAAGTACCTTCTAATGGGAGGTATCGTTTTTGCAGTCGCCAGTTGGCGCCACTGTTGAGTAAAGTCCCATGTGTCTACAGAAAAACAGCTCAAAACACAATACTAACTTTTGATAGATAAATATGCTGAAGTAAACACACTGGCACGTGTAGATAGTAACTGCTACAACCACCTTCGAATTAACTGTTTAAAGCCCACTTATTTTGCACCTATTCTTAGCTTTTCGTGTAAAGAACTCACATTTATTCAGCTGTAAAGTATATCTGCCATTATCAATCTAGAATGGCATAATATTTGCGGTAAACATCAATAATTTGTAGAAGTCTGTGATAAGCAGTGAAAGATCTCGTGCATTTGTAATTTTTTGAGACCTTACTCTACACTAGCGCCTCTAGCGGTGAATTGGAGCGCAGCATTCATTGCATACAATCAAATTGACGATGTCGAGTGTACAGGTTCAAAACGTGGTAACTAACAATATTGGTTTCAAAGTCATATGTATTTTCAAAGTGTATCTTAAACACTGCTGAGTAACGGTGAAGGAAAACATCGTGAGGAAACCTGGAGTTAGAAAGTCTGAAATCGCCAATCCGCCTTGAGCGCACGTGGTGATCAATGCTCATGTCTTCTCTGTATGAGAAGAGGGATAGACAATCAATAATTGGCTCACTATTCTTTTAAAAATGCTCCTAGCTGGCAGCTACGCGTCGCTGAGGGAGGTGTGGGCTTTGTGTTCAATACGACAACAACAGGTGGTAGTGACCACTTACCACTAAGTGGTGATAAACAAAACTCGCACTGGGTACTTAGACAAGCTTTTAAGAACTGATGAAATGTGTATTATATAGTAAATAAGGGTATGTGTATACACGAGTGTGTTCTATAAAACACACGCCAAGACAATGAATATAATTATAGATAGTCATGTAAACTTGTACATAGTTATATAAATAAATATATTATTATATATAATGTAATACTGTGACGATAACTCCCGGATATGACTGATTTTAATATGATTTGCTGTTTTGTTTTTTTAACATAAATAATAAAAGTTCCGCATTGAGTGATGTCTCTCCAGATTGGTCACCCATCCGCGAATAATGCAGCTTAACCTTGCTTCAAAGTTATATTAAATATGGGTATAAATTCGCTCTACACTGCCTTTTAGTTGTCTCAAATATTTTTTTTATTTTGGCTCAAAACGTGGTAACTGATAATGTTAATTTTTCAAAGTACTTTTTAAGTGTATCTTAGACACTACTGAGTAATGGTGAAGGAAAACATCGTGAGGAAACCTGGACTAAATAGTGAAATCGCCAATCCGCCTTGAGCGCACGTGGTGATCAATGCTCATGCCTTCTCTGTGTGAGAAGAGGCCTGTGCCCAGCAGTGGGACACTAAATAGACCGATAGATGATGAAGATGATGATGAATTTCAAAAATACTCTGAATTTCAGAAAGATCAAGTGTTATAAATGTTTAATAAAATGTTGAGTGCTATTTTATTTTGACTTCATTGACTGACTAATAATGTTATAGACTTAATATTGTATTTACAGTTGACTCTGCATTTACTATAGCTCTATATAGAGGTGATTGTGGCTAAGTAACAGCCTTGAGGTTAGGCTGCACTTGCCGCGGTCAGCATATGGATGGGTGGCCATTTTAATCTGCCTCCACTCTCACGTGTGATGTCATTCGTGCTCGTGAACTCTCCCCAGTGGTATCAGGTTGTGTCTTTGGGCATAGTGAGAGTAAGGGGAAATAGAGTGCACCTGTGTCTCCGCACTGAAGACGAAACTATTAGTGTGGGTAGTCTATATATATAAAATGCTTTGTCCTGAATGACTGACGGATCAACGCACAGCCTAAACCGCTGATCGTAGAAACTTTAAACTTGGAGGGTGTGTTCTTTGTATGACGTAGGCATCCTATAAGAAAGGATTTTCCGAAACTCTACCCTTAAGAGGGTGAAAAAGGCGGGCAAAGTTTTTATGAAACTCAGTAATTTTTTTTTAATTTGAATTCGTATAGCCTACGCGGGCGAAAAGCTAGTCTCCGGTAAAATTGTGACCAAAATTAACTTTGCAGAACATTCTAAAAATAAAGTTTCAACCAATCACTACTCCTGGCTCGCCTACGTCACTCAACACATTTTTATACACAGAATTAAATCAATTTCTTTTATTTTCTCTTGAGTAAAGCACGTGACTATAACAGACGCACCTTGACGCTTCAATTAACGTTGTTGGACCATTAACTTAAGTATAGCTGTGATGATCAGTGTAATGTTAGTAAATAACTTTATTACGCTGTGGCCGTAGAAATCGGCTGGCCAACAATAAAACACGGTATATGTCATGTACTTTTCACTTTTGTTGTTTTTACCCGACTGTAAGGAAAGGGTTGTTCGCGCCTATCTTTGTTTGTAATATTCTTTATTCCCTCATATCTTCCAAACCACTCGACGGATTTCTTTAATTAAGGTATCGTTAGATTCCTCTTATTAATCCAAGTGTTCTTAGATAGGTGACATAAAAATAAATATGGGTGTTGCTAGATTTTTTTTTAAATTTTCTTTTTATAACGTGCTCTTTCATACGCCAAAAAAAGCGTGTTTTGTGTTAAAAAAATAACCAACGAAGCTACGCACTTTCATTTTCTTATTCGTTACTTTACATGAGATACTTAATCATTTACGGATCATCATTATCTGCGTAGCCTGTTCCCAACTATGGTACGATCGGATCTTTCAGTCTATTCTGTGCAAATTACTCAAATATTTGTTATTTTTTCGATATTGTCTAAATACGCTTTTCCTTCTTATCTTCTTCGTGGCGCTATCTGAAATGGTTTTTGACTGTTTTCGTATTTATAAATTGTAAATGTTTGTTTAAAATTGCATATACCGTGTTTTATTCCGTGTCAGCCGCAGTGGTAGCGCGAATTTGTATGAAGTATGTATGTATATGTTAATTGACGCTTCTTGGTGCGTCTAAAAGTTTTCATAAAAAAATAATGGTATTTTGAAAACGATATTAAATTGTATAATAAATAATAATGTATAAAACACGAGTATTGTATAATGTTGTATATAGTTAACTTGTAGATAATGTTGTTCAACGGAATGTTTTTATAAAACTTAGCTATCATTGAGCCGTGTGTGTTGTGTGCGTGCGTGCGTGCGTGCGAGCGTGCGAGTGGCGCGTGCGTGCGAGTGGCGCGTGCGAGCGAGTGGGTCCTCGTCCCGGCTGTTGTTACGACAGATCATTATTATTATGTAAAAATTAAATATTTATTCACAAGTTTTTGTTTTATTTTATTTTTCAAATTATTTTTAGTTATCCTGAATGAATATTTTAACTAATAATTATATAAATGCAAGTGTTTGTTTGGTTGCATTTTCAAGGTATAACGGCCGAATATTCCAGCCTTTAAATCATTAGAGGGTGAAATGTTATATAACATAACATTTCACCCTCTAATGATTTAAAGGCTGAGATAAAACGTGTTTTTTTTAGGATGAGTGACATCGCGCGGAACAGCTAGTAGGCTACATTTAAGTACAGTGAACACGGGCGATGTCGTGGTGGAAGCTAGTGCAATTTAATATGTTTCTATTCATATAAACAAGTTGTTAATGACTCAAGCATGACATTAATGTAGTATGTTTACTTGTAGGTACAAGTGACTATATAAAGACTTCAATTTTGTGAAAATTGCCGTAGAATATATGCTTACTGACTTTCTTATTGATATTTTTAATGTTGGTAAGAAATAAAACTACTAAATTTCAAATGTACCTAACTTAAAAAATATAGTTTTAGTTGTGATTGAGGATTTAAACAAAATATCGTTTCATAAAGCTCACTCAAAACTGGCTTTCAAATGAAAAAACCGCATCGAAATCGGTCCATCCGTTTGAGAGCTACGATGCCACAGACAGACAGACATCGACGTCAAACTTATAACACCCCTCTTTTTTGTCGGGGGTTAAAAAACAATCCAACTTAGATAAAACCTATTCTGGGACGACGACGCAAACATCCTCTCCTAAGTTTCACGTCGATTGGCCCAGCCATCACTGACTCTGTGAACAAGATCAAGGAAATTAACGGCCAAGTGCGAGTCGAATTCACACAGGAAGAGTTCCGGAGTGTCGTACATTTTCGTAGAGATCTGTTGACTAGGTGTGTACATACAGGCAGGTACATAGCCAATTAGATAGAGGGTGAATGTTAACGCTGATTAGTTCTCAGTTACAATTCTTCATGGTTATGGCGTTTTCCGCATTTATGGTTGATCCTTAATACTAGACATACCTTTATAGCGAAGTTGTGTGTCTAAGTCATTATTATAGGTAATTTAATTACTAGCTGTGTCCAGTGGGTTCACCCGCATCCCGAGGGAACTATTTAACACTACAACCGTCTTGCGCCCCATTTATATCCGTACCAAATTTTTGTTCAGAGGTTTTACCGTGAATGTGCAACAAACAAACTCACTTTCGCGTTTATCATATTAGGATAATTCAATTTATTAAAGCCGGTCAGAGTTTCCCAACCCCGCCTGCCGGCCTCTGACAGGGAACATCACACTATAATTACAACTTGTAATAATCACGCGAAACACTATTGTAAAGTATGCGTTTCAAATCGATTAACTGGGATTACTATAATACCGGCGCGGGCGCTCGCCTTCTGTTCACTGAAGCTAACATGAAGTGGTTATACGTGGCTCTGCTGGTGGTCTTCGTGGCTAACGTGGCTGCTTATACTCGTGAGTACTAGACTGAGCTCAGTCACCTGAGAGCCTGGGACCATCTCTCGGTCCCATGGCTGTCATCCCGCCTGAACATGTTATGTTCACACAAAGCCAGGCAGTTTACTAGTGAAAAAATAACGACTCCGTCTGACAAAGATGTTCAAATATCTCCCCGGATATGCTCGCCCCGGTCGGTCCGTGGCTGTGTTACTATTTGTTTCACACATGGCCTCGTTAACTGATAGTCTGACCTGTCTGACACCCAGTCTTACAAAGGGGTATCAAGTTATCCAGTAACTGGGTTTCCGAGGTTTATAACTCTAGTACTGCCTTCCGTTTGACTAAAAGCCGCAACTTAGTTGGGAAAAGACTAGGCCATTAACCAGGATATTTCGTTTACGTTTTATATGCTATGTCGGACTAAAACTCACAGACGCTATACTTAAAGGAAAACTATCACGGTTAAGTAGACTTTACCAGATACAGAGATATAATCAACGAACTTAAACGTATTACGGAACCGCGTGGCCCAACTCACACTTGGCCGAGTTTTTTAAGTAGTCATGTTGTTGTCTTTGCAGCGCAGGAGTTGATGGAGCGGTCGCTGTGCACATTTGACTATCAATGTCCTGAGAACTGCTCCTGTTCCTACGATGTGGACACTCGGGTGAAAAGGTGTAAATGTGGATGGTAGGTTCAGATTAATAGGTCTTTTTGAACGTAGCTTTACTACAACAAAAAGAAACAGCTCGTCGCCACTTACTTGAGTGGAGTGTCCATTTTATTTATTTATTTAGTTAAGCAACATGGAAGACTTACAGACTTATTTTACGCCACTCGTTCTTCCCAGCACAAAGTGAAGGTGGGTTGAGGCTGACACATAACACATGAGATACATCGTTGTATCCTAAGTACCTAAAACTTTAAATGCGAATATGATTAACCGTAATCAGGGATACTATGCAGGGTTCTCTATCTAAAATCTCAAAAAATCTTCAATGGTCAGCTCGCTGCCTCTCGTCAGAGCGGGAGCAGTCATTTGATGATTTCTCATTTTTAGGGTTCCGTAGTCCGACAAGGAACCCTTATAGTTTCGCTCTGTCCGTCTGTCTGTCTGTCTGTCTGTCTGTCTGTCCGCGGCATAGCTCCGTGGTTTTTGTTATTAGAAAGCCGAAATTTGGTATAAATATGTATATTGATCACGCCGAGAAAGTGGTAAAATAAAATTTTGAAAAATATTTTTTTTTAGGGTAGCTCCCAAACATGTAAAGTAGGGATGAATATTTTTTTTCTCGCGTACCCCTTCGTGTGGGGTATCGTTAGATAGGTCTCTCAAAAATATTATGGGTGTGTGAAGACCATTTTTCAGTTAAGCGAGCCATTTGCGAAATATCAACATTTTAAGTGAAATTTTTTGTTCGATACGAGTTACCCTCTAACTTTTGAATGGCTGTACCTAGAAATGTGAAAAAAATCACAGACGTAGTACATGTAATGAAATTACAAGGAAAACTATCACGGCTAAGTAGGCTTAACCGGTTACAGAGCTATAGTCGACTAACTAACTCCTACTACGGAACCCTACTGCGCGTGGCCCGACACGCACTTGGCCGGTTTTTTAAGAAGGTCTGTCCATCTGCGAGCAGTTACTGCAGCCTGTGGCGACGCAAAACCTTAACTTAATGTGGGCAAGGTACATTTTGCGAGGCCCTCTGATGGTGTAAGAAGTTTTTTATTTTATTACAACCGACTTCCAAAAATACTGAAAAGAAAAAAAAAGTTTTATTTAAACGCTAGTAGACCAAAACATCGCTCTAGAAGCCGGTGTCACTAAGTTTTCGGCTGTGAGGCGCGAGGCCCTTTGCACCGCGAGGCCGTGGACGGTGGCCCACACCACTCACGTCTTGCGCCGCCACTGGCTGCAGCCTCCGTCCCAACTGGTCGGCTCCAGGTGGAGGGCGTTCTCCTGCTCGAAGACCTTGTTTGGAGAAGTGTTAGTCAGGCCTCCGTGGTACTCCTTTGAGCTCTCTATGTCAACCTGAGAATGTAATATCGCAATATTTTTTCTAATTTCCAGGATTTTAGGTTGCAGAAGAAGGCATTACATCTAGAGACTCACATACGTAACTTCCCCATTCTGAATAAAACCAAATAAAAATGTTTACAGATAAAGTGATACATGTATTTTTATTTTATTTTAATATTATCCTCGTGGTACGGTCACAGTTGCTGCGAGCTTCAGCCACGGCTGACCGGCTCCTCTCCATACTTCTGCCATATTTTTATCAACATGGGCAATTTACACATAATAAAATTATAATAAGTCATTGTACCCGTTAGATTCGGCGACTATAAGTTTCGGAGATGTTCATACTAGATAAAATATGTAAGTACATCAACAAACCGCTACCTACTCGCTTACACACACACATAATGCAGGCAAATCCGTGTGCTGTTACTAGTCTTAATACATATAAATTGTATAATAAATAATAATGTATAAAACACGAGTATTGTATAATGTTGTATATAGTTAACTTGTAGATAATGTTGTTCAACGGAAAGTTTTTATAAAACTTAGCTATCATTGAGCCGTGTGTGTTGTGTGCGTGCGTGCGTGCGAGTGGCGCGTGCGTGCGAGTGGCGCGTGCTCAGTCACCTGAGAGCCTAGGACCATCTCTCGGTCCCATGGCTGTCATCCCGTCTGGACATGTTCACAAAACGCCGGTCAGTTTCCTAGTAAAAAATAAATATTTATTCCTCCTTTATCTTTATCCTGAATGAATATTTTAACTAACTCATTAGTTCTCAGTTACAATTCTTCATGGTTATGGAGTTGTCCGCATTTATGGTTAATCCTTAATACTAGACATACCTTTATAGCGAAGTTGTATGTCTAAGTTAATAATATAACGACTAGCTGTGTCCCGAGGGTTCACCCGCATCCCGAGGGAACTATTTAACACTACAACGGTCTTGCGCCCCATTTATATCCGTACCAAATTTTTGTTCAGAGGTTTTACCGTGAATGTGCAACAAACAAACTCACTTTCGCGTTTATCATATTAGGATAATTCAATTTATTAAAGCCGGTCAGAGTTTCTCAACCCCGCCTGCCGGCCTCTGACAGGGAACCATCATCATCATCATCATCAACCTAGCGTGTCTCCCGGTTGCTCGTCCCGCCTAGCGCGGGAGAACCCAGGGTCCGCTTTCCTACTTATTCTTTGACAGGGAACATCACACTATAATTACAACTTGTAATAATCACGCGAAACACTATTGTAAAGTATGCGTTTCAAATCGATTAACTGGGATTACTATAATACCGGCGCGGGCGCTCGCCTTCTGTTCACTGAAGCTAACATGAAGTGGTTATACGTGGCTCTGCTTGTGGTCTTCGTGGCTAACGTGGCTGCTTATACTCGTGAGTACTAGACTGAGCTCAGTCACCTGAGAGCCTGAGATCATCTCTCGATCCCAAAGTTGTCATCCCGTCTGAACATGTTCGCATAACACCAGGGAGTTTCCTTATAAAAAAAATAACGACTGCGTCTGACAAAGATGTTCAAATATCTCCCCGGATATGCTCGCCCCGGTCGGTCCGTGGCTGTGTTACTATTTGTTTCACACATGGCCTCGCTAACTGATAGTCTGACCAGTCTGACACCCAGTCTTACAAAGGGGTATCGAGTTATCCAGTAACTGGGTTTCCGAGGTTTATAACTCTAGTACTGCCTTCCGTTTGTCTAAAAGCCGACCGCAACTTAGTTGGGAAAAGACTAGGCCGTTAACCAGGATATTTCGTTTACGTTTTATATACTATGTCGGACTAAAACTCACAGACGCTATACTTAAAGGAAAACTATCACGGTTGAGTAGGCTTTACCGGTTACAGAGTTATTAACTTAAACGTATTACGGAACCCTGATTCGCGTGGCCCGACACGCACTTGGCTGAGTTTTTTAAGTAGTCTTGTTGTTTCTTTGCAGCGCACGAGTTGATGGAGCGGTCGCTGTGCACATTTGACTATCAATGTCCTGTGGACTGCTCCTGTTCCTACGATGAGGAAACTCGGACGAAAAGGTGTTATTGTGGAGGGTAGGTTCAGATTAATAGGTCTTTTTGAACGTAGTTTTACTACAAAAAAAAATAGCTCGTGACACGCACGCGCGTCCTTCACCACTTGCTTGAGTGGAGTGTCCATTTTACGCCACTTGTTCTTTCCAGCACAAAGTGAAGGTGGGTTGAGGCTGACACATAACACATGAGATACATCATTGTATCCTAAGTACCTAAAACATTAAATGCGAATATGATTAATCGTAATCAGGGATACTATGCACGCTTCTCAAGTGGGGGGATCTCCACTTCTCTCCATTTTCATTTTTTTGTCCATCTGCGAGCAGTTGCTGCAGCCTGTGGCGGCGCAAAATCTTAACTTAATGTGGGCAAGGTACATTTTGCGAGGCCCTCTGATGGTGTAAGAAGTTTTTTTTACATAAAAATACAACTGACTTCCAAAAATACTGAAAAGAGAAAAATAAGTTTTATTTAAACGCTAGTAGACTAAAACATCGCTCTAGAAGCCGGTGTCTCTAAGTTTTCGGCTGTGAGGCGCGAGGCTCTTTGCACCGCGAGGCCGTGGACGGTGGCCCACACCACCCACGTCTTGCGCCGCCACTGGCTGCAGCCTCCGTCCCAACTGGTCGGCTCCAGGTGGAGGGCGCTCTCCTGCTCGAAGACCTTGTTTGGAGAAGTGTTACTCAGGCCTCCGTGGTACTCCTTTGAGCTCTCTATGTCAACCTGAGAATGTAATATCGCAATATTTTTTCTAATTTCCAGGTTTTATGGTTGCAGAAGAAGGCATTACATCTAGAGACTCACACACGATACTTCCCTATTCTGAATGAAACCAAATAAAAATGTTTACAGATAAAGTGATACTTGCATTTTAATTTTATTTTAATATTATCCTCAAGGTACGATCACAGTTGCTGCGAGCCTCGGCTGACCGGCTCCTCCCCTACTGCTAATTATAATAAGTCATTGTACCCGTTAGCTTCGGCGACTATAAGTTACGGAGATGTTCATACTAGATTTCATATGAACAAATCACTACCTATACACACACACACACTTACACACAATGCAGGCAAATCCGCGTGCTGTTACTAGTCTTAATACTGTAAATGCGAAAGTGAGTTCGTTACGCTTTACGCTTACGGACCCCGGAGACGCATATAGGCTATTCTATTTTTTATGAAGTATAAAATAAAACACAGTAATTAATCCGTAGTTATATTTATTTCAATAGTTAATGATCTTCGTACTGTAGCACCATCCCCTCCCCTCCCACCCCTCCCCGCCCCCCTGTACATACATACATTTATACAACACCGTACATTTACACCACTATACTATACTATACTTAGCTAACGAAAATCATTCATTATTCATACGAGTCGACGGAATCTACTCTGACATAGTCTTTATATTTCATGCAATGTTTCATCAAGTGTTCTCAAACAGACTCGAGTCGCAATATACTGGACATTTGTATACAAGAAAATTACAAATTTAAAGAACACCCCTACCAACAACGCCTTACATCATTTTGAAAAAGAGCTGATACTCGTATACTGCTGGACTGATATTAACCAAACATACCACCGCAAGGAAACTGGCTTTCAAATGAAAAAAAAAACGGCATTGAAATCGGTCCATCCGTTTGATGCCACAGATACACACTCAGACAGACATCGACGTCAAACTTATAACACCCCTCTTTTTGCGTCGGGAGTTAAAAATGAAAATATTCATTTTATTAACTGTTTTCACTATTTAGTTCAAAATTAAATGCAAACTGTTTTAGATTTTGAGTAACAAGTAAAATTATTTACACAAAAAAAATGTTTTCTTCACAAATTATTACCATTGATAAAATCATACAGAATCTATATCAGTTATAAAAAATGAAATTCCAACGCATCCTATTTACAGTTTATTCGAACGATTTTGAGCTCTATTGCTAAGGTGAGATGACAATAACAGATACAGAATATTTGGTATTGTAAACTTTATTTTGTTCTCAACACCATCCTTATCTGTACGGAATAGAACTCAAAATCGGTTGAGTAAGCTGCAAAAAAGTTTGGATTTTTTTCTAATCTTATTGTAAACTAGCTTTGCGCCAGCAACTTCACCAGCGAGGGCTATACGAGTTGAAATAAAAAAATGATGACAGTTTTATACAAACTTTGCCCCCTTTTTCACCCCCTCAGGGGAAAAAAACGGAAAATCCTATCTTATCCGATGGCTACGTCATACAAAGAACACACCCTCCAAGTTTCAGGTCTCTACGATCAGCGGTTTAGGCTGTGCGTTGATCCGTCAGTCATTCAGGACAAAGCATTTTATATGTATAGAAGATGTTTAGTCTAGTTTATTGAGATTCGTGCTGTGTTCCTGTGAGATCCCAGTCCGCACTGTGATGTCCACTAGTGGGACAGTACCGACTACCGGCTAATATTTAGTATAATCTACACACTGACAATTATTATTAGACTCATCTCGAGTATGTGTGGGTGAACTTATTGATTAAATTTTATTTTAACAGTATTTTACATCAATTTATAATACTAGACTAGCGTTAGATTGGCAATAGAGTCAGTAGGGCGAGAACAAAAAGTACACTAGTGTGCGTGTAACGTGCATTTTCTTTCCTAGATGTAAATATAATTGTTTGCGTCTATTAACACCACAAATCTACACTTTTAAACGCGAGATTAAATAAAAATAAGCGGTTGTTTCATTCAAAACTGGCGGGCCGATACAGGCCGCTAGCGTGGACGACTGGTCTCGCTTATCTATCTCGCTCTAAAACATGAGTACATATGTTATATCTCTCTCGCATTGCCGATCTAACGCTAGTATAATAAATCTATGGTATTTTTAAACAATACATTTAGATTTACAGATCAAATATAGCGTACAGAGGCTTTCTACAGAAGTTTTTATACAGCGAGATAAGATGCACTGGTATTTTAAGATTGTACATAACACGACGCCTAGTAGCCATGACGAACACACACACATTACGTCACTAGTGTTTATGACGTCAACAGACTTGAGGACACTCCTAAGAAATTCGTGGGGCCGTACCACCACATGTGTTAACCATCACTATTTAGAGAGAGAGAGACAGCTACAAACTTCGTATAGCGCTGTCTCTTTCTCACAATGGAAGTATTCCTGCTGTGGCATGTCATAGTAAGGGTTTTTAAACCCCATAACACTGTCTAGTCTGGGAATGATATTCCGGCCCTCAGCGATGCGCTTAAACCTACTAGACTATAGAGTTTCAAAGATCATTGTGTAACTACAAGCCTGTACAATTTATTTATTATACCATTAACTAGTTTTCCGCCAGCAACTTCGCCCGCGTGGGCTATACGAATCCAAATTAAAAATGACAGAGTTTCATACAAACTTTGACCCCCTTTTCCACCCCCTTAGAAGTAGAATTTCAAAAAGTCCTCTCTTATCGGATGCCTACGTCATACAAAGAACACACCCTCCAAGTTTCAGGTCTCTACGATCAGCGGTTTAGGCTGTGCGTAGATCCGTCAGTCATTCAGGACAAAGCATTTTATATACATAATTATTATATAGATGTTCTGTACAATATGATAATAATCTTCAAGAGCTTATAATTATTAAATAAGCAAGCTTTAAAGTTATTAAATGCGTTCGTGTAGTGTAGGAGCTTCTTACTGTACTATACATTACATGTACTGCCCGTGCGGGAAGGAGACGGCGACATCTCTCCCTCGCACTAGAATCTGACTGTGTGTACATGATAGCTTTCTGAGCGGGACCGTTTTAGAGATAAAAAAAACCCAAATAATAACTTGTCCATAGTAAGACAAGTTTTAATTTATAGTAAAAAGCTGGTTTCAGTTGATCGGACTGTTATCTTGTCGGTGAATTTGGGCCTGAGTTAGTAACAAATGGGTTACACGTCATAGCCTCTTATATTTTTTCAATTTAACAAATATTAATATTGGATTTTACACAAATATTATACGATTTTGATTAAAAAAAACCTTTATTATCTGTTAGTATTAAAATAAAGATTCTTAAGACGTTATTCAATATAAACTAGCTTTTAGAAATTATCCAAATTCATTTAAACTTAACATTCGAGATAAGACAGACGATTATCCGATTACATTCGTACGTCATCGCACGTGTCGTCACTCGCTACTCGCTAACGATCGCGAGCGGTACCGCGTCATGGTATATGTATAGTTGCATAGTTATGGTGTGTGTGTGTGTGTGTGTGTTTGAGTGAGTGAGTGTGATTGTGTGTGTGTGTATGCGAGTGAGTGTGATTGTGTGTGTGTGAGTGAGTAAGATTGTGTGTGTGTGTGTGTGTGTGATTGTGTGTGTGAGTGAGTAAGATTGTGTGTGTGTGTGTGTGTGTGTATGCGAGTGAGTGTGATTGTGTGTGTGTGAGTGAGTGTGATTGTGTGTGAGTGCGATTGTGTGTGTGAGTGAGTAAGATTGTGTGTGTGTGTGTGTGTGTGTGTGTGTGTGTGTGTGAGTGTGATTGTATGTGTGTGGTGATCACAATCTGACAGGTTGAATGTTACCTAACACTAATATTATTATGTACTCGTGTATTATGGCTTGTTCAGTGCGCACGCGCACGTGTGCTACTTTCATTATTATACTTAGCATAATAAATACACACAGTAGGGATGAGACCACGATGTATTGATGTTGCGATCACTCGATATTAACATAATCGATTTATAGATTAACTAACCAACAGATGGTAGTGTTGTAACTACATACGCGATGAAAATGTATGGTTTACTGATATATTTTAAGTGACTCTTAAATGTCATCTCATCCCTATGTGAGTCCAACGTTTGTTACAGCAGAATGACTTAAGTACCATTTGAAAGTAGTATTCGAGTAATCGAACATTTAAATTTAAACCTTATCACTAAAGCTATACAGTTCAATTTGCTGTTGCGGAATTGTTACTCTTTTGGTTCCGCCAGCCGTGTATTAGTTTCCGTGGTGTCAGCCCCCCCCTGTCGCGAGTGACTCAGAGGTCGGTCTCGGAGGCCTGCGTGTCGAGCCAGTGGCGCGGCCGCGGCCGGCGACTGCGCCGGGTCGAGTTCTGAGGATATACGACCGTTTTGAAAATGAAGAAATAAAATAAAAATCAGTTAGGCTTGACTCTGAACTTTAATATTTAAAAAGATAGCTCTCTAAAGGAATATAGTAAAGTTACGAAAGGAAAATAAAACTGTGACCTCTCCCCCCTCCCCCCAGTTGACGTCATAGATGTCGCACACGTGGGGGGCGTGTTGCTATAACTAAGAAACACTTTATCTTTGACGAAGACGTTGAAAAGACGCTATCGGATTGAGAATATTTTTTTAAAAGGAAATTGACTCCAAACACTTTCAAATAGAGTCGAAGATTGCATATTTTTGCTGGAGACCACTATTGAGACGTATTTTATCCAATACCTATGACGACGCTATAAGATTGGTGCGACTTCAAAGACGAGGGCTATGCTTGGGAATTGATCTGGACTTCAATCCTAGGCCAGCGTTATGCACTCGAAAATTCAAAAAAATAATTCAAAAGGCATTTATTCAAATTAGGCTGAAAATCAGCACTTTTTGAACGTCAAATTTACAAAAGATAACCCCCCAAACGCCCGCCCTTCACCACTTCCTATGTGTTGTTGCTGGGAAGAAGAAGTGGCGCAACAAACTCCCCAGCAACAATGTACCACTGTATCTTTGTTCTAGGGCCCACCAACTGATCTGTCTCCGGTCCCTACTGGTGAGTCCCCACTATAGACCGGTGTAGCGGCCTCACCTTGTGGTCGCAGTGGTGCGAGTTGTTGTTGTTGTTGAGCTTGCGGTCCACACTGGCCAGCGCGTCGTGCAGCGCCACCGCCGCCTCCATCTCGGCCGCGCCCCCCGCCCCCGCGCCCCCCGCGCCCACCGCGCCCGCCCCCAGCTCCGACTCGTCTATGTCTGTACACACACATGCTTATTGAACGAATGGGTGACGGCACAAGAAGAGATGTTCCTGCAATCGTTTGCCTACTACAAGGTTCAGGTAGAGTTCACACAATTAGTTTGGGTTAAATCTGACGTATGAATATGAAGAATAGAAAAAAAAAGTTGTGAAACTCTGGAACAAGTTTATCGTGAGTACACGCAGCTAGTCCGAGGCGTCCGACTCACCGTGGTAGGAGAAGAGCTTGGGCGCGGTCTGCGTGTCCCGCAGCGCCACCGTGTCGGCCTTCAGCCGCGCCGCGTGCGCGCGCAGGCGCAGCTCGCAGCCGCGCCCCCAGCGCCCCGGGGGCCCGGGCGCGGGCCCGGGCGCCAGCCAGGGGCCCGGCGACAGCAGCGCGCCCAGCTGCGCCGCGCCCTGCTCGGCCTCCAGGCGCGCCAGCAGCTGCCCCGCCACCCGCTCCGCCGCCGCGCGCTGCAGTGGGGGGGACACGTACAGTCGGCCACACTTACGCAGGCTCACTTAGAGGTGCGTCCAAACATTGAGCGGCAAGAGCGCGGCAGCAACACGCGGCATGGCCAGGAAACAATTCTGCCGCGCTCTAGTTTGTGCGGCGAATGTTTGCGCGGCAATATGCGAGACACGCGGCGCATTTGAATTCAGTCAGTCTGAGCCTAAACTACAATGAAGACGTGTATCAGTGTTTTAGCTCTGATTCGTTCGTCGTCGATTCTGCGTTAAATGAGGCGTATAATTCAATTAGTGTAATTCTATTTGTGTGAGTGAAGGACGCGCAACAACATTAAACATCATCTAACAAATACGCGTACTACAACTAAATACGAAAATAGCTAAAATGCGCTTCATTCATCCTATCGAAAAGAATACGTTTGTTTTTTTTTTGGGTGATCGAGTCGAGAGCCATGCTATGCGATTATCGCCTGTACGGAGATCAAGCATACAAGTCATAGTACCTGTTCGCCCTGGTCGTGCGCGGTCTCCGCGAGCGCGAGCAGCACGTCGTAGGTCTCGAGCGCGCGGTCGGCGGCCCGCAGCGCGCAGCACAGCGACACGGAGGTCGACTCCTGCACCGCGCACGCGCAGTACAGCCTGCAACCACGCCACACGCTCATATAGTGAACTTGATTGATTGATTGATTGATTGATTGATTGATTGATTGATTGATTGATTGATTGATTGATTGATTGATTGATTGATTGATTGATTGATTGATTGATTGATTGATTGATTGATTGATTGATTGATTGATTGATTGATTGATTGATTGATTGATTGATTGATTGATTGATTGATTGATTGATTGATTGATTGATTGATTGATTGATTGATTGATTGATTGATTGATTGATTGATTGATTGATTGATTGATTGATTGATTGATTGATTGATTGATTGATTGATTGATTGATTGATTGATTGATTGATTGATTGATTGATTGATTGATTGATTGATTGATTGATTGATTGATTGATTGATTGATTGATTGATTGATTGATTGATTGATTGATTGATTGATTGATTGATTGATTGATTGATTGATTGATTGATTGATTGATTGATTGATTGATTGATTGATTGATTGATTGATTGATTGATTGATTGATTGATTGATTGATTGATTGATTGATTGATTGATTGATTGATTGATTGATTGATTGATTGATTGATTGATTGATTGATTGATTGATTGATTGATTGATTGATTGATTGATTGATTGATTGATTGATTGATTGATTGATTGATTGATTGATTGATTGATTGATTGATTGATTGATTGATTGATTGATTGATTGATTGATTGATTGATTGATTGATTGATTGATTGATTGATTGATTGATTGATTGATTGATTGATTGATTGATTGATAGAATTGCTAGAATTGCCGTTTAATGCATTTAAATTACAAGTTAAATCGATCCTTTCAAGGAAGGCATATTATAGTATTAACGATTATTTGGATGATAAGAGTAGTTGGTCGCTATATTGTGCTAGCCAACATGTGATGAATTTATTTATTATATAATTGTATAAAAAAACATACATTTTTTTTATTGATTATGTATAACGCTGGTTCTTAAAACCTAATAGACAGACTGTGTTGCTGGGGAGTTTGTTGCGCCACTTCTTCTTCCCAGCAATAACACATAGGAAGTGGTGAAGGGCGGGCGTTTTGGGGGCTGTCTTTTGTAAATTTGACGTTCAAAAAGTGCTGATTTTCAGCCTAATTTGAATAAATAATTTTTGAATTTTGAATTGATTGATTGATTGATTGATTGTTGTGTGTGACATACCTGTGCGCGGTGTCAGCTGCCCGCGCGAGTGCACACTGCAGCACGCGGCGCTCGGCGCGCAGGCGGGCACAGCGTCAGCTGTAGGTGTGTGATGACGTCATGTGGTGTGTGTGTGTGTGTGACATACCTGTGCGCGGTGTCAGCTGCCCGCGCGAGTGCACACTGCAGCACGCGGCGCTCGGCGCGCAGGCGGGCACAGCGTCAGCTGTAGGTGTGTGATGACGTCATGTGGTGTGTGTGTGTGTGTGACATACCTGTGCGCGGTGTCAGCTGCCCGCGCGAGTGCACACTGCAGCACGCGGCGCTCGGCGCGCAGGCGGGCACAGCGTCAGCTGTAGGTGTGTGATGACGTCATGTGGTGTGTGTGTGTGTGTGACATACCTGTGCGCGGTGTCAGCTGCCCGCGCGAGTGCACACTGCAGCACGCGGCGCTCGGCGCGCAGGCGGGCACAGCGTCAGCTGTAGGTGTGTGATGACGTCATGTGGTGTGTGTGTGTGTGTGACATACCTGTGCGCGGTGTCAGCTGCCCGCGCGAGTGCACACTGCAGCACGCGGCGCTCGGCGCGCAGGCGGGCACAGCGTCAGCTGTAGGTGTGTGATGACGTCATGTGGTGTGTGTGTGTGTGTGACATACCTGTGCGCGGTGTCAGCTGCCCGCGCGAGTGCACACTGCAGCACGCGGCGCTCGGCGCGCAGGCGGGCACAGCGTCAGCTGTAGGTGTGTGATGACGTCATGTGGTGTGTGTGTGTGTGTGACATACCTGTGCGCGGTGTCAGCTGCCCGCGCGAGTGCACACTGCAGCACGCGGCGCTCGGCGCGCAGGCGGGCACAGCGTCAGCTGTAGGTGTGTGATGACGTCATGTGGTGTGTGTGTGTGTGTGACATACCTGTGCGCGGTGTCAGCTGCCCGCGCGAGTGCACACTGCAGCACGCGGCGCTCGGCGCGCAGGCGGGCACAGCGTCAGCTGTAGGTGTGTGATGACGTCATGTGGTGTGTGTGTGTGTGTGACATACCTGTGCGCGGTGTCAGCTGCCCGCGCGAGTGCACACTGCAGCACGCGGCGCTCGGCGCGCAGGCGGGCACAGCGTCAGCTGTAGGTGTGTGATGACGTCATGTGGTGTGTGTGTGTGTGTGACATACCTGTGCGCGGTGTCAGCTGCCCGCGCGAGTGCACACTGCAGCACGCGGCGCTCGGCGCGCAGGCGGGCACAGCGTCAGCTGTAGGTGTGTGATGACGTCATGTGGTGTGTGTGTGTGTGTGACATACCTGTGCGCGGTGTCAGCTGCCCGCGCGAGTGCACACTGCAGCACGCGGCGCTCGGCGCGCAGGCGGGCACAGCGTCAGCTGTAGGTGTGTGATGACGTCATGTGGTGTGTGTGTGTGTGTGACATACCTGTGCGCGGTGTCAGCTGCCCGCGCGAGTGCACACTGCAGCACGCGGCGCTCGGCGCGCAGGCGGGCACAGCGTCAGCTGTAGGTGTGTGATGACGTCATGTGGTGTGTGTGTGTGTGTGACATACCTGTGCGCGGTGTCAGCTGCCCGCGCGAGTGCACACTGCAGCACGCGGCGCTCGGCGCGCAGGCGGGCACAGCGTCAGCTGTAGGTGTGTGATGACGTCATGTGGTGTGTGTGTGTGTGTGACATACCTGTGCGCGGTGTCAGCTGCCCGCGCGAGTGCACACTGCAGCACGCGGCGCTCGGCGCGCAGGCGGGCACAGCGTCAGCTGTAGGTGTGTGATGACGTCATGTGGTGTGTGTGTGTGTGTGACATACCTGTGCGCGGTGTCAGCTGCCCGCGCGAGTGCACACTGCAGCACGCGGCGCTCGGCGCGCAGGCGGGCACAGCGTCAGCTGTAGGTGTGTGATGACGTCATGTGGTGTGTGTGTGTGTGTGACATACCTGTGCGCGGTGTCAGCTGCCCGCGCGAGTGCACACTGCAGCACGCGGCGCTCGGCGCGCAGGCGGGCACAGCGTCAGCTGTAGGTGTGTGATGACGTCATGTGGTGTGTGTGTGTGTGTGACATACCTGTGCGCGGTGTCAGCTGCCCGCGCGAGTGCACACTGCAGCACGCGGCGCTCGGCGCGCAGGCGGGCACAGCGTCAGCTGTAGGTGTGTGATGACGTCATGTGGTGTGTGTGTGTGTGTGACATACCTGTGCGCGGTGTCAGCTGCCCGCGCGAGTGCACACTGCAGCACGCGGCGCTCGGCGCGCAGGCGGGCACAGCGTCAGCTGTAGGTGTGTGATGACGTCATGTGGTGTGTGTGTGTGTGTGACATACCTGTGCGCGGTGTCAGCTGCCCGCGCGAGTGCACACTGCAGCACGCGGCGCTCGGCGCGCAGGCGGGCACAGCGTCAGCTGTAGGTGTGTGATGACGTCATGTGGTGTGTGTGTGTGTGTGACATACCTGTGCGCGGTGTCAGCTGCCCGCGCGAGTGCACACTGCAGCACGCGGCGCTCGGCGCGCAGGCGGGCACAGCGTCAGCTGTAGGTGTGTGATGACGTCATGTGGTGTGTGTGTGTGTGTGACATAACTGTGCGCGGTGTCAGCTGCCCGCGCGAGTGCACACTGCAGCACGCGGCGCTCGGCGCGCAGGCGGGCACAGCGTCAGCTGTAGGTGTGTGATGACGTCATGTGGTGTGTGTGTGTGTGTGACATACCTGTGCGCGGTGTCAGCTGCCCGCGCGAGTGCACACTGCAGCACGCGGCGCTCGGCGCGCAGGCGGGCACAGCGTCAGCTGTAGGTGTGTGATGACGTCATGTGGTGTGTGTGTGTGTGTGACATACCTGTGCGCGGTGTCAGCTGCCCGCGCGAGTGCACACTGCAGCACGCGGCGCTCGGCGCGCAGGCGGGCACAGCGTCAGCTGTAGGTGTGTGATGACGTCATGTGGTGTGTGTGTGTGTGTGACATACCTGTGCGCGGTGTCAGCTGCCCGCGCGAGTGCACACTGCAGCACGCGGCGCTCGGCGCGCAGGCGGGCACAGCGTCAGCTGTAGGTGTGTGATGACGTCATGTGGTGTGTGTGTGTGTGTGACATACCTGTGCGCGGTGTCAGCTGCCCGCGCGAGTGCACACTGCAGCACGCGGCGCTCGGCGCGCAGGCGGGCACAGCGTCAGCTGTAGGTGTGTGATGACGTCATGTGGTGTGTGTGTGTGTGTGACATACCTGTGCGCGGTGTCAGCTGCCCGCGCGAGTGCACACTGCAGCACGCGGCGCTCGGCGCGCAGGCGGGCACAGCGTCAGCTGTAGGTGTGTGATGACGTCATGTGGTGTGTGTGTGTGTGTGACATACCTGTGCGCGGTGTCAGCTGCCCGCGCGAGTGCACACTGCAGCACGCGGCGCTCGGCGCGCAGGCGGGCACAGCGTCAGCTGTAGGTGTGTGATGACGTCATGTGGTGTGTGTGTGTGTGTGACATACCTGTGCGCGGTGTCAGCTGCCCGCGCGAGTGCACACTGCAGCACGCGGCGCTCGGCGCGCAGGCGGGCACAGCGTCAGCTGTAGGTGTGTGATGACGTCATGTGGTGTGTGTGTGTGTGTGACATACCTGTGCGCGGTGTCAGCTGCCCGCGCGAGTGCACACTGCAGCACGCGGCGCTCGGCGCGCAGGCGGGCACAGCGCGCCGCCCACGTGCAGCCTGCCGCCGCCGCCCCTGGCGAGTGCATGTATCAGGTACGGGACTAACTTATTCACTACACTAATGCAAGGCAATTGCAATTGCTAGCGCTTAACTTCATCAAAATTCTAATCTATTTAATTCTAAATTCAATCCTATCATCATAACATAATATACAGGTAAAATAGTTGGAGTACTATGGTGTGAATGTCAACACAATGTCTCACCGTCAGTCTGCGCGGCCTGCAGCGCCTCCCGCAGCTCGGCGTGCGCGCCCACGTCCACCGCCAGCCGCTCCGCGCTCCACCACTGACAACAACAACATCTGCCTGTCAGCATCGTGATCATCATCACCTGGCTATCACCATCATAGGCTGATGATGATCACCACCACCTGCCTACCATCATCATAGACAGATGACAATCACCATTATCTATCATCATCAAGTGTGGTAGCGGTGCGGTACTCACGTCGTCGTTCCGCTGGGTGGAGTCGGAGTCGTCCGTGCGGCGCAGCTTCACGCGCGACGCCAGCTTCGCCTGCCGGGACTCGCACCGCCCTGACACATGCACTCACGCTATAGTAAGGGCGGGGGGGTTTCACTCGAATGGAGGGAAACTTGTTGAAGAGAGCGTAGCTAAGTGAGTGTGGCGGTTAGGTAGATTAGCTAGGTTAAGCTGCGCTAGACTGGGTCAGTCCATGGATGGGTGACCGCGGAGATTGACCGAAAATCCGTTTTTTTTACTTTTTTTTTCAAAGTCAAAGGGTTTTTATTTTATGTAGACCAATTACAGGTTCTTATAAAATGTCAAAACTAAAAACTAGGTGCACGGTTCCAAAAAGTGGGTCCTATGGAGAAGAACCGGCAAGAAACTCCATGGATACTCTTTTAAAATTAATTGTTCTTGTTACAAGTAGTCGTTTAAAGGGAGGATCATGTAGATCAATGCATTGCAGAGAAAAGAAAAAAAAAACTGAAAAGCAAAGTAGGAAAAGCCTAAATTGATTGCCATAGCAGCTAGAAGCTGACCAGTCCCGACTGACGGCACCCGTTCACGAGTATGACGAGCGCATCAGCCTCACTTAGCTCAACCATATTGAAGGGAACTTAATGACCCGATACACAACGCCACCATCAGTAGGACACTTGAGTGAGCATGACAGACTTCTATTACCAGACAACAGGCATTACAAAATAATAGTTATTATTGGGTAGGCAATATGTTGATGGTTACATGATACTCACATTTTACAATTATATTTTTTTTGTTTGAAGCTATATAGTGGAAGCAAAGAGTCTTCAATAGTTAGATAATAAAATAAAAAAAATAACATTTGCAATAATGATTTAGTTAAAAAAAAAGGAAATAATATATTATAATATTAGATGATTGAATATCATATTATAAATATTATTTATAACTGTGACAAAAACGTGACAGTTAAGTCATATAAATAAGATTACATATATGTAAATAAACAGTATTATTTATGACCGTCCTTGAGATAATAAAGTGCCAGGGGTTCGCTGAGTACAGAGAGAAGTTGTATGCCAGGCGTCTTTGTCCTCAATGTACTGTTTTAGGCTGTAATAAGCTTTAGACATTAGGATGTTTTTAACAATTGCTTTAAATTTTATATCAGGGAGGTCCAAAATGCTAGATGGAATTTTATTGTAGAACCTGACACTGTTCCCCATAAAAGACTTACTAGTCTTACTAAGTCGAAAACCAGGTACCACGAGCTTGTGTTTATTACGTGTATTCAAGCTGTGGATGTCACTTTTTTTACTATAATGAGTCAGATTTTTGCGAACATACATGATGTTAATGAATATGTATAAGGAGGGTAAGGTGAGTATATCTATCTCCTTAAATAATTCGCGAAGGGACTCTCGTGAGCCTAAATTATATATGGCTCGAACAGCTCTTTTTTGTAATATAAAAATAGTCTCGACATCAGCAGCTGATCCCCACAGAAGAATGCCGTATGACATAACACTGTGAAAATAGGCAAAATACACTAATCTAGCAGTTGGAACATCGGTCATCTGTCTGATTCTCTTAACGGCAAAGGCAGCAGAACTTAGTTTACTTGCAAGAGCCTCTATATGAGGACCCCATTGCAGTTTAGAGTCTACCGTGATACCTAAGAAAACAGTTGAAGGAACCAGATTTAACGCTTTCCCGTCTAGTTTCACTTTTGAATCTATATGAGGAACATTTGGCGTAGAAAATTTAATACATTTTGTTTTCTCCGCATTTAAGAGAAGATTATTAGCAGAGAACCAGTCTGATATACTATTAAGTGTTTTATTAGGTTCAATAAGATCCCTATCTTTCCTATTAACTTTGAATATTAGAGAAGTATCATCTGCAAATAGAACAATATTCGACATTGAGTCCTTCACAGTATATGGGAGGTCATTTATATAAATTAGGAAAAGAAAGGGACCCAAAATTGATCCCTGTGGTACTCCCATTTTTACTACTGAGCCGGACGAGGTGGTGCGATTTATCGCAACTCTTTGTTCCCGGTTTGATAAATATGAATTTAAAAGGTCAAGAGATCTATCTCGAAAACCGTAATATTTTAATTTTAGAATAAGCGTGCGGTGATCAACGCAATCAAAAGCCTAAACTTGTTTTTTTTTTTTACTTTATTCTGTATACATACTAATGCCTATTGATTAAGTCGCTTTTTACGGCTGAATTGATTAAAATGGAAATTTGGACCCATAGTTATAGCTAGAAGCCTTAGACTTATGGTCATGGTCATATCTACATGCAGTACTCCCGTCAGCTAGCTACGCGAGCAAGTGATACGCACCGGTGCAGGGCGTGTACAGTCGCGGCGAGTCGGGCGAGCCTCGCTCGCGCTCGCAGCTGCCCCCCGCGCCCGACTCCGCGCCCCCCGCACCCGCAACCCCTGCGCCCCCCGCGCCCTCCGCCCCCGCCTCGCAGCATCTGTAGTAGATAGTGACGTCATAGTTTGGTCCCAGCTGTCATTTGCACATCATTGACAGTCGTTACGTTCTGACTACCATAGGGTGTGACAACCAGTCTTACCAAGGGGTATCGTGTTACCCCGTAACTGGTTTCTGAGTTGTGAATGTCAGACAGTGATTAATACACAAAACTTATTTCTTGATACAATTTATTTTTCTCGTATATCACAAAGACGCATCGTAGATTAGTTTTTTTTACCACAGAGTATAGATACACTACTTTTAAGTTTTACCACAGAGTATATAATTTGTACGTTTTTCACTAGTTATGATTTATGGAAATTCCGAATACAGATAGTAAGAAACTAATTTTATGCACAATGAATTATTAATAGACATTCCGCCGGCCAAGGACTTCTTGAGGTCCTTCCGATCGTGTAAACAACAAATTATAGGGGACAAACAGATTATAGTAATATGACAATTCAGGATGGCGTGGTCTCACTTTCGATAGGTAACGGACACAGTTTAGTGATAGGACGTTTAACAATGTGATCCTTAAGTTTTAAAGATACAACCCGGGTAACACCGTCGGTACCCGGATGCTTCGCAATGACACGTCCCAAAAGCCATTTACCAGGAGGTAATCGTTCATCCTTTACCAAAACAATTGTACCTAAATCGATATCAGGTTGTTGTTTATTCCACTTATAACGATGCTGTAAGGTGGTCAGATACTCAGCTTGCCAACGTCGCCATAGTGTCTGCAGCATGCGCTGGACCAATTGCCATCGATTTAGATGAGTGGTACGAACATCCTCTAAACTTTCGTCTGGCACTACGATAGGGGGTTCCCCTATAAGAAAATGACCGGGTGTCAACGGACGTTCATTTAAAGACGCATCAATTACGGTAAGTGGGCGGGAGTTTACACATGCTTCCACTTGTGTAAGAAGAGTATAGAACTCATTGAAAGTGAGGTTGCTTTGACCAATAACGCGTTTTAGGTGACCTTTTACCGATTTTACACCAGCCTCCCACAACCCGCCGAAATGTGGAGTTCCAGGAGGGATGAAATGCCAGGTAGTATGATCATTGGCTAGTAACTCCGCGATCTCATGAACTAAGTTGGTCTTAGACTTTTGAGCTTGGATTGCCATTTCTCTTGACGCACCTTGAAAATTCGTTCCACAATCACTGTACATATCTTTACAATGTCCGCGACGTGAAGAGAAACGTTTAAAAGCTGCCATAAAAGCCATAGTGCTCAGGTCCTCAACTAATTCCAAGTGAATGGCCTTTGTGACTGTGCATACAAAAAGACTTATGTAAGCTTTACTAGTGCGAGTGCATCTACCTGAATACAATTTTAAGGAAAAGGGTCCCGCAAAGTCAACTCCACTTGAAAGAAATGGACGTGCTGGGTGAAGTCGATAAGATGGCAAATTTCCCATTAGAGGTGGTCTTGGCGCGGCCCTTTGCCGAAAACATGAAATACATTTTCGAATTATACCCTTAACCAATCTCTTACCACCAATTATAAAATATTTTGAGCTTAATACATTAAGAGTTAGTTGAAACCCACCATGTAGCGTTTTATAGTGAGCATCCATAACAATAAGTTTAGTGAAATTACATTGACTTGAAAGAATAACAGGTGACTTTGAATCTAAATTTCCTTGAAGGTTAGCAAGGCGTCCACCAACTCTTAATATGTTTTCATCATCAATAAAAGGTCTTAGTGAATATAGTTTACTGCACTTTGGAAGGGTTTTACCCTGTGATAACAATTTAATTTCAGTTTGAAAAGTAGCACCCTGTGACAATCTAATACATACATTACGAGCATGTAGCAATTCGCTACTCGACAAAAAGCTTGCTTTATCTTTTTTTCCAAATCTTAAGCAATAAGCAGTAATACGAATTAATTTAATATAGCTAGAGTAACGATTTAAGTATAAGTGACTTTCATCAATATTAGTAGTGATATGAGAAGCAATTTTACACTTGGCTTCTAATGCAGTATCTGGTAAGTTCTCATTTGAGTGTACAAAGTTGGCATATGTTTTTAGAAAGGACGGTCCCTCCCACCACAATGTTGATTCTTGCAAATCGTTTGGGCTCATGCCTCGCGAAGCTAAATCCGCTGGATTATCAGCCGACTTGACATGCTGCCATTGATTACTGTTAGTAACGTTCAAAATCTCTGTGGTACGGTTCGCGACAAAAGTTGTCCATGAGTTAGGATGTTTGCGTAACCAAGCCAACACTATAGTAGAATCCGTCCATGCATATACATTGCTATCCTCAATAGGTATACTAGCTTTAATATCATATAACAATTTTGCTAAAAGTACTGCACCACAGAGTTCCAAGCGAGGAAGCGACACTTGTTTGACTGGAGCAACTTTAGATTTTGCAGCTATAAGGCGCACTGTGATAGCGTCATCGTCCAGAACCCGAAGATACACAACACATGCATAAGCAGTGCAAGAGGCATCACAAAACCCATGAATTTCAACGTTTAATTTATCAGGTAACCAATTAAGCCATCGAGAAAGCTGTATAATATTCATGCGTTTTATGCTGTCATAAATAACATACCATTCATCTCGTAAATTGTCCGGTAAAACATCATCCCACTCTAGGCCAGCCAGCCATAACCTTTGCATAAAGATTTTTAACACAATAACTACAGGAGCTAACCAACCCAGAGGATCGAATGTTTTAGCTATTGTGGACAAGACTGTTCGTTTAGAAACAACATCTCCAAACGAATCAATTGACAGTTTTAATTCGAATTTATCATTTTGTGGATTCCAAGCAATACCTAAGGCCTTAATCGCATCGTTCATTTGAATATTCACAACACTTTGCACCGATTGTTCGGCATTATGAACTTGCGCTAACACATGTGCGCTGTTAGAAGCCCATTTGTGTAACTCAAATCCACCTCTTCTTAATAAGTCTGTAACCTGCTGCTGAAGTCTAATTGTGTCACATTCATTGGATGTTCCTGACATCAAGTCATCCATATAAAAATCTGTCTTCAACAGTGGAGCAGCAATAGGAAAGGCCTCATTTTCATCATCGGATAATTGATGTAATGTTCTAATGGCAAGATATGGTGCACAAGAAGTACCATACGTAACGGTAAGTAATCTATATTCTTTAACTATTTCTTCTTCATTTTTTCGCCACAGAATCCTTTGATAGTCAGCATCATCCCGATGTATTAATATTTGCCTGTACATCTGTTGTATGTCGGCCAGTAAGCATATTCTGTGTTTTCTCCATCTGGTGATTAAATCTTTTATATCTCGTTGCAGTGGCGGCCCAATCATCAGGTCATCATTTAGGGACCTTCCCGACACAGGTTTGGCGCTACCATCGAAAACTACGCGTAGCTTCGTAGTAAGGCTGGATTCCTTCACGACGGCGTGATGAGGTAAGTAGTAAGTTTTACTTGTGTTTATTTCTTTTTCAGGTATTGCTTCCATATGTCCTTGTGATTCATACTGCTTCAAGAATTTACAGTATTCTTCCTTGAAATCATGTTTGTATTTAAACTTCTTCTCCATTTGTGTTAAACGCTTGTGCGCTAAACCCTTTGTGTCACCTAACTCGGTATCTTTCTGGAAAGGTAAGCGAACTATATAACGGCCCTCAGTGTTCCGAGTGTGAGTCTTCTTGTAATGCTCTTCGCACTGAGTTTCCAATTGTGTAAGCGTTCTTTTAGTTTGTGTGTATTCTTCCAGTTCCCAGAATCTCCTGAGCAACTGGTCTATCTCTAATTTCGTATGTGAGACAACAACGTGGTGAGTTTGGGCTTTATCATTACATGTTTGTCCTGAAATTAACCATCCAAGTTGTGAATTAAGTGCAATCATTTGGTTGTGTCTGTGTAATAGATAGATAGATAGATAGAATATTCTTTATTGTACACCATTAGACAACAACACAGGAAAAATACAGATAAAAAAGGTAGTAGTACAATAGGCGGTCTTATCGCTAAGAGCAATTTCTTACAGACAACCTTTGGATGGAGTCAAATTGCAAAATATAGTTAACGGGCAGTTTTTGGCGTACGTTAAAATACTATATATATATATATAAGATAATACATAATATATATACTATATATATATAATTATAATATAAAGGGAATAAAAAACAATGTATACATTACGATAAAGTAATACATATATACAAATAACATTGTAGTCACAAAAACTAATGAGACAAGTAGTGATCCTTCACCATCCGCTTAAATACAGCTAGCGACTGTGCGCGTCTGACAGGCAGTGGCAGTGCATTCCACAGACGAGTAGCTTGCATAACAAACGACTTGTCATAAAAAGTTGTGGTATGCATAGGCATCTTCAGTTTCAAGTTTTCTGATGACCTTAGAGATCGTGTATGTGTATCACAAACAAACTCAAATCGTTCCTTGAGATAAGAAGGGGTCGTAGGATGGAAAAGAATACAGTAGAGCAAGGAAAGAATATGAGCATTCCGACGAAGCCGTATTGGAAGCCACTTGAGCTTAGCACGAAATTCTGACACATGATCATATTTGCGCAAACCAAATATGAATCTTATACAAACATTCTGAAGTCGCTCAAGTTTGTTAAGTTGGTCCTCGGTGAGATCTAGATAGCTGGCATCGGCATAGTCTAGGATAGGAAGTAAAAGAGATTGTGCAAGCGCAATTTTTGTGGCAGTTGGTAGGAAGTTCCGCAGCCGTCTTAAGGACCCTGCAGATGCAAACAACCGTCTACTGGTTTCCTGCATCTGCGGCTCCCAAGACATTCTGCTATCCATGTATATCCCTAGGTTCTTGACCTTTTCACTAAAATGTATTTGAATACCATCAAAAATAACCTGCGGGAGAATAAACCAGTCAATTTTGGACACCATTCGTGAGCTACCGATAACAATAAGCTGGGTTTTTAAAGGGTTGACACTTAGCCCATAGCACCTACTCCACTCAGCTATTTGAGAGAGGTCTTTATTAATTTTATCAATAGCTTCCGATAATTGTCCTAATGGAGCCTGAGAGTAGATTTGGAGGTCATCTGCATATAGGTGGTAGGAAGAAAGTAGGTTATGTGATATGGAATTTATAAATATTGCGAAGAGTAATGGGGATAAAACGCCACCCTGTGGCACACCAGCGGTCGTATTGCACCATGAAGAGTATATATCTTCAATTCGAATACGTTGCCGGCGGCCATACAGGTAACTATGAAACCAATCAATGACCGTTGGAGATATGTTAAGAGAGTTAAGTATACTAAGCAAAATGTCAAAGTCAACAGTATTAAAAGCATTGCTAAAATCCAGCAGTGCAAGTACCGTTAACTTCCCATTTTCCATGCCCAGTCTGATGTCATCCGTAATATTCACCAAAGCGGTTACAGTACTGTGACCAGGACGGAAACCGGATTGAAAAGGATTAAGAAGTCTATTCTTGCAAAGGAATGAACTTAATTGAGTATGAATAAGACGTTCTAGGACTTTGGATAGGAATGGTAGTATGGATATTGGACGATACTCAGAAAAGGATGCGGGATTGGATTTCTTAGGTAAAGGAGTAATTTGGGCCTCTTTCCAAGCATTTGGAAAAACACCACTGGATATGGAATAATTTAGGATGTGGCATATGACGGGAAGGATTTCATCAAGGATAGGGAGGATCATCTTACGGCTGACACAGTCACTACCAACTGCATCGGAAGTAATAGAAACAATGCTCTTCTTAACATCACAAGCGGAAAATTGATTAAAGACAAAAGGGGAGTAACTAGGGGATGGAAGATTAGAAAGATAATTTAAAGTATTTAATTTTGATGTCCTATCAAAATTAGACGGCGATGAGAAATGTTGATTTAATAGATTAATGTCTAAATTGTGAGAAATTTTATCATAACGTGACTTTCCAATCCCCATTGATCTAAGAAATCTCCAGACCTTTGCTGGATCTCCGTTCTCTACTGACGCGTGAAAATAATGGCGTTGAGCATTCCTACACACCTTATTGCAGTGAATTCGGACCGCAACATATTTCTCCCAATTTGTATCAGTAGAGCGTGACTTATATCGCGACTTGGCTGCCACCTTTTTAGCCATTATCCGTTTTATTTCGTCAGTAAGCCATGGCGATGGTAGGTGCTTAACTTTTACTGCGCGAATGGGAGCGTGGACGTCATACAGTGTGATTATATTCGTTGTCAGCATGTCAACTTTTGCATCCACTGACTCAGATGCAATAAGAGGCATCCAGTCAATGTTACCGGCATCTTCACGAAGGTTCTCAAGTTTCATGCCAC
This sequence comes from Pyrrhia umbra, assembly GCA_963891755.1. Lineage (NCBI taxonomy): Eukaryota > Metazoa > Arthropoda > Insecta > Lepidoptera > Noctuidae > Pyrrhia > Pyrrhia umbra. Next base: position 6,865,822 of record OY982946.1, read on the forward strand.
TAAAATTACGCTGCAGAAGAATTTTAGACTTTGCCTTCGGAGGACGAATTTTATAAGAAAGAAAGATGAGATCATGATAAGAAAAAGCATCCGCCGAACACTGGCCGTGTTTGGCGACGTGATCACAAGAAGAAACGAAGATTAAATCAAGAAGTGAAGGAGTAGAATGAGGAAAATGATGTGTTGCACTTAGAGGGAGTATAGATAGATTGCAAGAGTCTATGATAGCATGAAGAGATGAAGATCGAGTGTCATTTTTAAGGAGACAGGTGTTAAAATCACCCATGATAATAATGTGACTGTAAGAAGTTACTAAATTTTCTAAAATATTTTCTAAAGAGGAAAAGAAGTTGATTCGTAAAGAGGGACAGTAATAGACTCCAAGAAGAATTTTAGTATGGTTTAGTGTAATTTCTAGAAAAAGATGTTCGCCAGCGTTTGACGGCGGTGGCTGTGCTGACATACAAACAATTGAAAAAGGAATATAAGATCGGAGATATATGGCAACACCACCACCACCACCAACCGTGCGATCGTTTCTCACTAACTGGAAACCTGGTAGAGTGTAAGCAGTAGATGGAAGACAAGGTTTTAGCCACGACTCTGAAACAAGAACTGCATGAACATCCTTACAGTCAAAACTAGCCAGCATATCAGGGAAATGAGCCGGAATGCTCTGCGCGTTTATGTGAACTACATTAAAATTTCTAGGAACATCAGAAAACTGCGCAACAAGTGTATCCGCAAGTAAAGGTATGCTTGTAAAACTGTCATCATTACTACTTGCTGAAAAGAATGTTTCCGATTCGTCACTACTATTGTTATCGTATTGTGAAGACATAAATATATTAAATATATAGTAAATAAATGTATAAAAAAAGAATATAAAATAAAATAAAAATAGTCTTGACTAAAGGGGACAGTTAAATCAGTCCACCTGCCGGTTGTGCAAGATAAACATTGAAAAAATTAAAATTAAACTAAAACTTAGTGTTACAGTATACATATGTGTGGTCCGGGCATAAAAATAACAAAAAACAATTTATTAAGTACCGAGAATGCCAGTGAGACCTAATATAAAGTGACAGCTAAAAAAAAAAAAAAACAAGTTTTGGTAACGAGAATAACGTTAAACAAATTATGTATGTGACAGCTCTGAAATGTCATTCACTATGACGTCTATTGATCTATTATGATTCATTTGACAAGTTAACACAAAATTAAAATTTATATAAAGAATGAATGATAAATACAAGTGAACAACGAACAGAAGTCAGAAAGTGAAAAAGTGGGTATGTGTATGCGGAAAGAAAAAAGCAATGTTACCCGGACTCAGCACATTTAACGGAAGTGACGAATAACCTCACTTTTTGTTAGCAACAGCACGCCTGGGCCTGCTTGTGACAATAGGCTTCTCTGGAGTGGCGATGGAGGACTCTTTCGGCGACTCCGCGGCGTCATGCTGCTGTAGTATGTTCAGCTCCGCAGCAGATGTAATGCGATGACGCGAGCCATCGGGTGAAAGCACGTAGACGCACCCATCTCTCGTCCAACATTTGGTCACCCCAAACCTCTTCCGAGCCGCCATGAACAGGTCATGTCTCGACTTCGTCAAAAACTCCGAGATGGTGATGCCAGTACCCTTCAGTTTAGTTTTATCAAACCATATATTGTTTCGGACACCAACATCCCGGAGCTTGAAAAGGATAGGCCGAGATCTTGAGGATGTTGCAGACCTTCCCATTCTGTGACACCGCTTAATGTCACCCACTGTGAAGCCGGCCATCTTCAAACGGTCATTAACTACACCAGCCACAACCTGCGCTGTATCCTCATCCTTGGCCTCAGCGATGCCATGCAGCAACAGGATGCCTCTTCGCCCGCGCATCTCCATGGAGTCAATGCTTCTGGCCAGCAACTCTACCTGATGCTGTAGACTGGTGACTGCCTGTGTAATGAACTCCCTGAAGGCAGAGAAATCTGCAGCCAAGTTTGAGGAGTTTGTTGACTCTGCTGGTGTCTTCTGCAGCTGTGCTTCGAACTCTGCCATCCTCTTATTGAACATATCCATCAATCCAGTCAGAGAGTTGTTAATAGGATCCATTGTTTGAAATTGAGTGTATAGTTTGTGGAGAAGATGACACTAAGATGAAGTTTGTAGTGAGATAGAAGAAGTAGAAAGGAGAAACACTTTACCAGCAGGTAGTTTGATCTAAACAATTGTAATCAACATAAGTTTATACTTTTTGATGAGTTATTAAATTTTAAATAATATTTATTTGTGGAGCAAATTATTTAGCTGTTGACTTTGCAACTACCCGCGATTTTTTTTTTTCAAGTAAGAGTTGTGACTGCACTTCAGCACCCAATAAAATATCTATACATCCTGGCTTGTGGAATTGTGGATCAGCAAGATTCATAGTACTTAAGAGAGGCCAGGTGTCCATAGATACCTCTTGCGAAGGCAGCAATGACGTCAGTCGTTTAAGTACATAAGCTTGTGTAGTAATTACAGGTGTAGACTTATAAATAGAGTGAAATTCAAGATTGACCATAGACTTTGTTGTTATGACTGTATCATCGGCTATTCCAGTGATTTTTCCATTAATGGCAATACGGTCAAGATTAAGTATTTGAGCTGTTGTTTCAGTGACAAAAGAAGCTTGAGATCCAGGATCAATCAAGGCTCTGAGTTGGTGAGTAGCTCCATTCTTCGCGATAACAACAACACGTGCTGTGGCCAAAATAACCTGCTGTGTATGACTTGTTTCAGTCTTCATGCTAATAGCTTCGTGTGTCTCTGGTTCATTTTGATTAGAAGATGTGGTTGCCTTGGGTGGGTGTGTGAGATGCAGTAGCGTGTGATGACGTCGACCACACTTTCTACAGCTTGTACTTTGTCTGCATTGGTATACAGAATGACCCTTAACAAGACAATTATAACAAATATTATTCTTCTTTACAAAATCGTAGCGTTGTGTAACCTCCAAGTTGCAGAATTCTTTGCAGTGACAAATGTAGTGACTTTGAGAACAGTAAGTACAAGTGCTTTCAATTTCAGTGGCGAATGTTTTAACAGTAGTTGATTTAGGTTGCATAGTGTTCGGTTTAGATAAATCTCTCTTTATTAGAGTTTCTTTTCGGGTACTATTGACAACTTCCATTGCCCGGAATCTGCTTTCTAGGTAAGAAGCTAAAGTTTCAAAAGTAGGTATGTCTCTTGATGAACCGAGGGACTGTTCCCAAAGTTTGTGAGTTTCAACATCAAGCTTAGATACGACAATGTGTATAACTATAGCGTCCCACGTGCTTATCTTAATACCCAGATTCTCTAACGAGTTCAAACATTCACGTGTAGTGTCTAAAATACCCTTCAGATTAAAAGCACATTCGTTGGTCATCTTTTTCTGATTAAGGAGGCGATTTAATATGTGATTAACAATTATTCTCTTATTATCATAGCGGTCTTCAAGTGTCTGCCAAGCCTTATCATAATTGACTGCGGTAAGTGTGAAATGTTTTAATAGCTGCTCAGCCTCACCGGAAATACTTGACTTCAAATAATGGTGTTTTTCTATTTTAGTCAGTTTCTCATCATTGTGAATTAAAGATGTGAAGACATCTCTAAAACTAAACCATTCGTTGTAGTTACCGGAAAATTTTGGTATATTAATGGGTGGTAACTTTGTTCTGCGTACAACTTTTTCCACAGTATCACTTGAATATGAGGCCGAACCCGCAGACTGCTGTGACTCCTCTTTTGACACATCACTTACACATTCCTTTATCAAAGTTTTAAAATCTAGATAAATTTCCTCAGTTGCATCAAAATTAGCTGTAGGATCGAATTTGATCTGTTCTAAAACATCACTGGTAATTTTCTTTAAAATCTCCTCATGCTGTTTATTATAAGTCTCCCAGTATTCAGTTAATGTGTCTAGTCTTGTCTCTAAATAACCTCTGGTATAGCGAGACTTTGAGGTTTTCTTTGTGTTACTATACAACTTAGCAATCCGTTCACTTAGTAATTTTTGTGCCGTACATAATTGTGCCATTTTGATAGTAAGATCAAATTATTTCTCACAATTACAAGTCTCTTAAAGTTCACAATAAGCGAGAAGGAACAAAATCACTGTATCGTAATTTAATAAGTATCAATATTTTCAAAGTTCACAATTTTTTCTAAGTGTCCAGATGCAAATTTTATAAGTCCACGATTTATTTTTATGTTCCAGCAGGAGAAAATATTCTGAGTCACTGAAGCTAATTTTTCAAAGTGTTATGACCACGTTATTTAACTAAGTCCACGCAAGAGAGAATTTAACTAAGTCCCTGTATGTAAATGTTCACAATCTTACCCAAGTCCGTGCTACTTACTGCACTTATACAGTTCACTTCACTTCACACTAGTCACTGTTCACTTTACTAAATCCGGTTTCGAAGGACCAATGATTAATACACAAAACTTATTTCTTGATACAATTTATTTTTCTCGTATATCACAAAGACGCATCGTAGATTAGTTTTTTTTACCACAGAGTATAGATACACTACTTTTAAGTTTTACCACAGAGTATATAATTTGTACGTTTTTCACTAGTTATGATTTATGGAAATTCCGAATACAGATAGTAAGAAACTAATTTTATGCACAATGAATTATTAATAGACAGACAGGCAGTCGCTCCATGTAAAATATTGGTACTATACTGGCACCCGGTTTGTCTGGAAGCCGACCCTAATATAGTTGGGAAAAGGCTAGGCAGATGCTGTTTTTTTTTTGACAAAATGTCTGAAATTTGCACAGAATAGATCAGTTCTATCTAAAACAATGGCGCACTCACCTGGCGGTGCTGAGACAGACGTCGGAGTCGCGCTCGGACAGGTTGAGGCTGGTGTCGCAGGGCTCCGCCGACGGCGTCGTCACCTCCACGCGCGGGCCCTCCGCCCTGCACCCAACACACAGTACATGACGTATAGAGTGCGCCAGGACATAACGCCACCAACATTGAAGGTGAGATTTTTTTGAGATTGGAACTATGGTCATTCAAGAATCACTTATGCTGAAGATCAGTACATTTTGAATGACAAAATTTCATAACCCAGTCCCCAAAACGTTCATACCATCAGCTGAAACATATGTACCGGTCCAGCAGCTGTTTAACCTTAAAGTTGTGACAGATAGACAACATTTAGATTTTATTTTTACAAGTAATTTGTAATGTTAGTGTGCAAGTGTAGCGCGTGAGTACCTGATGTCTTGCGCGCTGGTCTCGGTATCAGTGGGCAGGTCCTCGATGGCAGACGGCGGCAGCGTGTGCTCAACCTTGGACTCCTGAGGAGTCGGCAGCTCCGGGCTCAGGGCTGAGGATGTGTCATTCTGCAAGTACGGAGAATATTCGTAAAAGTGCATAGTTCTTACTTAGAGAGAGGTTCATCATCATCATCATCAGGCATAAGCATAAGCAATAGTAGTCAGAAGGCTGACAACGCATCTAAAGGATATTGATAGGTTTACCCGGTAACTGGGTTGTGGAGGCAGTTGCTCCATGATAAACACCGGTACCATGCTGCTGTAGTAAGAATGACAGCCAACATAGTTGGGAAAAGGCTAGGCACTAGTAGTAGTGATTATGATGACTTCATGATGTATGCGAAGTCTGTTGATTTTGTAAAGGTTTTGCTCAGAGTGTGGTATGTGAAAGTACTATCAGTGCGGTACCTGCTCGGTGCGCGAGTGGTCCGCGTCGTTGTCCAGCTCGCCGGCCGGCTGCGTCGTGGACTCGCACTCGTCTGCAACACACACGACAAGTTACGCACAGGCACAGCGACGCGGCGACCCGCAGCCCGGGACCAGCGGCACTCACCCGACACGTCCTCCTCGGGGATGGCGCGCGCGTGCTTGTCATGCGCGCGGCGCCGCACCAGCTCGGCGATGACGCCGTGCAGCTCGGCCAGCCGCGCGTCGTGCGCCCGCGCTGCCGCCGCCGCCCGCGCGCGCTCCGCCGCCAGCGCCCGCGCCAGCGCGTCCCGCTCCAGGCGCAGCGACGCCGCGTCCGACCGCCCCGAGCGCTCGCTGCCCCCCTGCAACACGACACACGTACTCTCACGCAATGTGCCTAGCTTCAGATGCATTCATACTTGGAATCCTATTCGTATTAAATTATCCGAAAAATAACTCGGGCTAGTAAGTTTCCGAAGGTGTAAATCACATTGGTTAATATAAACAGTAATAAAAGGCCACTAAGAGTCATAGAAAACCTGAAAATACTTCGATACATTACATTGTAAAACAACTCCTCAAGGCCCAGAATATTTTCAACCGTCAATTCAAATTGCCACCTGATAAGTGTAGTCCCACCACCGCTTGCCCCGCCACCTACCATAACATGGAGACCATTATGCCCGGGCACGGGCGGCGCCGTCACGGGGCGCAGGCTGGAGTAGCGCCACGAGGACTCGCGCGACATCTCCTCGTCCGCCACGTTGGGGCAGCACAGGTACCAGCTCCTGCTGCGCCGCACGCCCCCCGCGCCCTCCAGCTGCGTCAGCGGCAGGCGCCCCACCACCTCCAGCTCAGCCAGCAGCGGCTCCTTCTCCTTCGGCTCCGGCATGGGGAACGTGCCCGCCGTCGAATAGGTTTCCTCGATCTTTCTAGAATTTTCTGGCGTGTTGTACTCGGGCAGGCTCCACTGGCGGCCTCTGTCCCTGAGCGGCGGCACCTCTCTCACGGCTCCGTCGTTGACGACTTCGTTAGTGTCGACGTATTCGCTGAGCTCGTCGGGGTTGGGCGGCGCCTCCTGCGCGGGCTCCTGCGTGTGCCCGTTCTTCCGCTTGAGCCTCTCGAGGTCTGCGTAGTAGTAGGCGGTGGAGCGCGGCGGCTCCCCGCTGAGCGTGCGCGTCCCCGCCAGCGTTTGGATTTTCATAGCATGCTTCTAGAATGTTCTCGCACTTTCAGGAAGTTTGTGGAAGTTTCTCAGCCTACGTCATGTTGTACTGTCGCCCTGTGTGAATAATGTTTGGTTGAGGGATGTATCGGCCACAAGGTCGGAGTTCCGATTCCTTGAGATCGTTCGTTAGCGACTTTCGGCGTTCGAAATAGTTTTGGCGATGACGTTCCAAATAATTCTAAGAAGGGTTTAAGTTGTTTATAACAAATCTATGATAAACCTTATTTAAACTCATCCAAACGTTTGGGTAACATTGAATTCCAGTAAATTCTAAATCCAGCTACCTTAGTTCCAGATGCGTTACATTGTTTCATGTGCAATATTATACCTAGGAAAAGTTGCTTGTACTACTTCTAACGAAATGTGGGACTCTGCCTAACCCCTTTGGAGACACCAGGGATCAGGTTACAGTGACTCATAAAAATGAGGAACAAAGTGTTAAGTTTTGGCAAATTAGTGAGTTAGCTTATTAAATGTTAATGAGAGCAGAAAGTTCGCTCGAAACGAGCTCATCTTTCTGCTCTCCCCCGAGCTTTAAAAACGTCGTGATGATAGTTACAACGTCTTTGATTGCTAATGATGCTCATTTGTCGCTGATCGACGCATCCCTCCTCCTCCCCTCCCCCGCGCACACATTACTAGCAATCAAGAAGTCTTTACTTGAAGTATAAGTATAACTGGTGACCACGCTTAAGGAGGCACTTGAAAGTACAAAAAAAACTCTAAAAAAAGTTGTTACATCATTCAAACTTTACGTGGTCATTACATCATGCCGACCGAGTCACATCGAGTTCATGTGAGCTGTCCTCAGGTAGTTCTTGGTAGGTTGCTCTGCAGTTGTATTTAACAACTTCTTGTTCTCGGACGCTGTCATACCGCGAGGAATTTGACAGTCATGGAGCAAACATTTCACCATATATCTAGCGACTGATGTGAGAATATTTGTTAGAAATAGAACTTAGCTATACTTATTATAGTGATTGTGTTGAGTGACGCCATATTATAGATTTATAGCTTGACCGTTTGATTGATGTGGTGGGTGAATGTTCCGTAGGCGTTAATGTGTGAACCGTTTTAAAATAAAAACAGATCAGAATTCAATGTTGACATGTTCAGTAACAGTGGGTATCAGAGCCTTGTAGGATAAGTAACGCAGCCATCAAACAAGTACCAGTCTGGACTCTACTCTCTCTAGACGTGGTGAAGGGTTGGCGTTTTGTAAATTTGACGTTCATAAAGTACTGATCCCCAGCCTAGTTAGAATAAATGACTTCTGACTTTTTAAATTCCAGGAAATTCATAATACCACTGCACAACATGGAAATCGAAATCAGGACCACGCGGTCCCCTTTGCTTTATGCTTAGCAGTTGTGTCTGCAGCTACAAGAGTCGGCAGGTAATCAATCGTGGGACTTCAACATAGATAATGAGGGAGTTATCGTGGAAAATAGGCCAATTTCATGTCAGAGGCCGTCAGGCGGATTTGAGAGAACTTTCGACACTAGGGCTTGATAAGTTAGTAAACCTTCAGCTTATTCAGTAATAATAATATTGGCTCTCATTAGGCGGCTGGGTCAAGGGCAGTTTTCCTGGATACTGCACGTTTTATGAGGAGGTTCCTGTCTCTGGAGCCCTAACCACCGGCAGCTTGGACCGTGTTCCCGATATCGGTGGATCACTATTTTTTACTTTTTTATTATTTTTTTTAGAAATATAATTTATATGTCACTAAATAAATAAAGGAATTATAATATAGGCATTGTAAACACCCTCGGTAGGCCGCCATCTTGTTGCGATCACACCGATCAATCACATAAATGGCAGACGAAACAAACAAAAGTTTACTTGTGAACAATTTGATTGATATTGTTTTGTTTCAGGTCGTAAACACATCATGTAACTTGGATGTTTAGTCGACGCCATCTGATCTGCTGATCATGTTACTGATTATATTTGCAAGCTTTACTTTTTTATTGGATGACGTCATAAAAGTCGTGGTGGCCTAGTGGTTAAAGCCTGGCAAGTACTAATGTGAGTTTTCTAAAATCGTATGTACTTTTTCAGTATTTCTTAGACGTCACTGACTAACGGTGAAGGAAAAAACATTGTGAGGAAACCTGGACTTAAAGTCTGAAATCGCTTATCCGCCTTGAGCGCACGTGGTGATCAATGCTCATGCCTTCTCTGTGTGAGAAGAAGCCTGTGCCCAGCAGTGGGATAATATATAGGCTGATGATGATGTCATAAAAGTAATCAGTACTATTACAACCTTATGTAATAAAGTGATCTTCGACACTGCAACCCTGGGAAGGACACAGAATAGTTGTTATCCGGATGCGTAGTCCCTGACCATCTTACTTATTGTCAGATTAATTTTTAATCTGCAGTTTAGCAACGGATTAGCAAAAATATCACTCATAAACGCTGTTTAGCGTTAATCCGAACTTAAGTTAGTAGCTTAATCCTGGAGTACGACGTTAAGTAAGGATTAGGTGAGAAATGGTTAAAGTTCAGATTACAGGTTTTTTATAAGTAAGACGGTGAGGATGTGATGAAATAACTCTAATAATGCTTTCCTGGATTTCGGCATCAAACCCAGGAACATTTGCTTGGCAGTGACGCTAGCCACCACTAGACTAACGTGGCACACGATCCCTTACAAACCGCATACTCTCTTAGGCCCAAATTCACCGACAAGATAACGGTCCGATCAACTGAAAACAGCTATTTAGCATAAATTCAAACTTCTACCATACGATGGATAACCTATCATTTGGGTTTTTTATTCCTAAAACGGTCGATTACTAAGCCAGGGTTGAACAAGAAGTTGTCAACACGAAAATTCGCGCTTCGTGGTTAAAAAACGTTTTGGTTTAACAGGCCGATTATAGTTTTGAGTTTAGAGGATCTCGTGGCTAAGTAACAACCGCATGGTTCGACCGATCAAAGGTTAAGCTGCGCTTGGTGCGGTCGGTCCGTGGATGGGTGACCATCTTTGTCATAGCGAGACTCCTCCGTGCCTCAAAAAGCACGCTAAGCGACAGCTTAAAGTGCTTTCCGAGGCACAGAGGAGGAGCAAATGACAACCGGGACCAACCTGCAAAACCAACAAGGTCCCGGTTGTCATTTGCAGATCTTTGACAGTCGTTACGGCTAGTCAGAAGCCTGAAAGTCTGACAACCAGTCTTACCAAGCGGTACCGTGTTACCTGGTAACTGGGTTGTGGAGGTCAGATAGGCAGTCGCTCCATTTAAAACACTGGTACTCAGCTGCATCCAGTTTAGACTGGAAGTCGACCCCAACATAGTTGGGGAAAGGCTAGGCAGATGATGTTTAATAAGCCGATTATATAACCATCTGTGGTGGCCCTTAGTCTCCTCGAGTGATCAAACGCTAACTCCGTCCAAACAGTTCGCTCTCACTAAGTGCTAAGTTCTCAGAAAGCCAAACACTTTAATTGGTGGCGGTTATTTTTACCCGACAATTGTTTCACATCTACTGCGAGTGGGGTCAGTGACCGGCGACTGACGATGCGGAAATGGACTCCTTAATAGGAATAGTACGGCTATAAAAAATAGGATCACTCGCGGCAGGAATTTCCGACCAATTTGCTTCTAAAATTGGACAAGAAACTCCGCTTAGCCGTAGATGAACAAAAAAAAAAAGAGTATAGTCTCACTCGTATCCTGTGCTTAGAAAGGTCCCGTGTCCAGGTTGCGATGTAATGTCCTAACAATTTCCATCTGGATCGGTTCAGCTGTATAAGTATACCTGAAATCTCGTTGCAAACAAACATTCACATTTCTATTTATTAACCACTAGCTTTCCGTCGCCCGCGTGTTCATTTTTTTTACACCTTGGGTTACATTATTAAAGTTTTAGTAGAGATCACTAATTATTTCTGGAAATAAATATAGCCTATGACACTTCGCAAAGATGGAGCTTTTCTAACGGTGAAAGAATTTATTAAATCGGTCCAGTAGTTTTTGAGTTAAACCCAACACCAACCCAAACAAAAAAAACAAATCTTTCCTCTTTATAATATTAGTATAGACAAGACCCATCGCTCAGCATTTTTCAGCGAGTGTGTGACTGACACTCATTTCGTAGATCCTCGGGTATAACAGACGTTACTTCCAATGTTCTAGCGCGATATGCGACTCACAGGTCAGTAGCAAGTTACACAGTCGGCATCCGCCACGAGCACGAGCCCGCTCACTACCCGTCTGACTTATAAAAAACCTGTAATCTGAAGTTTAACCATTTCTCAGCTAATCTTAATAATCTTAATCTATCTTAATCTAATCTTAATCTTCTCGTCATCCAGGATTAAAATAATCGGTATAAGTAAGACGTACGATTTGCTGCAAGTTTGCGTCCATGTCACTCCGAACATTACTTGTACTCGTACAAGCTGATAGTTGGGATGGCAATGTATTTCCAATATTCGCTACGGAGATGAATCTGGAGGCCTACAGGTTGTCCACGCTCAGAATGTCCTTTGGTTTCAAATAGTCCCTTTCCCGAAATGTCCCCTGCCCATAATGTCCATTTCCCAAAACGCTGCCTTCCCTAAATGTCCCTTTCTCAAAAGGGTCATTTTTGTTTATTTGTCTATAAGATTGCTTGAGCCTGAACGCTACAGGTAAGTTATCTAAAGCAAGTTTGATCTTAGGATATATTTTTGGATTCGAGTAATGCCATGGAAAAAGCAAGCGTTGACCAGTTTTATTGGAGGCTTCCCACCAGATACTTATTAGTCGCAGCAGTGTCAAGTCAAAGAAGGCAAAATAATCATTAAATTGTACTTAATAATTATTTTATATGTGGATGCAACTCTGTCTGTCTGTTACGCTTTGAAATAAGAGGTTCCCTATTATGTAGTAGCTACTATAAAATATACAACAAACCACAATGTTAACTGCAGCGCCCCCTAGTGAGTTGTCTACGGTAACACCTATCTAAGAACATGCACCGATCAAACCCAAACCCATAACTGAAAACTGCATCAAAATTGGACTAGTAGTTTTGGATAAAAATGGCAACACGGATTTGCACAAAAAAACACCCTCTCTCACCACAAACGCATATTATACCGTCTCCAGTCGGGGGTAAATTAAATAAAATTTGGTATGGAGTTAGATGGAACCCTGGGACGGTTAAAAGCTCAAGTAGTTCTCACGCACGAGGATGAAACCGTGGGAATCAGCTAATTTGTTATATTTGTAACAAAAGAGGTCTTCATCACAACAAAGTCTCCACCTATCATCATCAGCCTATATATTGTCCCACTGCTGGGCATAGGCCTCTTCTTATACAGAGAAGGCATGAGCATTGATCACCACGTGCGCTCAAGGCGGATTGGCGATTTCAGACATTTTAGGTCCAGGTTTCCTCACGATGTTTTCCTTCACCGTTAGTCAGTGACGTCTAAGATACACTTAGAAAGTACATATGACTTCAGAAAAGTCACATTGGTACTTGCCAGGTTTCGAACCCACACACTCGTACAAGAGAGGCAGGTGCCTTAACCACTAGGCCACCATGACTCTCCACCTATACGAGGACACAACTCCTCAAGGTCTGTCGACACCGGCGCGCGGTGACGGCATGCCGCGCATACTGCGCCGGCCACAGACCTCGCCTGGCGCGCTGCCAGCGAGCGTCACTCCATCATGACGGAATGTGCCGCGGTACCGGCTCGCTTGAGGAACAGGTGTACAACTCCTGCTGGAGCTGGGGCCGTAATAACGACTGTTTTTGCAATCATTATTCAGGTGCGAGAGTGAGCCACAGTAACGTCGTATAGCACTGTCTCTTTTTTACAACAAAACTATTCCTTCTTTGGCACGTCATGGTAAGGCCCCTGGTCTAGTGGCGCAGTGTCAGATGTTATTGTTATAATAACGGAGTTCAATGATTGTACATTGTCTAGAGCTACTAGATTGAACCTACACATTCTCTGACTAATGTTAAGCTATAATATTCCTTGAGTGCTATATGAGCTTCTAGGTATTTCACCGGCATTCTAAAGAGCTACTACCTAAAAAACTACTTCGCGCACCCGGATGAAATCTATATATAGCAACATTGCACAGCTGTCAATAGACGGCTGGAGCCTGATTACGTAACGTACGTACGATGGATAGGTGATCCATGTCAATTGCGTCACCTTGAATTTGACAGTTCAATGATATAACATAACTATCGATGACAAGGACTTCACTCGCAGTCGTAATTAGCAGTGCTTACTTAGTGCGTGTGTTTAGCACTAGTTACGCTAGCACTAGGCTTCGTGTTAATATGTGACGTCATTAGCTCGCCGATCCTCCGCAGGGATGCTAAGTACTATGAGCAGACATTACCCCGTGCCATTACATGTTATGGAGGTAATAACTACATTTTTAGCAAATATAAAATGTCCAGATAGGGACAAAACCCTTAAAAATGTAAATTGCTCTTCTACCGCAGTCTGGTAACAAGTATTAAATCAAAAATCAAAGCGCAAAAACGCCTTCAATCATTTTTGAAAACAGCTTATACTCTTACACTACTGGATCGATATTAACCATACGCCACAAGGAAACTGGCTTTCAAATGAAAAAAAAAACCGCATCGTAATCGGTCCATCCGTTTGAGGGCTACGATGCCACAGACAGATACACACACAGCCAGACAGACAAACATCGAAGACAAACTTATATCCCCTCTTGTTTCGTCGGGGGTTAACAAGAAGGCTTGTTCAAATATAACATGACCATAATGATAGTCTTTTGGACATACTAACAGGCGGAATTTTGATGCAGAACGAAAACAGAACGTAAGAGCGAACAATTGTCATGAATCCAATCATATCTAATCCCTCGACACCCTACAAATAATGACATGAATTAATCAAATTAATAACCGTGTTCGCTTTTCCAACGCACGTAGAATCTCTGGTATTAACCACAAAAGTTACGCAAGTAACAGTTGTCAAAGAGAACAAGCCCGCTGTCGAGGCTTCAGCGCTGGAGCTCTCATTCATCCGCCGCCATCTTGCTTAATTGCTGAATGACTCAATTCGCTGGGGCATCCTGTAATACTGCCCTGCGTACCGCCCCCCTTCCCCCATGTCAACAAGTAAACAATTACAGAAAGACTACAACTCCACGATTGGGTTTTAGATTCAAGTCTAGCTAGGAGAATGCAAATCGTTGCATTAATGAAGTTCAATGCGAAAACCGTTGAACTGATTTAGATCGTTAGAGAAATTGATTAAAATCAGAGATAGGAAATAGGATGTTTATAGATGAAGGAGTTCGCTTAGGATGCTGGCTAGATATTTAGTTAAGACATTGACAGCAGCACTTCTGCAGGTACTTGCTGAGTGCCCGCCCCCGGGGGGCAGCTAATACAATCAGCACAGTTTGCCACAACGCTCCCCAGGCGGGTGGAGCCTCACCTACTAGCTTACAGCGGGCTCCAGCTCCAGACGAGAGTTCAGTCCAATTGTGGGCTGCGATAGTGTGAATTATTGTAATAGCAGAAATGATATGCTCAAAAAGTAAATAGGCAGGGTAAAATAACATTTGAAAAAAAAAACTAAGTTGACCTCCTCTATTTTAAATCGGTTAATAATGTATCTTCGATTTATTGGTTTTAAGCGCAACAGTTTAGGTCCTATTGTAACTTCCAGGTCTGACAGTGTTATTACATTTACCCATCAAGATTATCTCTGAAGCAATCTGGAGTCTGTCCGAATGATGGCAATAAGCTCGCTCTTTATTTCGACTTGAATATAAATGACGAAATATCGATGCATCCTACAATTACACACCTCTTTATAAAACAGAGTTGAGTCTAATTGGATAATTTATACAGACAACAGGAGACTGCGCCAACACAAACCGATTAAGATGTCATCACGCCAAAATAAACAAGATATTCCCAATCGATTAGCCACGCCGCCATCTTGCGATGACGATGACACGACGCAATATCTTCAGTTACCAGAATAAGTTCAAAGACCGACTGAGTGATCTGTTTAGTCAGTCCGTAAATGTGATTGTCATAATAGCCTCCCAAATGGTCGGCGACTTAATTGTTTTGTCGCCTCTGTATAGAGGGACAAACTGCTGACGACATGGTGGTATTGTTGAGAAAATTTACGTATTTTAAGTTGTGAATAGGCCTGTCTTTGGAGACTTTTAAAAGACACATGCTTTTGTTCGTTTCAATATATTGATTGTGATATTTGGGTTGTGTTTGTCTCATCGGTTTATTTTTTTTTTATTAACCTATGCTGTCTCACTGCTGAGTAAAGGTCTCCCTCATTCTCTTTCATAGTTGTCTTTAGGAAGTTTGATGTGGCCAACCATCGAGGGACGCGTCTAAATCTTCTCGCCAGCGCTTCCCCGTTCGGGCTCTGCCGTAGACTTTATTCTTACTATGGTTTAAATTCATTTCATTATCAAATAATATTACTTGACTTCCGTATTGACACTCTTTTATCCAAGAAAAATCTAAAAAAATCCTGAGAAAATGATATTTTAAAACCGACTTCAAAAAAAAAACTAAAAAGTATTAAAAAAGTATAAAATAACTTAATAAAGATTTAACACAAACCTAATACCTTTAATATTAATAAAACACCATTATTTGTATTTGCTACCTATTGACAGGTTTAAAGTCGGTGCCAAGCCAAATGTAATAGTGTTACTCATTCAGGTATTAAAAAGTTTTCATCTGTTTCACATTAATTCACATTGTTCTTTAAGTTTATTTACGTAGGTTAATCTTTAGGAATTTCATTTTGTTTAGGACTTGGCACCGACTTCAAACCTGTCAATAGGTAACACATACAAATAATGGTGTTTTATTAATATTAAAGGTATTAGGTTTGTGTTAAATCTTTATTAAGTTATTTTATACTTTTTTAATACTTTTTAGTTTTTTTTTTGAAGTCGGTTTTTTTAAACGTAGTTTTTTTAAATTTGTTTTTTACTTTTTAGTGTCTGTAATAAGTTGCTCTGTAAACTACAGTATTTTTTACAGGATTTTTATAGATTACATAAGGAAGGCTATAACATTTCGTTGTTTTTATTGTCATAATTATATGTTAAATAGTTTTTTTTTAAGTAGCTATGGGTAGGCCTACGAAAGGTGCAGCTTTAAACAATATAGATCAAGAAACGGGAACGGAAAATATAAATCGACTCCGAAACAATTACGTCATCGATGTAAACAAAAATGTAAAAAATGTTCACAAAATGAAAACTACTGGGCCAAACCATG
This sequence comes from Pyrrhia umbra, assembly GCA_963891755.1. Lineage (NCBI taxonomy): Eukaryota > Metazoa > Arthropoda > Insecta > Lepidoptera > Noctuidae > Pyrrhia > Pyrrhia umbra. Next base: position 6,882,048 of record OY982946.1, read on the forward strand.
TGAAATTTTTATGGGACCAAATGGCATCTATTCCGCATCAAACTAAAAAAGAATCACGTAAATCGGATCATAAATCTCAGCGTAATCGGTGTACATACATAGAAAAAAAAAAAAAAAAAATACCGATCGAATTGAGAACCTCCTCCTTTTTTTGAAGTCGGTTAAAAATGGTTTGTACTAAATGACTGACGGATACACGGACGGCACAGCCTAAACCGCTGATCGTAGAGATCTGAAACTTGGAGGGTGTGTTATTTGTATGACGTAGGCATCCGATAAGAAAGGATTTTCCGATATTCTACCTAAGGGGGGGAAAGGGGGGAAATTTTGTATGAAACTCTGTCATTTTTAATTTGATTTCGTATAGACCACGCGGGCGAAGCCACTTGTGTACAATAAAACATTATTGTTTTTTGTTTTTTTTTATATCCACCTGTTTTGTTAAGCAAATTATATTCAGTTCTGCATCATTGGACTTGACGGCGAGGTTCAACGTAGCTCATGATAGTGAGATGCAAAATGGAGAATTTGAGTAAACACATGAACCGCCAACCAACGAACTTATCGCCAATTGTTTCACTGGTAAAATAGACTATCTCTCAGTGAGACCCTACGCCGCGTCGACTTCGAGAGCTCTCTCCTGGGGGCGGGTGGCGCGCGGGGGGCGGAGGGGGCGACCTTGACCGAGTCAGCTGATGTGTACACCAAAGCGCTGTTCGATGTTAGTCTTTTGGTATCGGTAGCTTAACTACCACTTTATCCAACTACGACAGAAAATATGGAGAATGAATCTCAATGGTAGGTACGTGTCCTTTCCTCTAGCTTCGGAACTAATGAGGTGTGCTACATGACATCCTAGTCAAATCATTAATTAGTAGACGGATCCTTATATTAAGTAACACTGTCCAGTGACTAGATACAGTGCGGGGACATAACGTCGTGCTGCAAGTCTACGTCACACTGCGCTTTATCGCTAACTACAGAGCGCTACAACCGAACATACAGTCATGTTGTCACACTAATACTTCACAGAGAAATATCTGGTAGTGCGGTAATAACCTAGAAAATTCTTAGGAAGAATCTTAAGGAGAATCCTACCACCTACTCACACTTGCTTGGCAAAACTGTAGCTTTCATATATATATACTTACAAAATATCACAACCTTTATTTATTTATTTATTTAACAATTTATGTACACAGAATATAAGAAAAGAAGAAGGAATAGGAAAGCATTGTACAAAGGCACTACTTGAAACCTTGTGTTTTAAAATCACAGAAAAAAACCTCTCTTAATAAGCTAATATTGTAGCAGACTTCCTAGTGGTACGAAGAAAGCTTTTATTTTGTAAACAATGTTCTGCGATGCTACGACTTCGCAGTCTTTTCAAAATGGTCCCCAAGGCGTGGGGCGCGGGGTGTGGCGGGGCGCGCGGGAGGGTCGTGACCTCTACCGAGTCAGCTGATGAACTAGTGTTCGCGTTGTTTAGCATCGAATGAATTAGTAGCGTCTGTGTGTGTGTTTGTATGAAAAACTGTTGCTTGTGACTCGGAAAACTTAAGCTTGAAGATCGCAGTGTGATTTATACATGTGTTAAAGGAAGGCAGTAAAATGTTAAGTTAATCTACGGCATCCAGTACTGCATGTATGATTTCATAGATATTATTAGACATGCTTTAGCAGTAAGTTTCAAAACTTCAATCAAAATCAACAAGATTCAAGATAAACACTAAGTTTGATGCAATCTCTCTAAAGTGTGTTCAATTTGCTATAAAATTTAATTACCAGATAATTATATATAAATACAAGATAAAGCCTGTGGTTTCCGCATTGGCCATGCAATTTCCAAACATCTCCACAAAGTTTCATATTAACAGGACTGTAAAGACCTCAATTTCTTTCTCCCAGGCGCTGCCGGTACTCACTACACAGGTGAGTCCTACACATGACATCACAGCTCGTCTCCGACTCCCGGCGGCACAATGCACAATGAACTACTCAAGGAAATGAAGGCATATAACATCCGAGGCGTCACGCGTCACACCGACTGGAAACATCGACAATGGAGCGCTGAACACTTTCTGCAATTAAACTTCTTGATGCTTTTGTGTCTGTCACTTCCTAATTGATTTAGTTGCCATAACGCCTGCTTGTCTCCGAAGGGTTAAGCAGATATGTATCCACTTATACGACACTAACATGTTTCCAGTTTATGTTTTAATGCGTGTCCCGTTCTTATGAGAATTTGATAGTGATTATGCAAAATCTTATTCAAAAGTGTCGGTGTGTCTATCAGTCAGAGGGCAAAAAACATCATTGACGATCTTCCTCATGAGTCATTGCAATTTACAACACATTTGCCTCAACCAAGCGACTGGAACGTATACATTAAAGTTAAAGACACCAATATGAGCGCTCGGTACAGGATGTCTCAGAACAAATAATTGGTGCACAATGCTGATGATATCGTCAAAGTAAACGACTGTATAATCTGAAGGACAGGCGGCGCGTGTGTTCGGCAGTGCGTCGTGTTACTCACGTTCTATTGTAATTGTGTGCTGATAGAGCTTCTACGGAGGTACGGAGGTTGTAATGAACAGGTGCGCTGATACCTTAAAATGGTGGTACATGAATGTAATTACATGTGATAAAATGCGACACCTGAGGCAGACCGGAAAAGATGAAAGAGGAATGGTGTACTCTTTTTCCCACTGGAATCAAAATCATTTTAAATATGGAAACAGATATCACCCTCTATTGCAAAGAATTTAAAAGAAATCTTAAACTAAAGTAGTTTAAGATTGGTATTTTCTGATTGTATTACCAACTGATGCCTTATGAGCAAACGGTTCATCTGCGCTGTGGTGTCATGGTTACTTTAACTTACTAACACAAATCTCACTTGCGTAAATACGCAGAAATCGACTACTGCATAATACTACAAGTATAGACATTATTAAATTCCAAAATATTGGTAAATCGTCAGCAACACGTACCGCAGAAAAGCATTAAAGCTTTAACGCTTCAATTATAACGACTTTAAAGATGCAAATAAATAATTTCATTTTCACGAATGTAACCTACGTAAGGTTACATTCGTGGTGCTGGGGCGGAGATTAAAGAGCCCACATCTCGGGTTTGAACATGCGGGCTCACAATCTGGATGCACCAATGTGACTTTCCAGTCTTTTTGTTTTCTAAGTTTACCAAAAGAAAAAAGCCATAGTTAGGTAACTTAGACTTAAGTCTAAAATTGCTAACCCGACTTGAGAAAGTTTGGTGGTCAGCCTTAGCCGTTTGAGAAGTCTTTTGACTGAACAATGAGATAAATATGCCGCTGTTGTTATTAGGGTTCCGTACCAAAAATGGTAATAAGGATTCTGAGGCACGGAGGAGTCTCGCTATGATAAAGATGGTCACCCATCCACGGACCGACCGCGCGAAGCGCAGCTTAACCTTTGATCGGTCGAACCGTGCGGCTGTTACTTAGCCACGAGCGAAGTAATAAGGAACCAAAAATATTACAGGAAAAATAAAACTATGTTTTTCGTATCGCAGTTTTGATGTAATCAGCTATTTTCCTCTTCAAATAAACCTAATCATGCGGTCGGAAAAAACAAGATAGTTGCGACTTTATTACAAACTAGCTTCTGCCAGCGACTTCGTCCGCGACGGAAGCTTAAAAAATAGAGTAACTTCTCCCGTTTTCCCAACATTTCCCTTCACTGCTCTGCTCCTATTGATTGTAGCACGATGAAAGTATACTATAACCAGCTCAGGAGTATGAAAAATAATTGTACCAAGTTTCGTTAAAATCCGTCGAATAGTTTTTGTTTCTATAACGGTTATACAGACAGACAGCCAAGATTTTTACTGATTGCATTTTTGGCATCAGTATCGATCCCTAATCACCCCCTGATAGTTATTTTGGAAATTTATTTCATGTACAGAATTGACCTCTCTACAGATTTATTATAAGTGTAGATAATATTCTTTCTAAAGGTCGGAACTCTCGGTGCGCGACTCCGACCCGCACTTGGCCGGTTCTTATTCACTAGTGCCCACAGATTCATACAGTTAAACTATCTTTTTAGTCACTTTGGTCACCATAAAACCTCTATAAATTCCAAGTTGACCTTTAGACAGTATAGGCATTAAGTTTTATAGCGTGTGGTAGACGTTAGGCCGTGAGTTACGGTACTGCGTGTGGCTAGTCCTCGGTACAAGCTATCGACCAAACAGACGGTGATGTAGGAAGCGTTGCTGCTTGAACACTGCAGGAATATATTGCTGCAGGTTAGCTGCTGAGCCTGCGCAGTCGGATGGGATGTGTGTGATCTTTCTCTTGAACGACTTCATTCTCATTTCGGTTTGTAGAGTTCTCTACATCGTCGATGGAGAACTAATCATATTTTATTTACTAACTTCTCCCCACGACTTCGTCCGCGTGGAATAGTAACTTTGGGCTATCGCTAACTTTAACCCCCAATTTTGAAACATTATTCATTGATGCTCCACTCCTATTGATTTTAGCGTGATGATATACAGCCTATAGCCTTCCTCGATAAATGGGCTATCTAACACTGAAGATTTTTTTAAATCGGTCCACTAGTTCCTGAGATTAGCGCGTTCAAACAAACAAACAAACTCTTCAGCTTTATTATATTAGTATAGATTAAAAACAATATAATTTTATATAAGTATCCTCAATGATGTCAACTGTATAAAGATTTATGGTTTTATAATCTATACGGAAGGAGAAAGTTGGCTGAGCGGTTGTTATTTTTTTTTAATTTGCTAGCTCTAGGATTGTTCTCCTATATTATGGTTGCGTTTAAAGAAGTACATCATCATAATCAGCCTGTATATTGTCACACTGCTGGGCATAGGCGTCTTCTCATATAGAGAAGGCATGAGCATTGATCACCACGTCCGCTGAAGGCAAATTTATTTAAGTCCAGATATCCTCACGATGTTTATCCTTCAGCGTTAGTCAGTGATGTCCAAGATATACTTAGAAAGCACATACGATTTCAGAAAAGTCACATTGGTACTTGCCAAGTTTTGAGCCCTCACACGAGAGGCAGGCCTTAACCACTAGGCACTACCGTAGAAATACACATGCATAAATATTTAAATCACAACCCAGACTCCAAATACATTATTCGGTCCGTGCGGAAACTGAACACGCGACACTTAGCGCTAAAGCCAAGTTTTTCAAACTGTATTGTCAAAAGTCGTACCTATATTATATTGAGAACCCACGATCTATCAAACACTTCAGGTTCATCTTCGTAATCAAGCATCCCGGATGTCTGAGCCCGGTGACTGTGATAACAGCTGTCTACGTGAGGTATATAGGTCGTAGTGCAATCGATAGCCGCACCCCGACCTAGTCTCCTCACGCTGCAGTTTTATTTATAACACTTTCATTATAATATACAAATCGATAAGCGAGGTTGAGGAGCGCTGCAGTTAGACCAAGGATGGGAGACCAGCCTGATGACGGGGCCCTCCCCCAGGGCCATAGCCTGCCGGGGCTGTGGGACGTTTGAAGCAGATACCGCGCCCCCGGAATACAAATGGCTGAGGAAGGAACATGGATGGGTTTTAGTCAGTATGAGTCTGACAATAATTGCTATACTCATAAATGAAAAAATTAAACAGAGCTGGCTGAAAGCTAGCACACAGATTAAACTTTCGTTTTACACACACATCTAGGATACTTTTTATCCCTATATCTGAACCTAATTCGAAGATCATGCAGATGAAGTCGAGGGATTAACTAGCACTAAATATATCGGAGAGCACTTTATAGAAGACAGTCGTTAAAGGTTGGATGCTCGAAAGTCTGAAAACTGTGCATTGCCTAGTAGTTGTGTTGTGTTCGTTATACTGCAGTCGCTCCATGTAACAACGTGTTGATCTTCAGCCTCATGTAGTTACACCGAGATAACACAACCTTTTTACAAGGCTAAGCTAAATAAAAACTATTATTGTAATTCTTAGGAGGGTCTCTTTCCAAATATACGACGAGATTAAGGCAAGCTATTCTTTCGACTACATTGTTCGAGCACTTTGTATGAACCGGAGCTTCCGAACTTAGTACATACCTACTTCTACATTCACAATTCACGGTCAAGTTCCTGAATACTTAAACACTCGTGCATAAGGGACTGTGGACCTTATGCTTGTAGTTGTAATGTTCAAAATGGTAAGAGTGATTCCAGACCCTGGGGCACCTTAGGAGAATCGATTAGGAAAGTGTGACGTCTCCTACCAGTCTTTGGAATGGTTAGATAAGTGCGATTTTGAACTTTGTTGATTATGTTATAGAGTAGAAAGCTAAGTGACGATGTTTAGGGAGGATTACGCATATTTTAGTCGTTTATTTAGAGAGGTCCTTTTTTCTATAAAAGTGGAAAAGAAACTCAAACACTACCCTGCATAAGTCAATATGTTATGTTTTTTTTTAGGTAAGCTGCGATTTTTGATGGCCGATATAGGTTTTGTTCTCCCATGAATAATTGTGCATATCTATACTAATATTATAAAGAGGAAAGATTTGTTTGTGTGTAGGGTTTTAACTCGAAAACTACTGGACCGATTTTAAAAACTCTTTCACCGATAGAAAGCTACATCTTTACGAAGTGACATAGGCTATATTTATTTCCAGAAATAATTAGGGATCCCTACTAAAACTTGAATAATGTAACTCAAGGTGTAAAAAATATCCACGCGGGCGAAACCGCGGGCGGAAAGCTAGTAAGTTGATAATTAAAATACACTTAAACAGTGCGGACTAGTGCTTAAAAAATATTTCATCTACCGAGAAACTAGTCTGATGAACATCTGAACCACCTGTTAATATTTTGTCGTATAAAAATCTCAGGCATATTATTATAAGGCGGAAACAGCTTAATTACATTCATGTGCGTAACATATTTGAGTTGTGAAAGAATAACTACAAATCTAAAATGGACGATAAGTCGACTTGTCCGTCCAAGTTGTCCAAGTTTTTCAGAAGTCTCAGCTGCCGGCTCCTGCCGCCTCGAAGACGAGTGTAATTGAAAAACTTTAGCAGAGCACAGTCCAGGATACAATGTCTAATAATATGCGAATCTAATTATACATTCAAAAGTGTTCTGTGCTACAGTTAGAAAACTTAACAACGAATATATAACATGACACCTGTCTTCTCAAAAGAGTAGCTACCCACATTTCGGAAATTATGTAGCACGTAATAGGAAGCGAGCCTTATAGCCATCAAAAGTAAAAAAAAAATTTAAAGTGGGGTCCTAAGGCTCTCAAGAAAGTTCAACCGAGTTTCAGGGTACTAACTAGTCGGTCTTATAGATAAACTATCAAGAAACACCTTGGATAACTCCGTGCAAAACACAAGTGTCGAGTACTACTGAGATATTCCTGATAGATAAATCCTATCTCAACCTGACCTGGGAAGTGCACCCAGGAGCTCGTACTACATACTCGTACCAGGCTAACGAGGCACACAACTTAACCAGTTGAAATTATTTCGGGCAAAATACAGAGAGCTTAAATATAATAAAAAGGTAGGTAGATTTATTCCCGGAAAATTAAAAACTTTCCTCTCAGCGAGATCCGGCGCAGGCAGAGATAACGAAGCCGCTTTAAATGTGTTCCTCTTACGCTGTTGCTGTTGATGCAGTGGCGGCAATGTGGGGGAATATGCGCGCTAATGTTATGTACCTACTTATATCAAAATGGTCGCGCTTGCAACCACTACATCATCAAGATAATCTATATCCTTACTAATATTATAAATGCGAAAGTAACTCTGTCTGTCTGTTACGCTTTCACGCCAAACCTACTGGACCGATATAAATGAAATTTGGTACAGAGATAGAATAGACCCTGAGGAACAACATAGGCTACTTTTTACCCGGGTGCGCTAAGTAGTTCCCTCAGGATGCGGGTGAAACCGCGGGAAACAGCTAGTAATCTATATATCTATTCTATCTATCTTCTATAATATAAGAATGAATCGCCGAATGTGTTGCTAAGTGCAAATCTCAGGAGCAGCTGAACCGATTTGGATGAAATTTTGATACGAAGATAGAGGGGACCCTGGAGAAGGTTTTAGGCTACTTCTTTTCCGGGTGCGTTAAGTAGTTCTCCCGGGACGCGGGTGAAACCGCGGGCAACGGCTAGTCGTAAATATTTATTTCAATAGGAATTCGCTGAAAAGCTTCTAGCTATCCAAATTATGTAAACATCGTGGGTAAGCGAGACTCTTATCTAGCTTAGTGAGTTAGTGTGTGTATTTGTACGAAGTACTGCGGCCACGTTATCGCGATCTAAGTCAATATTGTACGATACGCTTTGCTAATCTACTAGCGGAATATTATGTTTGCACTATATTTATGTACTATTTGCTCTCCGGTCAAGGGAGGCGTAGCGAATCGAAATTACGATTGAAAATGTCTGAGTGCAGAGTCAAGCGTAAGTACGTCATCTGAGAGTCATACAATGGTGTTTTGAGTATATGATAGACACTTAGACCTTGCAAACGCAATTCAGTTCTTCAAGCACAAAATCTATAATATAAAATAAACGTTGTATTTGCTAATTAATCAAGGTGTAATGTCTGGGCGTTATCGGATTTAGCTTTGGGACTTAATTCCCACTTACGGGGCACAAAACAAGACTATTCTCACTACAGACAGACATGTGGTGCTGTGCAGTTTGTTGCGCCACTTCTTCTTGTTAGCCGCAACTCATAGGAAGTGGCCAAGTGTTGTCATTGTGTCTGTCAGACGTTTAAAAGATTTCAGCATAATTTGTTATTAAGAAAAAACATGTTTTAATTTTAATGTGTTTGTATGCCTGTCGTTAGATTTGGCATTGATTGGGTGCTGAAAACAGTCATCAACACTGGAATTTAACGGCCTTCATGTCCAGCAGCTAAAGCATGGCTGCACGGATGAATACAGCGATATTCTGATGTTTACTACGGAGCGAACGCATTAGCTTGTATGTCAGAGTCATCCGCGTGGTGAGGCAACAGCGGGCCGCGGCCTGATTATCGCCGACATCTGTCTAAACAGATTACAACACGTTCATCTAACGCGCAATCAACTGCTGCGGACGGTCATTAGGAAAGGTTTTAATTAAGATTGGCGTTATACTGACCCTTCATCGTGTAGGTGACGTAGGGGTTCCCTAAGCAACCTTATATTATTATGACTAGCTTCTGCCCGCGACTTCGTCTGCATGGAATAGTGGTGCTCCGCTCCTATTGGTCTTAGCGTGATAATATATAGCCTATAGATTTCTTCGATAAATGGGCTATCTAACACTGAAAGAATTACAAAAATCGGACCAGTAGTTCCTGAGTTTAGCGCGTTCAAACAAACAAACTCTTCAGCTTTATTATATTAGTATAGATTATGAAACTCTGTGTATGTATGGATGTTTGGAACTCAGACACGCAAGAACAACTGAACGAATTCGAATAGGATTTGGCGCACAGAGAGTTAATCTTTATAGCCTTTGTTTCTGTAGTGACATGAGTAATTAGTATGCACATCACTAAACATTGCATCTTACTTCCTATTCCGGTTGTCACACTGTTGAGACGACCACTACTGTGTAATGTCCTGTCTGTGATACTTGCCTAATATAATATTGTACTACGTGTCTGATTGTGGAACTGAGAATAAACCAACTGTACCCAACGGTATATCTTTTATTTCAAGCAACATAACGTGGTGTCGAAGTCGTTACGAAGAATTTATAAGGATTCCCGTGAAAATGCAACAATCTGCAAAGTGAAGTTTGTCACATGACGTCTAAGAAAAAAGCAATTTATCTCGCCTAAATCTGGCGTCATATTAATTAATCAATAAAAACAGAAAATTTGGAAGCTCCACCTTTTTGAAGTCAGTTATAAACCACCATTAGTAATCCGAAACTAATGCCGTACTACATTCAAAATTCAGTCTGTAGTCATTTGTAACGTGAGGCACAATGACATTAATATTTAACATTTATGGTAATATATTACTGACCGGTAAGAAGCGAGGCAGTTATTAATATCATCCAAATCTTATTTAGTATTCTTTAGTAGAGGTTTTACTTAAAAATAATATATTTGATATTTTTGTTTATTTAGATGACATTATATTTGACGGCACGTTTGGCGTAGTGGTTGACCAATTGGCTGCTGCGCTGCGTGTCGCAGGTTCGATTCCCGCATGGGACAACTAAAATTGTTCCGAGTCTGGGTGTTTGTGCATGTGTAATGTATGTTTGTAAAAGCACCCACGACACAGGAAAAAACAATGACGCGGCTGTAACATAGCTGAGTGAGGAATTGGGTCACACAGTAATTATACACTGACGGACTAATAAACTGCATCAATGTTTAACACGCACCTTTGAAAAAAACATTTTAACCAAGTATTCCAACTTTTTATAGAACTTTAAATTGAAACCTATAGTTTGGTTCGTTAACTTCATAACAGCGTAGTATCATTATCCCTAAGTGTATGTTTGTATACTGGAAAGGGCCATTCATTTTTTTTAAAACAAAAACTTTGATGCAGTTTCTTTGTCTGGGGGTATAATTTTGAAATTATTAATGTTATATAATTCCTTACTAGTATTATGCACTCGAAAGTAGCTCTGTTAGTTTGTTACGCTTACACAGCTAAACCGCTGAAACAATTTGCAAAACATGAGGAAAGGCATATAGAATTAGTTGTCAGATTGCATGAAGTATTTACATCAAGAGCCGTGTGAAACAGGGGGAGATAGTAAAATATTATATACTAGCTTTCCGTCCGCGGCTTCGCCAGCGTGGACATTTTTTTCACACTTTGGGTTACTTTATTCAAGTTTTAGTAGGGATCCCTAGTTATTTCTAGAAATAAATATAGCCTATGTTACTCGTGGATAATGTAGCTTTCGAATGGTGAAAGAATTTTTTAAATCGGTCCAGTAGTTTTTGAGCCTATTCATTACAAACAAACAAACAAAGTTTTCCTCTTTATAATATTAGTGTAGAAATAAATTAAAACCTAATTCTTTGTTGAGAGGTTGGGCTTGTGAAGATTATTGATGCCGACTCAACTGAGTCGGCATCATTCCTCCCAAGTGTATATTAATTTGGGGCCGGAAACCGCGGCTTATAAGGACATGGGATAAATATATCCCATAGCCACGTGGTCGGCTGACATGTAAGAAGTTATCACTAGTTGTACAAGACGAACTGATTGACCTTTTTGTGGAAAGAAATTTATTTTATTCAATTTATAGCTGTTCACAAATTACACGATTAATCGTGTAATTACACGTTTTAATATAGAGAAACTCAGTGTTTTCATGAGGAAATTCTCAGATTTTCTGGTGTGCGGTGGATAAACTCACCCTCACCTCACACCCTCAAAGGCCTTGTCAAACATGAGTGTTTAGAGGTGCGTCTCTGCCTAATTCATAGCAAATCAGGTGTAATAATAATTCTTCGTATCGTGTGAGTTTTTTTTTACTAACCTAACAAGCCCTAGTGTTAAAGTTTTTTCAAACCCGCCTGACGGCCTCTCGACATGGAATTGTAACAACAACTGCTATCAAGCAGCCGGGGACGACGGCTTAGCGTGCCTTCCCAGGCACGGAGGGAAAATACCTAAAACTTCCTGACTCAGCGCTACTTTTTGAGAAATTTTCCAAAATACACAAAGAGATTTCGGCCCGACTCAGGGATGCAGCCCGAAACCCCGTCGCAGAAGTCGGATGCGACTACTAGACCAATGGGGCAGTTATAATAATGTCATATAGCACATGTTCTACAGTACCAATGCCTTGCCGGCTGTGCGTCAACCAGCCGCTGGGAATGTGAGAGCTTTTATTTCGAACATTAGTGTTGCAAGCAGATCAAACGGAGCTGATGCATTAGTCTTGTTACTTGTGTTTCGGAGTAATTTGGGACGGGCGAGAGAGTTGATGTGATGTGACCAACTTCAAGATTTCATCGAATGTTATAAGGAAGAAATATTTTCTGATTGATTGTTAAAAAATAAATCATTTCACTTAAAGGACTTAAAGGAAACATAAAGATAAATTATTCCCGATTTTTTATATTTGTTTGTACAGAATACTGATTTCTTAGAAGCGGCTTGAGAGTTCCTTGAGTTCTATGGACGCTAAGCTTTTTACGACTCGGAACCTGACGGGTGTGATGGCGTAATTTTATATTTTTGAGGACGATTCTTAACTATACATTAACCGTAATCAAAGACGTCTTAACGTCTTTGATTACGGTTAAAAAAGAAAATTAAATTCTTTGCCCACATAACAGAATAAATATGGATAAATTCTTCCGCGATAAAAATTTCTTCCGCGCTTATGAGACGAAATGTGGGACAAACCAAATCCCCTTATAATAAAATAAGATTGATGTCAGCTCACTAAAACATACAGCAGCCGCGTGGTGCAACGCTTGCATCCAGCGATACGTTGCGACACCGCGCTTGTTTGATTTTTGTAATGTGGCTACTTCCGCGTGCCTCTGGGCCGCGGTGTGGATAGTCACCGGCAGGGTTACATCTATACTATTATTGTACAGAAGAAACAGTAAGTTTATCTGTTTGTGACATCTGCCTGAACTTTTTCAACTATGTTGTGGTCGGCTTTCAATCTAACCGGATGCAGGTGAATACCAGTATTTTAGACAAAGCGACTGGATATCATACTATCCTCTAACTGCTGTCCAGGATCTACGACCATAACAGCCAGGGCCAATAACTAAGTATGTTTCTTTTGACTCCATGCAATCTAAAATTAAGTAATTTAAGTTTGAATTAAGGTGCTCGTGACAGAAATTTAGAAAAAAAAAGTACCTTAATTATGTTAAAACGCAAAGCTATCAGCTTTGTAAACTCAGGTCAGAAGCCATCTGATACCAGATGATAATATCATGACAAACAGACAAAAGGACTGTCACTGGATAAGAACTCTTTTATTTGTGACAAGTTCAACAAACAGGCGTCGTCAGTAGAAGGCAATGGTTTTAACGTTTAAAACTCCAAAAATATGTTATTATTGATTTGTAAAATGCATTCGATTCCCGTCAAATGGAGGATTGAACTTAGTATGTATGTTATATACTTTTTTATTATAACTACCTCCAGATAACGTAAAATTAAAATAATATTAATGTCATGAATATGTATGTGGATTAGCAAAAAGTTATTGAGTAATATTGACAAATGTTTAGAGCAAGAGTTATGGAGATAATGAGACAAATATTTAACCAATGTTGCTATTAATATTAAGTGATAATGACGAACATGAGTGAATATTTCAATTTCATATGCTGACGCCAACCCCGGGGTCGACGCCACCCCAACGCCAACGCCATCCCTGAAGCCGACGTCAACCCTAGGCCGACGCCACCCCTAAGGCCAATGTCTACCATGAGACCGACGCCTACTTTAGGCCGACGCTAGCCTCTAAGCCGTCGCCAACCCTAGGCCGACGCCATCCGCGAGGCCGAATCTATCCTCGAGGCCGACGCCTACCTCGAGGCAGGAATAATGTGTGCTTGGATTTGTATTGATGCAGAGCGTCTCTCTGCACACGATCTCACAGGAATGCACCTGTCGTGAAGCTGCAAATGGCAGTTTCAGTGAATTCTAGCAAATTGCGTAATAGTTATGACGTAATCAATTTACTTCCAGGAAGCGCGCGATTCCTCTTCATACCTCCTCACAGGGAGTGCGTCATGCCGCAAGGTTGCGTAAATAAAAACTTATAGTACCGCAGTATTGACGACAATACCTGCGCCGCACATAAATATTGTACGACGAGGGAGCTCTGACGTCACGCTCTTATTGCTACTGAAGATACTCTTTCATCCGGTTGCTATATCTTACCGGGTCGTTTTAGTCTCACAATCGGAAACTGCTAAGTAGTCTTTTAAGCTTCAGTTTAAGATATCAGTTATGGCTTAGATGTTGACAATGACGAAGATATAGGGATTAAACAAAACTCGTGGATATGGCTATAGAAATTGTCAGTTTTTGGTTTTCTACTGGATTTTCTCATGTCTTTTCAGTAAGTACTATATACCAGAGTATGCTCCTGTTACGATGCCATAGTCAACTCCAACGCCAACTTCGATACCAACTTCAATTCCGACGCCGACATCAACTCCGCCGAACACCAACGCCAACGCCAGCACCGACACCAAACTCGAAAAAGACACCAACTCCAACGTCGAAACGAAATCCGACGCCGACATCAAATCCTAAGCCGAAATCCAAGCCAAACACCGACACCGACGAAAACTCCTACTCCAGCGCCGACATCAACGCTGACGCCAACTCTGCCCATGATCCTGATGTATATTTACAATATTTTGTGCCTTGACAATATGTAAGGTTGGTGCATGAACACGACACGGATATAAAGTAGCGTAGCGATATAAACTCGCTGGCTGTCGCGAGCAGGGTACAAAACGATAACTCTCTCTTAGGTTACGTAACACTCATAATACTCAGTAAAGCGGCGCTACGCCAAGGAAATACTAAGATGGCATCGCGAGAGGACGAGCGACAGCTATAAATAGCTTCGTGTCGCGATAGATCGATCTGCTAGTATTTGAATGCCATTCTAGGAGGATATCGATCACTTTGTCTTTTCTTTTCTTGAAGCGTGAACATCTCGAAATTTAACACCACATTCGATTACACTTCAGTGTACAGCAAAATGTATACCTTTTGTAACGAGAAAAAAATATTTTGAAACTGTATCCATAGAGTTTCTTCAGAACCGCGTCTAATTTTGCGAACATTTTATAATTACCTATAATTGGTATTCATAAAATAAAATCCTTTGAACTATTTAGCAATATCCGAAGATCAAAAAGGTCTGTTATTAGCCGCAGAAATGTCACGTCCAAATATATCGTTAAAGAGCTAACGACATTCTGTGGAAAAAAGGAATGGCGTATATGGTACCATTCACTTCATAGCGAATCTATGGCAATAACTATACGGCAATCACATCTCGGAGGCCTAAACAGCAAACATCTCAAAAGTCCAAAACAACATAAGATAGTCGATATTGATCGAATGCTTACTAATGCCTATTATTAATATGAAAGTTACACGATAAAACAACTGAACCGATTTAGATCTTTGGTGTGTAGAAATAGGATAGTTTTTATCAGGGTGTATGAAGTAGTTCTCGTAGGATACTGGTGAAATCAAGAAATAGCTACTACTAATTCAAGACCTGATATCCAACTATCTACAGCCAGTAGAAACAAAAACAACATCGAGTAAGCTAAATAGAATCATTGTTCTCTGATCGAGAGGAATTTGCGTGTACGCCGAGAGAAAAGCAAAAAAAGTGAAGGTTCAGGGTCGAAGCTGTAAAGCGTATGAACTTGAGTACACTACTCTGAGAGTACCTGCGCCTCACTGTCGCTAAGTCGTAAACATACGAAGGTTGAAAAGGTTTGAGGCAATCAAGGCTTAAGGTACTTGATTTGAAATTAAAAAGTACATCATGGATTATGCCATTTCAATAGTCGTATACCTACAAGTCTATGACTATTGTATAACTACACAGACTATCCCAATATTTTAAATACTAGCTGTTTCCCGCGGTTTCACCCGCATCCCGAGGGAACTACTAAGCGCACCCGGGTAAAAAGTAGCCTATGTTGTTCCTCAGGGTCTATTCTATCTCTGTACCAAATTTCATTTATATCGGTCTAGTAGTTTTGGCGTGAAAGCGTAACAGACAGACAGACAGACAGAGTTACTTTCGCATTTATAATATTGGTAAGGATGAAGGTTTGGATACTCTGTAGTAGAACACGGATGACATATGGCATAGAGCTTAAACACGGTCCGGAAAGTATAGTGTAGTTTTTACCAGAGAACATTAATTACTTACTCCGTGGTGCGAGTGACACCACAAGCCAGTTAGTTGTAATGTCATAGCTCTTGTTACTATTTAAATTACATTACCTGATCACCTATAAATTAAACTTTCCTTAAAAAACTATTACCTTAGTCATGGCGTGTTTTACCAATTGTATGTAGACACATTAAACCTTTTCTCCCTAAATTCGTAAAAGTGTAGACATTGGCCACGATACCTGTCTGCCAGACTGTCGCCGCGCCGTAAAACTGAACACTAGGGGTTGATGACGTCACTACATTTATCGCCTTTCTCCGAAATAGGGGGAAAGTGTTTGAATTGACTCCATTGCGATGTTAGGGAGATAAACTCTAATGATAATAAAAACGAAAGTAGTTTTGATATACTAAAACGTATGAAGGATGGACTCGCAAACAAATCATCTGTGAGATGATGAGTCTTCTTCCTGGTTTTGAAGCGAACTGGTGGATACAAAGTGACTTCTGGGGTTTAATTCGAAGGCTCAATTCAAGGTCAGGTAGGGTTATTATATTGCACCGGATTCGTCAGCAACGCAACTTTTTAGCTAAATTAGGGTCTACTACGAACAGCCCTCTGCCTACCCCTTTTGTGAGAATCCTCAGCCATAATCACAATTTATTTGTAAATTGATAAAATCCAATTTAAACAGAACTGTCAATGCATTAAGCGCAGTCTCAGTAGCTATCACTAAAGCTATCAACGCGAAGTCTCTCGCGTATTCAGTAATTAGTGCACCATTTCACTTCGCAGCGGGTTGTATTGCTCTGCACTGAAGACGACGCGATGTTCCACCTCAATACAGATTAGTATCTAACTGTAGTTCCTTGAAATACTAACTACATCAACTGTATTGGAGATTAATGCTTCTTTATACGTGTAAAATGCTTTGTCCTGAATGACTGACGGATCAACGCACAGCCTAAACCGCTCATCGTAGAGACATGAAACTTGGAGGGTGTGTTCTTTGTATGACGTAGTCATCCGACAAGAAAGGATTTTCCGAAATTCTTAACTAAGCTTTGTATGAAACTCTGTCATTTTTAATTTGAATTCGTATAGCTCACGCGGGCGAAACCGCTGGCAGAAAGCTAGTTACTTCAATAATCATTTCCTGTATTACGAACTAAGCTATGGTCTACTTGTGCGAATTTCCATGTGAAGGATTCACTTCATCCTAACATGAAATTTATCAAGTACTAGCTGATTCCCGCGATGCCCCTCGTATTCTGTAGGAATTATTTCACTTCTTAAACTTCTACTTAAGGCACTAGACTTTACATCCCTATACTATGCTATATATGAACTTTAGGGGTTTAGTCATTTAAACCCCTAGGGCTCAAGCTATTTCCATAACAAAATTCATAAAAATCGGTTCTACAGATAAGTCGTAACAACGTAAAAAATTCTCTCACATTCGCATTTAGCACATTAGTATGTTCAGTGGACTGCTGCTACCAAGGTGACTTTCTAACGGAATCTCTAAACTAACGCTAAGCTCGGGATTTAGGTAATACAAGTAGTCAGTACCTGTCCTCCCTCCGTCGTCGGGCTATCAACTAGCTGGGGGGACACAAGGGGGTTGGTGGTGAGGGATGAGGCTGTGACGTCACTACGAGAGTTTTATTGCGCGCTATTTGTACGAGACAAAAGAAAAGTAGTGGTATTTCACTTTTTATTTTATTAGCTAACAAATAGACCGTCAACAGAGAAAGCATTTCTGTTTATTTATATCGTCACAAGACACAGCAAAACTAATTGAACTGTCAATGAACACGTAACTAAACTTAGAAGTACACATGTGAGGTATTTTGGTAAAACGACCGAACAGCATTCATATTTTAGTGGACACATTGCTAGCAGTAACAGAAATCTCAATAGAGTAACCTAGCGAAAAATGGCCCTAAGAGTAGGTCGACACAACATGTGCGGTAACCTACACCAGATACAACTAAATCTCGAACACCAAAGAGCATGTTACTCATTTCGTACACAATAAGTAGACTGGATAGAGTGAGAACAGACTATTATAGTGATGAATTGAGAATTGCTTCACTCGACTATTCTGCGAATCGATACCTTCTCAGCACAATGCTTGTAGTCTTAAACAGGTTAGGGCAATAATAATGCGTTACAAGCGGCTGTGGTGCACTTCACCTCGCGTAACCTCGTGTGCAGTTCCGGCTCGCTCTTGTATATATATAACTTGCATTGTTAGTCGATACTGACTCGTTGGTTTGGTGCTCGCAAGTGCATCCGTCGAGTAGGAAGTCCTGGGTGCGTCTCCTGGGTTGGACAGTGTTATTGATACTGTTCATGTGGAATTCAGTGGAGTCTAGATTTGATTTTAGTTATAGGATCGCAGTTATAATATAACTGGAACAATTTGGGTGTGCTATAAATAAATACACTTCTTTGTAGGAATGGGAGATCATCACATGACTTCTCCCGCTGTGGGTGGAGCGGGAAGAAGTGTCTCTTACTGACTAAAACCCATCCATCCATCCTTCTTTCGTCCTTTGCTCTCCAGGGCCGCGTTTACTCTTTCGAACTACGTATACCGCAGCCCCGGGCACAATAAGTACACCTTAGCCTGACCTTTGTGGAACATCGGCATGATGTTTTGATTAATAGTATTTAGTACAGCTGACACATGTATTTGTGTAGCCAGCCATATTATCTGCTAGCTCGATAGGCAGATGCAATTATTGAACCGGACCGGAAACGAGAGCATCTGTATAGTGACTAGTTTCAATAACAACAACAGATTAGTTTTTTCGATCAAAATATAACAGCAGATTATCGAAAATATCAATTTCAGCACACGCAGGGGTTGGGAGAGATTATTTAAAAGCCAAAGGCTTTGTATATTTAGGTCGTATGAGCCGATGAAAATAGGCTCCAGGTACCCTTTTAATCTCATTCCAAATTATTTATTGAAGCCTTACATCTTTGCTATATTTATTTTTTGTACCGGCGCGATTACGATCTAGCCTATATAGATCTAGATATACCTAAGTTTTATCTTTAACTACATCTGTCCCTAGAGGCAAAAAGCTGAGAATTGCTAAAATTAATCAGGGCACAAAAAACTGAGAAAGCTTTGGCAAAAAAAAAATAACGACTCGTCCTTAAAGCGACAGCATTTCATCCCAAACAAGCTAATCTTCGCTTTACTCCCTAAGGAACCATTAGGTAGTGGTATTTTTTTCTTCAGATGCATCTATGAAAGTGCTGATTACTCCGGTGAGGATCACTAACGCTGCTATAGAGCATGGGTCTTTTTATCGGATGAAAAATCATCAATGTGGGGCGGGAGGGAGCGTCAGACTCTTACTGACTAAAACCCATCCATGTTCTTTCCTCAGCCCTTTGCGTTCCGGGGCTGTGGTAACTCTTTCGAACATCCTACAGCCCCGAGAGCACGGGTCTGGGGTGCATACTGCTGTCTTTAGCCTTGGCAGTATTATTGTGTTTTTCCACAGACAGATTATTTCATTAAACGCATGGGAATAGGCTAACACCATATTACAGGGTCTGGATAAATGGCGAAATGTGGGCGTAGGTACCTCGGCCTAGCCCTCGGAAGGCGCGATGTTAAGCATATGTGAGCCACATGTTATAATAATAATGAAAAACATTACATTTGAGGTCAGTAGCTAACAATATCTCTGCTAGGTCACGCACTGACCTCTGCGTAAGATTAATTCAGTACAAAAAAATAAGTTGTACCACCCACACAGACAGGTTAGGAAGGCGAGCAGAACTGGTGCGCAGGCCGGTAGAGGAGAAATAAGTTATTAAATTATGTTTAAAATGTTCAACAAATTAAATATTAGTATCTTCGAAAGAGGAGTAGAGTGAGTGATCGATACTCAGCGACCTATATTTGTCGCTTTGAACTCGACTGTTTATTTAGCAGACGTTTCTCGGAATATAGCTAAGATTCATATTTGCATGTTGCAACGAGTCACGAACGTTCCCTTTTAGCTGCACGCACAGAATACCCCACTTCCCCACTGCCTCATCACTTATAAGCTAATACTTAATACTGTGGTATACATTGATAAAGTAATTTAGCTTTCTTCGAAATTGTTTTTCGTCCTTGACGTTACCGAAAAAGTATCGTTAACTTC
Organism: Pyrrhia umbra; assembly: GCA_963891755.1. Taxonomy (NCBI): domain Eukaryota; kingdom Metazoa; phylum Arthropoda; class Insecta; order Lepidoptera; family Noctuidae; genus Pyrrhia; species Pyrrhia umbra. The sequence continues at coordinate 6,902,135 of OY982946.1, forward strand.
TTGATATTTAGTTCAATAACTTATACGTAGTCTACAATCACGTAAATGTTTAATATCATCATCATTAGGTACTAGCTGTTGTGCAGCCCACCGCGTCTCATCACCCGCCACCACTAACTTCGTTTACGGTAAATACTCTTTGGGACTTTTTTTTTATTTTGCGCAGCTCCTAAGCGTCATAGCGTGATGTTAATTAGCACGATAACTGGTATATATTCAGGGATAAGCTCAATAAACTCTTCAGCTTTATATTTACGATAGTATGTAGATTCAAAAAGTTCAATTTCAAAATCCACAAAATACCACTCAAAAGTGCTCTATTACATGCATCGGTTGCGATCTGAATCTAACCGGCGACATTGCCACAATGCGGCGACTCCCGGGTCAAGGTTAAGATATGGATTACGTGGAGCGGAACGCGGTACCGGTGCCAAGTCCCTGCACATTGCACTAGATTGGATTCGGTTCGGGCTTACTTGCAGATCACTATCGTCTCAACATTGGAGAACATTGACTAGGTTACTTAGATGACATGATAGGCGAAAAATAAAGCAGTAAGGTAGTTTAGTAGGAAAAACCGGCCAAGTGCGAGTCGGACTCGCGCACCGAGGGTTCCGACCATTGGAAAGAAAAAAAATACGCAATAAAGTCGCAATTATCTTGTTTTTTTCCGACCGCATAATTAAGTTTGTTTGTAGAGGAAAATTGCTGATTACTTAAAAACTACCTGCTAGATCTATCTCGTTCAAACCAATTTTCAATGGAAGTTTGCATGATAATCTACATCATATATTTTTTTTAGTTTTATCATTCTCTTATTTTAGAAGTTAAAGGGGGGGGGGACACACATTTTACCCCTTTGAAAGTGCCTCTCGCGCAAACTATCCAGTTTAGAAAAAAAACCGGCCAAGTGCGAGTCGGACTCGCGCACCGAGGGTTCCGACCATAGGAAAGAAAAAATACGCAATAAAGTCGCAATTATCTTGTATTTTTCCGACCGCATAATTAAGTTTGTTTGTAGAGGAAAATTGCTGATTACTTAAAAACTACCTGCTAGATCTCGTTCAAACCAATTTTCAATGAAAGTTTGCATGGTAATCTACATTATATATTTTTTTTAGATTTATCATTTTCTTATTTTAGAAGTTACAGGGGGGGGGACACACATTTTACCACTTTGGAAGTTTCTCTCGCGCAAACTATTCAGTTTAGAAAAAAATGATATTAGAAACCTCAATATCATTTTTCAAGACCTATCCATAGATACCCCACACGTATGGGTTTGATGAAAAAAATAATTTTGAGTTTCAGTTCTAAGTATGGGGACCCCCAAATTTTTTTGTTTTTTTTCTATTTATGTGTCAAAATCTTAAAGCGGTTCACAGAATACATCTACTTACCAAATTTCAACAGTATAATTCTTATAGTTTCGGAAAAAAATTGCTGTGACATACGGACGGACAGACAGACAGACAGACAGACAGACAGACAGACATGACGAATCTATAAGGGTTCCGTTTTTGCCATTTGGCTACGGAACCCTAAAAATGATATTAGAAACCTCAATATTATTTTTGAAGACCTATCCATAGATACCCCCATAGAGAAATTATCCACTAGAGAGCTTATAGGCCGATTTCTTCTAAGAACACAACTCACCACTGCGGGCCGGGGGACGAGGAAAAATGCGCGGCTGCAATTGGTCGGTTCAAGGTCAAACTGCGCAGACGCCTACCGTTAGGGTTGCTGTGCTTGATTAAGGGAAAATAGACGATATCGATAAAATGGATTTTAACATTAAGAAAAATACTCAATTAAAATCTTATCAAATAGTATTTAATCAATGAATGTATATATTGTAAATAATTTAAAACCAACCTGTAATAAACAAATAACAAAAAAAAATCAATTACAAAAAAAAAATATCCTGTTATTATTGATTTTTAAAATGAATTAATTTGGTACATAATATGTTTTCCGAATTAAAGTTTTAGGGTCCTGATTGTTTTTTGTAAAAAATGATAAACGAGCATCTACATATTTCTGAATTATGCATCTTGCTAATTCAATTAATTGATTTGTTGATTCTATTTCAAATTGATGAAAATCAATATCCGGGAATAAATTATACCCGATCAATTATTTTAAAACCGATCTAATAAAATAATCGGTATTATCTATTAGTAGTATCTATTCACTTTTATTTAAGTTCCGGAATCTTCGGATATCTAAAATGAAAACATGTACATCGGAACAGGAAGGTTCCGATGCAGATATTGGCGAGGGAGAGCCGACTTCTTATATTTTTATAAGAAAATATTGACATACAACAAGTTTATTAATAACAAATCAACGTAATTAAAGTAAATTAACAATTATCAAAATTAACACTATACAAGAGTTGTGAACGGTGCGCTTGCTAGAGTCGCAATACCTCTTGTCGCTCGCTGCGTTGTTATAAAAGCCGCTCCCCTCCACAACTCGCCTGATTCATTGAGTGGTAGCGTTTATGCACTTTTTTATCAATGTATTTTGCTTACGCCGACTAAGTTAAAAGTAAACAGTTTTTTTTATTACAAAGACTAATTATAAAAATATAAAAAAATATTAATTTTAATTTTATTATTATCGATATTGACATCAGCCATTAAAGGTAACAGCACAGATTTTTACGATAAAAATACAAAGGGATAGAAAGAGATACAAGCATTAGAATTGTCTAGTGAAAGAACGAGACTTTTCCAAAAGACATCAACGTGCGGCTCAACCGTGTGCTTCGATCACCCAACGACCATTTTAACAAGACCCCCGCGGTGGCTCATAATCAGATTATATAATAAAAATATTTCTTACTGTTTACTTACCGATGAAAAGTTATGCCATCCTTTTTGTAATTAGATATCTTGGAATGTTTCCCACACCATTTCACCGCGCATGAAGGCATTTTAATGCTTTATAATTGCATAAAACTTGATTTTTTTTAAATTAATTTAGCGTGCTTACAGGTCTAATCCTGGGACACAACTAAAGTGGTTACTAGTAGTGTACTCTCTGCATAGGCGACAAATCGCTAATAGTTTTCGTGCATCGGGGCACTGTATGCGCAGTCAAGTGGTTATATAGTCTTTGGATACCCCACACGTATGGGTTTGATGAAAAAAAAAATTTTGAGTTTCAGTTCTAAGTATGGGGACCCCCAAAATTTATTGCTTTTTTTCTATTTTTGTGTCAAAATCTTAAAGCGGTTCACAAAATACACCTACTTACCAAAAAGGCTGTGACATACGGACGGACAGACAGACAGACAGACAGACAGACATGACGAATCTATAAGGGTTCCGTTTTTGCCATTTGGCTACGGAACCCTAAAAAGCATCACGGCTCACATTACGGTATTTTCAACTATTTTGTAAGAGATTACTACATAGTGAATAGTAATCTGTTTTAGATAAAAAATATCCAAATGCTATGCAGATATTTTTGTTGCGTATTTTAATGCGACACTAGGCTGGCAAAAATATAAGGGTAATTTTTACATCTTGCACGGGGTGCCATTGCAAAAATGTAGTCCTTTTACAGAACTACAACTGTCTTACTTAGAAAGTCCGATTAACTTTTAATCTGTTGCTTACCAACAGATTAGCATAAATGCTAAGTAATGATTAAACCTTCAGATTACAAGTTTTTTATAAGTAAGACGGTGAGTGTAGATGTCACTATTGCTGTGAAGCGGTCGGTCATATAATACGATACTACAATAATAGTCCACTTGAAAGGATAGCTAATATTATTTTTAGCGCTAGTGGCGGGGTTGGAGCTCCACGGGCGGGGGGGTGAGGGGTGGGGGGACGCTAGGACATAGCCGACCTAATTGCCGAAGTCCTTCTAAAGGTCAGGTGCGTGGTACGCAGCACTTGTGCGCATGAGTTAAACATGCATGAAGGGGTGTTTGGTAAAGAACCTTTTTAATACTTTCCTATTTCAAAAATACTAATTAACATAGACTTTTAATATTGGTGTGGGATTAATTCGATAGGTTTAGTTATTTTGACATCATCACCTGCCTAGCCTTTTCCACCTATGTTGGGGTCGGCTTCCAGTCTAAACCGGATGCAGCTGAGTACCAGTGTTTTTCATGGAGCGACTGCCTATCTGACCTCCACAACCCAGTTACCGGGTAACACGATACCTCTTCGTAAGACTGGGGGTCAGACTTTCTGGCTTCTGACTACCCGTAACGACTGTCAAAGATCTACAAATGACATCCGAGACCAACGGCTTATCGCGCTTTCCGAGGCATGGAGGAGTCTCGCTATGACATAGCTCACCCATCCACGGGCGACCGCGCCAAGCGCAGCTTAACCTTTGATCGGTCGACATGCGGCGGTTACTTAGCCACGAGTTCCTCAGGCTGTTATTTTGTTGGCAGCATAAATTAGATTGAACACTGATGACCCTATTACAAGCGCACAATGTTAAGCAGTGACTCAGTTAGCGAACAGAGCGCCACAGATCGCTGATTGCCTATCAGCCGTCTTAGTTCAGCTGCTACGCCTGTATGACGTCACTTGAGGAGTCAGCTGGGTGTATCGTTTGGATCTGAATGATACCAAGTGTTTAGTGTTAGACATAACTTATTTAGTGCACATAGAAGTTTCATTGTTGTTGTTCAATGCTAAGTATTGACGGGATTATTTAAATTTCAATAGAATCCTAGGTAAGTACTAATATTATTTAAACGTTTGTAAGAATGTATGGATGTATGTTTGTTACTCTTTAACGCAAAAACTACTGAATGGATTTCGATGAAATTTGGTACCTACACAGATAGTTTATAACTTGGATAAACACAGGAATACTTTGTATCCGGCTGCGCGAAGTAGTTCGTTCGGAACGCGGGTAAAACTGTGGGAAACAGCTAATCTATACTAATATAATAAAGCTGAAGAGTTTGTTTGTTTGTTTGCACGCGCTAATCTTAGGAACTACTGGTACGATTTGAAAAATTCTTTCAGTGTTAGATAGCCCATTTATTGAGGAAGGCTATAGGACATATATCAACACGCTAAAACCAATAGGAGCAGAGCACCACTATTGCACGCGGACGAAGTCGCGGGCAGAAGCTATTTTACATAAAATAATTTAATTAATTGGATAGATAAACTTAAATTATAAACATTTATTATTTACTAGCTGTTTCCCGCGGTTTCACCCGCATCCCGAGGGTACTACTTCGCGCACCCGGGTAAAAAGTAGCCTATGTTGTTTCTCAGGGTCTATTCTATCTCTGTACCAAATTTCATTTATATCGGTCCAGTAGTTTTGGCGTGAAAGCGTAACAGACAGACAGACAGAGTTACTTTCGCATTTATAATATTAGTAAGGATTTTATAGTAGTTGTAAACAACGGCAGCAACTGCTGAATATGAGGTCATGAATACGAGTCCCAGGTGGAGGAATTGTTTTCTATACTAGCTTCTGCCCGCGACTTCGTCCGCGTGGAATAGTAACTTGGGGCTATCGCTAACTTTAACCCCCGATTTTGAAACATTCTTCATTGATGCTGCGCTTTTTAAATTTTAATTTAAATCGGTCCAGTACTTCCTGAGATTACCGCGTTCAAACAAACAAACTCTTCAGCTTTATTATAGTATATATAATATATATATAGAATATAAATGATGTGCCATACTCAATTCTTTATTGTATTCCATATTATGTTCTCAGTTAGATTTATGACAGTAACGACGAACATTTTTGCCACACAAAAAACTGCACATCTACAAATTCAATGTGCAGAGCTAAAAAAGGTTCCAAACCACAACCATATTGTCTGTGGTCTGTGCTGACTATAGCCTGTACCAATTAATTTTAAGAAAATTGTAAACAAAATCATAACCTATTTTGTTCAAATTTTCGCACTCATATAAATAAAACGGCATTAAATGATGAATGATGATGTTTAGAGCATGAAATTGACATAAACGCGCCATCCTTACGCCATTTTGTTAATTTCTGTGGCAGAATTAGAACAAAATAGGTTACGACTTAGTTTACATTTTTCTTAAAATCAATTGGTACAAGCTATACTTTGATGGCAGTGAATGCACCGTGCACCATGTCCCTGACAACTGTGCCGCCCTTATTGGGACCACCACACAATGCTACGAACAATACAATAAACCAAATAGTCTGTTTGTATGGACGACCACAGCTGGGCAGTAGATTTGCAATTTAATTGTCTAGTTAACATTGTGCTTGGTTTCCTCACATTTATAACTCTTTATTGTAAGTTCCTAAGTTACTGTTGAGCAAACAAAGACCGACACTTGCGTGCCAACTGAATGGACAGGCCCACTCGGATCTGTATGATTCTTTCTTCAAAAGGTCATTTCAGACTCCAGCTTACGTTGTACATCCATGATGCAATTACATTATGTCTGGACCTTAAAAGAGACTTTGACCCTTGAGTTTGTTTCGGTGTTTCTTCTCAAGGTAGTCAGATAGGAAATACCGGCCTCATCTAGCTTTAAAAATTGACATGTAAAAGTGTTATTTTATAACCAATTTGCAAAAATAAATATCATTTATCATTTAGGTTTAGGCTCGGCAAATGCAAACTGCATGAAGTGGTATTCCAAAGTTATATTATGGTGTAATAATTTAATAATGTTTTTATTTTTTATCCTGTTATTGTAAATGTATGGTTTAATTAATTTAAGTGCTTAACTGTCGCGTTAGGGTAAACCCTGTAATGATAGTTTTAGTTTATAATGAATAAATAAATAAAATATTAGGTCTACAATAGTTCAGAATATTTATTGTTATCTAGCAACTAGAATTAATAGTGTAATAATAATTAAACACAACTTTTGAAAAGAGTATCCATGGAGTTTCTTGCCGGTTCTTCTCCATAGGACCCGCTACTTGGAACCATGCAACTAATTAGACCTTTCATAAGTGGTTTATTCGGAGGCCTATGTGAAATAAAAATTTAGACTTAGACTTTTTGGTTTTTGCCAAAAATTCAAAAAAAAAAAAAACACATGTGATACATTGAAATCTGGGAAAGGACATTGAACATTTTTTATTTGACTGTTTAACAGACTGACAGACTAACTAGTAACTACATATTTCCAGTCAGGGACCCTTGTGGGCATTGATAGCTACTAGCACTGTGTTGTCCTGAGACTACTACACATGGCTGGTTTAAAATATATGTATATAATAGCCGTCTCCATAGTTCCATTTAATTCCATAACAAATCTCATCTAAATCCGTTCAGATCTTTATAACTAGCGGCCCGTCCCGGCTTCGCACGGGTAGCCTATGTTACTCAGGGTGAATGTAGCTTTCCAATGGTGAAAGATTTTTTTAAATCAGCACAGTAGTTTTTTGAGTTTATTCATTACAAACATACACACAAAAATACAAATCTTTCCTCTTTATAATAGTAGTGTATATATTATTAGTTAGAATACTTTACTGGACAATGTCAGTGTAGTCGTAAGGGATCAATATCACCTGATATGGACACCCGACACTGAGATTATTGCATTACTCATACATTGTGCGGCTATGTACAAAAAACAAGAAAGTTCAGTAGACAGACGCACACGGCAAACAACCATGTGTGTATAATGTCCAGCGTGAGTATTATATTACGTTTACATGCACTTGTTATCGGAGTAACTCGTTTCTATTACTCACACACTTGCAATAACCATTCTAAAGAAGTCGGATAAGAAGGTAAATTAATAATGTTTTCATTTTTACTGAGTGTTTGAATCTATTCTATCTACCCTCATTATTATTACATTATTTTGTTTGTCATTGGTACTATATCTACGGGCAGATATCAAGCTACGGACTATTGTGTACGCCTTTGGAGGTTATTTATATTATTGCCTTTTGAAGATTTATTTTGTTGAGTTATTCACTATGAATCGCCAAGGAATCACCTAACTACACTACTGAGAGCAGAAATAATTGTTTTGCGTGAACAAAACATTTCAATGAGTGAAATTACAAGCCGTTTAAAGATATCGGTAAGCAATGAAATTTTATATTTTATTTCGGTTTAACGAAATTTATTTCTCATAAGAACTTACAGTCCACTAATAATGAGATACAAAGTAGGTATGATAATACAATAAAATTAATTAATTACCTCCAGAGCATTAGAAGCCATAGGTTATTATACTAAGTATTCATAATGTTATAAAATATAAGTTACAACTTATAATGAACAACCTGTTTCTTAAGCTTATTTTTATATATATTCACGTTTTCACATTCTTTTATTTCATCCAGCAATCTATTAAACAGCTGTGCTCCCTCAAACAGTATGGTTTTTTACCGTAATTAGTGCGTTCGCTGATAAGTTCAAGTTTGTTTTTATTTCTCAAGTTATATGACATTGTTCTTTTCTTTATTTGTATTATACTTTGTATTGAGTTGGTAGTTATGTTTTTAATAAGAATGCAAGTGAAGTAAATGTATAACTGTCTGATATTTAATAGTTTCGTTTTTTCATATACGGTCTTTGTTGGAGTGAGATAATGATAATGGAAAAGAGTTTTGATTATTTTATTCTGAACTCTTTGAAGTGAATTTAAATTAGATACTGCTGCGGATCCCCATATTTCAATTAAATATAATTATTTATTATTTTAATTATCTAAGTATTGTTTTTTTTAAAGTGGTTATTTTTCAATATTAATCTTTACATTTTGTTTACAGAGGAGAACTATGCAGTTGTGGGTCCACCGGTTTGCAGACTTGAGACACATATATCCTCGTCGGCCTGGCCCATAGGCTATCGCCCATACGGGTGCTTGTTGCGGCACTGGAATACAATCCGCCCCGTAGCGCAATGGTCGAGCGTACGGTATATAATAACTTACGCCGAGCTAGTGCTAAGATCGAATTCCCAACGGCATAAAGCACTGGAATATGTTGGCGATACATATGGCTTATTTCAATGCAGCTACGGCGACTACAATGGTGTTAGTCTTCAAACTGTCCGACCAGCAAAGAAAATGTTAATGTCTGATCTCCAGCGACAAAATATTCTGCTTTGCGAGGGAATGCCTGGACTTTGATTTGTGTTATAATATATATTTGTTATATTTAGTGATGAAAAGTGTTTTAAGTGTGATAAGGATGGACGCAAATGTGGAGAAAACCTTATGAGCGTATAATGATAAAATATACTGACGACAGTGTGGCTTAGTGATAGACAGTGACGGTGCACCGATAAATTATTAATATTTTATATTCATAGGTTAAACCTATTTTATTTATAAATCTATCTCTGTACCAAATTTCATCGAAATCAGTCCAGCCGTTCACACGTGATGCCGTGACCAAGGGAAATGAGGATTAACTTTTATACATATAATATCTATATATATACGAAGTGGGTAATCCATAAGTGACTGATGTTATTGTTAGTAGGATTAGAAATTATGATCCCTACCAAATGATTTCTAACTTACGAACATGTTGATTCATGTCACCTATTATACCTACTTACTTGGTATATTATATGGAAATAAAGCGTCCATGCTTATTTTACTTATTATAAAATAGTGTATAATTAAATATATAAATGTAAATAAATATTGTTGAAACAGAAAATTGTTTATTTTGTTGTTTTCTCTTTTTAATAACTTGTTTTTGTATTTATAATTAATTACTTTTAGAAGAAATATCACTTACAAAATATCTTAGTAAAATACAATAGATACAAAAATTTTGAAGTAACAAAAAGACAACTCCCCGCTTAGGTTTGAACTCCCGACACATCGTTTAACGATGTCTTTATACCACCTCATTACACAACTCGGCTACGAATACTGTTAATTGCGTTGCTAAAATAGGCTAACATATTCATTTGCTATTGAATAAAATATGGTAACTTATTCAAAAGCAGTCCTGATGATTATGTTTTAGAATAATATGCGTGAGTGTCATCATCATCTGCCTAGCCTTTTCCCAACTATATTGGGGTCGGCTACCAGTCTAAAACGCAGCTGATACTAGTGTTTTACATGGAGCGACTGCCCATTTGATCCGCACAACCCAGTTACCGGGTAACACGATACCCCTTGGTAAGGCTGGTTGTCAGACTTTATGGCTTTTGATTACCCGTAACGACTGTCAAAGATCTACAATGACATAGATGGTCACCCATCCATGGACCGACCGCGCCAAGCGCAGCTTAACCTTTGATCGGTCGACCTATAGTAATAAGTAAACTATAATTGATTTACAATAAGATTAGAAAAACTTCCAAACTCTTTGCAGCTTATTCAACCGATTTTGAGTTCTATTCCGTATTGATAAGGATGACATTGAAAGCAAAATGCAAAATAATGTTTATAATAACAAATATATTCAGTATAAGTGTGAAACTCCTCCTCCTCCTATTTTGAGCTCTATTGCTGAGGTGATAAAACAAAAAACAGATGCGGAATACATTTGGTATTGTAAACATTATTTTGCTTTCAACACCATCCTTATCTATACGGAATAGAACTCAAAATCGTTTGAACGAACGGTAAATGGGGTGCGTTTAAATGTCTAATCTTATTGTAAATGGAGTACAAGTATTAAGAAGAATAGCAAGTTCGGAAACGATCGACTAGCGGTCGGAGCATACGCTGTGGTGCATAGTTAGTCAGCGGCGTGCACAGAGTTTTTAGGTAGGGTAGGCAGAAAAGCCAAAAAGTTTTTATACGGAAAATCGATAGGTAGGTACCTATCTTAATTACTCGCGAAGCGGCTTGCCGCTAGCGTGCGAGCCGAGCAGCGCACGACCTTACTACGATAGGTACGGTATACGATAGGATAGGTAACGATACGCCTGCCCGAGAGATGCGCCGCCGCCGCGCTGCGCACGGGCCAAATGTGCCTAAACTGCTGAGTGACACCTGGTGACACCAGCCTGGCTTTGGTACCCACTTTTCAAAAATACATTCCGCATGATGGTTTTGGTTCGTCGTCTTGTCGATCAAATAATGATGCATGTAATATGCCGCCTCAAATAATCATAGATTCAGATTTGATTAAAAAAACTTGCACATGAATATCTAAGAGCAATTTCGTAAATAGTTTTCCATAACTCAGTCGTATTTCGCATGAAAGTTGACCTCTCTTAATAACTTCCCTTATTCACTGAGGAACAAATTCTTTTACGTAAAGTGAACTCATGTTTACTTCAAAAACTAACAATAAAAAAGTGATTGAATAATAATTCGGTTTCGATCTAATTTCATCGTGTTTCAATACGATTTTCTCCAAGTGTACGGAAGCTTCTAAGTCATATTGCTCGTGGTTTTTTCTACCGTAGGAGATAAATATGAATAGGTGAAACCTGCGTCGTTCCAGACGGTTTTATTGCGGTAAAATAGTAGGTAAGTAAGGGAAATAGCGTGTATGCAATCCGAGAGCTAATAATAGGAATCAAATTGTTTAGTATTGAATATACGATTGATTGACTATACCTTTAGTTTGTATAAATTGTATCTGATTTGGTGTATAGGTGCAGCGGCCTTTCGCTATCACTTGTTTTTTAGGGTTCCGTAGTCCGACAAGGAACCCTTATAGTTTCGCTCTGTCCGTCTGTCTGTCTGTCTGTCTGTCTGTCTGTCTGTCTGTCTGTCTGTCCGCGGCATAGCTCCGTGGTTTTTGTTATTAGAAAACTGAAATTTGGTATGAATATGTATATTGATCACGCCGAAAAAGTGGTAAAATAAAATTTTGAAAAATATTTTTTTTTAGGGTAGCTCCCAAACTTGTAAAGTAGGGATGAATATTTTTTTTCTCGCGTACCCCTTCGTGTGGGGTATCGTTAGATAGGTCTTTCAAAAATATTATGGGTGTGTGAAGATCATTTTTCGGTTAAGCGAGCCATTTGCTAAATATCTAGATTTTAAGTTAAATTTTTTGTTCGATACGAGTTACCCCCCCTCTAACTTTTGAATGGCTGTACCTAGAAATGTGAAAAAAATCACAGACGTAGCACATGTAATGAACTTACAAGGAAAACTATCATGGCTAAGTAGGCTTAACTGGTTACAGAGTTATAGTCGACTAACTGAGACCTACTACGGAACCACATTGCGCGTGGCCCGACACGCACTTGGCCGGTTTTTTCTTCGAAAGATAGTTTTACAAACGCATCATTTTTAATTTTCTATACACACACACACCACCTGAACAACTTTCACAGTGAATATATTCCATTTCACACTATTATCAACGCTTAAAACTTACTATTATTAAAATATTAAGAAATATTCGCTAGCACAGAACAAGTCAGATAAACAATAACAACGGCGGGCGACGCGCGCGAAACTCACGTCACAGAAAAAAAAAATACGACTAAAAGAAATGTTGTTTACTTAGAGATAAGAAAGTCAAAACATGCTACTTTTTAAAATAGTTACATTACATCATAATGTAGATCGGTTCGGAAAACATCGGCCACCGTCCCTTGTGGCCTTGTCGATAGCCGAAGGTTTCCGAACCGATGTTTCCGTCGTATAAATCGCAAAAAGACACAGCCTTTTTTGTTATTTGTGTGCGTAATTTGTGTCAATGTGTGCAAAATATTTATACGAACGCACACTGCATTGTATTCGCATGTCTACGAGTCTTCTTACAAATACTATTATACGAAATGAGGCAATCACGTTTTCTGTCTATTTTCGCTAGGGGCGCCCTAGTACCGCGCAAACTTTTGTGTGTTGTTGAAATGTATCGCGAGTATTGATTCTTCGTAATAGGTACCACCAATATTCGACAGGTGGAGCTGATTTAAGTTTCAAGATTTTTTTATTAATAGTAATTACTCTGAGATAAAATATTAGATACTTATTAAAATAAAATAAAGATAGTAAATATTTTCTGAGTTATGTAGGGTAGGCAGTGTCTTTTTGCCTATATGAACTGCACGCCACTGTAGTTAGTTATACATATGTGATAGCGTGGCTCGAGCCGGCGGCCACCGCATACTACGAGTGATGCTTGTTGATTTAATTGAATTATAGTTTTTATGTTTTTTTGTTGCAAATGAATGGGAAGTGGGATGTAATGCGTGACCTTATATTATAATTTACGTAAATAAATATTATATAATAAGTATATATGGGTCATTCCACAAAAATAGTACCACTCATTGTCCGCGACACATTTCACATAGCATAATTAGTAATATTTTGTTCAAAAATTGTTAACTAACAGCTCACAGTGTGTTTTATTTATTACCCATTTATTTAGAAATAATTTTATTTAAAATAAACCTGAAATCTCTCATAACAACCCCAAAATATCAGTCCCTAGGCATGTCCGTACTCCAAAAGTTTAGGTTTTGGCAACCATATTTATAGTTACATAAACTATATACTTTATTTGATCTAACAATTGTCTAGTTTATCGTACATACACTGAATTCTATTAATATTTTGTAGTTTCAATAAAAAATAATTTGATTTTTTGAAGTTAAAAAAGTGTCCTCGATTTTATCCGTCATTCCCTAGTCACGCCAAGATTTACAAATTTCGCGCCATAATATGAATAAGAAGTGAATGACATCTAGTCGATTTAAAAGAACGACACCAAGTTATCCATAGGCCAAACTCGCTGAGCGGCAGCCATTTTGTGAATCAGTAAAAACGTGGCAGTTGTTGCGGAAACGCGTGTTGATTCAGTCACTTGGTCATTCCCTCGGTGAGTAGTTTCATTGTTTATAATAGGAAATTGATAATCATTAAATAATATGTACGTGTGATTTGTCGGTCTTCTTTGATACATCGTATTAAACAGCTTTAATTAGAAGTTAACCAGCATTTGTCTTAAGTTTTACACCAAATCGTCAGTCCCTGGACCATCAGGCCCTAGCTTTTAACTGTGCTAGGGACTGACGGATACAGCTAGGGAATGATGTTTAATATATAGTGATATTAACAAAATGTCTAAATCTAGGTTATAAGTACTGACAAGTTATACACTAATGACAAGTTGTTTGCGGTCGTTGGTCACAATATTTTCGTTGGTCGCATTAAGTGTTACTTTTCCATTTTGCAGAAAAATGCCACCTAAAAAAAAGCCAAAATTGTCCACAGAGGAAATAGCCAGTAAAAAATCAGCCGCCGCAAAAGCTCGTGTGGAAAAAATGAAAAGCGATCCAGTTCTTTTGGCAGAATATAAAGAGACTTACACCGGTATAAAGTAAAAAGTGACATCCACAATATAAACATAAAATCGTCGTCCCCAAATTTAGATTAAGCAAATGTAATAAATCTTTTTTAGGGAACTGTGTACGCTTTTATAATAAGCTACCTAAATGTGTAACAGATCTTACCGATAAAAAGTTTAAAAAATTTGTCAAATCTACCCAAACTGGAAGAGCATACTATAAAATTAAAGACTATATTGATGACAAGGATGTGTGGTGTTAGTCCATCTCTGTACATGTGGCTTCCCCTGGCGACCAAGATTATATTAGATCTACGATAATTCAGAATACTTATTGTTATTTTGTATAACTTAATAGCATCATATTGTATTGTATAATTTGCTCAGAAAACTATTGTAACCAAAATATTGTTAACTCAACTTTTGAAAAGAGTATCCATGGAGTTTCTTGCCAGTTCTTCTCCATAGGACCCACTACTTGGATCCGTGCAACTAATTTGACTTTTCATAAGTTCTTTATTTATAGGCCTATGTGAAATAAAAATTTTGATTTTAGAAAGAAAGACTGACTTATTTAAAAAAGAAAGAGAAGGGACAACATGAGTGTATTCAGGATATGACCCCACGCGAGTAGAGAAGAATTAGAAAATAGTGGAAGAAGTATTCAATTGATTACAGGATAAAGAAAACAGAAAAGATTGTGAAAATTATGTTGCTGAGAATACGCCACCTACATCTGAAAATGAATAAAATGTATCTCCAGAACCGCAGATCAAAAATAACAATAACGAAAACCTTAGACAATTGGAAGCTAAACGAAGAAACCGATATCAACGGAATTTAAGAAATAAAGTGTTACAGGAAAAATGTGTGATTAATGATGATTAAAAAAGAAACTTAACACTCAACAGAAGAAATACAATAGACTGAAAGTAACATAGACACCTAAAAGTAAAATAGAACAAATGGCAGAAGATCCTAGTCAAAGTAAAGAACTGGTCAAAAAGGCTTTATTTGGTGAAGTTTTGCATGCTCAAATTACAGAAAATATTTCAAAGCTCGAACTCATCAACAAAAATCCACCTTTAAACAGATTTTGGTCCCAAAGTAGAAAAGCTCTATATTGTATAACAAGATTCGGCGCAAAACTTCTAAAAATAATGATAAAACTAAGAAAAATGTATAAGTCTAAATTAGGGAATGCAATCGTGTTATTTATTATAGTCCCTAGATGCCCAATAATCAGTCCCTAATCAGAGCTGTCAGTCCCTAGATGCCTAAATTTAAAAAACTCTAAATTTCTCCTAAAATATAGCGTAAAATGACTGTTCCTTTTAGATGTAAGATAATTCATCAATTACATATAATATTCACTACTCGAATATCCAAAAACATAATTAAAAGGTTTAGGACAAAAAAACATCAAAAGTATCCCCATTTTTGTGGAATGACCCATATTCTATTTGTATATTTGTTTAGTATTTAATGTATAAATTAAAATAAACCAATAAATACAATAACTTGCCCACAACTAGGTTTAAAAAAATATAATTGTAAATTATAAACATTGTGTGAAAAATATAAGTCGAACAAGAATGAATGTTATTTTTTCATATTCAAGTGGCAGCACTATGACGATGAACTTAAACTAACTTATATGAATTATGATTTTTACAGGGTAGACAATTAATATTTCCAACCCAAACATAAATAAGACTTACTAATAGCTAAGTAATGAATTGAACAAGACGAATGTTAAATATTTATTAAAACATACAAAAACTTTGTGTAGTTGGGATTCGATCTTACGACGCTAGCGCTACGCACGCTGTTAATAACCGTACGCTCGACCATTGCGCCACGGAGAGGATAGCTTTTTGAGCTAAATTTATGCTTCATATTCTTTGCAGTATTTAATACTGACAAGAACTTGCAGGTGTGTGCGTGGACAACGGGTTATTGTGAAGCAAACACTAATAAGTAGGCGAAATAATACGCCCGTTGATTTTACGCACACCAACATTTATGTTGGTTTGCGTCTGCTTACCGTTTGTACTGGCTGTGTGTACTAGCTATGTGGTTGGATTACCCTCTGATAAACTGGACAATGTTTTGTAGTACTTCATCTTTACTGTAGGTTGATATATTTATCATATAGTCTTTAGAGTACAGTAGCCGTCAGCAAGCAATTGACTACAACCATAGAAAATCAATTTAAAAAATATTTTATGTTTTTTATCGGTACAAAAATATTTTTTTTGTATTTTATGATAATAAATATGTTTTAGGCTCAGTCTCCATACTATGTTGGATCTCTCCTCCACGCATCCGTCATGCAATATGCATAAGAAGAGGGGGGTACAAGGTCTTCACTTTAGTTTCATAAATGTTAAATATTGGTGGGTCCTAGGAGCTATCTTATGCTTGTGAAATAATAGTTACAATTATATCCACTGTATTCTATGTGGATGTACTTTCTGGCATTAAAGAGTTAAGTACTTAATATTTAAAGTCTTGTGATTATCTGAACAGTAAACATTAAGTTTTAAACATCAACAAACCAAAGCTGCTTATTATCTATTTATTCGGTCAGTGGGTCATCATTAAACTGGAATTCAATATTATTTTGTGAGCAAAATAAAATAAAGTACGATAAAACTGTTTGAAATAAGACTATTTTCGAGAGTCGATCGTTAAACATAGTATGTTGGTTTAAAGCGAATGAATGACTATCAAAGCTTTTTATTTCCCCTAAAATGATCTGATCAAACATTACATAAACGTATCGCCAGTAAAAAAAAATGCTGATTTATTAAATTTCAACAAAACCGCGCCAAATACCTCAATAATTCAAAAATCGAACGCCGAAAGCCGCTGACGTCACACTGCATTACCGTCACTTAAATGTAGGTCATCTCCGTTGCACACAACTGACACTTTTTACTTGCCGTGCGGCCCAGCGCTGGCCCGCGTGGGCAAGCTGGACAACGTGGGCTACGACACTCACACCGCACCGCACTGTTTAGCCCGCAACTTCACAATAACACCATTAAACCGAAATGAAACACTTTTTCTGTTGCGAAACACTAGAACCGGTCCTGCCACCGCGTTGTGCACTAACAAACAATCAATGAACAGTATTCTAGTAATTAACGTCGGTTTCAGATTTAATTTCAGTGTATTTGCGTTGTTTAAATGTTATTCCCGAGTTTATTTTGATGTCGTAAAACGCGAGCGGCGAGCGGCCGCCGAGTGACGTAGCGCGCCGCGGAATGGCGCATTTAAACTGGGGATGCCATCACATAAACACGTTTTACCGCACAACTATTATTGTAGCACCACTTGTGACGTATGTATTTAGACGAAAACGTAACTGTATTCTGCTCTTATAAAATAGTTATTATCAACAAGATATAAGGTTTATTTTTGAGTGAATAGTGAAAATAAAACTAAGGACCTAAAGAAGCTAATCATCAGACCTATTTATCATTGAACCTAAGGTTGACTGGTGAAAGCCTTGTGGTATTAGATAGATACGCCTATGTTAAGATATACGTAAGCTTCAATAAATAAGTATAGCCGTAAATAAGTAAATTTTAGTGTTTAGTTAGTTTAAAACGCAATAAAACCTTATTATTCAATATGTTTAACATAACATAAAAGCGTTTTATATCAGTCTGATTAACTTTTTATAACACAAAAAATATAATTGGAACAAACAAAAGCTGTTATTTTAATACTGTAATTAAATAAAGCTCTCCCGCAAACAGTCCAAATATCAAGACGCTGGCAACATTATGATAAATGTCATTGGTTAACTGTAGCGGTACCACGGGTTCCCAACTCGCCCGCGCTCCGTCGCTGCGTAACTTTTACGAGGTGATATAAGCTCATTGTATTGTATTTGATTGCCTGTTGACTATCGAAGGTCAATTAAAAGTAATAAATTCTCTAATAAAAGAAGTCGCAACTCAAACGTGTGGTACTCGCCTCGGAGTCGATAAGGCACGATTTTCTATAAGCGTCACTAAATGAACATGATCATCTTACTAATGTAATAGATGTGAAAAAAACTAATGATCTAATTTAGATGGGGTTATGCATTTTTTTCAAGGAAGGAAGGAATTCACAAGCTTGTGTTTGCAAAAAAAAAGGGCTTTTCGCTATTTATATTTGCGGAACTTTGACGATAACACAGTAATAGTACCGTGTCAGTTTTATTTTGTTTATTTAGTAAAGCTCGCGTAGAAATAGGTCAGGCGTGTGTCCTAGTACCTAACTGTATGACCTGTGCAGTCTGAGCGGGATTATGATATTACTAGCTTTCCGCCCGCGGCTTCGCCCGCATGGACCTTTTTTTACACCTTGGGTTACATTATTCAAGTTTTAGTAGGGATCCCTAATTATTTCTGGAAATAAATATAGCTCTAACGGTGAAAGAATTTTTAAAATCGGTCCAGTAGTTTTTGAGTTAAAACCCTACAAACAAACAAATCTTTCCTCTTTATAAAATTAGTATAGACTAGCTGTTTCCCGCGGTTTCACCCGCATCCCGAGGGAACTACTTCGCACACCCGGGTCAAAAATATCCTATGAGTTAATCCAGGTTATAAACTATGTGTGTACCAAATTTCATCAAAATCCGTTCAGTAGTTTTTGCCGGAAAGAGCAACAAACATAGAGAGAACAATACATTCTTACAAACTTTCGCGCTATAATATTAGTAGGAACTTAGGAAGTAGGATTAGTATGATGGACAATGACGTCACAACTCGCGTGTCAGCAAAATTCGCTGATCCCAAATATATATATAACTCAATATCACCCAAAATGTCGCTTACACCAAATAGCCCGTTACCCCTCGATATATAAATATGCGAATATAACTTTGTCTGTTGTACTTTCACTGTTTAACCACTGTTTGGAATACGATATAATTTTCCTTTCTTACACTAACACACCCTCCAAGTTTCAGGTCTCTACAATCAGCGGTTTAGGCTGTGCGTTGATCCGTCAGTCATTCAGGACAAAGCATTTTTTATGTATAGACTACGAATATTTCATACGTAAGGCTCTCTCAACAGAGTATCATATTTTTTGAAGTCGCAGTGGCAGCCGCCCACTGTCTCGACTTTTGGACTTACAACACTCTTTTACTTAATTTACTGACGCCGCGGCGCCGCTACCACCCACGCGGGTGCCTGAAGTACCGAGGGCCGGTTGCTTCATCCTAACCGTCAATCGTAAAAGTAACATGGCGGCTTGAACTACAGCACAATGACATACTAACTGACAATTGTATCAAGTGAAACAACACACCCAGTTAAGTAACACATGTCACTGTAGAAAAAACTTCTTGGAGTGCAATTAATTAAAGCTTCCTTCTAAGTATGAACATAGGCCACAGAATACCGGTTTATTTACTTATATACATAGGTTTACTATAAGTTTTAAGAGAAGGAGATGAACATCTTTTGTAATTCAAAAAAAAGTTGTCAAAATACCAAATTCTAACTGGCTGAAAATCGAAACGATGTTTCGTAGTGCGCGCTTAGCCTTATCCTATACAGGGTTGACGCACGGACAGCCCCGCGACCAGCAGGGTAATATGCTTACCAAAGCACGAGCTATCCTAAAAATCCTAATGTATAAAAGCACATCTGCCTAGCCTTTTCCCAACTATGTCGGGGTCGGCTTCCAGTCTAAACTGGATGCAGCTGAGTACCAGTGTTTTACATGGAGCGACTGCCTATCTGACCTCCACAACCCAGTTACCGGGTAATACTAGTAAGACTGGTGGTCAGACTTTCTGGCTTCTGACTACCCGTAACGACTGTCAAAGATGTATAAATGACAATCGGGACCAACGGCTTATCGTGCTTTCCGAGGCAAGGAGGAGTCTTGGTATAACATAGATGGTCACCCATCCACGGACCGGTCGCGCCAATCGCATCACCCGTGCGATGTTACTTAGCCACAAGCTCCGCCTAATGTATACAAGCGGTGAACCGATACGAAAGAATACGAAAGAATAAGAAATACATGGAAAATAATCCAGTATCGTCTGACCACATACACACACATACAAGCACAGTATATATATATCTATCCCATTAATTAGCGGCGCAGTAACAGGCGCGGTGCAGCCACAAATAGCGCTGCACTAGCCGCGCTAGTGGCCGGAACACATCACTTCCTGCGCCACGCGCCGCCTGCTCAGAGTGCTCAGCGAGCGACATAGTCTCTTCACACTAGCAGGGTTTATCTGAACTCTGAAGGGTTAACATGTTACCTATACATATCAAATGCTTTGTCCTGAATGACTGACGGATCAACGCGCAGCCTAAACCGCTGATCGTAGAGACCTGAAACTTGGAGGGTGTGTTCTTTGTATGACGTAGGCATCCAATTAAAAAGGATTTTTGCAAAATTCTACCCAGAAAAAGAAGGGCAAAGTTTGTATGAAACTCTGTCATTTTTAATTTGAATTCACATAGACCACGCGGGCGAAGCCGCTGGCGGAAAGGAAGGCCTTACTAATATAATAAATCTGAAAGTAGCTCTGTCTATCTGTGTTACGCTTTCACGCTAAAACGCCTGACTATAACACTGTGACTTTTGGGGACTGAACAATTATTCCTTGCCTTACGAACACACACATATACGTGTCTATCATTTCAGTAACAAAAACAGCCTATACACATAACAAGACGCCATCCATGCGTGGCGTCTTGATCCCCTAGCCGCGTCATCAATCAGGGCCCGAGGGCGCGTCTGTCGGTCGTGTCGGTCGGGCGACTACGCAGGACAGCGGAATCTCTACAGATTACATCATTATGCAATTTGTCTCTGGTGACAGGAGCTCGTCAAATTATTTTTTGCTTTATATTATTGTCCACGATGTAGTCAGAAGACAGAAAGTCTGACAACCAGTCTAACCAAGGGGTATCGTGTTACCCGGTAAATTTTTAGTCCATTATGCTACATCCATGACAAGGATTTTAGGCCGCGTCCTGTCTACGGGACGTTCGAAATAGATACCGCGCCTCCGGAACTCAAAGGGCTGAGGAAGGAACATGGATGGGTTTTAGTCGGTAAGAGTCTGACACTCCCTTCCGCCCTACCCACGGCGGGAGGGGTCATTTGATGATTGTCCATCCGAAAAAAAAAATGGCCGCGTCCTAATAGTGTTTGTTACCGAGAACGACTGCAAACACTAATACGCACTGCTGACTTGAGAATGCAATAAGAGTATGACGTGACAGCGGTACGTACCTCCTCCACGTGGCTGAGCGAGGAGCGGCTGCCCCACTCGTCCCACGGCTCCCGCTCGCCTGCAACAATGAACACTATGAGGCTCACTCTACGTAGTATTGTATTCTCTTTGTGGCTCACAGCAAAAGGTGCAGTGTATGGCTCCTACACATGGAATTTGCCAGTAGTTGTCCAGGGTCTTTTGACGGCAATGAGCTTAATTAAACATGACTGGACAAAGGTGGGTTTAAGTAGTAGTTACTACTGGGGGGTTAGACAAGTGGCAAAACGCTAACGCTAACGCTAACGCTCAATGTATGGGAATGACATATAGCTAGTCGTAAACGAATGTCATTCCCATACATTGAGCGTTAGCGTTAGCGTTAGCGTTTTGCCACTTGTCTAACCCCCCTGTACTTACTAAGTTCAATTGTTTATTTATCATAATTTTTACAATCTATGTTTATTTAGAGCACTACTTTTACTGTCATATTGTATGTTATGAAGAGCAGGGCCTCCTAGCGCAGGTATTTCTTATACTTAAAAGGAGGTCTCCACGTAAGATAAACTGGATGGATAAATGAATATTTTTATAACATTTCGAGTAGACCTCGCGGCTCTCATTGAATGCAACAGTCGTGCTGGTCTCCCCCGGCGGCGATGGATTGTATTGCTTAAGACTCTGACCGTCTTACTTATAAAAAACCTGTAATCTGGAGTTTAACCATTTCTCACCTAATCTTTATTAACGTCGTAATCCAGGATTAATGCTAAACCACATTTATGAGTCAGATTTTTGCTAATCCGTGGCTAAGCAGCAGATTAAAAATTAATTGGACTTTATAAGTAACACTGTGAGAGTGAGGGAATCTATACTTATATAATAAAGCTGAAGAGTTTGTTTGTTTCAACGCGCTAATCTCAGGAACTACTGGTACGATATGAAAAATTCTTTCAGTGTTAGATAGCCCATTTATTGAGGAAGGCTATAGGCTATATATCATCACGCTAAAACCAATAGGAGCGGAGCACCACTATTCCACGCGGACGAAGTCGCGGGCGGAAGCTAGTGTATTATAATATTTCTGCAGTAGTTGGCTGATCTCTGTTGATATTGGCTGCTGTGGCTGGAGTTAGGTCTAGCAGACAGTATAAGTTATTACAATAATGTAACATACAGTAGCTGGCCTCGCTGCCGGCCTCCATGCTGCGGCGCGCGCCGGCCGCCTGCATGCCGCACACCACTCTCTGGAACATGGACACACAAACATACGAATTACTGACCATTCGTAGGGTTCCGTACCCAAAGGGTAAAAACGGGACCCTATTACTAAGATTTTGCTGTCTGTCGGTCCATCCGTCTGTCACCAGATTGTATCTCAGGAACAGCGAACAAATGATGTATTTCTGTTGCCGCTATAACAACAAATACTAAAAACAGAATCAAAGAAATATTAAAGGGGGGCTCCCATTTAACAAACGCGATTTTTTGCTCACCTGCTATTGTTTACCTAGTCAGTGGTACAGAACCCTGTGTGAGTCTTTATACCTGTGTAACTTATGACGTTTCTATACTGATTTAGATGATATAAAGCTCACAGATCTTTTTTTTAAATGAGTATCGGGTACTTATGTGCTGCAAGGACTGTGTGCATTCTTACAATGTTGATTATAAAAGTAATTGCTGTTCTATTGTGAATATTACCATTAGTTCCATTAGTTTTAACAATTTTTATTTTTAATTTCATGTTTATTTATTACTAGCTGTTTCCCGCGGTTTCACCCGCATCCCGAGGGAACTACTTGGCGCACCCGGGTAAAAAGTAGCCTATGTTGTTTCTCAGGGTCTATTCTATCTCTGTACCAAATTTCATTTATATCGGTCCAGTAGTTTTGCCGTGAAAGCGTAACAGACAGACAGAGTTACTTTCGCATTTATAATATTAAAAGTAAGGATTATTTTTTAAATTAATTAGTATCTTCATTATATCCTTTCTTGTACTGTGTCTTATATTTCGCACTAAATAAATGTTTAATCTATATATAATCTCATATGTGCACTACAGGCACTAACTACCTACAGCATGGACAGGATATTATTGCGATCATACTTAATAGACCTTCCCTCCGTTCCTAGACAATCTTTGCTTTATTTCCAGCTAAATAATTATTATATATTCTTAAAAGAATCTAACAATATAATACTCACATTGAAACCGTTTCATTTTCTCAACAACTTCACTTGTCGCACTCCTAACTGAACAGAGGCATTGTGAATCACTTAGACATTAACTTGCGCGATAGTTCTACTGCCTTTTACTTCAGTTTTGGTCCAAAAATAGCCCGAACGCGCCGCAACACACGCCCTACCGCACTCCCGCACAGAACGCACTAGATATGCCGTAGATATGGCCGCACTTGACACACAACCCTGCAGGGGCACTCTGTGACACAATTTTAATTCACAATTACTGCAATATAATTACTGTTTGTGTTTTAAATGAAAGAGTTCATTGTACCCTGTGTTTACAATATTCTGTCAAAGTGTCAAATCGATCACGGCTGAAAACGTTCCGTTTTACGTGATAGTATGATTTAGATGAGAACGTATTGATACAATTTAGATGCTGGATATAAAAGTTGGGATTTATTAATATCAACGATCAATCAAAATATACTTTAATATAAATGTATTATATATTGGTCGGTATTTACACCATCTTTTGCCGTTATTTTATAATTTCTATTTTATTAAAGTTTGTGAAAGAGGAGGAGTTAAACGAAACGTTTTCACTGAATCTTAAGGGGAAGTTTTTTTATCACATTACAAAATAGAAAAGTAATCTATTTAATCTCTGGTGAAGCAATGAAACTGTAATGACTAGCTGTTTCCCGAAGTTTCGCCCGCGTCCCGAGGAAACCACTTAATGCATCCGGATAATCCATGTTATAAACTATGTGTATTAAATTTTATCCATAATATGGATAAAATAGATATTATCTATTTTGTATTTTTTACGTGAAAGAGTAATAAACATACATACATACATACGCAAAACACAAACACATTTATAATATTAATAGGATATTTGTAATTAGGAACCATATCTAAGTCAGGCCATAGTTATCAAAAATATGAGCGTGGGCTCCTTGTTGAGTTTGGATTAATTTATCTGATCAGTTAGAAGGAAATCCGAAATAAACTCAAACGTAAATTCAAGTAAATATTTATTTAATAAATGCATCAACAATCACAATCACTCCTTGCTCCTCTTGGAGGGTGACTCGTCGTCCCGCCCGCTGCTCCGTCTCTTTCTATCACTGCTTTCCGACTCCTTCTCACTCTCTCGTCGTCTCTTTCTGTCGCTGTTCTCATTCTCCTTCTCCTCTTTAGTCTCTGGCACGTACTTCTTGACGCGCGCTGGCTCTGGTGAGTACGCCCACAGCAGCATCTCTATGTGCTCCGCTGTCGGCTCGTCTTTGTCGGTAAACAGTTTCGCGTCTGCATGCTGTAATTATAATTAAGTTTTATTTTACAATACACAATATAACGTCTGTTTTTCTAGAAGGCAAAAGTGTACGCAGTGCGCTCGCACTGTATTTAAGTGTCATGCAATAGGCTTCCCAGCCTATTGACCAGCCTATTGCAATCAAAGGGGTACAACGCTAAGACTTCTGGCTGCGCTTTACCAGCCGTATCCATAGATATATATGTTACTAATGTAACTAGATCTGCAATTACCGAACACAATGCGAGCCATAAAGGTTGTGCCCACAGACATAATTCATGCCATTTCTTTATGTGGTACGCCACACCTTATTTTTCCTGAGAGTACTATGTCATCCTTATCATCATCAGGCTAGTGTGAGAGAGATAGATATAATTTAACATCAAAATGGTTATTAGTTTCAAAGCTACGTCTGCATTCTAAAAATGATTACGTTTTTGCTACCGCGGAATGTTCAGAATTGCATTTCTATTAATATATCGTAGCCTTTGGGAGTCGAACCCAGGATTACACGCTCAGCAGTCAACGCTGGCGACCACTAATTGGAAAATTAACATTTAGGCTGTAATTTATGCTGTAATTAATTAATGCAATCAATTCATTATTGATAAGATCTAATCAAACAAACCCACAGCACTTAGGAGATGAAGAGATATTGTAGTTCAAAACACACACACACACACCTTTTCTTTGAGGTCTTTGAGCGCGATGTTCCTGACGATGTCCCACGTCTTGCCGTCGTCCAGCTCGGGCACGGTGCGCAGGCGCTTGTACTCGCCGCGCACACTACTGTAGGCCGCTATGAACGATTTCTGTGAACGTGAAACAAACAGTGTTATTAATCATAATCAGATTTGTAATATTAAGTAGGACTAGTCTCCAGGAGATCCATAATAGAATTCTTTATCATATATGTGTTAATTCAAGACGTGGCCTAAGTATTCCGTAAAGGAGTAATAAACATTAATTTGCTATCGCATTCATAATATTATTATTCGGTTAAGATTCAGTGTCCGCACCTGTTGGTCGGTGACATCGTCTCCGGCGAGTTTCTGCGCCGTCCGGACGATGCCGAGGCTGAGGTACGGGTTGTTCTGTCTGCTGAGGTGCAGCGAGTCGAAGTCGTCCAAGAACTTCTCGAAGATCGACATTGCTTCCTTTATGTTCGAGATCTTCGTCTCGTCGCGGGTACCTGCAGTAACGGTTATTTCTATAAAAAGTCCGAATTAAATCCTTAAGTTCGTAGTTCGGATGTTAAGTCTGTGGTCATGACTGTTATTTATCACAGTCGTTACAGGTAGCCAGAAGTTCTGACAAGCAGTAAACTAGGTAAGCGAAGTGGCATCGTGTTACCCAGAAACGAGTGTGGAGGGCAGACAGGCAGTCGCTCCATGGGAAATTCCGAGAATGTACACTGAGGAGTCTCGGCATGATATAGATCTAACCACAGACTGACCGCCGCAGGTACAGCGTCACCTTCGATTCACCTCTGCAGCAGTTACTTACCATGAGCTCCTCAGTAAAAACAATTGAGCATTATTAAATTTTCAATTGTTCAAGGAAGTTTAATACTTACACGTGAGCACTCTCTTGGCGCGTCCTATAAGTCCCTTGATGGCGAGCTTCTGGTAGTCGGGGTCTCGTCCCTCCAGCTCCCGCAGCGTGCCCTCAGCAGTAGCCGCGTCCTTGAAGCCAAGTCCCGGCACCGTGTCCGCGGGGAGCTCCTTCTTCTCTTTCTTCTCTTCCATTTCTACGTCAGACGATGATGAGCTCTGTAAATTGCGACGGATTTTATTAATTTCTTACTTTTGATTTGTTAGCGGACGGGTTTGAGCGTGTTAAATCCATGTTGCATGGCTTTCTAAACGTATAAGAAATCGTCTTTTATTGTACAGACTGAAGATACGCATCTACCTGCTAAGGTAAAAAGATATACGAAAGAAAACGGATCGTCTGGCTAACGATCCGTTTTATACCGTCACTCGTTGGGTTTTTATTATGCACCCTATCTCCTAGATCCTAGACTTCATACTATATATGTTATTATAGCACTCTTTCATTTTGAAGTTGTGGTGGTATGCAAACGTTGACGATTTTTGTACCACTATGGAAGATTAACTGATAGATTTAAATTAAGCTTTATTTAACTTACGTCTTCGCTATCACTCTTCTTCTCCGCCTTCTTTTTATCCTCTTTCTTGTCTGGTTTCTTGTCAGTCTTCTTGTCCTTGTCGAGGTCGGCGAGCCACTCCTCGAACACCTCCATCGCTTCTTTTATGTTTTTTATTTTATCTTCTGCTTTTGTCACTGCAAATATGTACAAAAAGTCGTTGTAAGATGTAAACCTTACAATTTAAAACTTAATTTGCATTTAAAAGGAATTTAACTAGTAATAGGAAATTTATAACAACAGCATTTAGCGCGACTGGCTGAGGTATTGCCTGCTACACTGTGTGTGAGATAAATAATTTGATAATGATTGATTTGTGTCTTAAAGTATTTGCATGTGTAATATTTTTTAAACCCACGACACACGAGCAGTTCCCAGTGTGGTACTCACTGGACAGCACCCTCTTGGCCCTGCCGAGCAGGCCGCGCACGGTGAGCCGGCGGTAGTTGGGCTCGTGCTGCTCCAGCAGGCGCAGCGTCTCCACCGCCTTCGCCTTGTCCTTGAAGCCGAAGCCCGAGTCTTCCTTGTCGTCTTTGCCCATGATCTGAAATTCAATACAAATACGTCAATGACACGAACTATTTGCCTCTCTTATATCAATATATACTTCTATATTTACATATTATATATAATATATGAATTTAAAGAGTTTGATTGTTTTAACGCACTAATCTCTAGATCTACCAGTCGAATTTGGAAAATTCGAAAAATCTAAGATCATCTAAACGAAAAAAATGTGGGTAGGTGATGCGACAGTTGGTGGTACCGGCGCACAGCTAGTCTTTTAATAAAACATCGTCTTTTAACAATACACACTCATGACGTAAGGCTCTCTATAAATATGTATTTAAACCAGGAATTGTCTATCTGCTACTAATGTATAGTAGGCGGCACGTAACTTGGCCAAAATTGTAAGTAGTTTTTCTCTTTTCTCTATTTTCTACTTATAAATGTTTAAAAGTAAATTAATACAATAGACGATAGTGTAATGACAAGCATTGAAAGTGTTAATTTTGGTTTGAACTGGGTACACATGCGCAAACTTGTTTCAACTACGTTAAAATCTGGCCAAGTTATTTGCCGGCAACTATACCTACCTGTCTATGTTTTGTATTAATTATATTTATATAGACGTAAGAATCGGACAGAATTAGACTCGAACCTGTCCTGTCAGTCTAGGTCAAGGAGATGCATGCATTACTAAGTAGCTTGTATTAATTTGTTGTAATCTTTATTACTTTAGCGTTAAAAATGTAAACATCACGTGTATCAAATCCACTAATTAATTGATCATTTAAATTATTACCTTAACCGTCTCAACATCAAGTCGGCCTACAAAGTTTTTATTAGACATTACATCACGTTTCGAATATTTGAACAGAATTTATTTAAATAATTTTAAGTAGTATTGACCTTAAACGTGACGTCATCGCCAAAAAAGCGCGAATCATAAATATTGGCGGTAAAATGGAATCGTGAATGTGAGCGGAGTTGATAATTGTTGTTATTGTTACTTTGTTAGTAAGCTGTGGGACGCCTGGTTTACATAAATTATGTGAAGTTATTCGACTTTATATCTATAAGCTGCCGCCATATTTTTACATTTCTTTAAGTACCCAGCCAGTAGCAGTGATGCCAACACTAGATAGAAAATATGGAAAAGAATGGTGCGTGAGTTCATTTTTCTCGTTTCATAAAGCTGAAAATTTAGTGAATAGAATATATCTCATTCACGAAAAAACTAGGAGCAAGTTCTGAATTAACAACAACATCTGAGGGATATGTAGGTGCTAGTATTTGTACAATAGGTTTCAAACCGACGGGAGCTTGGCTGGCAAACATCTACACTCGTAGATTTGGGAATAGTTACCAACCGCACAGCGTATGTGATTATACCTACAGTGTATTATGCAAATGACATGCTAAAAGTCTTCAGATAAATGCTAGTAGATACCTGAGTACGTGCGCTTGTGGCAGTCACACACATTATGTAACTACAATTAGGAAGTGTCATCAGTTGTTCAAATAAATGCAAGTTATAATACTTGTGATGCGCAGTTCAGTCTCAAGGCCCGCCGTATCGGTCACTCACTCGCTGAAAGGCTTCAGTGAGCATTACTGGTTAAAAGTGTTTGCATATATTTAACATAATGACATCAGCAACTGTATAGTTAATCTGTACGTCATACATAAAATGCTTCGACCTGAATGACTGACTGACGGATCAACGCACAGCCTAAACCGCATCGTAGAGACCTGAAACTTGGAGGGTGTGTTCTTTGTATGACGTAGGCATCTAGTAAGAAAGGATTTTCCGAAATTCTATCCTTAAGGGAGTGAAAAAGGGGGGCAAAGTTTATAAGAAACTGTGACATTTTTAATTTGAATTCGTATAGCCCACCTAGCCGAAGCCGTTGGCAGAAAGCAAGTTCTGCAATAAAGTACCTACGTAATATTGCTTCAAACTTCCTCGTCAAGAAGTTGTCTCCCAGACTAAGAATAAACGCAGATGCTGTAGGTACCGGGCGCTATGACGCAATTTGAGGGGGGGGGGGCTATGGCCAGAAGTGGACAGCTGCCTGCTGGGTACTTAGTATGATGATGATTTTGAAAATGTGACTAAGACTCAGATTAACATAGAATATTTGAATATAAAAATCACCGTCCATATTATACCTACTAGCAACCAACTTCACAGAGGCGATGCTGATCAGTGAATTGAGAATTAGTCCGTTTCTGCTGAACATAAGGTTCTGATTTATTGAGTGTTTCCATGTTTGATAGGATTGGTCAGCAGCAGCCCGGACTGACACACAGTCGTGTGAATAGTGCCCATCCGATGGTAACAGGGTCGCCTTGCCTGCCCCTTATACAAAGATTTAACACATAATATTTAAGTCGTAAATTATTTTCTGCCTAACACGACACGCAACGTTAATTATTCTTCGAGAAACTGACATATTTCTGAGTACCTGTTCATCACATAAAACATATACCTAATGTTATTTGTATATTTAAATCTCCGACAAGTTGCACAGACGGTGACGCGACGCGGCGCGCCTTTTCTGTGAAGGACTTTCACGTTATTCACTGGGTTAGGTGAACACTTACGTAGACAATGGCCATATGTAGCGAGAATTTACATACATTACTGACTGCCGAGACTCGAGGTCGCTGCCTCGTGTGGGTGCAGACACGAGCGGGTAGCTGCGAGTAGGCATAATATACGGCGGGTTCTTCGGTACCTCATCTTTGAAACTATTTTTTATTATGACGTCATGAAGTACGCACGTAGAAAATGTGCAAGGTGGTGTCAGGGTTGGAAGGTGGGAAAATCAGAACAAAATAGGTTATGATTTTGTTTAAATTTTTCGTAAAATCAATTGCAACAGACTACAATCTCATAATATCCTCATTCTTGGTATCTGCATCACGATGTTGTCTAGTAGGCAATAGTAAGTCGTTTATATCGGTGACCCACTTGGCAGGCGAATAAAAACAACGCGTGACGTCACAGGCCACTCTCACTGGTGTACACGTGTTATGTACCTACTTACTGCTATAATACCAGTCGGTATTACGGGGGAATTACTCATCGACACCCCACCTGACC
Source organism: Pyrrhia umbra (assembly GCA_963891755.1). Classification (NCBI taxonomy): domain Eukaryota; kingdom Metazoa; phylum Arthropoda; class Insecta; order Lepidoptera; family Noctuidae; genus Pyrrhia; species Pyrrhia umbra. The sequence goes on from OY982946.1 coordinate 6,932,886, forward strand.
CAGTGCTGGCCAACTGGGTGTGTTACAATAAGAAGAAACTGAGAACACAAGCATATTAGTTGCTTACTTTGGGGCTAGATGGCGCTGTGTAAAATTGACAAAAGATTTAAAAAAAAACTTGACCTTAGCCAAGAAACCGTAGTGGCCTAGTGGTTAAGGCACCTGTCTCTCGTGTACGAAACTTGGTGAAAGTACCAATGTGACTTTTCTCTAAAGTCGTATATCTTAGACGTCATTGACTTACGGTGAAAAAAAACATCGTGAGGAAACCTAGACTATAAAGTCTGAAATCGCCAATCCGCCTTGAGCGCACGTGGTGATCAATGCTCATGCCTTCTCTGTGTGAGAAGAGGCCTGTGCCCAGCAGTGGGATAATATATAGGCTGATGATGATGATGAGAATTTGACATGTTCGATTATTCAAGTGACAAGGATCCGAAACGTTAGTCACTAAACAAGTAGCTATTTATATAGTCTCTACAACTTCTACAAGCATATTAATTCCCTCACATCTAACCAATAAAGATTTCTACTCGATATTATCGACTTCCTAATCGATATTTCCGCAATCGATTTCATTCGATAACTAGCGTGTTATATACCAGGATCATTCCATACGCAAATAATGCGTAGGTATTCAGATCTCGTGGTACTGACCTCGCGCTAATCGAATACTCCAAGTAAATTCGACTCAAGAAATCATTTTGAATGTAGAACGAAATTCTATTTTGGCCAAAGGATAAGCATAGCTATTCAACGTGGCAGTGCAGCCAGCCTCTTGGGTACGCTCCCAGTTGACCGCGATGAGGAGGAATTTCTTGATGCCCTGTAGTAGTTAGTAGTTTTTCATTTTTTTTAATTATTATTGTAAGTTTTATAATTATGTAAAATAGCTTTCCGCCCGCGGCTTCGCCCGCGTGGATTTTTTTTTACATCTTGGTTTACATTATTCAAGTTTTAGTGGGGATCCCTAATTATTTCTGGAAATAAATAAAGCCTATGAGGCTATGACACTTCGTAAACATGTAGATTTCTAACGGTGAAATAATTTTAAAATCAGTCCAGTAGTTTTTGAGTTAAAACCTTACAAACAAACAAATCTTTCCTCTTTATAATATTAGTATAGATAAAAAGATCTTTGCTTTCTTATTAGGGCTCTGCACAGAGATTATTATTATACACACACACACACATACGAACACACATATATTAGTGTTAACCGACTGTCTGTTGTTTCATGTGAGTATTGAAATACGTGAATGCGATAGTGTGCGTTCACCAAGTCTCTAAAAGAAAAGCTTCAAGCATACTTTTCGCGATAAATCTGTCAGTTTTATTTGCGGAATTTTAGTGTGAATTGTAGTTATTATTATGTTGGTATTCCGGCATTAACGAGTGTTCGTGTTGTACATAGTGACAAGTGACGTCACAAGTCATAACACAGACACCTGCGCGCGTAGTGTTGCACATAATATTATGTATCTATGCAAGGCGAGCGCTGCTCACGTGAGCAATACATTACCATCATGGTGTGTTGTATGAGGTGTCTTCTGTGACTGTACTGGACAACTACAGTCGACTTCCTCCGGGGTGAAACAGCTGGGACTGCAGGGAGTTTTGGACATTTGAAGAACGCCTCGCTTACAATACGGTTTTAAGTCATGGGTGCTCTGAAGTTAACGTATGCGTATGTGATATTATTATAAAAATAATAAAAAAATTGAGAACCTACTCTTTTTTTGAAGTCTGTTAAAAATGGCTTCCGCGCCATTAAATGGCTAACTTCAGAGAGCGGCAAAGACTCGTCGGCCTACTGTACCAGTGTGAGCTCCAATCATTGGTGAAACACTTAAAATGTTCTCTAAGAGATACCAATATCGAATTAGTCGACTAGCAATTTGTAGAAGATATTAATTAGAGGTTTCCGACTGGCGTGGTTCGTGTTGTGAACACCACGCGACGGCTGAGAACAAGGTCCTCGCCTGAAACCGGTGGTGTTACAGTACGCGTGAGATTTACATAAGTAGGTACGTACAGCAGTAAGGCGGGACTGCCTGGCACACAGGAGTGCCAACCAGCAAACATAAACTATGCACCTACCTAATAAACAAAGTAGTAAACAGTAGAAATGCGTGACGCGCTCGGACACACCACTTCACGAAATACGGAATTACTTATTTACGTTATACTGATGAACAATTAGTATGCGTTACAAGCTTACAAGTAGTCAGTAACAAACTCTATGTTCTAATTGTAAACATAGAGCTATGTTTAGATCTAGATAGGGCTGGCACCACTAGGCAGTCCACGCGACCGCGCCGTCACTAATATCGATAAAACTAGAATATTTTTGGTGGGAATGCAAATGACCCCGGACACCATTGAAAATAATTATTTTGCAAATAAAAATAGGATGTTTAATGTTTTATTTATTAATGTTGCTTATTTACCTTTCAAATAGTCTAGGTACAAAATGTCCCCCTTTCCTAGCTGCCGGGCGGTCACCAGATATCCTCATAATTAGAATAATTCCTGCGAATCTTTAATAGTTGATAGCCCTCGCAATAGTTCAACCTAGCTGTGAATAATAATATTTCCTAGTATCGACACTACTTTGTATTTACTAGTGCGGGAACTCGGAGTCCGCTGCGCCTGCAGTTTGGCTGCTCTTACTCTTACCCATAGTCGCGGCCGCATGGACCCTCGTTGGGTGTTGAAATCGAAAACAATCCGTTATTTATGTTTTCAAAAAAATATGAACAGCTAAGAGCAGAAAAGAGTCGTTTCTCTAGTTCCGTGATTATTTGCGTTCGCGGCTCAACGTTGTTGTTTAGAAAAGAGAAAAAAAGTAATAGGTGCTAGGTACCTACAATCAAATAAGTCGATTGACAACCGGATATGAAGTTTAGGCGCTATAGTCAAACTTACGCACATTTAGTTAGAGTCTAGACTGTTAAAAACCTATTTCATCCTTTCGGCCTAACCGTTGTTGGGTAAAATGTAGTTAACTTTATAAATTTAGTCTAGACTAGACCGGATCTCGAGGGCCACGAACAAACAAAACTCACACTGAGACACCTCCCAGCGAATATTAGATTATGATGTCATTATCACATTCTTACGAATAATATCGATAAACATCATTACCTACACTAAAACAAAAAAATATAATTTTGTATTTGGTGGCAGTTAGCGCGGGAAATAAAAATAATAATTAAATAAGTAACAATTTACTTACGATTAAATGTAAATAATATACTCCTTATAAATAGATAAGCTGCACTTCACGTGTACCGACGACTTACTAAATATATCAACACTAGTCGCGCGCACTGAGATTCTATGTTGACTAAATATTATTTCAAACGGCACACTACTTCGAGCGGGAACATTTCGCTATAACGCAACTGAATAAAAAAGTATGTTTTTTTACAGATATAGCGTGAAGTGGAACGATATTAGAATAAGTCGGGTTGTAGCGAACTAAATCGACCAAAATACAACGGTGACGCCATGACTCGGTGCGTTATTCCAAGGTCGTGTTATATGTCGGCGTGACATCATCTGCCCGCGGGGAGCCGCTGCCGCTAACACAAGCCCGTAACCTTCACGTTAGACACTGATCTATCGCTGCTAACTTGTAGCCACTTGATATTATTGACATTTATTGACTCTTATCGCGGATTAACGACGCTTCAGATGATTGATACCTTGGTATTATCTATCGCTTGCAGCATGACGGAGTTATGCATTTTGAATGTAATCCAGCTGATAATGCACTTGCTTTTGTAACAGTTTTATTGAAAAACGACAACTTGTAACAAAAATAACTAAGTAATTTGAAAGTTAATTTGATTATTTATGAGCCTGAAATCTCAACGACATGTCAGCAGCAGACTGTTCCTAACATGTGAGCAGCAGTGTACACTGTTGCCAAAATTTACTCCGAACAGGGTTTGCTTGTATTTGAATAAAAGTGCATAGTGCATACTTTGCAGTCATAAGTAGTCTCCTTTATTAAGCAGTAGCTGCTATAACAAACGCCACCATAAATGTATAAACCTATCTAGTAATGAAAATTGACAGGCTCGGTTGGTATTGTATTTAATTTAGTAAAAATTATATAAGTTGACTAGCCCTATAAAATGCATGCAAATGAGCAGAGACCACATACAAAAAATATTTTATCAGACTTTACTTTTAACTCCTTTGCCTGTAACGTTCGTCAAAAAAACGTGCACAACTGTCAACTGTCAGATAAACGTCAAATTCAATATGAACGCAGTTCTGTCAATGTCAGTAGTCAGTCAAAATAAGAAACGTGCGCGAGGCGAACATTGCGAGAATCTTCTAGCTAAAAGTTTTCCCCATCCCCAGTGAAAATGATCCGCATCGGGCAGCAGCCCGTGTTCCGCCGCTTAGGCGGCGACGAGGAGGACGAGCCTGAGGTGACGCAGATCGAGTCCCTCTGCATGTACTGCCACGCCAACGTACGTAAACATGCGCCGCCGCCTTCCGCGAACGACTTTGTTATTGTTGTTCCATTACTTTTAAATACGCATTTTTTTATGACATGTGTACTTTGTATAAGACTTGAAACGCGTAATTAAGCTTATTTTAATGAAAACAGTGGTAATTGCGTTGTATTTAGTCGGTAATGGCTGCGCGTCGAGCGATCAATATCCGAGGTTAAGGCCTCGTTTACATTGAGGATAGTAAAGTTATCCAGTGCAGACTGACGCTACGACGTAGTATAGTGCGACACGGTTAGTGATCCGTAGACGAGCCGCTGTCACAGGCAAAGAACTGTGACAAAGCCGTTGATTTGAGTCAGTAATGGTTTAGCTATTGGACTGGTTACTGTCCCGTATGTGAACACTCCCTTAGCTCAAGCGAAGCATAGGGATGCTGTTTGTTTCATCCCCAAAATGAATGCCATTTCAGCCGAGCTTTACAGCTCTGTGTGATGACATTAAACACTTTTATTTGCAATTGCTGATTAATTGCAAATTGCAATTGATACAGATTGTAAAGGTTTATATCTTGTTATGCAATGTAGGAACTAGATTCTAGAATCTTTACTAAAATTAAATAAGGATTAATTTAAAGTTAGTTATTATGTTAGAGCATTTGAACTGTTCTCACTAATACAGAGCTGCCATAGCAAGCCTTAAACCGAATGCTTGTGAGCTGCATAGGAAGTTACACTTTATAGGAATCTCGCTATGACATAAATGGCCCCACCACGGACCAACCGCGCCAAGCGTAGTTTAACCTTAGATTGATCGAACCGTGCGGCTGTTACTTAGCCACAAGCTCCTCTATGACTCCATCTATCTTCATGCTGAATTTATTGGAACGGATTCATCCGATTCACTGAGAAAATTTAACAAACTCACATTAGCATTTATAATATGAGTGTTTGTTTAAAGTTTGTAAGTAAGTGTTGTCCGTGTGCAGGGCATGACCCGGATGCTGCTGACGCGCATCCCGTACTACAAGAATGTGGTGGTGATGTCGTTCTCGTGCGAGCACTGCGGCTACGAGAACAACGAGATCCAGCCCGGCGGCGCCTACGCCGAGAAGGGCGTGCTGTCAGTACACACTATACACACTGTATCGCTCACTCCTAGGCACACATACATATCTATATTTAATATAATAAAGCTGAAGAGTTTGTTTGCTTGAACTTGCTAATCTGAGGAACGAACGCTACTGGTACGATTTGAAAAATTCTTTCAGTGTTAGATAGCCCATTTATTGAGGAAGGCTATAGGCTATATATCATCACGCTAAAACCAATAGGAGCGGAGCACCGTACGCACTTGTACATACTGATTATTCTAATTATATTTGAAACAGTATAAGTTTCAAGATCATATTTTTTTTTACATTTCATTGACTTGTTCTTATGTTTATTTTCAATAAACTGTAAATTAATGTGCCTTATGTTGACAATGTGAATTGCGCTTACGTGCAACATGCCACTGCTTCGTGACGTGTTACATGTTACGCGCTGCTGTTGCAGGTGGACACTCCGCGTAGAGAAGCCAGAGGACCTGAACCGTCAGGTGGTGAAGAGCGACTACACGTGCGTCAGGATCCCCGAGCTCGACTTCGAGATACCCGCCAAGAGTCAGAACGGAGGTGAGCTACAGCAACATGTTACAGTTACACGTTCTGTGTATCGCGGACTTGTTGCATTAAGTTGGTGTGTCGTGTGGCAGAGGTGACGACAGTGGAGGGCATCCTGTCCCGCGCCATCGCGGGGCTCTCGCAGGACCAGGAGGCGCGGCGGGCCGCCTACCCCGTGGAGGCGGGGCAGCTCGACCACTTCCTGCGCCAGCTCACCGCGCTGCGCGACGGCCAGCTGCCCTGGACCCTGCAGCTCGAGGACATCTCGGGTACGTGCCGCACGAGCCGCTGCGGGCGTGCCCGGCCGGTGCTGACGAGCTGTGTCCGCAGGGAACTGCTTCGTGGAGAACCCGGCGGCTCCCCGGCGCGACCCGCGCTGCGAGCGGAACGACTTCCGCCGCTCGCGCGCGCAGGAGCTGGACCTCGGCATCTACAACCCCAACGAGGAGGAGGTGACCTGCACTATTTGTTTAAGTTCTCTTATTCTCCGCAGTGTCAGCAATTATCGGACTGATTACTGATACTAGCAAAACTGTTGAGATTGTCGTTCCAATGCTTATAACATGTCTAGTTTTTGAGTACCTATATATTTTAAATAGTCCAATTTTGTAAGAATATTTAGACAATAATATTTGATAGAACAACAGCCGCGATACTACCACGTTATCACACTCCACTCGACTCTCGCAATTCCCACCAGTCGCCGGACGAGACCGACTCGCAGGACGAAGACAGCCATGACTCGCTCAGCGTCGACAGCGCCCGCGCCCGCCTGCATGACATGCGACTGTCTGTGTCGGGCCTGTCGGCCCCCGCCTCCGCCGCCCCCGCCTCCTCGGAGCCTGCCTCCTCGGCCCCCACGCCGTCGGGCGCGTCGGCCCCCACGCCGTCGGAGGAGCACCTGCTGTCCCCGGCGGGCCCGGGCGCGATGCCGTACGAGCAGCTGGCGGCGGACGAGGTGCTGCAGTTCCGCACCAACTGCCCCGACTGCAACGCGCCCTGCGACACCAACATGAAGATGACTAGTACGTAGCGTGCAACATGTAACCTGTTCAGTGTTACTTGTATCATGTAACGCGTATCTAGTAACGTGTAGTGTGTCATGTTACATGTAACGTTTCCTCGCAGACATCCCGCACTTCAAGGAAGTGGTGATCATGAGCACCACGTGCGACTGCTGCGGACACCGCACCAACGAGGTGAGCTCACACACACACACACATGCACTCACACGTCTGTGTTGGATATAAGTAAAAGGCTGAATATGTACTGATGTGCTGTACTCCCGGTGCGCAGGTGAAGTCGGGCGGTGGCATAGAGGACAAGGGCGTGCGGTTCGAGGTGCGCGTCGCCAACAAGGACGACTTCTCGCGCGACATACTCAAGGTACGCACACGCACACACACGCACACAGACATAACTCGCGGTGCTAATGAGGCGTGATTGTGATGACGTAACGCCCGCAGTCGGAGACGTGCAGCCTGGAGATCCCGGAGCTGGAGCTGGAGGTGGGGGGGCGGGCGCTGGGCGGCCGGTTCACCACCGCCGAGGGCATCCTCACCGCCACCGTCGCCCAGCTGCGCGACTGCCCCGGGGCCCTGGGCGACGCGCCCGGGCTCAACCGCGATGGACTCGACAGGTACAGTGGGCCAAAGTTACGCATGCTCATTTACGAAAAAAATTGTGCGGAAGCGCAGCTAGTGATAAACCACACCCCTTCGTTCTTCCGGCCAATTAGAGACAATTTGTATTTGTGCGAGTGAAGGGCGCGCAACTAAAAATGACGATTAAACATCATCTAACAAACGAGTTTACGCGCACTACAACTTAATACGCACACAGCTAAAATACGCTTCTTGCATCCTATTGGTCAAAAGGATATGTCGCGCGATCGAGTTGAGAGCCGTGCTATACGATTATCGCCTTTACGGTGATCAAGCGGATGTTTTGCCGATAGTACATATCCTCACGTCCTCGCCGCCCCTCGCCTGCAGGTTCCTCGAGAAGGTGGAGGAGGTGCTGCGCTGCGAGCGCGGCGTGACGCTGGTGCTGGACGACCCGGCCGGCAACTCGTACGTGCAGAGCCTCGCCGACGACCCCACGCAGCCGGACCCGGGTTAGTGCCGTTCGTTCGAGGGTCACCCATCCGTGTAGCAGTCCTCATTCAACTGTCTCGATGACCCAGTGGTTCCTAGCTTAGCTAGCTAGCTTGATGCTCTGGGTTCGATGCCCGAAGTGTTTAGTATTGCTGAACCTGACAGCTTTTATTAATGTGTGAAATATGTACTTCTGTTCCTATTATAGTTCCTTGAGGAGTATCGTCTTCATTTTATGTAATTAACTTTAATGTAATGGTCATCCTGTGCACGGTTCACTGCGATAGTATGACTCCAAGCCCGTAACGTAGCATGCAGCTGCAACAGTTACAGTATCGTGTTGCTGCAATATCTACGGTATCGTGATGCTGCAACAGCTACGGTATCGTGTTGCTGCAACAGCTACAGTAACGTGTTGTTGCAACAGCTACAGTATCGTGTTGCTGCAACAGCTACAGTATCGTGTTGCTGCAACAGCTACAGTATCGTGTTGCTGCAACAGCTACAGTATCGTGTTGCTGCAACAGCTACAGTATCGTGTTGCTGTAACAGCTACAGTATCGTGTTGCTACAACAGCTACAGTATCGTGTACCTGCAACAGCTACATTATCATGTTGCTGCAACAGGTCTGAAGGTGACGCGCTACGAGCGCACGTTCGCGCAGAACGACGAGCTCGGCCTCAACGACATCAACACGGACGACTACCAGCCCAGCCGCTAGTGACGTCACGCCGGCCCCACACCTAGTGACGTCACGCGCGCCGGGACACGTGCAGCAATGACATCTATATCATATTCTCACTGACGTTTATATCGGAATGCGACGAAATTGAAGCGATTTTATTTATATGATAAGTTGCTATAGTTGTTTTCTGCGGTTCCGCTCGTGTCCTCAGGGAACTAATCTATGAAGCCGTGTAAAAAATGTTTCAGTATCTCTCTATATCTGCCAAATTTCATGTCAATCGGTTCAGTGGTTTCGCGATCTAACCATCCACATGTTGTAAATAGAAAGAACAAAATTTTACTTTCGCATTTATTATATTAAGTAAGGACGCGTAAAACGTTCAAGTATATCGCAAAAAAATCTCGGAATTTCGATGTAAACTTGCAGTGAACATAATTTATACATTATATAATCACATTCGTGGAATTTATTTGAATGTACCTGTTTAAAAATTATCTTCTAATACAACAAAAATGTCAACATTACAATGGCCTAACGGTAGTTTATTCCGGACCCAAGTAAATGATAATATATTGTTCAGAACTCACCCGAGACGTCGAAAACTTATTTAGTTAATTTTAAGTTATATTCGATATCTTGTTCCATTGAAAAAGTGACGCTTAAACTGTAAGCATTGTCGTGTTCCCGGCAGCGTGCACTGACTTGTAATACAGGGAGAGACTTGTGTGAGTGAACGCAGTGTGCGAGTAATTAACTATTAATTAATTATAAAACTAATTACGATATCAGTCCACGTCGCGCTAACGCGTGTGCTGGCCGGCGCCGCTCGCACGCTCAAATTATGTTTAACTGTAAATACCATAGACTTAGAGAACGGACAGAGACGTGCGACAGGGATAGAGCGATCGAGCGCAGTATTTGTCTCTTTCTATAATGTTAATTGGTCCACGTGACAACCTAGCATGGGCATTATTATTTTCTAGCTTTCCGACAGCGGCTTCGCCCTCGTGGACTACACAAATTCAAATTAAAAATGACAGTGTTCCACACAAACTTTGCCCCCCTTTTTCACCCCCTTAGGGGTAGAATTTCGGAAAATCCTTTCTTAAAGGATGCCTACGTCATACAAAGAACACACCCTCCAAGTTTCAGGTCTCTACGATCAGCGGCTTAGGCTGTGCGTTGATCCGTCAGTCAGTCAGGATCGCAAGCATTTTATATGTATTGATATACCTACTCAGGTTGAGATCTACGGGGAAGAGACAGGTAATGTCCGCACGGTCGCTGTCTCTTTCTAGAGAGTGGTCAGTTTCATGGGAGTGTGGGTCAGTCCATTCTCTATGTCTATGGATGTAACAGCGGCGCCATTTTGTTGAACAGTCCACCCGTCTAATTGAGTAGCTTAACCTTGCAGCATATCGTTGTATTGTGAAGCATAGTGTTGTATAACTATACTTAATATACAATAAGATTAAGAAAATCCCAACTCTTTTTGCAGCTTATTCAACCGATTTTGAGTTCTATCCCATACAAATAAGCATGGTGTTGAAAGCAAAATAATGTTTACAATAACAAATATATTTTGCTTCTATTTTAGTCATGTCACCTTAGTAAAAGAGTTTAAAATCGTTTGAACAAACGGTAAATAGGGTGCGTTTAAATGTGTAATCTTATTATACATGGAGTATAGGGTGGTGTTCGCGACTAGCGCACACCTTGCCGACACTTTTGTAAGTAAACTTATAGAGACGTCGTTTTAGAAGCGACGACACGGAGACGATGTGCCGCCGGGCGCTGGCGGGGCCGCCTGACGACACCGACGCACACTCACGAACACGAATGATTTGTTTTCGCTCGGCTCCCAACAGTCGTAGCGTGATGTTTAAAGATATTTTCAAATCCGACTGATAGTTCCAGAGATAAGCGCGTGCAAACTGCTCAGCATTCTACACTAGGGAACGTACCCACACTACGTGACCCGTTTAGAGGGGGTCTTTCAAATACTACGCTCAGTCACTGGAGCGGAGAGGTGGCTTAGATTATTGGCTTAGCTTAGAAGTATAGATGCGCAATGTCGTCTACCGAGCGGTCGGCTGTACTGAGTTGTGATATTTTATATGTATTTACTGCGGCGGGCCCACTGCTGGGCTAGCTTAGCTAGCTCGCGCCGCTGGGCCCGGTCCGACACCTTCAAGTGATCCACTCGCAGTGTAAAAGAGACGGCGCTATTGCCCCATCTCTCTCACTGAACTCTGGATTGTTGGATAACAGAATATAGGTGCGTACAGATTATGTAACATGTGTAACTTGTGTTTATAACAAGTTGTGTTACATACTATTAATATTTACACATGTTATACAACATAACATTCAGTACCCACACTATTGAAACATGTTATATAACAACGTTTTATAGCATGTCATATTATATAATATGTACGCACCAATACACGTCATCAGATCGAAGATGACCCCTCAAACTCAACATGACGTCATCTTGACATTGACAGGTGACAGTATTGTGTTCGTTTACAGAGAACGCTCCAATGAGGATCACTTTAAGATGTCAGAACACGGCCTCAATAGTGTAAGCTCATGCTACTGCGGAACCAGTTACTACATCCACATTGACCTAGTGACGAGCAGACGGCGGACTAGAAGATTGATATATGTTATCTAATTTTTCGTGGACGGGTAATATAAAAAAAATATATTAGAATGTGCAAATCAAGAAATTTCATATGATTACCCACATGCCCTAGTAACTATACTTTGAAATTGTAAACCCCCACTTCCCTAAACTCTTTCCATAAAAGTAATGGGTGTACTACACCAAATCGAATGCCAAAACATCGAATACCAAATTATCGAACACGATAAATCGAATGCCCAAATAGTCGAACGTTCTTAAATATCGAATGGTTAAAAAGTCGAACTTTCAATATATAATAAGACCCAATACATCGAGTGTTCAAAATATCGAATGTTAAATAACCGGCTCACAACGATGTATGAGTAGATGAATATTTAGTGCTAAACTGTTATCTTGTATTTTAATATATTTTTTATGTTTTTATCGTAAATATTGTTAATAAGTAATTAAATCGATATGATATCGATGTTGGTTTATTGTTAATTTTCTCCACATTTAAAATAAATAAATAACGTATAATTCCTTGACGACTACAAATTGTGTTTTTTTACCTATTAAAATCGATATTTTACTTACATGCGCTAAGTTTATATTTCGATATAATGAATACGCAGTGTGTTGAACGTTCGATCAAATAAACATTCGATATTTTGAACACTAGATGTATTGGGTCTTATTATATATTGAAAGTTCGACTTTTTAACCATTCGATATTTTGAACGTTCGACTATTTGGGCATTCGATTTATCGTGTTCGATCATTTGGTATTCGATGTTTTGGCATTCGATTTGGTGTAGTACACCCAAAAGTAATATTATTTCCATAAATAAATAAATATGATTTTTCAACTATTTTTGCAATACGCATTCGTAAACTTTCTTTATAACTGTTCCAAATTTCAAGTCGATAGCATGAGTAGCTCCGACGCCTGCTCGTCAGCAGGTCTGTGTCAGACCGACTGCTGACGTCACATGTCACGAGTAGCTGCACATGAGCTTGGAACCTCAAGTTACCGACAACCTAGCGGCGGGGAGCGTCGCAATAGACTCGCCCCCTATTGTAGTATACTATACCAATTGCTTTTACGAAAAATGTAAACAATATCGTAACCTATTTTGTTCTAATTCTGCCACAGAAATTAACAAAATGGCGTAAGGATGTCGCATTTATGTCGAATTTCATGCTCTAAACATCAGCATTCATCTCTTAATGCCATTTTTTTTGTTATGTGGGAAAATTAGAACGAAATAAGTTATGCTTTTGTTTACATTTTTCGTAAAATCAATTGGTACAGACTATACGAATGTACAGACGAATTGGGCGTACCGAGGTACTACGGAATACAGTTTGAAGTGATCTCAGTGTTATTGTAGTAGACAGCACATGTGGAGCTACTTGACAACCACCTCATCTACCCATAGACTATAGTGTTTTAATAATTCACACGTAATAAGCAGTGATCGGAGTAGGTAGATTGATTTTACGTACTTGCATCATGAATAGTCATAGAAATCATAACGTGGATAAGCCTTTTTTTCGGGATTTCATTTTGGTTCTTACGGGATTCAATCAAATATTGTGAATATAAAGATTTCTAAACTAAAACATTTGAAATTTATAGAATGCGACCTATTATTAGTAGAATCCCATTTTACGTTTTTACTCAAGTTTATCCATGTCATAGTTTTTTTTTATTATAGAAGGCCGATCACATATTCTATTAAAAGACAGCAAAAAGGTTAAACATTTCTTATTCATATTGATATTATATTCTTCATCCTACAAATCACAATCCTGGAGGCATATCCATATTAATATATACGTTCTAGTTCATTGACCCCAAATCAACCTACCTACTCCGATCTCTGATAATAAGCATTTATAACAATACGGCTGTCGTGTGAGCGAGTTTCCTCTCGATCAGCTTCACAGACAGCGTGTAACCGTACTACAGATGTCGTTCTTTCGCAATACAATTATAACCAATCGACTGTTCGTTTTATTTGTCTATGCCCGTCGCTAACAACAGTCGAAGGTATTGAGGTACTATATACACAGGGTCGGGCAGTATTTAAATTACATGTAATTAAAATGCGTAATTGAAATACAAATACGTATTTAATATTTGTATTTCAATTACTTCCTTAAAATGTAAATTGTATTTAAAATACTTGACATATATACTTGAGGCCATGGACGTATAAAAAAAGACGGACGCCATTTTACGAACCAGCAAACTGAAGCACCATAGTAAGCCGGCCGTCTTGTACACAGGGCCGCGCCGCCCCTGTGTGCGAAGTGTGCGGCGCACACAGGCGCCAGGGCAGTAGGGGCGCCGGATGAAAAACCAGCGCCAGTTATTAACATTTTTTTTGTCACTTATCAACATATTCTCTCATAGTTGAGCATCGATGACTAAGTAGATACAAGTCTCCCAAGACAATATTTCTGATTGTGGTTTAATTTAACACTATTTGAATTGACCCACTGTTTACGTTTTGGGTTTTAGTTTACATGAATTACGAGCTCTGCATTAAAATCAAAAGAACCACCGCAGTCGCTACAAAAGGCGATTATTTTATTACAAAAGCCGTGTTTATCAACGCAATCCGATGCGATGCGACGCGAGCAAAATGTGGTCATCGGGGACTCCCCAATTTTAACAATTACAAAAGTAAACATTTTGAGTAGCTTCAATGGAACAGGAAAGTTTATATAGGCTTAGGCTAGCTCTCCTAGCGGGCACGGGGCTTCAGACCGGTGCAGCGGCAGATCGTGCTGCGCCGAACGGAGCTCCGTCAGGTCTTGGTGGCGGAATGGCGGGACAGGCTTCTGCGCCCTACCGCCGGCCTCGCTACCGTCGAGGCGATCCGGCCAGTGCTCGACGCATGGCTCGGGAGAAGGCACGGCTCCCTGTCGTTTCGGGTGACGCAGGTGCTGTCGGGGCATGGGTGCTTCGGCAAGTACCTGTGTCGCATAGGCAGGGAGTCGGACGCTCGGTGCCACCACTGCGTCCATTGCGGGGAGGACACGGCGCAACACACGCTCCGGGAGTGTGTGTCCTGGGAGGAGCAGCGCCGTGCCCTCACCTCTGAAGTAAGAGACGATCTGTCGCTGCCGGCCGTTGTGCGGAGTATGGTCGGCAGGGCAGAGTCGTGGGACGCGGTGGTGTCCTTCTGCGAGGACGTGATGTCGCAGAAGGAAGCTGCGGAGCGGGAAAGGGAGATTTCCACTCTCGACCCCGCCCGCAGCAGGCGCACCGGGCGCCGGAGGAGGGCTGACAACGCCCTCTTCCGCCCCCCATAAACGGGTCCAGGGGCGACGGACTTGGGGAAGTCCCCGCCCCCCATGATAGGACCCGAGCCGGCGGCGCGCGTCTGTGTCCACGCGCGCCCCCGAGGCGATGCACGGGGTAGGACACCTCACTACCCCGTGCAGGAGACGAGGCCCGGCAGGACGGGCCGGCACCAGTGCGGGGCTGCGGACGAATCTGGATTCCCGCGGCCCCGCGCCCACGTGCGAGAAGCGACACCGGGGTGGTTTTAGCCGGTAAGAGTCCGGCACTATTCCCGGCCTCCCCAGGCCGGGTTCGTCCATGAGGATTTCCCCCCGAAAAAAAAAAAAAAAAAAGGCTAGCTTCCTAAGTATTTACACTATTTACATAAACCTAGGTTGCAGCATCATCAATCAAGGCATCATTAAAAAAATATATTATTCCGCATAATCACTTGCTAAAGAAGAAATTCGCGCTCGTTTCGCTCGCGTTTTCAATTACGTTTTCTTATTTCTTTTCAAATTCTGTTTTCGATACAATTTATTGAAAAAATATAATTATCATGTTTAAAAAAAAGTTTGCGCTCACGCTTCCGATTACGTTTATAATTTATTTTCAGATACTGTTTTTGTTACAATTTATTGAAAAACGATCCTATAATTATCATCATCATCATCTTCATCAGCCTATATATTGTCCCACTGCTGGGCACAGGCCTCTTCTCATCTGTATGAGAAGAGGCCTGTGCCCAGCAGAGAAGGAATGAGCATTGATCACCACGCTTGCTCAAGGCGGTTTGGCGATTTCAGACTTTTAACTCCAGGTTTCCTCACGATGTTTTCTGTCACCGTTAGTCAGTGGTGTCTAAGATATACTTAGAAAGTACATATGACTTTAGAAAAGTCACATTGGTACTTGCCAGGTTTCGAACCCGCACACTCGTACACGAGAGGCAGGTGCCTTTACCACTAGGCCACCACGACGTCATAATTATCATGCAAAAAAAAATTCGCGCTCGCTTCGCTCGCGCTTTCGCTAAGATACTTTCTTTTTTTTTTCCTTTTCGAACTCTCTTTTTGTTACCATTTATTGAAAAATATTATTCTCTTTAATTATCATGGTAAAAAAATACGCGCTCGCTTCGCTCGCGCTTTCGATTACGACATAGTGTCATTTCTAGTAACATAGTGTTTATTTATTTTATTAAAATGCGAAAGGTTTTGTTTCTTTTGTGAAAAGTCTACCATCTATTAGGGCTTCGCCCAACTCTGATACTAGGGCTCCGAGCAAAAGTTGATACGGGGCTTTTACTTGCTTTTTACGCGTTGATAAAGGCTACGCCACTGCTCTGAAATATGACTTGCCAAACAAAAAAGACTAATCAAAATCAATTCATAATTGGTGGAGTAATCGCGTAACAAACACAAAACATAGTCGACTTGAGAACCTTTTCCTTTTTTAAAGTCGGTTAAAAAAAAAGGCGCTTCATAGGTTTCGCACACAGGCGCTGCCAGGGGTCGGCGCGGTCCTGCTTGGTGTACAGCATGCCAAACGCGTAAATGCAGTAATGGAAGCACGAGGAGGCAATACGAAGTATTAAAATTCAAGAAAATCGTAATAAAGTTCAAAAATTTCATGTTTCCTATTTTTGTTTTAAGGAGAGATCAGCAGTTTTTTCTTTATGTAATTTTGTGTTAATAAAATGTATGGTGACTCATATTTTTTTTACTTTCATTTAAGGAGTATTACATTGTCTATTAAATACAATTTATTGCATTAACCTATCATTTTTAGTTTCCGAGATTTTTAACATTCTTTAAGTGACCCGGATTCTCTCTCGGCTCTCGGCTCTCGAGTGTATATATTGTAAACTAGCTTCTGCCAGCGACTTCGTCCGCGTGGAATAGTGGTGCTCCGCTCCTATTGGTATTAGCGTGATGATATATAGCCTTTCTCGATAAATGGACTATCTAACACTGAAAGATTTTTTCAAATCGGACCAGCGGTTCCTGAGATTAGCGCGTTTAAACAAAATGACAACATTTCCCTTCACTGCTCTGCTCCTATTGATTGTAGCGTGATGAAAAGTATACTATAACCAGCTCAGGAGTATGACAAATAATTGTACCAAGTTTTGTTAAAATCCGTCGAGTAGTTTTTGTTTCTATAGAGTTTATACAGACAGACAGACAAAAATTTTACTGATTGCATTTTTGGCATCAGTATCGATCCCTAATCACCCCCTGATAGTTATTTTGGAAATATATTTCATGTACAGAATTGACCTCTCTACAGATTTATTATAAGTATAGATAGATAGATAGATATGATTAATACATTATTAATTACCAATTAAAGCTTCTATTTAGCGAATAATAGGAAGTTAAGGGCGTACCCGCCTACATGTGTAAGGTATGGATGTAATGTAACAATAGATTTACAACGTGTGTTGAGTTTTATATTTTTATAATTCAAATAGGTAGGTAGTTGTCATTTCCTAAATTTCCAACCACCGCCCTTTTTAGGGTTCCGTAGCCCGACAAGGAACCCTTGTAGTTTCGCCATGTCCGTCTGTCTGTCCGCGGCATAGCTCCGAGGTTCTTGTTACTAGGAAGCTGAAATTTGGTATGGATATGTATATTGATCACACCGAAAAAGTGGTAATATAAAAATTTTAAAAATATATTTCTTAGGGTAGCTCCCAAACACGTAAAGTGGGCATGATTTTTTTTTTCTCGCGTACCGTTATCGTATCGTTAGAAAGGTCTTGCAAAAATATTATGGGCGTGTGAAGACCATTTTTCGGTTAAGCAAGCCATTAGCGAAATATCTAGCTTTTAAGTGCACATTTTTGTTCGATACGAGAAATGTGAAAAAAATCACAGACGTAGTACATGTAAGGAACTTACAAGTAAAACTATTACGGCTAAGTAGGCTTGACCGGTTACAGCGTTATAGTCCGACTAACTAAGACCTGCTACGCAACACTACTGCGCGTGGCCCGACACGCACTTGGCCGGTTGTTCCTATTCCTACCTCACCACTCACTCAACGTCACCGCGATCTCAGTTCGACGACGCTGGTCTGTCCGCAATTATACTTACTTTACTCTTTGGTCCGCAAATTCAAGTGCGCGCGTGATCACTGTCTAGTGTGGTCTGCAACTCCTTTAGTGGATTCGCGACGTGGTATCGTCTTATGTACTCGTGTAGTTGTGTCTATCATGTGAACATTTTCATACTCAAGAAGAGAAGAACTCGAGGTGAAATTGAAGAGCAACATAACGTGGGCGGCCGCCACGTGTCTTAGCTGGAAGGAAAGTAGAAGCCACATTACGCAGCTTATGAGGTGAGCTCCCATCCGTATAACGTATGGGAGCGACGTAACGTATGGGACGTATGGGAAAATATCCTTTCCAAATCAATTACCCATCGATTTCTATAATTTCTTTATTCATTTTCAAATACAGTCCACTTACTTCGATAAACACGCCTAAGGTTTCTACCGCCATTTATTAACCATGCAAACAGGAATGTGACGGTATGAGGCGCCAACAACGTGAGTATGGTGAACTAGGACCACATTATTTTTATCAAGCATTATTTAAAGAAAACTAGTAACAAGAAATTAACGTTACCTTGTTGGTAACCAACTGCGGATTCTAAAATATTGATATTTTGTATAATACTAGCCTTCCATTTGAATTCTGATTTAAAATTACTGTGTTTCATACAAACTTTGCCCCTATTTTTCAGACCCTTATGGGTGGAATTTCGGAAAATCCTTTCTTATCGGATGCCTACGTCATACAAAGAACACATCCTCCAAGTTTCAGGTCTTTACGATCAACGGTTTAGGCTTTGCGTTTATCCGTCAGTTATTCAGGACAAAGCATTTTATATTTATAGGTTACAATACAATGGCGTACCCGGAAGTAAGCACGCCAGGGTCTAAAATTCTCAAATCAATTTGCACGAAGTGCGAGCTGGTCACTAGAATTTATTGGCCCATCACCTCTGAGCTAACTGGTTTTGCACGAATTTTTGTGCAAATTTATTTCAAAAATAATAATTTTATATTGATGTTACGTATCCTAAATGCCTATCCAGGTCGTCAGTGTATCAGAAATGCGTTTGCACAGCCTCCCACACAAAAGTATAGCCAGGTAATAGGTTGTGCAAAACTGGATCGTGCAAAATGTTTACCTGGCCTGTGTAAAAAGGGTGGGTGGGCGGGGTTTTTTTTTGCCGATCTCAGATGCTATAGAAATGGGAGGGGTGTCAAAAGACGCAGCTCGTCAACAGCTATCTAACAATATGCCACACTATGGAAGTTGCTTTACAGATTTTGAAAAAAGCTAAAATAACGGTTTTTTTGTATGAAAACGGTCTAAAAAAGTATTTCCACACGAAAATTACTGAATCCCGGCGTCGCGAAAGATTCCAGACGGCAATCCCAACAGGTAAGAGGCGTTTGAAAATTAATAAATTGACAGGATTAAAAACAATGCAAATTTGTTATTTGTACTGAAAAATTCGTACCAATTTTTAACTAAAAGCCGGTTGCACCAAAAATTTTATCATTTAATGCGTGTGTAAGTGAAAATAATTTCACTCTTAGAGGTCCCAACCAATGGTGGGAATTATAATTATTTAAAACGACCTGAAGATACGCTGTTCATTTTTTTAAATAGTCCACCTAAACGTTGAAAACCTAACTAAAGTGAACCTAACCACAGCGAACCTAACTAAAACAAACCTAAAATTCATTTTTAATAGTCCACCTACCCTTTAAAACCCTAACTAAAGTAAACCTAACCACAGCGAACCTAACTTAAACAATCCTAACCTTCATTTTTAATAGTCCACCTACCCTTTGAAAACCTAAATAAAGTGAACCTAACCACAGATAACCTAACTTAAACAAACCTAACCTTTATTTTTAATAGTCCACCAACCCTTTAAAAACCTAACTAAAGTGAACCTAAACAAAGCGAACCTAACTTAAACAAACCTAACCTTCATTTTTAATAGTCCACCAACCCTTTGAAAACCTAACTAAAGTGAACCTAACCACAGCGAACCTAACTTAAACAAACCTAACCTTTATTTTTAATAGTCCACCAACCCTTTAAAAACCTAACTAAAGTGAACCTAAACAAAGCGAACCTAACTTAAACAAACCTAACCTTCATTTTTAATAGTCCACCAACCCTTTGAAAACCTAACTAAAGTGAACCTAACCACAGCGAACCTAACTTAAACAAACCTAACCTTTATTTTTAATAGTCCACCAACCCCTTAAAAACCTAACTAAAGTGAACCTAACCACAGTGAACCTAACTTAAACAAACCTAACCTTCAGTTTTAATAGTCCACCTACCTTTTGAAAACCTAAATAAAGTGAACCTAACCACAGATAACCTAACTTAAACAAACCTAACCTTTATTTTTAATAGTCCACCAACCCTTTAAAAACCTAACTAAAGTGAACCTAAACAAAGCGAACCTAACTTAAACAAACCTAACCTTCATTTTTAATAGTCCACCAACCCTTTTAAAACCTAACTAAAGTGAACCTAGCCACAGCAAACCTAACCTTTATTTTTAATAGTCCACCTACCCTTTGAAAACCAAACTAAAGTGAACCTAACCACAGCGAACCTAACTTAAACAAACCTTACCTTTATTTTTAATAGTCTACCAACTCTTTAAAAACCTAACTAAAGTGAACCTAACCACAGCGAACCTAACTAAAACAAACTTAACCTTTATTTTTAATAGTCCACCAACCCTTTAAAAACCTAACTAAAGTGAACCTAACCACAGTGAACCTAACTTAAACAAACCTAACCTTCAGTTTTAATAGTCCACCTACCTTTTGAAAACCTAACTAAAGTGAACCTAACCACAGAGAACCTAACTTAAACAAACCTAACCTTCAGTTTTAATAGTCCACCTACCCTTTGAAAACCTAACTAAAGTGAACCTAACCACAGAGAACCTAACTTAAACAAACCTAACCTTTATTTTTAATAGTCCACCAACCCTTTAAAAACCCAACTAAAGTGAACCTAACCACAGCGAACCTAACTAAAACAAACCTAACCTTTATTTTTAATAGTCCACCAACCCTTTTAAAACCTAACTAAAGTGAACCTAGCCACAGCAAACCTAACCTTTATTTTTAATAGTCCACCTACCTTTTGAAAACCTAACTAAAGTGAACCTAACCACAGAGAACCTAACTTAAACAAACCTAACCTTCAGTTTTAATAGTCCACCTACCCTTTGAAAACCTAACTAAAGTGAACCTAACCACAGAGAACCTAACTAAAACAAACTTAACCTTTATTTTTAATAGTCCACCAACCCTTTAAAAACCTAACTAAAGTGAACCTTTGGGTCCGATTTTGAAGCGGTTTTGACGTACAACAGACTTGTAGACACGCGCCAACCCTTCACATTTGAAATCGCAGCGGAGTGACGTCATTTTTCGACACCCCAAAATTTTGACCTGAAAAATAAACAAAATTAAATAATTTTTCAAAATTCCTTGTTCCAATTGCAATAATTGTTTCTTAAAATTTGGATACTTACCCATCCACCCTATCTTCCGGAGTGCGTTTTGCGTTTTTTTTAAATAGGTACAGTATTCTGCACCCAAATAGACTGGCTCCAACTGAGCCAACATTTAACTTAGCTCTAAATCAATTGACTTAAACCAGACATTTAATAATAGTTTAATAATTTAAGTAAGTAACAAATAAGTTGAAAAAATAGACTGCTTGCGAGTCTTTACACCAAAACCCCCCTTACATACTATATTGTCCCTAGCTTTGACAAATTGGCCTTTTACACCAATCAATATACAGCATTAGAATAATTAATAACTAACTGGCATCATTTACATCAATCCATTTTTTTTTTTTTTTTTTTTTTTTTTTTTTTCAAATTATTAAATTACTATCTGACTCTGTACATCGGATTATTGATTGCAACTTATACCAAATTTACTGTCCTATGTACATAGCCGTAAGGTTAGGTTAGGTTTGCTCAGGTTAGGTTTGCTCAGGTTAGGTTTGCTCAGGTTTTTTTTTTTTTTTTTTTTTGTGTTTGACACTGCACCTCTGACATAATCAGAGCCTGTGTTTGCCGTTTTGCCCTCAATTCTACGTATATTGTAAGTTTTTATGTCTCTTTGGACATTATGTGGAGCCCATTTAAATATATGTACACCATGTGTCTTTATGAAATTTTTATACATAATTATGTTAATACTATATACTTATGTTATATTTATATATACTTATACTTATTATACTATATATATATACTTATGTGTAATGTTAGCCTTCCTTTTTACAACTTCCGTCTGCAGGGGTCGTATAATTGAATATACTCTCCTGCAGCCATTCCTTTGTCTTATGACCTTCCTCGTTTCTTTCCCTTTATTATAAATATCATTATTTTATTGTAATATATATATTATGTTATATTTTATAATATGCTATGTTCTATACTACTGTATAAATATATTAATTGTATTATTACTATTACATTTTATTAAATATTATGTCATTTATCGTATGTGTTGTGTTACATATTTTTTTATTATTTTATGCTATATAGTTTTATAATTTTTGTGTATCAAGCTATACTATATTTATATATTTTATTTATTAACTATAATGTTTATGTTGTGTCGTGCGTATATTTTGAGTTTGTTCCCATTTATGTAGTTTTATTTGCTGTCTCCCAAAAGGTTTTTATACATATACAGTAAAGCTCGCTCGCTTACTAAGCCCCTGTCGGGCCGTTCCCTCCCGGGGAACTCCCAGGGCTGAACCGGTCCACAGAGGTTAAGAGCCCCTGCAAGGTAAATGGGGGGTCATGCTCAGCATGGCTTCCGTTACACATTTGTTTGCTGCTCATTTCTTTATTCCTCTGTGGCAAGCACCAACCCCGCACACGAGGTCCCCCCGGGAAGAACGCCCCGGCAGGCGAGCCCTCTGTTATAGTTAGTTTTTTCGTTTTCAGGAACTCCTCAACCTTGGCGGCTCTACGGGACGGCTCTACACGGCGGTTTCTCCTCCCCCCGGTGACGACGGCTCTCTTTATGCTGTCGAGCTCTTCGCTCCACCACGGCAAGGTAAGTTTCACTTTCTTCTCTAATTGACCAATTTTCGCACGAAAATTGCTCCAATTGGCTTCACATCTTAAACCGTGGTGGTCCAGACTGGTCTGCTCGGCAACAATTGCCCATGGCTCCACCGGGTCTAGAAGGCCCGCCGCACAGGCCGCCCTCGATATTTGGTTGGGAGCTCCCAACAGTCTGTCTTCCTTTCTTCCAGGGATTGGGGACAGTCTTGCTGCATTTACCGCGGGGGGGCCCTTAACAATACGCAACGGTGGATCGCGCTATAGCATCCCACCGCTTGCGTACTGGGCACTCCTCGCTGAAGGCATTGTGGTCGGGGTTCATATATTTGGCCTTTGTGCAATTGCAGCATCTGGGGGGCTCTCCGGACTTGTGCGTGGGGCATTCAGCGCGCAGGTGATTGCCGCCGCAGTGCGAGCACTGGTCCTCCTCCCCGGTGCACTGCTTCCGGCCATGACCGAAGCCGAGGCATCGCGAACACTGCACTAGAGGGGACTGATCAAAGACTCTAACCCTTTGCAGGTCCACGTGCACTCGGCCGGCCCCGGTCAGTTGCTGCCACACCGGGGGGGACACCTGTAGCACGACATGATTTTCGTGCGGATTGCGTGCCCGCCTCCGGTACTTTACGGCGACCTTCACTTGCTCCGCTTTCAGACTTCCCAGAAGGTGTGTGTTTTGGTTCAGGATAGACTTGATGATGTCGTCGTCCGTGTTGTAGGACATAACGTTCGCCAACATCACCAAGGGGTCCCTGTTCACCGCTTCCTCGATCTTTAACCTCGTCTGAGAGCCCCCCAGCCTCGCCTTCAACCGCTCCAGTTCTCCACGGCTGTGGCACCCTATGACGACCTTTTGGTCTTTTGCCTTCCGCAGTCTCTCCACGCGAATCCCTGATTCCTTGGCGTCGACCGCGATTCTAATTTTTTCGACCACCTGCCCGCTTGTGTCCATGACGTCCTCCGAACTCACTATAATCGAGTGCAGTGGCCGGGGCTGGGTATGCCGCTGTGCGGCCGCGACTCCTGCATATGTGAGCTCCTGCGGGCGGTGCGGAGAGGCAGGAGGGGGAGCAGGTGGCGTCGTAGTTTTAAGTTGCTCAGAGAGTGCGCGTGTAAAGAGCGCGCACTCTGCTACTTGCCTCCCGTTCTCCCTAACCTCCTTCAACACCTCTTCCAAAGCTATTGCGTGGTCCTCATTCGCTGTTCCCCCAGTCTGCTTGGGGGGGCTTTTTATAATAGATACGAGGATCCCGACTATCTGGTACATCTCTTGTAGGTTTCTATTGACCGTTTCCTTTATCTCTTTTTTCAGATTACCAGATTTCTTCATGGCTTCGCCGGAGTCCTCGTAAGCTGCCTTGGCCCGAGCTGCAAGTGTTTCCACCTGGATGTCTTCCAACGAAGTGGAGCACAGTAACCAGGAGGATGCGTCAGCCGTGTGATCTTGGCTGTGAGTGGTATGCCCTGCAGCTACTTTATTTTTATTTTTGCCTATAGGTTTGTCCTGCGTTCCCCCCAGACCAGCCGCGGCGATACCGGCACCGGCATCGGTTCCAAGAATACCGCTGCCCGCGCCGGCCGCGCCGCAACCAGGTGAGAAGACGCAGGAGGATCGTGTTAAGGCAGCACCAGAGGCGGTGGAGGGCGGGGAGGCATCTTCCAGCGTGAGGGCCCCCTCTCTATACAAGTCCCTAACCGGGAGAGAAGAAAATGCAACAGCCTTTTCCTTTATAGGCCCTGCCCTATCATTCTGCTCTCCCATCCCGGGACCTCCTCCAGGAGACCTTTGTGGTTGTTTTGCGAATCTAGCCGTTTTTACTGGCGTTCTGAAGCCAAACATCTTAGGGTCTGTTAAGGAGACACACTAACAAACTGTGTGGGACAAAGTAATTTGTAAATAATATAATATATTAGGGGCTATAAATATAATTTTTGGTAATATCCTGAGCTTAGGTAAAATAAGTAGTAAAAATAGTTTTTGATTAATTAATAGAATGTGAGGACGGCTAAAATGTGTAAGGGGAAATAATGAGATATGAACTCCGATCAATATCCTAGTGTAATTTATCAATTAAATATAGTTAAAATGTAGATTGGTGTATAATGCCAACTGTCAGATAAAATCGATTAAATATATATGAGGCAGTCTGGTGTAAAGGGCCAGTTGTCAGAGGCTGTTTTGGGTGTCAGGTGTAGCCTGTAGTCACTTGTCACTATTGGATCAATTAGGATAGATTAAAATAATAACATAGTTTTAATAAAGTTAGGGTTAAGGAATTTCTGGTTTTGTTTAACCGGTCGAGTTGGGTACAGAATACTGCTACCCAGTCAGGTCAATTTAAATAATAAACTATTACTAAAATTAAAAGATAACTTTTATACTACGACGCTTGCGCGTAAAAGAGACTGTTCAGTATATAATAATGCGTCTGGTGTATAGAGCCAGTTGTCTAGAGAGTGTTATAGGTCATTAAAATTAATTTCGTCGAATAAAAATATAATAATTAAAACTAAATAAAGTTTAAGTATTCGTCCAGATATATACAATATAAAAGGTCTCTAGTCGCGTCCAGGAGCCACTACAAGGGCTGGGGTGACGTCCACGAACTCGGGGGAACCCAGAGATTTTAATTCCGTCGAAAACGAAAAATCGAATTTTAAAAAGATGGTTCCCAAAGTTGCCTCCCTTTCCTATATAGCCTTTAAATCGACTAAAGGGCGGGTGGGTGGGCAATTTTTTGACGTTTCGTGTGAGCTAGAGGGTCGTGCGATACCTCAAAAGAAGCGTCTCGGCGAGCCCTAGCGTTAGGTACTGAAACTAGAATTTCAGTGGAGGAAAAATTTAAAGTTTTTCAGGAAAAACCGAAATTTTTAGTGTTTTTTACGTTAAAAAGCTAAATTTCGAGGTCCAAACCTATTTTCAAAAACGCAAAACGCACTCCGGAAGATAGGGTGGATGGGTAAGTATCCGAATGTGAAAAAACAATTGCAATTAGAAGAAGGAATTTTGAAAAATTAATTAATTTTGTTTATTTTTCAGGTCAAAATTTTGGGGTGTCGAAAAAATGACGTCACACCGTTGCGATTTCAAATACGAAGGGTTGGCGCGTGTCTACAAGCCTGTTGTACGTCAAAAGCGCTGAAAACCGCTTCAAAATCGGACTCCTTGATGAAAAGTTATCAAGGGAGATGGTTTGTTTACATGCACTTAGGTGAATTTCGTACTATGTAACTATGTATGGGAAACAGGTATGCGTCAATTCTAGACGTTTCGTGTGAGCTAGAGGGTCGTGCGATACCTCAAAAGAAGCGTCTCGGCGAGCCCTAGCGTTAGGTACTGAAACTAGAATTTCAGTGGAGGAAAAATTTAAAGTTTTTCAGGAAAAACCGAAATTTTTAGTGTTTTTTACGTTAAAAAGCTAAATTTCGAGGTCCAAACCTATTTTCAAAAACGCAAAACGCACTCCGGAAGATAGGGTGGATGGGTAAGTATCCGAATGTGAAAAAACAATTGCAATTAGAAGAAGGAATTTTGAAAAATTAATTAATTTTGTTTATTTTTCAGGTCAAAATTTTGGGGTGTCGAAAAAATGACGTCACACCGTTGCGATTTCAAATACGAAGGGTTGGCGCGTGTCTACAAGCCTGTTGTACGTCAAAAGCGCTGAAAACCGCTTCAAAATCGGACTCCTTGATGAAAAGTTATCAAGGGAGATGGTTTGTTTACATGCACTTAGGTGAATTTCGTACTATGTAACTATGTATGGGAAACAGGTATGCGTCAATTCTAGACGTTTCGTGTGAGCTAGAGGGTCGTGCGATACCTCAAAAGAAGCGTCTCGGCGAGCCCTAGCGTTAGGTACTGAAACTAGAATTTCAGTGGAGGAAAAATTTAAAGTTTTTCAGGAAAAACCGAAATTTTTAGTGTTTTTTACGTTAAAAAGCTAAATTTCGAGGTCCAAACCTATTTTCAAAAACGCAAAACGCACTCCGGAAGATAGGGTGGATGGGTAAGTATCCGAATGTGAAAAAACAATTGCAATTAGAAGAAGGAATTTTGAAAAATTAATTAATTTTGTTTATTTTTCAGGTCAAAATTTTGGGGTGTCGAAAAAATGACGTCACACCGTTGCGATTTCAAATACGAAGGGTTGGCGCGTGTCTACAAGCCTGTTGTACGTCAAAAGCGCTGAAAACCGCTTCAAAATCGGACTCCTTGATGAAAAGTTATCAAGGGAGATGGTTTGTTTACATGCACTTAGGTGAATTTCGTACTATGTAACTATGTATGGGAAACAGGTATGCGTCAATTCTAGACGTTTCGTGTGAGCTAGAGGGTCGTGCGATACCTCAAAAGAAGCGTCTCGGCGAGCCCTAGCGTTAGGTACTGAAACTAGAATTTCAGTGGAGGAAAAATTTAAAGTTTTTCAGGAAAAACCGAAATTTTTAGTGTTTTTTACGTTAAAAAGCTAAATTTCGAGGTCCAAACCTATTTTCAAAAACGCAAAACGCACTCCGGAAGATAGGGTGGATGGGTAAGTATCCGAATGTGAAAAAACAATTGCAATTAGAAGAAGGAATTTTGAAAAATTAATTAATTTTGTTTATTTTTCAGGTCAAAATTTTGGGGTGTCGAAAAAATGACGTCACACCGTTGCGATTTCAAATACGAAGGGTTGGCGCGTGTCTACAAGCCTGTTGTACGTCAAAAGCGCTGAAAACCGCTTCAAAATCGGACTCCTTGATGAAAAGTTATCAAGGGAGATGGTTTGTTTACATGCACTTAGGTGAATTTCGTACTATGTAACTATGTATGGGAAACAGGTATGCGTCAATTCTAGACGTTTCGTGTGAGCTAGAGGGTCGTGCGATACCTCAAAAGAAGCGTCTCGGCGAGCCCTAGCGTTAGGTACTGAAACTAGAATTTCAGTGGAGGAAAAATTTAAAGTTTTTCAGGAAAAACCGAAATTTTTAGTGTTTTTTACGTTAAAAAGCTAAATTTCGAGGTCCAAACCTATTTTCAAAAACGCAAAACGCACTCCGGAAGATAGGGTGGATGGGTAAGTATCCGAATGTGAAAAAACAATTGCAATTAGAAGAAGGAATTTTGAAAAATTAATTAATTTTGTTTATTTTTCAGGTCAAAATTTTGGGGTGTCGAAAAAATGACGTCACACCGTTGCGATTTCAAATACGAAGGGTTGGCGCGTGTCTACAAGCCTGTTGTACGTCAAAAGCGCTGAAAACCGCTTCAAAATCGGACTCCTTGATGAAAAGTTATCAAGGGAGATGGTTTGTTTACATGCACTTAGGTGAATTTCGTACTATGTAACTATGTATGGGAAACAGGTATGCGTCAATTCTAGACGTTTCGTGTGAGCTAGAGGGTCGTGCGATACCTCAAAAGAAGCGTCTCGGCGAGCCCTAGCGTTAGGTACTGAAACTAGAATTTCAGTGGAGGAAAAATTTAAAGTTTTTCAGGAAAAACCGAAATTTTTAGTGTTTTTTACGTTAAAAAGCTAAATTTCGAGGTCCAAACCTATTTTCAAAAACGCAAAACGCACTCCGGAAGATAGGGTGGATGGGTAAGTATCCGAATGTGAAAAAACAATTGCAATTAGAAGAAGGAATTTTGAAAAATTAATTAATTTTGTTTATTTTTCAGGTCAAAATTTTGGGGTGTCGAAAAAATGACGTCACACCGTTGCGATTTCAAATACGAAGGGTTGGCGCGTGTCTACAAGCCTGTTGTACGTCAAAAGCGCTGAAAACCGCTTCAAAATCGGACTCCTTGATGAAAAGTTATCAAGGGAGATGGTTTGTTTACATGCACTTAGGTGAATTTCGTACTATGTAACTATGTATGGGAAACAGGTATGCGTCAATTCTAGACGTTTCGTGTGAGCTAGAGGGTCGTGCGATACCTCAAAAGAAGCGTCTCGGCGAGCCCTAGCGTTAGGTACTGAAACTAGAATTTCAGTGGAGGAAAAATTTAAAGTTTTTCAGGAAAAACCGAAATTTTTAGTGTTTTTTACGTTAAAAAGCTAAATTTCGAGGTCCAAACCTATTTTCAAAAACGCAAAACGCACTCCGGAAGATAGGGTGGATGGGTAAGTATCCGAATGTGAAAAAACAATTGCAATTAGAAGAAGGAATTTTGAAAAATTAATTAATTTTGTTTATTTTTCAGGTCAAAATTTTGGGGTGTCGAAAAAATGACGTCACACCGTTGCGATTTCAAATACGAAGGGTTGGCGCGTGTCTACAAGCCTGTTGTACGTCAAAAGCGCTGAAAACCGCTTCAAAATCGGACTCCTTGATGAAAAGTTATCAAGGGAGATGGTTTGTTTACATGCACTTAGGTGAATTTCGTACTATGTAACTATGTATGGGAAACAGGTATGCGTCAATTCTAGACGTTTCGTGTGAGCTAGAGGGTCGTGCGATACCTCAAAAGAAGCGTCTCGGCGAGCCCTAGCGTTAGGTACTGAAACTAGAATTTCAGTGGAGGAAAAATTTAAAGTTTTTCAGGAAAAACCGAAATTTTTAGTGTTTTTTACGTTAAAAAGCTAAATTTCGAGGTCCAAACCTATTTTCAAAAACGCAAAACGCACTCCGGAAGATAGGGTGGATGGGTAAGTATCCGAATGTGAAAAAACAATTGCAATTAGAAGAAGGAATTTTGAAAAATTAATTAATTTTGTTTATTTTTCAGGTCAAAATTTTGGGGTGTCGAAAAAATGACGTCACACCGTTGCGATTTCAAATACGAAGGGTTGGCGCGTGTCTACAAGCCTGTTGTACGTCAAAAGCGCTGAAAACCGCTTCAAAATCGGACTCCTTGATGAAAAGTTATCAAGGGAGATGGTTTGTTTACATGCACTTAGGTGAATTTCGTACTATGTAACTATGTATGGGAAACAGGTATGCGTCAATTCTAGACGTTTCGTGTGAGCTAGAGGGTCGTGCGATACCTCAAAAGAAGCGTCTCGGCGAGCCCTAGCGTTAGGTACTGAAACTAGAATTTCAGTGGAGGAAAAATTTAAAGTTTTTCAGGAAAAACCGAAATTTTTAGTGTTTTTTACGTTAAAAAGCTAAATTTCGAGGTCCAAACCTATTTTCAAAAACGCAAAACGCACTCCGGAAGATAGGGTGGATGGGTAAGTATCCGAATGTGAAAAAACAATTGCAATTAGAAGAAGGAATTTTGAAAAATTAATTAATTTTGTTTATTTTTCAGGTCAAAATTTTGGGGTGTCGAAAAAATGACGTCACACCGTTGCGATTTCAAATACGAAGGGTTGGCGCGTGTCTACAAGCCTGTTGTACGTCAAAAGCGCTGAAAACCGCTTCAAAATCGGACTCCTTGATGAAAAGTTATCAAGGGAGATGGTTTGTTTACATGCACTTAGGTGAATTTCGTACTATGTAACTATGTATGGGAAACAGGTATGCGTCAATTCTAGACGTTTCGTGTGAGCTAGAGGGTCGTGCGATACCTCAAAAGAAGCGTCTCGGCGAGCCCTAGCGTTAGGTACTGAAACTAGAATTTCAGTGGAGGAAAAATTTAAAGTTTTTCAGGAAAAACCGAAATTTTTAGTGTTTTTTACGTTAAAAAGCTAAATTTCGAGGTCCAAACCTATTTTCAAAAACGCAAAACGCACTCCGGAAGATAGGGTGGATGGGTAAGTATCCGAATGTGAAAAAACAATTGCAATTAGAAGAAGGAATTTTGAAAAATTAATTAATTTTGTTTATTTTTCAGGTCAAAATTTTGGGGTGTCGAAAAAATGACGTCACACCGTTGCGATTTCAAATACGAAGGGTTGGCGCGTGTCTACAAGCCTGTTGTACGTCAAAAGCGCTGAAAACCGCTTCAAAATCGGACTCCTTGATGAAAAGTTATCAAGGGAGATGGTTTGTTTACATGCACTTAGGTGAATTTCGTACTATGTAACTATGTATGGGAAACAGGTATGCGTCAATTCTAGACGTTTCGTGTGAGCTAGAGGGTCGTGCGATACCTCAAAAGAAGCGTCTCGGCGAGCCCTAGCGTTAGGTACTGAAACTAGAATTTCAGTGGAGGAAAAATTTAAAGTTTTTCAGGAAAAACCGAAATTTTTAGTGTTTTTTACGTTAAAAAGCTAAATTTCGAGGTCCAAACCTATTTTCAAAAACGCAAAACGCACTCCGGAAGATAGGGTGGATGGGTAAGTATCCGAATGTGAAAAAACAATTGCAATTAGAAGAAGGAATTTTGAAAAATTAATTAATTTTGTTTATTTTTCAGGTCAAAATTTTGGGGTGTCGAAAAAATGACGTCACACCGTTGCGATTTCAAATACGAAGGGTTGGCGCGTGTCTACAAGCCTGTTGTACGTCAAAAGCGCTGAAAACCGCTTCAAAATCGGACTCCTTGATGAAAAGTTATCAAGGGAGATGGTTTGTTTACATGCACTTAGGTGAATTTCGTACTATGTAACTATGTATGGGAAACAGGTATGCGTCAATTCTAGACGTTTCGTGTGAGCTAGAGGGTCGTGCGATACCTCAAAAGAAGCGTCTCGGCGAGCCCTAGCGTTAGGTACTGAAACTAGAATTTCAGTGGAGGAAAAATTTAAAGTTTTTCAGGAAAAACCGAAATTTTTAGTGTTTTTTACGTTAAAAAGCTAAATTTCGAGGTCCAAACCTATTTTCAAAAACGCAAAACGCACTCCGGAAGATAGGGTGGATGGGTAAGTATCCGAATGTGAAAAAACAATTGCAATTAGAAGAAGGAATTTTGAAAAATTAATTAATTTTGTTTATTTTTCAGGTCAAAATTTTGGGGTGTCGAAAAAATGACGTCACACCGTTGCGATTTCAAATACGAAGGGTTGGCGCGTGTCTACAAGCCTGTTGTACGTCAAAAGCGCTGAAAACCGCTTCAAAATCGGACTCCTTGATGAAAAGTTATCAAGGGAGATGGTTTGTTTACATGCACTTAGGTGAATTTCGTACTATGTAACTATGTATGGGAAACAGGTATGCGTCAATTCTAGACGTTTCGTGTGAGCTAGAGGGTCGTGCGATACCTCAAAAGAAGCGTCTCGGCGAGCCCTAGCGTTAGGTACTGAAACTAGAATTTCAGTGGAGGAAAAATTTAAAGTTTTTCAGGAAAAACCGAAATTTTTAGTGTTTTTTACGTTAAAAAGCTAAATTTCGAGGTCCAAACCTATTTTCAAAAACGCAAAACGCACTCCGGAAGATAGGGTGGATGGGTAAGTATCCGAATGTGAAAAAACAATTGCAATTAGAAGAAGGAATTTTGAAAAATTAATTAATTTTGTTTATTTTTCAGGTCAAAATTTTGGGGTGTCGAAAAAATGACGTCACACCGTTGCGATTTCAAATACGAAGGGTTGGCGCGTGTCTACAAGCCTGTTGTACGTCAAAAGCGCTGAAAACCGCTTCAAAATCGGACTCCTTGATGAAAAGTTATCAAGGGAGATGGTTTGTTTACATGCACTTAGGTGAATTTCGTACTATGTAACTATGTATGGGAAACAGGTATGCGTCAATTCTAGACGTTTCGTGTGAGCTAGAGGGTCGTGCGATACCTCAAAAGAAGCGTCTCGGCGAGCCCTAGCGTTAGGTACTGAAACTAGAATTTCAGTGGAGGAAAAATTTAAAGTTTTTCAGGAAAAACCGAAATTTTTAGTGTTTTTTACGTTAAAAAGCTAAATTTCGAGGTCCAAACCTATTTTCAAAAACGCAAAACGCACTCCGGAAGATAGGGTGGATGGGTAAGTATCCGAATGTGAAAAAACAATTGCAATTAGAAGAAGGAATTTTGAAAAATTAATTAATTTTGTTTATTTTTCAGGTCAAAATTTTGGGGTGTCGAAAAAATGACGTCACACCGTTGCGATTTCAAATACGAAGGGTTGGCGCGTGTCTACAAGCCTGTTGTACGTCAAAAGCGCTGAAAACCGCTTCAAAATCGGACTCCTTGATGAAAAGTTATCAAGGGAGATGGTTTGTTTACATGCACTTAGGTGAATTTCGTACTATGTAACTATGTATGGGAAACAGGTATGCGTCAATTCTAGACGTTTCGTGTGAGCTAGAGGGTCGTGCGATACCTCAAAAGAAGCGTCTCGGCGAGCCCTAGCGTTAGGTACTGAAACTAGAATTTCAGTGGAGGAAAAATTTAAAGTTTTTCAGGAAAAACCGAAATTTTTAGTGTTTTTTACGTTAAAAAGCTAAATTTCGAGGTCCAAACCTATTTTCAAAAACGCAAAACGCACTCCGGAAGATAGGGTGGATGGGTAAGTATCCGAATGTGAAAAAACAATTGCAATTAGAAGAAGGAATTTTGAAAAATTAATTAATTTTGTTTATTTTTCAGGTCAAAATTTTGGGGTGTCGAAAAAATGACGTCACACCGTTGCGATTTCAAATACGAAGGGTTGGCGCGTGTCTACAAGCCTGTTGTACGTCAAAAGCGCTGAAAACCGCTTCAAAATCGGACTCCTTGATGAAAAGTTATCAAGGGAGATGGTTTGTTTACATGCACTTAGGTGAATTTCGTACTATGTAACTATGTATGGGAAACAGGTATGCGTCAATTCTAGACGTTTCGTGTGAGCTAGAGGGTCGTGCGATACCTCAAAAGAAGCGTCTCGGCGAGCCCTAGCGTTAGGTACTGAAACTAGAATTTCAGTGGAGGAAAAATTTAAAGTTTTTCAGGAAAAACCGAAATTTTTAGTGTTTTTTACGTTAAAAAGCTAAATTTCGAGGTCCAAACCTATTTTCAAAAACGCAAAACGCACTCCGGAAGATAGGGTGGATGGGTAAGTATCCGAATGTGAAAAAACAATTGCAATTAGAAGAAGGAATTTTGAAAAATTAATTAATTTTGTTTATTTTTCAGGTCAAAATTTTGGGGTGTCGAAAAAATGACGTCACACCGTTGCGATTTCAAATACGAAGGGTTGGCGCGTGTCTACAAGCCTGTTGTACGTCAAAAGCGCTGAAAACCGCTTCAAAATCGGACTCCTTGATGAAAAGTTATCAAGGGAGATGGTTTGTTTACATGCACTTAGGTGAATTTCGTACTATGTAACTATGTATGGGAAACAGGTATGCGTCAATTCTAGACGTTTCGTGTGAGCTAGAGGGTCGTGCGATACCTCAAAAGAAGCGTCTCGGCGAGCCCTAGCGTTAGGTACTGAAACTAGAATTTCAGTGGAGGAAAAATTTAAAGTTTTTCAGGAAAAACCGAAATTTTTAGTGTTTTTTACGTTAAAAAGCTAAATTTCGAGGTCCAAACCTATTTTCAAAAACGCAAAACGCACTCCGGAAGATAGGGTGGATGGGTAAGTATCCGAATGTGAAAAAACAATTGCAATTAGAAGAAGGAATTTTGAAAAATTAATTAATTTTGTTTATTTTTCAGGTCAAAATTTTGGGGTGTCGAAAAAATGACGTCACACCGTTGCGATTTCAAATACGAAGGGTTGGCGCGTGTCTACAAGCCTGTTGTACGTCAAAAGCGCTGAAAACCGCTTCAAAATCGGACTCCTTGATGAAAAGTTATCAAGGGAGATGGTTTGTTTACATGCACTTAGGTGAATTTCGTACTATGTAACTATGTATGGGAAACAGGTATGCGTCAATTCTAGACGTTTCGTGTGAGCTAGAGGGTCGTGCGATACCTCAAAAGAAGCGTCTCGGCGAGCCCTAGCGTTAGGTACTGAAACTAGAATTTCAGTGGAGGAAAAATTTAAAGTTTTTCAGGAAAAACCGAAATTTTTAGTGTTTTTTACGTTAAAAAGCTAAATTTCGAGGTCCAAACCTATTTTCAAAAACGCAAAACGCACTCCGGAAGATAGGGTGGATGGGTAAGTATCCGAATGTGAAAAAACAATTGCAATTAGAAGAAGGAATTTTGAAAAATTAATTAATTTTGTTTATTTTTCAGGTCAAAATTTTGGGGTGTCGAAAAAATGACGTCACACCGTTGCGATTTCAAATACGAAGGGTTGGCGCGTGTCTACAAGCCTGTTGTACGTCAAAAGCGCTGAAAACCGCTTCAAAATCGGACTCCTTGATGAAAAGTTATCAAGGGAGATGGTTTGTTTACATGCACTTAGGTGAATTTCGTACTATGTAACTATGTATGGGAAACAGGTATGCGTCAATTCTAGACGTTTCGTGTGAGCTAGAGGGTCGTGCGATACCTCAAAAGAAGCGTCTCGGCGAGCCCTAGCGTTAGGTACTGAAACTAGAATTTCAGTGGAGGAAAAATTTAAAGTTTTTCAGGAAAAACCGAAATTTTTAGTGTTTTTTACGTTAAAAAGCTAAATTTCGAGGTCCAAACCTATTTTCAAAAACGCAAAACGCACTCCGGAAGATAGGGTGGATGGGTAAGTATCCGAATGTGAAAAAACAATTGCAATTAGAAGAAGGAATTTTGAAAAATTAATTAATTTTGTTTATTTTTCAGGTCAAAATTTTGGGGTGTCGAAAAAATGACGTCACACCGTTGCGATTTCAAATACGAAGGGTTGGCGCGTGTCTACAAGCCTGTTGTACGTCAAAAGCGCTGAAAACCGCTTCAAAATCGGACTCCTTGATGAAAAGTTATCAAGGGAGATGGTTTGTTTACATGCACTTAGGTGAATTTCGTACTATGTAACTATGTATGGGAAACAGGTATGCGTCAATTCTAGACGTTTCGTGTGAGCTAGAGGGTCGTGCGATACCTCAAAAGAAGCGTCTCGGCGAGCCCTAGCGTTAGGTACTGAAACTAGAATTTCAGTGGAGGAAAAATTTAAAGTTTTTCAGGAAAAACCGAAATTTTTAGTGTTTTTTACGTTAAAAAGCTAAATTTCGAGGTCCAAACCTATTTTCAAAAACGCAAAACGCACTCCGGAAGATAGGGTGGATGGGTAAGTATCCGAATGTGAAAAAACAATTGCAATTAGAAGAAGGAATTTTGAAAAATTAATTAATTTTGTTTATTTTTCAGGTCAAAATTTTGGGGTGTCGAAAAAATGACGTCACACCGTTGCGATTTCAAATACGAAGGGTTGGCGCGTGTCTACAAGCCTGTTGTACGTCAAAAGCGCTGAAAACCGCTTCAAAATC
The DNA here is from genome assembly GCA_963891755.1 of Pyrrhia umbra. Classification (NCBI taxonomy): domain Eukaryota; kingdom Metazoa; phylum Arthropoda; class Insecta; order Lepidoptera; family Noctuidae; genus Pyrrhia; species Pyrrhia umbra. Next base: position 6,969,029 of record OY982946.1, read on the forward strand.
GGACTCCTTGATGAAAAGTTATCAAGGGAGATGGTTTGTTTACATGCACTTAGGTGAATTTCGTACTATGTAACTATGTATGGGAAACAGGTATGCGTCAATTCTAGACGTTTCGTGTGAGCTAGAGGGTCGTGCGATACCTCAAAAGAAGCGTCTCGGCGAGCCCTAGCGTTAGGTACTGAAACTAGAATTTCAGTGGAGGAAAAATTTAAAGTTTTTCAGGAAAAACCGAAATTTTTAGTGTTTTTTACGTTAAAAAGCTAAATTTCGAGGTCCAAACCTATTTTCAAAAACGCAAAACGCACTCCGGAAGATAGGGTGGATGGGTAAGTATCCGAATGTGAAAAAACAATTGCAATTAGAAGAAGGAATTTTGAAAAATTAATTAATTTTGTTTATTTTTCAGGTCAAAATTTTGGGGTGTCGAAAAAATGACGTCACACCGTTGCGATTTCAAATACGAAGGGTTGGCGCGTGTCTACAAGCCTGTTGTACGTCAAAAGCGCTGAAAACCGCTTCAAAATCGGACTCCTTGATGAAAAGTTATCAAGGGAGATGGTTTGTTTACATGCACTTAGGTGAATTTCGTACTATGTAACTATGTATGGGAAACAGGTATGCGTCAATTCTAGACGTTTCGTGTGAGCTAGAGGGTCGTGCGATACCTCAAAAGAAGCGTCTCGGCGAGCCCTAGCGTTAGGTACTGAAACTAGAATTTCAGTGGAGGAAAAATTTAAAGTTTTTCAGGAAAAACCGAAATTTTTAGTGTTTTTTACGTTAAAAAGCTAAATTTCGAGGTCCAAACCTATTTTCAAAAACGCAAAACGCACTCCGGAAGATAGGGTGGATGGGTAAGTATCCGAATGTGAAAAAACAATTGCAATTAGAAGAAGGAATTTTGAAAAATTAATTAATTTTGTTTATTTTTCAGGTCAAAATTTTGGGGTGTCGAAAAAATGACGTCACACCGTTGCGATTTCAAATACGAAGGGTTGGCGCGTGTCTACAAGCCTGTTGTACGTCAAAAGCGCTGAAAACCGCTTCAAAATCGGACTCCTTGATGAAAAGTTATCAAGGGAGATGGTTTGTTTACATGCACTTAGGTGAATTTCGTACTATGTAACTATGTATGGGAAACAGGTATGCGTCAATTCTAGACGTTTCGTGTGAGCTAGAGGGTCGTGCGATACCTCAAAAGAAGCGTCTCGGCGAGCCCTAGCGTTAGGTACTGAAACTAGAATTTCAGTGGAGGAAAAATTTAAAGTTTTTCAGGAAAAACCGAAATTTTTAGTGTTTTTTACGTTAAAAAGCTAAATTTCGAGGTCCAAACCTATTTTCAAAAACGCAAAACGCACTCCGGAAGATAGGGTGGATGGGTAAGTATCCGAATGTGAAAAAACAATTGCAATTAGAAGAAGGAATTTTGAAAAATTAATTAATTTTGTTTATTTTTCAGGTCAAAATTTTGGGGTGTCGAAAAAATGACGTCACACCGTTGCGATTTCAAATACGAAGGGTTGGCGCGTGTCTACAAGCCTGTTGTACGTCAAAAGCGCTGAAAACCGCTTCAAAATCGGACTCCTTGATGAAAAGTTATCAAGGGAGATGGTTTGTTTACATGCACTTAGGTGAATTTCGTACTATGTAACTATGTATGGGAAACAGGTATGCGTCAATTCTAGACGTTTCGTGTGAGCTAGAGGGTCGTGCGATACCTCAAAAGAAGCGTCTCGGCGAGCCCTAGCGTTAGGTACTGAAACTAGAATTTCAGTGGAGGAAAAATTTAAAGTTTTTCAGGAAAAACCGAAATTTTTAGTGTTTTTTACGTTAAAAAGCTAAATTTCGAGGTCCAAACCTATTTTCAAAAACGCAAAACGCACTCCGGAAGATAGGGTGGATGGGTAAGTATCCGAATGTGAAAAAACAATTGCAATTAGAAGAAGGAATTTTGAAAAATTAATTAATTTTGTTTATTTTTCAGGTCAAAATTTTGGGGTGTCGAAAAAATGACGTCACACCGTTGCGATTTCAAATACGAAGGGTTGGCGCGTGTCTACAAGCCTGTTGTACGTCAAAAGCGCTGAAAACCGCTTCAAAATCGGACTCCTTGATGAAAAGTTATCAAGGGAGATGGTTTGTTTACATGCACTTAGGTGAATTTCGTACTATGTAACTATGTATGGGAAACAGGTATGCGTCAATTCTAGACGTTTCGTGTGAGCTAGAGGGTCGTGCGATACCTCAAAAGAAGCGTCTCGGCGAGCCCTAGCGTTAGGTACTGAAACTAGAATTTCAGTGGAGGAAAAATTTAAAGTTTTTCAGGAAAAACCGAAATTTTTAGTGTTTTTTACGTTAAAAAGCTAAATTTCGAGGTCCAAACCTATTTTCAAAAACGCAAAACGCACTCCGGAAGATAGGGTGGATGGGTAAGTATCCGAATGTGAAAAAACAATTGCAATTAGAAGAAGGAATTTTGAAAAATTAATTAATTTTGTTTATTTTTCAGGTCAAAATTTTGGGGTGTCGAAAAAATGACGTCACACCGTTGCGATTTCAAATACGAAGGGTTGGCGCGTGTCTACAAGCCTGTTGTACGTCAAAAGCGCTGAAAACCGCTTCAAAATCGGACTCCTTGATGAAAAGTTATCAAGGGAGATGGTTTGTTTACATGCACTTAGGTGAATTTCGTACTATGTAACTATGTATGGGAAACAGGTATGCGTCAATTCTAGACGTTTCGTGTGAGCTAGAGGGTCGTGCGATACCTCAAAAGAAGCGTCTCGGCGAGCCCTAGCGTTAGGTACTGAAACTAGAATTTCAGTGGAGGAAAAATTTAAAGTTTTTCAGGAAAAACCGAAATTTTTAGTGTTTTTTACGTTAAAAAGCTAAATTTCGAGGTCCAAACCTATTTTCAAAAACGCAAAACGCACTCCGGAAGATAGGGTGGATGGGTAAGTATCCGAATGTGAAAAAACAATTGCAATTAGAAGAAGGAATTTTGAAAAATTAATTAATTTTGTTTATTTTTCAGGTCAAAATTTTGGGGTGTCGAAAAAATGACGTCACACCGTTGCGATTTCAAATACGAAGGGTTGGCGCGTGTCTACAAGCCTGTTGTACGTCAAAAGCGCTGAAAACCGCTTCAAAATCGGACTCCTTGATGAAAAGTTATCAAGGGAGATGGTTTGTTTACATGCACTTAGGTGAATTTCGTACTATGTAACTATGTATGGGAAACAGGTATGCGTCAATTCTAGACGTTTCGTGTGAGCTAGAGGGTCGTGCGATACCTCAAAAGAAGCGTCTCGGCGAGCCCTAGCGTTAGGTACTGAAACTAGAATTTCAGTGGAGGAAAAATTTAAAGTTTTTCAGGAAAAACCGAAATTTTTAGTGTTTTTTACGTTAAAAAGCTAAATTTCGAGGTCCAAACCTATTTTCAAAAACGCAAAACGCACTCCGGAAGATAGGGTGGATGGGTAAGTATCCGAATGTGAAAAAACAATTGCAATTAGAAGAAGGAATTTTGAAAAATTAATTAATTTTGTTTATTTTTCAGGTCAAAATTTTGGGGTGTCGAAAAAATGACGTCACACCGTTGCGATTTCAAATACGAAGGGTTGGCGCGTGTCTACAAGCCTGTTGTACGTCAAAAGCGCTGAAAACCGCTTCAAAATCGGACTCCTTGATGAAAAGTTATCAAGGGAGATGGTTTGTTTACATGCACTTAGGTGAATTTCGTACTATGTAACTATGTATGGGAAACAGGTATGCGTCAATTCTAGACGTTTCGTGTGAGCTAGAGGGTCGTGCGATACCTCAAAAGAAGCGTCTCGGCGAGCCCTAGCGTTAGGTACTGAAACTAGAATTTCAGTGGAGGAAAAATTTAAAGTTTTTCAGGAAAAACCGAAATTTTTAGTGTTTTTTACGTTAAAAAGCTAAATTTCGAGGTCCAAACCTATTTTCAAAAACGCAAAACGCACTCCGGAAGATAGGGTGGATGGGTAAGTATCCGAATGTGAAAAAACAATTGCAATTAGAAGAAGGAATTTTGAAAAATTAATTAATTTTGTTTATTTTTCAGGTCAAAATTTTGGGGTGTCGAAAAAATGACGTCACACCGTTGCGATTTCAAATACGAAGGGTTGGCGCGTGTCTACAAGCCTGTTGTACGTCAAAAGCGCTGAAAACCGCTTCAAAATCGGACTCCTTGATGAAAAGTTATCAAGGGAGATGGTTTGTTTACATGCACTTAGGTGAATTTCGTACTATGTAACTATGTATGGGAAACAGGTATGCGTCAATTCTAGACGTTTCGTGTGAGCTAGAGGGTCGTGCGATACCTCAAAAGAAGCGTCTCGGCGAGCCCTAGCGTTAGGTACTGAAACTAGAATTTCAGTGGAGGAAAAATTTAAAGTTTTTCAGGAAAAACCGAAATTTTTAGTGTTTTTTACGTTAAAAAGCTAAATTTCGAGGTCCAAACCTATTTTCAAAAACGCAAAACGCACTCCGGAAGATAGGGTGGATGGGTAAGTATCCGAATGTGAAAAAACAATTGCAATTAGAAGAAGGAATTTTGAAAAATTAATTAATTTTGTTTATTTTTCAGGTCAAAATTTTGGGGTGTCGAAAAAATGACGTCACACCGTTGCGATTTCAAATACGAAGGGTTGGCGCGTGTCTACAAGCCTGTTGTACGTCAAAAGCGCTGAAAACCGCTTCAAAATCGGACTCCTTGATGAAAAGTTATCAAGGGAGATGGTTTGTTTACATGCACTTAGGTGAATTTCGTACTATGTAACTATGTATGGGAAACAGGTATGCGTCAATTCTAGACGTTTCGTGTGAGCTAGAGGGTCGTGCGATACCTCAAAAGAAGCGTCTCGGCGAGCCCTAGCGTTAGGTACTGAAACTAGAATTTCAGTGGAGGAAAAATTTAAAGTTTTTCAGGAAAAACCGAAATTTTTAGTGTTTTTTACGTTAAAAAGCTAAATTTCGAGGTCCAAACCTATTTTCAAAAACGCAAAACGCACTCCGGAAGATAGGGTGGATGGGTAAGTATCCGAATGTGAAAAAACAATTGCAATTAGAAGAAGGAATTTTGAAAAATTAATTAATTTTGTTTATTTTTCAGGTCAAAATTTTGGGGTGTCGAAAAAATGACGTCACACCGTTGCGATTTCAAATACGA